>OZ012655.1:1634888-2324624 GCA_963942575.1 Priocnemis perturbator | reverse complement strand
TGATATAGACGCAAATATCTTAACTCCTATCAATTTGGCAGTATTCTGCCTCATCATACCTTGTCCAGGAGGTCCAAATGTACAAGATTTGTGCGGTAGCACTTTTCCAAAGCGACTCTCTTTGGACTCAGTTCGAATCATAAGCCGGAGCATGCAGAATTGCCAATGTCGTCCAATGATATAGATGCAAATACCTTTACTCCAAACAATTTGAAAGGATTCTGCCTCATCATACCTTGTTCCGGAGGTCAAAATGCACAAGATTTGGGCGGCAGCATTTGTCCAAACCGACTCTCTTTGGACTCAGGTCGAATCATAAGCCGGAGCATCCAGAATTGCCAATGTCGTCCAATTATATAGATGCAAATATCTTCACTCCTATCAATGTGATAGGATTCTGCCTCATCATACCTTGTCCAGGATGTCCAAGTGTACAAAAATTGTGCGGTAGCACTTGTCCAAAGCGACTCTCTTTGCACTCAGGTCGAATCATATGCCGGAGCATCCACAATCGCCATTGTCTACCTATGATATAGATGCAAATATCTTCACTCCTATGAATTTGACAGGATTCTGGCTCATCGTATCCTGTCCAGGAGGTTCAAGTGTACAAGATTTGTGCGGTAGCTCTTGACAAAAGCGAATCTCTTTGGACTCAGGTCGAATCATAAGCCGAGCATCCAGAATTGCCAATGTCGTCCAATGATATAGATGCAAATATCTTCACTCCTATCAATTTGACAGAATCCTGGCTCATCGTATCTTGTCCAGGGGGTCCAAATGTACAAGTTTTGGGCGGCAGCACTTGCCCAAAGCGATTCTCTTTGAACCCAGGTCGAATCGCATGGAGAAGTATCTAAAATTGCCGATGTTATCCGAATGATATAGACGCAAATATCTTAACTCCTATCAATTTGGCAGTATTCTGCCTACTCATACCTTGTCCAGGAGGTCCAAATGGACAAGATTTGGGCGGCAGCATTTGTCCAAAGCGACTCTCTTTTGACTGAGGTCGAACCATAAGCCGAGCATCCAGAATTGCCAATGTCGTCAAATTATACAGATGCAAATATCTTTACTCCTATCAATGTGATAGGATTCTGCCTTATCATACCTTGTTCAGGAGGTCTAAATGTACAAGATTTGTGCGGTAGCACTTTTCCAAAGCGACTCTCTTTGGACTCAGGTCGAATCATAACCCGGAGCATCCAGAATTGCCAATGTCTTCCAATGATATAGATGCAAATAGCTTCACTCCTATCAATTTGACAGGATTCTGGCTCATCGTATCTTGTCCATGAGGTTCAAGTGTACAAGATTTGTGCGGTAGCTCTTGACAAAAGCGAATCTCTTTGGACTCAGGTCGAATCATAAGCCGAGCATCCAGAATTGCCAATGTCGTCCAATGATATAGATGCAAATATGTTCACTCCTATCAATTTGACCGAATCCTGGCTCATCGTATCTTGTCCAGGGGGTCCAAATGTACAAGTTTTGGGCGGCAGCACTTGCCCAAAGCGATTCTCTTTGAACTCAGGTCGAATCACATGGAGAAGTATCTAAAATTGCCGATGTTATCCGAATGATATAGACGCAAATATCTTAACTCCTATCAATTTGGCAGTATTCTGCCTCATCATACCTTGTCCAGGAGGTCCAAATGTACAAGATTTGTGCGGTAGCACTTTTCCAAAGCGACTCTTTTTGGACTCAGGTCGAATCATAAGCCGAGCATCCAGAATTGCCAATATCGTCCAATGATATAGATGCAAATATCTTTACTCCTATCACTTTGACAGGAATCTGCCTCATCATACCTTGTTCCGGAGGTCACAATGCACAAGATTTGGGCGGCAGCATTTGTCCAAAGCGACTCTCTTTGGACTGAGGTCGAACCATAAGCCGAGCATCCAGAATTGCCAATGTCGTCCAATGATACAGATGCAAAAATCTTGACTCCTATCAATGTGATAGGATTCTGCCTTATCATACCTTGTCCAGGAGGTCCAAATGTACAAGATTTGTGCGGTAGCACTTGTCCAAAGCGACTCTCTTTGGCCTCCGGACGAATCATATGCCGGAGCATCCAGAATTGCCAATGTCGTCCAATGATATAGAGGCAAATATCTTTACTCCTAACATTGTGATAGGATTCTGCCTCATCATATCTTGTCCAGGCGGACCAAATGTACAAGATTTGTGCGGTAGCACTTGTCCAAAGCGACTCTCTGTGGACACAGGTCGAATCATAAGCCGACCATCCAAAATTGCCAATGTCGCCCAATGATATAGACGCAAATATCTTAACTCCTATCAATTTGGCAGTATTCTGCCTACTCATACCTTGTCCAGGAGGTCCAAATGTACAAGATTTGTGCGGTAGCACTTTTCCAAAGCGACTCTTTTTGGACTCAGGTCGAATCATAAGCCGAGCATCCAGAATTGCCAATATCGTCCAATGATATAGATGCAAATATCTTTACTCCTATCACTTTGACAGGATTCTGCCTCATCATACCTTGTTCCGGAGGTCACAATGCACAAGATTTGGGCGGCAGCATTTGTCCAAAGCGACTCTCTTTGGACTGAGGTCGAACCATAAGCCGAGCATCCAGAATTGCCAATGTCGTCCAATGATACAGATGCAAATATCTTTACTCCTATCAATGTGACAGGATTCTGCCTTATCATACATTATCCAGGAGGTCCAAATGTACAAGGTTTGTGCGGTAGCACTTGTCCAAAGCGACTCTCTTTGGCCTCCGATCGAATCATATGCCGGAGCATTCAGAATTGCCAATGTCGTCCAATGATATAGATGCAAATATCTTCACTCCTATCAATTTGACAGGATTCTGGCTCATCGTATCCTGTCCAGGAGGTTCAAGTGTACAAGATTTGTGCAGTAGCAGTTGACAAAAGCGAATATCTTTGGACTCAGGTTGAATCATAAGCCGAGCGTCCAGAATTGCCAATGTCGTCCAATGATATAGATGCAAATATCTTTACTCCTATCAATTTGACAGGATTCTGCCTCATCATACCTTGTCCAGTAGGTTCAAATGTACAAGATTTGTGCGGTAGCACTTTGACAAAAGCGAATCTCTTTGGTCTCTGGTCGATCAATATGCCGAAGTAACAAAACTTGCCGATGTTATCCGAATGATATAAATGCAAATATCTTAACTCCTATCAAATTTCAAGCATTCTGCCTCATCATACCTTGTCCAGGAGGTCCAAATGTACAAGATTTGTGCAGTAGCACTTGACAAAAGCGAATCACTTTGTACTCAGTTCGATCCATAAGCCGAAGCATTCAGAATTGCCAATTTCGTCCAAGGATATAGATGTAGATATCTTTACTCCTATCAATGTGACAGGATTCTGCCTCATCATACCTTTTCCAGGAGGTCCAAATGTAAAAGTTTTTTAGCGGCAGCATTTGTCCAAACCGACTCTCTTTGGACTCAGGTCGATCCATATGCCGAAAAAACCAAAATTGTCAATGTTATCCAAATGATATAGATGCAAATATCTTAACTCTTATCAATTTGCTAGAATTCTGCCTCATCATACCTTGTTCCGGACGTTCAAATGTACAAGATTTGGGAGCAGCATTTGTTCAAAGCGACTCTTTTTGGACTGGGGTCGAATCATAAGCCGAGCATCCATAATTGCCAATGTCGTCCAATGATACAGATGCAAATGTCTTTACTCCTTTCAATTTGACAGGATTCTGCCTCATCGTATCTTATCCAGGGGGTCCAAATGTACAAGATTTGGGAGTCAGCATTTGTCCAAAGCGACTCTCTTTGGCTTCCGGTCGATCCATATGCCGAAGTATCTATAATTGCCGATGTTATCCGAATGATATAGACGCAAATATCTTAACTCCTATCAATTTGGCAGTATTCTGCCTCATCGTACCTTGTCCAGGAGGTTCAAGTATACAAGATTTGTGCAGTAGCACTTGACAAAAGCGAATCTCTTTGGACTCAGGTGGAATCATAAGCCGACCATCCAAAATTGCCAATGACGTCCAATGATATAGATGCAAATAGCTTCACTCCTATCAATTTGACAGGATTCTGGCTCATCGTATCTTGTCCAGGAGGTCCAAATGTACAAGATTTGTGCAGTAGCACTTGACAAAAGCAAATCACTTTCTACTCAGTTCGATCCATAAGCCGAAGCATTCAGAATTGCAAATGTCGTCCAATAATATAGATGCAAATATCTTCACACCTACCAATTTGACAGGACCCTGGCTCATCGTATCTTGTCCAGGGGGTCCAAATGTACAAGTTTTGGGCGGCAGCACGTGCCCAAAGCGATTCTCTTCGAACTCAGGTCGAATCACATGGAGAAGTATCTAAAATTGCCGATGTTATCCGAATGATATAGACGCAAATATCTTAACTCCTATCAATTTGGCAGTATTCTGCCTCATCATACCTTGTCCAGGAGGTCCAAATGGACAAGATTTGGGCGGCAGCATTTGTCCAAAGCGACTCTCTTTTGACTGAGGTCGAACCATAAGCCGAGCATCCAGAATTGCCAATGTCGTCAAATGATACAGATGCAAATATCTTTACTCCTATCAATGTGATAGGATTCTGCCTTATCATACCTTGTCCAGGAGGTCCAAATGTACAAGATTTGTGCGGTAGCACTTTTCCAAAGCGACTCTCTTTGGACTCAGGTCGAATCATAAGCCGGAGCATCCAGAATTGCCAATGTCGTCAAATGATACAGATGCAAATATCTTCACTCCTATCAATGTGACAGGATTCTGTCTCATCATACCTTTTCCAGGAGGTCCAAATGGACAAGATTAGGGCGGCAGCATTTGTCCAAAGCGACTCTCTTTGGACTGAGGTCGAACCATAAGCCGAGCATCCAGAATTGCCAATGTCGTCCAATGATATAGATGCAAATATCTTCACTCCTATCAATTTGACAGGATTTTAGCCCATGGAATCTTGTCCAGGAGGTTCAAGTGTACAAGATTTGTGCGCTAGCACTTGACAAAAGCGAATCTCTTTGGTCTCAGGTCGAATCATAAGCCGAGCATCCAGAATTGCCAATGTCGTCCAAGGATATAGATGCGAATGTCTTTACTCCTATCAATGTGATAGGATTCTGCCTCATCATACCTTGTCCAGGAGGTCCAAATGCACAAGATTTGGGAGTCAGCATTTGTCCAAACCGACTCTCTTTGGACTCAGGTCGAATCATAAGCCGAGCATGCAGAATTGCCAATGTCGTCCAATGATATAGATGCAAATATCTTCACTCCTATCAATTTGACAGGATTCTAGCCCATCGAATCTTGTCCAGGAGGTTCAAGTGTACAAGATTTGTGCGGTAGCACTTGAGAAAAGCGACTCTCTTTGGACTCAGGTCGATCCATATACCGAAGTATCAAAAATTGCCGATGTTATCCGAATGATATAGATGCAAATATCTTAAATAGAAGCATTCAGAATTGCCAATGTCGTCCAATGATATAGATGCAAATACCTTTACTCCTATCAATGTGACAGGATTCTGCCTCACCATACCTTTCGAGGAGGTCCAAATGTACAAGTTTTTTAGCGGCAGCATTTTTTCCAAACGACTCTTTTTGGACTCAGGTCGATCCATATGCCGAAGTAACCAAAATTGTCGATGTTATCCAAATGATATAGATGCAAATATCTTAACTCTTATCAATTTGATAGGATTCTGCGTCATCATACCTTGTTCCGGAGGTTCAAATGTACAAGACTTGTACGGTAGTACTTGTCCAAACCGACTCTGTTTGGACTCAGGTCGAATCATAAGCCGAGCATCCAGAATTGCCAATGTCGTCCAATGATATAGATGCAAATATCTTCACACCTATCAATTTGACAGGACCCTGGCTCATCGTATCTTGTCCAGGGGGTCCAAATGTACAAGTTTTGTGCGGCAGCACTTGCCCAAAGCGATTCTCTTCGAACTCAGGTCGAATCACATGGAGAAGTATCTAAAATTGCCGATGTTATCCGAATGATATAGACGCAAATATCTTAACTCCTATCAATTTGGCAGTATTCTGCCTCATCATACCTTGTCCAGGAGGTCCAAATGGACAAGATTTGGGCGGTAGCATTTGTCCAAAGCGACTCTCTTTTGACTGAGGTCGAACCATAAGCCGAGCATCCAGAATTGCCAATGTCGTCAAATGATACAGATGCAAATATCTTTACTCCTATCAATGTGATAGGATTCTGCCTTATCATACCTTGTCCAGGAGGTCCAAATGTACAAAATTTGTACGGTAGCACATGACAAAAGCGAATCTCTTTGGACTCAGGTCGAATCATAAGCCGAGCATCCATAATTGCCAATGTCGTCCAATGATATAGATGCAAATATCTTCACTCCTATCAATTTGACAGGATTCTAGCCCATCGAATCTTGTCCAGGAGGTTCAAGTGTACAAGATTTGGGCGGCAGCATTTGTCCAAAGCGACTCTCTTTTGGCTGAGGTCGAACCATAAGCCGAGCATCCAGAATTGCCAATGTCGTACAATGATACAGATGCAAATATCTTTACTCCTATCAATGTGATAGGATTCTGCCTTATCATACCTTGTCCAGGACGTTCAAATGCACAAGATTTGGGAGTCAGCATTTGTCCAAAGCGACTCTCTTTGGCCTGTGGTCGAACCATATGCCGAAGTATCTAAAATTGCCGATGTTATCCGAATGAAATAGACGCAAATATCTTTACTCCTATCAATGTGATAGGATTCTACCTTATCATACCTTGTCCAGGAGGTTCAAGTGTACAAGATTTGTGCAGTAGCACTTGACAAAAGCGAATCTCTTTGGACTCAGGTTGAATCATAAGCCGACCATCCAAAATTGCCAATGTCGCCCAATGATATAGATGCAAATATCCTCACTCCTATCAATTTTACAGCATTCTGCCTCATCGTATCTTGTCCAGGAGGTTCAAATGTAAAAGATTTGTGCGGTAGCACTTGTCCAGACTGATTCTCTTTGGATTCAGGTCGAATTATATGGCGAAGTATCTAATACTGCCGATGTTATCCGAATGATATAGACGCAAATATCTTAACTCCTATCAATTTGGCAGTATTCTGCCTCATCATACCTTGTCCAGGAGGTCCAAATGGACAAGATTTGGGCTTCAGCATTTGTCCAAAGCGACTCTCTTTGGACTGAGGTCGAACCATAAGCCGCGCATCCAGAATTGCCAATGTCGTCCATTGATACAGATGCAAATATCTTTACTCCTATCAATGTGATAGGATTCTGCCTTATCATACCTTGTCCAGGAGGTTCAATTGTACAAGATTTGTGCAGTAGCACTTGACAAAAGCGAATCTCTTTGGACTCAGGTTGAATCATAAGCCGACCATCCAAAATTGCCAATGTCGCCCAATGATATAGATGCAAATATCTTTACTCCTATCAATTTGACAGGATTCTGGCTGATCGTATCTTGTCCAGGAGGTTCAAGTGTACAAGATTTGTGTGGTAGCACTTGACAAAAACGAATCTCTTTGGTCTCAGGTCCATCCATGTGATGAATTATCCAGAATTGCCAATGTCGTCCAATGATTTAGATGCAAATATCTTTACTCCTATCAATTGTACTGGATTCTGCGTCATCGTATCTTGTCCAGGAGGTCCAAATGGACAAGATTTGGGCGGCAGCATTTGTCCAACGCGACTCTCTTTGGACTGAGTTCGAACCATAAGCCGAGCATCCAGAATTGCCAATGTCGTCCAATGATATAGATGCAAATATATTCACTCCTATCAATTTGACAGGATTCTAGTCCATCGAATCTTGTCCAGGAGGTTCAAGTGTACAAGATTTGTGCGGTAGCACTTGAGAAAAGCGAATCCCTTTGGACTCAGTTCGAATCATAAGCCAAGCATCCAGAATTGCCAATGTCGTCCAAGGATATAGATGCAAATGTCTTTACTCCTATCAATTTGACAGGATTCTGGCTCATCGTATCTTGTCCAGGACGTTCAAATGCACAAGATTTGGGAGTCAGCGTTTGTCCAAAGCGACTCTCTCTGGCCTCCGGTCGATCTATATGCCGAAGTATCTAAAATTGCCGATGTTATCCGAATGATATAGATGCAAATATCTTAAATAGAAGCATTCAGAATTGCCAATGTCGTCCAATGATATAGATGCAAATACCTTTACTCCTATCAATTGTACAGGATTCTGCCTCATCGTATCTTGTCCAGGGAGTCCACATGTACAATATTTGTACGGTTGCACTTGTCCAGAACGACTCTCTTTGGATTCAGGTCGAATCATAAGCCGGATCCCCAGGATTGCCAATGTTATCCGAATGATATAGATGCAAATATCTTAACTCCTATCAATTTGGCAGTATTCTGCCTCATCATACCTTGTTCCGGAGGTTCAAATGTACAAGATTTGTGCGGTAGTACTTGTCCAAAGCGACTGTCTTTGGATTCAGGTCGAATCAAAAGTCGAGCATCCAGAATTGCCAATGTCGTCCAATTATATAGATGCAAATATCATCACTCCTATCAATGTGATAGGATTCTGCCTCATCATACCTTGTCCAGGATGTCCAAGTGTACAAAATGTGTGCGGTAGCACTTGTCCAAAGCGACTCTCTTTGGACTGAGGTCGATCCATATACCGAAGTATCAGAAATTGCCGATGTTATCCGAATAATATAGACGCAAATATCTTAAATAGAAGCATTCAGAATTGCCAATGTCGTCCAATGATATAGATGCAAATATCTTAACTCCTATCAATGTGACAGGATTCTGTCTCATCATACCTTTTCCAGGAGGTTCAAATGTAAAAGATTTGTGCGGTAGCACTTGTCCAGACTGATTCTCTTTGGATTCAGGTCGAATTATATGGCGAAGTATCTAATACTGCCGATGTTATCCGAATGATATAGACGCAAATATCTTAACTCCTATCAATTTGGCAGTATTCTGCCTCATCATACCTTGTCCAGGAGGTCCAAATGGACAAGATTTGGGCTTCAGCATTTGTCCAAAGCGACTCTCTTTGGACTGAGGTCGAACCATAAGCCGAGCATCCAGAATTGCCAATGTCGTCCAATGATATAGAGGCAAATATCCTCACTCCTATCAATTTTACAGCATTCTGCCTCATCGTATCTTGTCCAGGAGGTTCAAATGTAAAAGATTTGTGCGTTAGCACTTGTCCAGACTGATTCTCTTTGGATTCAGGTCGAATCATATGGCGAAGTATCTAAAATTGCCGATGTTATCCGAATGATATAGACGCAAATATCTTAACTCCTATCAATTTGGCAGTATTCTGCCTCATCATACCTTGTCCAGGAGGTCCACATGGACATGATTTGGGCGGCAGCACTTGTCCAAAGCGACTCCCTTTGGATTCAGGTCGAATCATAAGCCGAAGAATCCAAAATTGCCGATATTGCCAATGATATAGAGGCAAATATCCTCACTCCTATCAATTTTACAGCATTCTGCCTCATCGTATCTTGTCCAGGAGGTTCAAATGTAAAAGATTTGTGCGGTAGCACTTGTCCAGACTGATTCTCTTTGGATTCACGTCGAATCATACGCCGGATCTCCAGTATTGCCAATGTCGTCCAATGATATAGATGCAAATATCTTTACTCCTATCAATGTGACAGGATTCTGCCTCATCATACCTTGTCCAGGAGGTCCAAATGTACAAAATTTGTGCGGTAGCACTTTTCCAAAGCGACTCTCTTTGGACTCAGGTCGAATCATAAGCCGGAGCATCCAGAATTGCCAATGTCGTCCAATGATATAGATGCAAATAGCTTCACTCCAATCAATTTGACAGGATTCTGGCTCATCGTATCTTGTCCATGAGGTTCAAGTGTACAAGATTTGTGCGGTAGCACATGACAAAAGCGAATCTCTTTGGACTCAGGTCGAATCATAAGCCGAGCATCCAGAATTGCCAATGTCGTCCAATGATATAGATGCAAATATCTTCACTCCTATCAATTTGACAGGATTCTAGCCCATCGAATCTTGTCCAGGAGGTTCAAGTGTACAAGATTTGGGCGGCAGCATTTGTCCAAAGCGACTCTCTTTTGGCTGAGGTCGAACCATAAGCCGAGCATCCAGAATTGCCAATGTCGTACAATGATACAGATGCAAATATCTTTACTCCTATCAATGTGATAGGATTCTGCCTTATCATACCTTGTCCAGGACGTTCAAATGCACAAGATTTGGGAGTCAGCATTTGTCCAAAGCGACTCTCTTTGGCCTCTGGTCGATCCATATGCCGAAGTATCTAAAATTGCCGATGTTATCCGAATGAAATAGACGCAAATATCTTTACTCCTATCAATGTGATAGGATTCTACCTTATCATACCTTGTCCAGGAGGTTCAAGTGTACAAGATTTGTGCAGTAGCACTTGACAAAAGCGAATCTCTTTGGACTCAGGTTGAATCATAAGCCGACCATCCAAAATTGCCAATGTCGCCCAATGATATAGATGCAAATATCCTCACTCCTATCAATTTTACAGCATTCTGCCTCATCGTATCTTGTCCAGGAGGTTCAAATGTAAAAGATTTGTGCGGTAGCACTTGTCCAGACTGATTCTCTTTGGATTCAGGTCGAATTATATGGCGAAGTATCTAATACTGCCGATGTTATCCGAATGATATAGACGCAAATATCTTAACTCCTATCAATTTTAGGATTCTACCTTATCATACCTTGTCCAGGAGGTTCAAGTGTACAAGATTTGTGCAGTAGCACTTGACAAAAGCGAATCTCTTTGGACTCAGGTTGAATCATAAGCCGACCATCCAAAATTGCCAATGTCGCCCAATGATATAGATGCAAATATCCTCACTCCTATCAATTTTACAGCATTCTGCCTCATCGTATCTTGTCCAGGAGGTTCAAATGTAAAAGATTTGTGCGGTAGCACTTGTCCAGACTGATTCTCTTTGGATTCAGGTCGAATTATATGGCGAAGTATCTAATACTGCCGATGTTATCCGAATGATATAGACGCAAATATCTTAACTCCTATCAATTTGGCAGTATTCTGCCTCATCATACCTTGTCCAGGAGGTCCAAATGGACAAGATTTGGGCTTCAGCATTTGTCCAAAGCGACTCTCTTTGGACTGAGGTCGAACCATAAGCCGAGCATCAAGAATTGCCAATGTCGTCCAATGATATAGAGGCAAATATCCTCACTCCTATCAATTTTACAGCATTCTGCCTCATCGTATCTTGTCCAGGAGGTTCAAATGTAAAAGATTTGTGCGGTAGCACTTGTCCAGACTGATTCTCTTTGGATTCAGGTCGAATTATATGGCGAAGTATCTAATACTGCCGATGTTATCCGAATGATATAGACGCAAATATCTTAACTCCTATCAATGTGACAGGATTCTGCCTCATCATACCTTGTCCAGGAGGTCCAAATGTACAAGTTTTTTAGCGGTAGCATCTGTCCAAACCGCCTCTCTTTGGACTCAGGTCGATCCATATGCCGAAGTAACCAAAATTGTCGATGTTATCCAAATGATATAGATGCAAATATCTTAACTCCTATCAATTTGCTAGGATTCTGCCTCATCATACCTTGTTCCGGAGGTCACAATGCACAAGATTTGGGCGGCAGCATTTGTCCAAAGCGACTCTCTTTGGACTGAGGTCGAACCATAAGCCGAGCATCCAGAATTGCCAATGTCGTCCAATGATACAGATGCAAAAATCTTGACTCCTATCAATGTGATAGGATTCTGGCTTATCATACCGTGTCCAGGAGGTCCAAATGTACAAGATTTGTGCGGTAGCACTTGTCCAAAGCGACTCTCTTTGGACACAGGTGGAATCATAAGCCGACCATCCAAAATTGCCAACGTCGCCCAATGATATAGTTGCAAATATCTTTACTCCTATCAATGTGATAGGATACTGCCTCATCATACCTTGCCCAGGAGGTCGAAATGTACAAGATTTGTGCGGTAGCACTTGACAAAAGCGAATCTCTTTGGTCTCAGGTCGATCAATATGCCGAAGTAACAAAAATTGCCGATGTTATCCGAATGATATAGATGCAAATATCTTAACTCCTATCAAATTTCAAGGATTCTGCCTCATTATACCTTGTCCAGGAGGTCCAAATGTAGAAGATTTGTGTAGTAGCACTTGACAAAAGCGAATCACTTTGTACTCAGTTCGATCCATAAGCCGAAGCATCCAGAATTGCCAATGTCGTCCAATGATATAGATGCAAATATCTTTACTCCTATCAAATTTCAAGGATTCTGCCTCATCATACCTTGTCCAGGAGTTCCAAATGTACAAGATTTGTGCGGTAGTACTTGTCCACAGCGACTGTCTTTGGAGTCAGGTCGAATCATAAGCCGGAGCATCCAGAATTGCCAATGTCGTCCAATGATATTGATGCAAATACCTTCACTCCTATCAATTTGACAGGATCCTGGCTCATCGTATCTTACCCAGGGGCTCCAAATGTATAGGTTTTGGGCGGCAGCACTTGCCCAAAGCGATTCTCTTTGAACTCAGGTCGAATCACATGGAGAAGTATCTAAAATTGCCGATGATATCCGAATGATATAGACGCAAATATCTTAACTCCTATCAATTTGGCAGTATTCTGCCTCATCATACCTTGTCCAGGAGGTCCAAATGGACAAGATTTGGGCGGCAGCATTTGTCCAAAGCGACTCTCTTTTGACTGAGGTCGAACCATAAGCCGAGCATCCAGAATTGCCAATGTCGTCAAATGATACAGATGCAAATATCTTTACTCCTATCAATGTGATAGGATTCTGCCTTATCATACCTTGTCCAGGAGGTCCAAATGTACAAGATTTGTGCGGTAGCACTTTTCCAAAGCGACTCTCTTTGGACTCAGGTCGAATGATAAGCCGGAGCATCCAGAATTGCCAATGTCGTCCAATGATATAGATGCAAATAGCTTCACTCCTATCAATTTGACAGGATTCTGGCTCATCGTATCTTGTCCATGAGGTTCAAGTGTACAAGATTTGTGCGGTAACACTTGACAAAAGCGAATCTCTTTGGACTCAGGTCGAATCATAAGCCGAGCATCCAGAATTGCCAATGTCGTCCATTGATATAGATGCAAATATATTCACTCCTATCAATTTGACAGGATCCTGGCTCATCGTATCTTGTCGAGGGGGTCCAAATGTACAAGATTTGGGCGGCAGCATTTGTCCAAAGCGACTCTCTTTTGGCTGAGGTCGAACCATAAGCCGAGCATCCAGAATTGCCAATGTCGTACAATGATACAGATGCAAATATCTTTAGTCCTATCAATGTGATAGGATTCTGCCTTATCATACCTTGTCCAGGACGTTCAAATGCACAAGATTTGGGAGTCAGCATTTGTCCAAAGCGACTCTCTTTGGCCTCTGGTCGATCCATATGCCGAAGTATCTAAAATTGCCGATGTTATCCGAATGAAATAGACGCAAATATCTTAACTCCTATCAATTTGGCAGTATTCTGCCTCATCATACCTTGTCCAGGAGGTCCAAATGGACAAGATTTGGGCGGCAGCATTTGTCCAAAGCGACTCTCTTTGGACTGAGGTCGAACCATAAGCCGAGCATCCAGAATTGCCAATGTCGTCCATTGATACAGATGCAAATATCTTTACTCCTATCAATGTGATAGGATTCTGCCTTATCATACCTTGTCCAGGAGGTTCAATTGTACAAGATTTGTGCAGTAGCACTTGACAAAAGCGAATCTCTTTGGACTCAGGTTGAATCATAAGCCGACCATCCAAAATTGCCAATGTCGCCCAATGATATAGATGCAAATATCTTTACTCCTATCAATTTGACAGGATTCTGGCTGATCGTATCTTGTCCAGGAGGTTCAAGTGTACAAGATTTGTGAGGTAGCACTTGACAAAAACGAATCTCTTTGGACTCAGGTCCATCCATGTGATGAATTATCCAGAATTGCCAATGTCGTCCAATGATTTAGATGCAAATATCTTTACTCCTATCAATTGTACTGGATTCTGCGTCATCGTATCTTGTCCAGGAGGTCCAAATGGACATGATTTGGGCGGCAGCATTTGTCCAACGCGACTCTCTTTGGACTGAGTTCGAACCATAAGCCGAGCATCCAGAATTGCCAATGTCGTCCAATGATATAGATGCAAATATATTCACTCCTATCAATTTGACAGGATTCTAGTCCATCGAATCTTGTCCAGGAGGTTCAAGTGTTCAAGATTTGTGCGGTAGCACTTGAGAAAAGCGAATCCCTTTGGACTCAGTTCGAATCATAAGCCAAGCATCCAGAATTGCCAATGTCGTCCAAGGATATAGATGCAAATGTCTTTACTCCTATCAATTTGACAGGATTCTGGCTCATCGTATCTTGTCCAGGACGTTCAAATGCACAAGATTTGGGAGTCAGCGTTTGTCCAAAGCGACTCTCTCTGGCCTCCGGTCGATCTATATGCCGAAGTATCTAAAATTGCCGATGTTGTCCGAATGATATAGATGCAAATATCTTAAATAGAAGCATTCAGAATTGCCAATGTCGTCCAATGATATAGATGCAAATACCTTTACTCCTATCAATTTTACAGGATTCTGGCTCATCGTATCTTGTCCAGGAGGTTCAAGTGTACAAGATTTGTGCGGTAGCACTTGTCCAAAGAGACTGTCTTTGGACTCAGGTCGAATCATAAGCCGGAGCATCCAGAATTGCCAATGTCGTCCAATGATATAGATGCAAATACCTTTACTCCAAACAATTTGACAGGATTCTGCCTCATCATACCTTGTTCCCGAGGTCAAAATGCACAAGCTTTGGGCGGCAGCATTTTTCCAAACCGACTCTCTTTGGACTCAGGTCGAATCATAAGCCGGCGCATCCAGAATTGCCAATGTCGTTCAATTATATAGATGCAAATATCTTCACTCCTATCAATGTGATAGGATTCTGCCTCATCATACCTTGTCCAGGATGTCCAAGTGTACAAAAATTTGTGCACTAGCACTTGACAAAAGCGACTCTCTTTGGCCTCCGGTCTAATCATAAGCCGAGCATCCAGAATTGCCAATGTCGTCCAAGGATATAGATGCAAATATCTTTACTCCTATCAATGTGACAGGATTCTGCCTCATCATACCTTGTCCAGGAGGTCCAAATGTACAAGTTTTTTAGCGGCAGCATTTGTCCAAACCGACTCTCTTTGGACTCAGGTCGATCCATATACCGAGGTAACCAAAATTGTCGATGTTATCCAAATGATATAGATGCAAATATCTTAACTCCTATCAATTTGCTAGGATTCTGCCTCATCATACCTTGTTCCGGAGGTTCAAATGTACAAGATTTGTGCGGTAGTACTTGTCCAAAGCGACTGTCTTTGGATTCAGGTCGAATCATAAGCCGGGCATCCAGAATTGCCAATGTCGTCAAATAGTATAGATGCAAATATCTTTACTCCTATCAATGTGATAGGATTCTGCCTCATCATACCTTTTCCAGGAGGTCCAAATGCACAAGATGTGGGCGGCAGCATTTGTCCAAACCGACTCTCTTTGGACTCAGGTCGATCCATATGCCGCAGTAACAAAAATTGCCGATGTTATCCAAATGATATAGATGCAAATATCTTACTCCTATCAATTTTCAAGGATTCTGCCTCATCATACCTTGTCCAGGAGGTCCAAATGGACAAGATTTGGGAGCAGCATTTGTCCAAAGCGACTCTCTTTGGACTGGGATCGAATCATAAGCCGAGCATCCAGAATTGCCAATGTCGCCCAATGATACAGATGCCAATATCTTTACTTCTTTCAATTAGACAGGATTCTGCCTCATCGTATCTTGTCCAGGGGGGCCGAATGTACAATATTTGTGTGGTAGCACTTTTCCAAAGCAACTCCCTTTGGATTCAGGTCGAATCATAAGGCGAAGAAACCAAAATTGCCGATATTGTCCAATGATATAGATGCAAATACCTTTACTCCTATCAATTTGGCAGTATTCTGCCCCATCATACCTTGTCCAGGAGGTCCAAATGGACAAGATTTGGGCGGCAGCATTTGTCCAAAGCGACTCTCTTTTGACTGAGGTCGAATCATAAGCCGAGCATCCAGAATTGCCAATGTCGTCCATTGATATAGATGCAAATATATTCACTTCTATCAATTTGACAGGATCCTGGCTCATCGTATCTTGTCGAGGGGGTCCAAATGTACAAGATTTGGGCGGCAGCATTTGTCCAAAGCGACTCTCTTTTGGCTGAGGTCGAACCATAAGCCGAGCATCCAGAATTGCCAATGTCGTACAATGATACAGATGCAAATATCTTTACTCCTATCAATGTGATAGGATTCTGCCTTATCATACCTTGTCCAGGACGTTCAAATGCACAAGATTTGGGAGTCAGCATTTGTCCAAAGCGACTCTCTTTGGCCTCTGGTCGATCCATATGCCGAAGTATCTAAAATTGCCGATGTTATCCGAATGAAATAGACGCAAATATCTTAACTCCTATCAATTTGGCAGTATTCTGCCTCATCATACCTTGTCCAGGAGGTCCAAATGGACAAGATTTGGGCGGCAGCATTTGTCCAAAGCGACTCTCTTTGGACTGAGGTCGAACCATAAGCCGAGCATCCAGAATTGCCAATGTCGTCCATTGATACAGATGCAAATATCTTTACTCCTATCAATGTGATAGGATTCTGCCTTATCATACCTTGTCCAGGAGGTTCAATTGTACAAGATTTGTGCAGTAGCACTTGACAAAAGCGAATCTCTTTGGACTCAGGTTGAATCATAAGCCGACCATCCAAAATTGCCAATGTCGCCCAATGATATAGATGCAAATATCTTTACTCCTATCAATTTGACAGGATTCTGGCTGATCGTATCTTGTCCAGGAGGTTCAAGTGTACAAGATTTGTGAGGTAGCACTTGACAAAAACGAATCTCTTTGGACTCAGGTCCATCCATGTGATGAATTATCCAGAATTGCCAATGTCGTCCAATGATTTAGATGCAAATATCTTTACTCCTATCAATTGTACTGGATTCTGCGTCATCGTATCTTGTCCAGGAGGTCCAAATGGACATGATTTGGGCGGCAGCATTTGTCCAACGCGACTCTCTTTGGACTGAGTTCGAACCATAAGCCGAGCATCCAGAATTGCCAATGTCGTCCAATGATATAGATGCAAATATATTCACTCCTATCAATTTGACAGGATTCTAGTCCATCGAATCTTGTCCAGGAGGTTCAAGTGTACAAGATTTGTGCGGTAGCACTTGAGAAAAGCGAATCCCTTTGGACTCAGTTCGAATCATAAGCCAAGCATCCAGAATTGCCAATGTCGTCCAAGGATATAGATGCAAATGTCTTTACTCCTATCAATTTGACAGGATTCTGGCTCATCGTATCTTGTCCAGGACGTTCAAATGCACAAGATTTGGGAGTCAGCGTTTGTCCAAAGCGACTCTCTCTGGCCTCCGGTCGATCTATATGCCGAAGTATCTAAAATTGCCGATGTTATCCGAATGATATAGATGCAAATATCTTAAATAGAAGCATTCAGAATTGCCAATGTCGTCCAATGATATAGATGCAAATACCTTTACTCCTATCAATTTTACAGGATTCTGGCTCATCGTATCTTGTCCAGGAGGTTCAAGTGTACAAGATTTGTGCGGTAGCACTTGTCCAAAGAGACTGTCTTTGGACTCAGGTCGAATCATAAGCCGGAGCATCCAGAATTGCCAATGTCGTCCAATGATATAGATGCAAATACCTTTACTCCAAACAATTTGACAGGATTCTGCCTCATCATACCTTGTTCCCGAGGTCAAAATGCACAAGCTTTGGGCGGCAGCATTTTTCCAAACCGACTCTCTTTGGACTCAGGTCGAATCATAAGCCGGCGCATCCAGAATTGCCAATGTCGTTCAATTATATAGATGCAAATATCTTCACTCCTATCAATGTGATAGGATTCTGCCTCATCATACCTTGTCCAGGATGTCCAAGTGTACAAAAATTTGTGCACTAGCACTTGACAAAAGCGACTCTCTTTGGCCTCCGGTCTAATCATAAGCCGAGCATCCAGAATTGCCAATGTCGTCCAAGGATATAGATGCAAATATCTTTACTCCTATCAATGTGACAGGATTCTGCCTCATCATACCTTGTCCAGGAGGTCCAAATGTACAAGTTTTTTAGCGGCAGCATTTGTCCAAACCGACTCTCTTTGGACTCAGGTCGATCCATATACCGAGGTAACCAAAACTGTCGATGTTATCCAAATGATATAGATGCAAATATCTTAACTCCTATCAATTTGCTAGGATTCTGCCTCATCATACCTTGTTCCGGAGGTTCAAATGTACAAGATTTGTGCGGTAGTACTTGTCCAAAGCGACTGTCTTTGGATTCAGGTCGAATCATAAGCCGGGCATCCAGAATTGCCAATGTCGTCAAATAGTATAGATGCAAATATCTTTACTCCTATCAATGTGATAGGATTCTGCCTCATCATACCTTTTCCAGGAGGTCCAAATGCACAAGATGTGGGCGGCAGCATTTGTCCAAACCGACTCTCTTTGGACTCAGGTCGATCCATATGCCGCAGTAACAAAAATTGCCGATGTTATCCAAATGATATAGATGCAAATATCTTACTCCTATCAATTTTCAAGGATTCTGCCTCATCATACCTTGTCCAGGAGGTCCAAATGGACAAGATTTGGGAGCAGCATTTGTCCAAAGCGACTCTCTTTGGACTGGGATCGAATCATAAGCCGAGCATCCAGAATTGCCAATGTCGCCCAATGATACAGATGCCAATATCTTTACTTCTTTCAATTAGACAGGATTCTGCCTCATCGTATCTTGTCCAGGGGGGCCGAATGTACAATATTTGTGTGGTAGCACTTTTCCAAAGCAACTCCCTTTGGATTCAGGTCGAATCATAAGGCGAAGAAACCAAAATTGCCGGTATTGTCCAATGATATAGATGCAAATACCTTTACTCCTATCAATTTGGCAGTATTCTGCCCCATCATACCTTATCCAGGAGGTCCAAATGGACAAGATTTGGGCGGCAGCATTTGTCCAAAGCGACTCTCTTTTGACTGAGGTCGAACCATAAGCCGAACATCCAGAATTGCCAATGTCGTCAAATGATACAGATGCAAATATCTTTACTCCTATCAATGTGATAGGATTCTGCCTTATCATACCTTGTCCAGGAGGTCCAAATGTACAAGATTTGGGAGTCAGCATTTGTCCAAAGCGACTCTCTTTGGACTCAGGTCGAATCATAAGTCGAGCATCCAGAATTGCCAAAGTCCTCTTATATAGATGCAAATATCTTCACTCCTATCAATTTTCAAGGATTTTGCCGCATCATACCTTTCCAGGAGGTCCAAATGGACAAGATTTGTGTGGTAGCACTTATCCAAAGCGAATCCCTTTGGATTCAGGTGGAATCATAAGCCGGAGCATCCAGAATTGCCACTGTCGTCCAATAATATAGATGCAAATATCTTTACTCCTACCAATTTGACAGGATTCTGGCTCATCGTATCTTGTCCACGAGGTTCAAGTGTACAAGATTTGTGCGGTAGCACTTGACAAAAGCGAATCTCTTTGGACTCAGGTCGAATCATAAGCCGAGCATCCAGAATTGCCAATGTCGTCCAATGATATAGATGCAAATATCTTCACACCTATCAATTTGACAGGACCTTGGCGCATCGTATCTTGTCCAGGGGGTCCAAATGTACAAGTTTTGGGCGGCAGCACTTGCCCAAAGCGATTCTCTTCGAACTCAGGTCGAATCACATGGAGAAGTATCTAATACTGTCGATGTTATCCGAATGATATAGACGCAAATATCTTAACTCCTATCAATTTGGCAGTATTCTGCCTCATCATACCTTGTCCAGGAGGTCCAAATGGACAAGAATTGGGCTTCAGCATTTGTCCAAAGCGACTCTCTTTGGACTGAGGTCGAACCATAAGCCGAGCATCCAGAATTGCCAATGTCGTCCAATGATATAGAGGCAAATATCCTCACTCCTATCAATTTTACAGCATTCTGCCCAATCGTATCTTGTCCAGGAGGTTCAAATGTAAAAGAGTTGTGCGGTAGCACTTGTCCAGACTGATTCTCTTTGGATTCAGGTCGAATCATATGGCGAAGTATCTAAAATTGCCGATGTTATCCGAATGGTATAGACGCAAATATCTTAACTCCTATCAATTTGGCAGTATTCTGCCTCATCATACCTTGTCCAGGAGGTCCACATGAACATGATTTGGGCGGCAGCACTTGTCCAAAGCGACTCCCTTTGGATTCAGGTCGAATCATAAGCCGAAGCATCCAAAATTGCCGATATTGCCAATGATATAGAGGCAAATATCCTCACTCCTATCAATTTTACAGCATTCTGCCTCATCGTATCTTGTCCAGGAGGGTCAAATGTAAAAGATTTGTGAGGTAGCACTTGTCCAGACTGATTCTCTTTGGATTCACGTCGAATCATACGCCGGATCTCCAGTATTGCCAATGTCGTCCAATGATATAGATGCAAATATCTTTACTCCTATCAATGTGACAGGATTCTGCCTCATCATACCTTATCCAGGAGGTCCAAATGTACAAGTTTTTTAGCGGCAGCATCTGTCCAAACCGCCTCTCTTTGGACTCAGGTCGATCCATATGCCGAAGTAACCAAAATTGTCGATGTTATCCAAATGATATAGATGCAAATATCTTAACTCCTATCAATTTGCTAGGATTCTGCCTCATCATACCTTGTTCCGGAGGTCACAATGCACAAGATTTGGGCGGCAGCATTTGTCCAAAGCGACTCTCTTTGGACTGAGGTCGAACCATAAGCCGAGCATCCAGAATTGCCAATGTCGTCCAATGATACAGATGCAAAAATCTTGACTCCTATCAATGTGATAGGATTCTGGCTTATCATACCGTGTCCAGAAGGTCCAAATGTACAAGATTTGTGCGGTAGCACTTGTCCAAAGCGACTCTCTTTGGACACAGGTGGAATCATAAGCCGACCATCCAAAATTGCCAACGTCGCCCAATGATATAGATGCAAATATCTTTACTCCTATCAATGTGATAGGATACTGCCTCATCATACCTTGCCCAGGAGGTCGAAATGTACAAGATTTGTGCGGGTAACACTTGACAAAAGCGAATCTCTTTGGTCTCAGGTCGATCAATATGCCGAAGCATCCAGAATTGCCAATGTCGTCCAATGATATAGATGCAAATATCTTTACTCCTATCAAATTTCAAGGATTCTGCCTCATCATACCTTGTCCAGGAGTTCCAAATGTACAAAATTTGTGCGGTAGTATTTGTCCACAACGACTGTCTTTGGAGTCAGGTCGAATCATAAGCCGGAGCATCCAGAATTGCCAATGTCGTCCAATGATATAGATGCAAATACCTTCACTCCTATCAATTTGACAGGATCCTGGCTCATCGTATGTCGCTATCTCTTTGGACTCAGGTCGATCCATATGCCGAAGTAACCAAAATTGTCGATGTTATCCAAATGATATAGATGCAAATATCTTAAATCTTATCAATTTGCCAGGATTCTGCCTCATCGTATCTTGTTCCGGAGGTTCAAATGTACAAGATTTGTGCGGTAGTACTTGTCCAAACCGACTCTCTTTGGACTCAGGTCGAATCATACGCCGGATCTCCAGGATTGCCAATGTCGTCCAATGATATAGATGCAAATATCTTTACTCCTATCAATTTGGCAGTATTCTGCCTCATCATACCTTGTCCAGGAGGTCCACATGGACATGATTTGGGCGGCAGCATTTGTGCAAAGCGACTCTCTTTGGACTGAGGTCGAACCATAAGCCGAGCATCCAGAATTGCCAATGTCGTCCAATGATACAGATGCAAATATCTTTACTCCTATCAATGTGATAGGATTCTGCCTTATCATACCTTATCCAGGAGGTCCAAATGTACAAGGTTTGTGCGGTAGCACTTGTCCAAAGCGACTCTCTTTGGCCTCCGATCGAATCATATGCCGGAGCATCCAGAATTGCCAATGTCGTCCAATGATATAGATGCAAATATCTTCACTCCTATCAAGTTGACAGGATTCTGGCTCATCGTATCCTGTCCAGGAGGTTCAAGTGTACAAGATTTGTGCAGTAGCACTTGACAAAAGCGAATCTCTTTGGACTCAGGTTGAATCATAAGCCGACTATCCAAAATTGCCAATGTCGCCCAATGATATAGATGCAAATATCTTTACTCCTATCAATTTGACAGGATTCTGGCTGATCGTATCTTGTCCAGGAGGTTCAAGTGTACAAGATGTGTGCGGTAGCAATTGACAAAAGCGAATCTCTTTGGACTCAGGTCGATCCGTAAGGCAAAGCATCCAGAATTGCCAATATCGTCCAATGATATAGATGCAAATATCTTTACTCCTACCACTTTGACAGGATTCTGCCTCATCATACCTTGTTCCGGAGGTCACAATGCACAAGATTTGGGCGGCAGCATTTGTCCAAAGCGACTCTCTTTGGACTGAGGTCGAACCATAAGCCGAGCATCCAGAATTGCCAAAGTCGTCCAATGATACAGATGCAAAAATCTTGACTCCTATCAATGTGATAGGATTCTGCCTTATCATACCTTGTCCAGGAGGTCCAAATGTACAAGATTTGTGCGGTAGCACTTGTCCAAAGCGACTCTCTTTGGCCTCCGGTCGAATCATATGCCGACCATCCAAAATTGCCAATGTCGCCCAATGATATAGATGCAAATGTCTTTACTCCTATCAATGTGATAGGATTCTGCCTCATCATACCTTGTCCAGGAGGTCCAAATGTACAAGATTTGTGCGGTAGCACTTGACAAAAGCGACTCTCTTTGGACTCAGGTCGATCCATATGCCGAAGTATCAAAAATTGCCGATGTTATCCGAATGATATAGATGCAAATATCTTAAATAGAAGCATTCAGAAGTGCCAATGTCGTCCAATGAATTAGATGCAAATACCTTTACTCCTATCAATTTTACAGGATTCTGGCTCATCGTACCTTGACCAGGAGGTTCAAGTGTACAAGATTTGTGCAGTAGCTCTTGACAAAAACGAATCTCTTTGGACTCAGATCGAATCATAAGCCGAGCATCCAGAATTGCCAATGTCGTCCAATGATATACATGCAAATATCTTCACTCTTATCAATTTGACAAGATCCTGGCTCATCGTATCTTGTCCAGGGGGTCCAAATGTACAAGTTTTGGGCGGCAGCACTTGCCCAAAGCGATTCTCTTTGAACCCAGGTCGAATCACATGGAGAAGTATCTAAAATTGCCGATGTTATCCGAATGATATAGACGCAAATATCTTAACTCCTATCAATTTGGCAGTATTCTGCCTCATCATACCTTGTCCAGAAGGTCCAAATGGACAAGATTTGGGCGGCAGCATTTGTCCAAAGCGACTCTCTTTTGACTGAGGTCGAACCATAAGCCGAGCATCCAGAATTGCCAATGTCGTCAAATTATACAGATGCAAATATCTTTACTCCTATCAATGTGATAGGATTCTGCCTTATCATACCTTGTCCAGGAGGTCTAAATGTACAAGATTCGTGCGGTAGCACTTTTCCAAAGCGACTCTCTTTGGACTCAGGTCGAATCATAACCCGGAGCATCCAGAATTGCCAATGTCGTCCAATGATATAGATGCAAATATCTTCACTCCTATCAAGTTGACAGGATTCTGGCTCATCGTATCCTGTCCAGGAGGTTCAAGTGTACAAGATTTGTGCAGTAGCACTTGACAAAAGCGAATCTCTTTGAACTCAGGTCGAATCATAAGCCGAGCATCCAGAATTGCCAATGTCGTCCAATGATATAGATGCAAATATCTTCACTCCTATCAATTTGACAGGATCCTGGCTCATCGTATCTTGTCCAGGAGGTCCAAATGCACAAGATTTGGGAGTCAGCATTTGTCCAAACCGACTCTCTTTGGATTCAGGTCGATCCATATGCCGAAGTATCTAAAATTGCCGATGTTATCCGAATGATATAGACGCAAATATCTTAACTCCTATCAATTTGGCAGTATTCTGCCTCATCATACCTTGTCCAGGAGGTCCAAATGGACAAGATTTGGGTGGCAGCATTTGTCCAAAGCGACTCTCTTTTGACTGAGGTCGAACCATAAGCGGAGCATCCAGAATTGCCAATGTCGTCCAATGATATAGATGCAAATATCTTCACTCCTATCAATTTGACAGGATTCTAGCCCATCGAATCTTGTCCAGGAGGTTCAAGTGTACAAGATTTGCGCATTAGCACTTGACAAAAGCGAATCTCTTTGGTCTCAGGTCGAATCATAAGCCGAGCATCCAGAATTGCCAATGTCGTCCAAGGATATAGATGCAAATGTCTTTACTCCTATCAATGTGATAGGATTCTGCCTCATCATACCTTGTCCAGGAGGTCCAAATGTACAAGATTTGTGCGGTAGCACTTGACAAAAGCGACTGTCTTTGGACTCAGGTCGATCCATATACCGAAGTATCAAAAATTGCCGATGTTATCCGAATGATATAGATGCAAATATCTTAAATAGAAGCATTCAGAATTGCTAATGTCGTCCAATGATATAGATGCAAATACCTTTACTCCTATCAATTTTACAGGATTCTGGCTCATCGTACCTTGTCCAGGAGGTTCAAGTGTACAAGATTTGTGCAGTAGCTCTTGACAAAAGCGAGTCTCTTTGGACTCAGGTCGAATCATAAGCCGAGCATCCAGAATTGCCAATGTCGTTCAATGATATACATGCAAATATCTTCACTCCTATCAATTTGACAGGATTCTGGCTCATCGTATCCTGTCCAGGAGGTTCAAGTGTACAAGATTTGTGCGGTAGCACATGTCCAAAGAGACTGTCTTTGGACTCAGGTCGAATCATAAGCCGGAGCATGCAGAATTGCCAATGTCGTCCAATGATATAGATGCAAATACCTTTACTCCAAACAATTTGACAGGATTCTGCCTCATCATACCTTGTTCCGGAGGGCAAAATGCACAACCTTTGGGCGGCAGCATTTGTCCAAACAGACTCTCTTTGGACTCAGGTCGAATCATAAGCTGGAGCATTCACAATTGCCAATGTCGTCCAAGGATATAGATGCAAATATCTTTACTCCTATCAATGTGATAGGATTCTGCCTCATCATACCTTTTCCAGAAGGTCCAAATGCACAAGATTTGGGCGGCAGCATTTGTCCAAACCGACTCTCTTTGGTCTCAGGTCGAATCATAAGCCGAGCATCCAGAATTGCCAATGTCGTCCAAGAATATAGATGCAAATGTCTTTACTCCTATCAATGTGATAGGATTCTGCCTCATCATACCTTGTCCAGGAGGTCCAAATGGACAAGATTTGGGAGCAGCATTTGTCCAAAGCGACTCTCTTTGGACTCAGGTCGAATCATAAGCCGAGCATCCAGAATTGCCAATGTCGTCCAATGATACAGATGCAAATATATTTACTCCTTTCAATTTGACAGGATTCTGCCTTATCATACCTTGTTCAGGAGGTCTAAATGTACAAGATTTGTGCGGTAGCACTTTTCCAAAGCAACTCTCTTTGGACTCAGGTCGAATCATAAGCCGGAGCATGCAGAATTGCCAATGTCGTCCAATGATATAGATGCAAATATCTTTACTCCTATCAATGTGATAGGATTCTGCCTCATCATACCTCGTTCAGGAGGTCCAAATATACAAGATTTGTGGGGTAGCACGTGTCCAAAGCGACTCTCTTTGGACACAGGTCGAATCATATGCCGAGCATCCAGAATTGCCAATGTCGTCCAATGATATAGATGCAAATATCTTTACTCCTATCAATGTGACAGGATTCTGCCTCATCATACCTTGTCCAGGAGGTCCAAATGTACAAGTTTTATAGCGGCAGCATTTGTCCAAACCGCCTCTCTTTGGACTCAGTTCGATCCATATGCCGAAGTAACCAAAATTGTCAATGTTATCCAAATGATATAGATGAAAATATCTTAACTCCTATCAATTTGCTAGGATTCTGCCTCATCATACCTTGTTCCGGATGTTCAAATGAACAAGATTTGTGCGGTAGTACTTGTCCACTGCGAGTGTCGTTGGATTCAGGTCGAATCATAAGCCGGAGCATCCAGAATTGCCAATGTCGTCCAATTATATAGATGCAAGTATCTTCACTCCTATCAATGTGATAGGATTCTGCCTCATCATACCTTGTCCAGGATGTCCAAGTGTACAAAAATTGTGCGGTAGCACTTGTCCAAAGCGACTCTCTTTGCACTCAGGTCGAATCATATGCCGGAGCATCCAGAATTGCCAATGTCGTCCAATGATATAGATGCAAATGTCTTCACTCCTATCAATTTGACAGGATTCTGGCTCATCGTATCCTGTCCAGCAGGTTCAAGTGTACAAGATTTGTGCGGTAGCACATGACAAAAGCAAATCTCTTCGGACTCCGGTCGATTCATAAGCCGAAGTATCCAGAATTGCCAATGTCGTCCAATGATATAGAGGCAAATGTCCTCACTCCTGTCAATTTTACAGCATTCTGCCTCATCGTATTTTGTCCAGGAGGTTCAAATGTAAAAGATTTGTGCGGTAGCACTTGTCCAGACTGATTCTCTTTCGATTCAGGTTGAATCGTACGCCGGATCTCCAGGATTGCCAATGTCGTCCAATGATATAGATGCAAATATCTTTACTCCTATCAATTTGCCAGGATTCTGCCTCATCGTATCTTGTCCAGGGGGTCCAAATGTACAAGATTTGTGTGGTAGCACTTGTTCAAAGCGACTCTCTTTGGACTCAGGTCGAATCATAAGCCGGAGCATCCAGAATTGCCAATGTCGTCCAATGATATAGATGCAAATGTCTTCACTCCTATCAATTTGACAGGATTCTGGCTCATCGTATCCTGTCCAGGAGGTTCAAGTGTACAAGATTTGTGCGGTAGCACTTGACAAAAGCGAATCTTTTTGGACTCAGGTCGAATCATATGCCGGAGCATCCAGAATTGCCAATGTCGTCCAATGATATAGATGCAAATATCTTTACTCCTATCAATGTGATAGGATTCTGCCTCATCATACCTCGTCCAGGAGGTCCAAAGGCACAAGATGTGGGCGGCAGCATTTGTCCAAACCGACTCTCTTTGGACACAGGTCGAATCATATGCCGAGCATCCAGAATTGCCAATGTCGTCCAATGATATAGATGCAAATATCATTACTCCTATCACTGTGACAGGATTCTGCCTCATCATACCTTGTCCAGAAGGTCCAAATGGACAAGATTTGGGAACAGCATTTGTCCAAAGCGACTCTCTTTGGACTGGGGTCGAATCATCAGCCGAGCATCCAGAATTGCCAATGTCGTCCAATGATACAGATGCAAATATCTTTACTCCTTTCAATTTGCCAGGATTCTGCCTCATCGTGTCTTTTCCGGGGGGGGGCCGAATGTACAATATTTGTGTGGTAGCACTTGTCCAAAACAACTCCCTTTGGATTCAGGTCGAATCATAAGGCGAAGAATCCAAAATTGCCGATATTGTCTGTTACGTCCTCGTTTTCGGCACCCTGCGTTCACCGGGTATACCAGGGATCGAGGACAGACGGAAAAGGGGTATCGCACCGTAAGAGGGGGCTTATCCGTCAGCGGAGCGGCGTGCCGACGTATCGCGTGGTGTAAGAGTCCTTCGTCTAGGCTCTAAATGCGTCCGAATAGTTACGGCTCTGTTTGTTTGTATTGGTCAGTGGAGCGGCTCACCGACGTATCGCGTGGTATAGGAGAAATGCGTCCGAATGGTTACGGCTCTATTTTGTATTGGTCAGTGGAGCGGCTCACCGACGTATCGCGTGGTATAGGAGAAATGCGTCCGAATGGTTACGGCTCTATTTGTTTGTATTGGTCAGTGGAGCGGCGCACTGACGTATCGCGCGATATAGGAGAAATGGGTCCGAATGGTTACGGCTCTACTGTTTGTGCTTCGGCGGGGGTTTAACCGGCCTACTGGTTACCTTAATGGTTATAAGCGCGCGGGGGGGAAGGAATGGGAAATACGTCGACGTTGAGAGTCTTTGGTCGGGCTTTATTGTGGAATCGTCGTTACATTTAGTTTAGTATCTCGATATCCGAGTCCTCGTAGAGTTCCGTCACCGTAACCGTGGACGGGACTCCCTCAACTAGGTCTCGCAGGTATGCGGCGGATGGGTACAAGTAATGCCTACCGAGTTCGTAAACGGCGAAACTACGGAGGTTTCGGCTGGTTCCAATTCACTTACCCAGAGGTTTTCCCATAACCAAGAGGGCGGTCGACCGGGGCAGTAAGCGCGGGGTGCAGGAAGCCAGAAGCTACCCAGTTACCTCGCTGCTAGTTGCCCCTATCAGAGCGCTCGCGTCTAGTGCGGTACGGGAGCTGCCGCAAGGGAGCCCGGGGGCATCAACTCTCGCTGGTGGCTCGCAGATCGCAGGGATCTCTGAGAAGGACTGGGAGTGTAGCCGAAGCTGCCGAGTAAAGAGTGTACTGATAGTTGACCGAATTATCGCGGAGATTTGGTGAAGTTACGCTGGTCGTTGGTTAGGAGGTTTCAGAGGAAGGTCGGACGTCTCTAAGGAGATAGTTGTGGGGGCGGATGATTAATAGCTGCGACGGTTACCTTGATCGAAATGGGGTTGTATTTCTGTCGTTACACTTGCTTGAGGTTCACAACTGTTTTACTGAACTAGCACTTAACTGTAGTGAGCTGGATAGCTTAGATGAACGCGTTTAACGGAAGTAAATGCCCGACTCGAACGTGACGTTAACTGTAGAACGGAGGATTGTAATTGATTGATCGCTCGCTTTTGTGGCTCTATTTAAGCGGTGGATTTTGCTGAGGGTCGCCAGGTCCTTCGCGGAACTGGCACCCTAGCTTCCGTTTGGAAGTTGGCGTTCTCGGAACTATGCATTCCCGCGGATCGCTAGTCGATCGTTGGGGTTAGCCTATGCTGACTCGGTGTCAGCATTCTTACATTTCTACTTACATTACTATTGTGCGCGGTCGTTATGTAATTCCTTCGCGTGGCGCGGATTACGTCCCGGATGGGAGTCAGCGTTACGTGAAGGAATTTCGGTGGCACGGTGCCGCGGCTCGCGTTTCAGTTCCTGTACGACTTACATCTAGTTAATTAGATACGCGGTGCGATGAGCTCGTTGCGAGAATATAATCGTAAAAAAAAAGCGGGTGGAGGACGCAGGACGTAACAGTCCAATGATATAGATGCAAATACCGTCACTCCTATCAATTTGCCAGGATTCTGCCTCATCATACCTTGTTCCGGATGTTCAAATGAACAAGATTTGTGCGGTAGTACTTGTCCACTGCGAGTGTCGTTGGATTCAGGTCGAATCATAAGCCGGAGCATCCAGAATTGCCAATGTCGTCCAATTATATAGATGCAAGTATCTTCACTCCTATCAATGTGATAGGATTCTGCCTCATCATACCTTGTCCAGGATGTCCAAGTGTACAAAAATTGTGCGGTAGCACTTGTCCAAAGCGACTCTCTTTGCACTCAGGTCGAATCATATGCCGGAGCATGCAGAATTGCCAATGTCGTCCAATGATATAGATGCAAATGTCTTTACTCCTATCAATTTGACAGGATCCTGGCTCATCGTATCTTGTCCAGGGGGTCCAAATGTACAAGATTTGGGAGTCAGCATTTGTCCAAAGCGACTCTCTTTGGCTTCCGGTCGATCCATATGCCGAAGTATCTAAAATTGCCGATGTTATCCGAATGATATAGACGCAAATATCTTAACTCCTATCAATTTGGCAGTATTCTGCCTCATCGTACCTTGTCCAGGAGGTCCAAATGGACAAGATTTGGGCGGCAGCATTTGTCCAAAGAGACTCTCTTTGGACTGAGGTCGAACCATTAGCCGAGCATCCAGAATTGCCAATGTCGTCCAATGATATAGATGCAAATATCTTCACTCCTATCAATTTGACAGGATCCTGGCTCATCGTATCTTGTCGAGGGGGTCCAAATGTACAAGATTTGGGCGGCAGCATTTGTCCAAAGTGACTCCCTTTTGGCTGAGGTCGAACCATAAGCCGAGCATCCAGAATTGCCAATGTCGTCCAATGATACAGATGCAAATATCTTTACTCCTATCAATGTGATAGGATTCTGCCTTATCACACCTTGTCCAGGAGGTCCAAATGCACAAGATTTGGGAGTCAGCATTTCTCCAAAGCGACTCTCTTTTGACTGAGGTCGAACCATAAGCCGAGCATCCAGAATTGCCAATGGCGTCAAATGATACAGATGCAAATATCTTTACTCCTATCAATGTGATAGGATTCTGCCTTATCATACCTTGTCCAGGAGGTCCAAATGTACAAGATTTGTGCGGTAGCACTTTTCCAAAGCGACTCTCTTTGGACTCAGGTCGAATCATAAGCCGGAGCATCCAGAATTGCCAATGTCTTCCAATGATATAGATTCAAATAGCTTCACTCCTATCAATTTGACAGGATTCTGGCTCATCGTATCTTGTCCATGAGGTTCAAGTGTACAAGATTTGTGCGGTAGCTCTTGTCAAAAGCGAATCTCTTTGGACTCAGGTCGAATCATAAGCCGAGCATCCAGAATTGCCAATGTCGTCCAATGATATAGATGCAAATACCTTTACTCCTATCAATGTGACAGGATTCTGCCTCACCATACCTTTTCGAGGAGGTCCAAATGTATAAGTTTTTTAGCGGCAGCATTTGTCCAAAGCGATTCTCTTTGAACTCAGGTCGAATCACATGGAGAAGTATCTAAAATTGCCGATGTTATCCGAATGATATAGACGCAAATATCTTAACTCCTATCAATTTGGCAGTATTCTGCCTCATCATACCTTGTCCAGGAGGTCCAAATGGACAAGATTGCGGCGGCAGCATTTGTCCAAAGCGACTCTCTTTGGACTGAGGTCGAACCACAAGCCGAGCATCCAGAATTGCCAATGTCGTCCAATGATACAGATGCAAATATCTTTACTCCTATCAATGTGATAGGATTCTACCTTATCATACCTTATCCAGGAGGTCCAAATGTACAAGGTTTGTGCGGTAGCACTTGTCCAAAGCGACTCTCTTTGGCCTCCGATCGAATCATATGCCGGAGCATCCAGAATTGCCAATGTCGTCCAATGATATAGATGAAAATAGCTTCACTCCTATCAATTTGACAGGATTCTGGATCAGCGTATCTTGTCCAGGAGGTTCAAGTGTACAAGATGTGTGCGGTAGCACTTGACAAAAGCGAATCTCTTTGGACTCAGGTCGATCCACATACCGAAGTATCAAAAATTGCCGATGTTATCCAAATGATATAGATGCAAATATCTTAAATAGAAGCATTCAGAATTGCCAATGTTGTCCAATGATATAGATGCAAATACCTTTACTCCTATCAATGTGATAGGATTCTGCCTTATCATACCTTGTTCAGGAGGTCTAAATGTACAAGATTTGTGCGGTAGCACTTTTCCAAAGCGACTCCCTTTGGACTCAAGTCGAATCATAACCCGGAGCATCCAGAATTGCCAATGTCTTCCAATGATATAGATGCAAATAGCTTCACTCCTATCAATTTGACAGGATTCTGGCTCATCGTATCTTGTCCATGACGTTCAAGTGTACAAGATTTGTGCGGTAGCTCTTGACAAAAGCGAATCTCTTTGGACTCAGGTCGAATCATAAGCCGAGCATCCAGAATTGCCAATGTCGTCCAATCACATACATGCAAATATCTTCACTCCTATCAATTTGACAAGATCCTGGCTCATCGTATCTTGTCCAGGGGGTCCAAATGTACAAGTTTTGGGCGGCAGCACTTGCCCAAAGCGATTCTCTTTGAACCCAGGTCGAATCACATGGAGAAGTATCTAAAATTGCCGATGTTATCCGAATGATATAGACGCAAATATCTTAACTCCTATCAATTTGGCAGTATTCTGGCTCATCGTATCTTGTCCAGGGGGTCCAAATGTACAAGTTTTGGGCGGCAGCACTTGCCCAAAGCGATTCTCTTTGAACTCAGGTCGAATCACATGGAGAAGTATCTAAAATTGCCGATGTTATCCGAATGATATAGACGCAAATATCTTAACTCCTATCAATTTGGCAGTATTCTGCCTCATCATACCTTGTCCAGGAGGTCCAAATGAACAAGATTTGTGCGGTAGCACTTTTCCAAAGCGACTCTCTTTGGACTCAGGTCGAATCATAAGCCGAGCATCCAGAATTGCCAATGTCGTCCAATGATATAGATGCAAATATCTTCACTCCTATCAATTTGACAGGATCCTGGCTCATCGTATCTTGTCCAGGAGGTTCAAGTGTACAAGATTTGTGCGGTAGCACTTGTCCAAAGAGACTGTCTTTGGACTCAGGTCGAATCATAAGCCGGAGCATGCAGAATTGCCAATGTCGTCCAATGATATAGATGCAAATACCTTTACTCTAAACAATTTGAAAGGATTCTGCCTCATCATACCTTGTTCCGGAGGTCAAAATGCACAAGCTTTGGGCGGCAGGATTTGTCCAAACCGACTCTCTTTGGACTCAGGTCGAATCATAAGCCGGAGCATCCAGAATTGCCAATGTCGTCCAATGATATAGATGCAAATACCTTCACTCCTATCAATTTGACAGGATTCTGGCTCATCATATCTTGTCCAGGAGGTTGAAGTGTACAAGATTTGTGCGGTAGCACTTGACAAAAGCGAATCTCTTTGGACTCAGGTCGATCCATAAGCCGAAGCATCCAGAATTGCCAATGTCGTCCAATGATATAGATGCAAATATCTTTACTCCTATCAATGTGATCGGATTCTGCCTCATCATACCTTTTCCAGGAAGAACAAATGCACAAGATGTGGGCGGCAGCATTTGTCCAAACGGACTCTCTTTGGACTCAAGTCGATCCATATGCCGAAGTACCAAAAATTGCCGATTTATCCGAATAATATAGATGCAAATATCTTAACTCCTATCAGTTTTCAAGGATTCTGCCTCATCATACCTATCCAGGAGTTCCAAATGGACAAGATTTGTGTGGTAGCACTTGTCCAAAGCGACTTACTTTGGATTCAGGTCGAATCATAAGCCGAAGAATCCAAAATTGCCGATATTGCCAATGATGTAGAGGCAAATATCCTCACTCCTATCAATTGTACAGCATTCTGCCTCATCTTATCTTGCCCAAGAGGTTCAAATGTACAAGATTTGTGCGGTAGCACTTGGCAAAAGCGACTCTCTTTGGACACAGGTCGAATCATAAGCCGACCATCCAAAATTGCCAATGTCGCCCAATGATATAGATGCAAATATCTTTACTCCTATCAATGTGACAGGATACTGCCTCATCATACCTTGTCCAGGAGGTCCAAATAGAAAAGACTCGGGCGGCAGCATTTGTCCAAAGCGACTCTCTTTGGCCTCCGGTCGATTCATAAGCCGAAGCATCCATAATTGGTAATGTCGTCCAATAATATAGATGCAAATACCTTTACTCCTATCAATTTTACAGGATTCTGGCTCATCGTATCTTGTCCAGAACGTTCAAATGCACAAGATTTGGGAGTCAGCATTTGTCCAAAGCGACTCTCTTTGGCCTCCCGTCGATCCATATGCCGAAGTATCTAAAATTGCCGATGTTATCCGAATGATATAGACGCAAATACCTTCACTCCTATCAATTTGGCAGTATTCTGCCTCATCATAACTTGTCCAGGAGGTCCAAATGGACAAGATTTCGGCGGCAGCATTTGTCCAAAGCGACTCTCTTTGGACTGAGGTCGAACCATAAGCCGAGCATCCAGAATTGCCAATGTCGTCCAATGATACAGATGCAAATATCTTTACTCCTATCAATGTGATAGGATTCTACCTTATCATACCTTATCCAGGAGGTCCAAATGTACAAGGTTTGTGCGGTAGCACTTGTCCAAAGCGACTCTCTTTGGCCTCCGATCGAATCATATGCCGGAGCATCCAGAATTGCCAATGTCGTCCAATGATCTAGATGCAAATATCTTAACTCCTATCAAATTTCAAGGATTCTGCCTCATCATACCTTGTTCCGGAGGTTCAAATGTACAAGATTTGTGTGGTAGTACTTGTCCAAAGCGACTGTCTTTGGATTCAGGTCGAATCATAAGCCGGAGCATCCAGAATTGCCAATGTCGTCCAATAGTATAGATGCAAATATCTTATCCTATCAAATTTCAAGGATTCTGCCTCATCATACCTTGTTCCGGAGGTTCAAATGTACAAGATTTGTGCGGTAGTACTTGTCCAAAGCGACTCTCTTTGGACTCAGGTCGATCCATAAGCCAAAGCATCCAGAATTGCCAATATCGTCCAATGATATAGATGCAAATAGCTTCACTCCTATCACTTTGACAGGATTTTGCCTCATCGTATCTTGTCCAGGGGGTCCAAATGTACAAGATTTGTGCGGTAGGACTTGCCCAAAGCGATTCTCTTTGGCCTCCGGTCGAATCATATGCCGGAGCATCCAGAATTGCCAATGTCGTCCAATGATATAGATGCAAATATCTTTACTCCTATCAATTTTACAGGATTCTGGCTCAGCGTATCTTGTCCAGGAGGTTCAAGTGTACAAGATTTGTGCGGTAGCACTTTACAAAAGCGACTCTCTTTGGCCTCCGGTCGAATCATATGCCGGGGCATCCAGAATTGCCAATGTCGTCCAATGATATAGATGCACATATCTTTACTCCTATCAATGTGACAGGATTCTGCCTCATCATAGCTTGTCCAGGAGGTCCAATTGTACAAGTTTTTTAGCGGCAGCATTTGTCCAAACCGACTCTCTTTGGACTCAGGTCGATCCATATACCGAGGTAACCAAAATTGTCGATGTTATCCAAATGATATAGATGCAAATATCTTAACTCCTATCAATGTGACAGGATTCTGCCTCATCATAGCTTGTCCAGGAGGTCCAATTGTACAAGTTTTTTAGCGGCAGCATTTGTCCAAACCGACTCTCTTTGGACTCAGGTCGATCCATATACCGAGGTAACCAAAATTGTCGATGTTATCCAAATGATATAGATGCAAATATCTTAACTCCTATCAATGTGACAGGATTCTGCCTCACCATACCTTTTCGAGGAGGTCCAAATGTACAAGTTTTTTAGCGCCAGCATTTGTCCAAACCGACTCTTTTTGGACTCAGGTCGATCCATATGCCGAAGTAACCAAAATTGTCGATGTTATCCAAATGATATATATGCAAATATCTTACTCCTATCAATTTTCAAGGATTCTGCCTCATCATACCTTGTCCAGGAGGTCCAAATGGACAAGATTTGGGCGCCAACATTTGTCCAAAGCGACTCTCTTTTGACTGAGGTCGAACCATAAGCCGAGCATCCAGAATTGCCAATGTCGTCAAATGATACAGATGCAAATATCTTTACTCCTGTCAATGTGATAGGATTCTGCCTTATCATACCTTGTCCAGGAGGTCCAAATGTACAAGATTTGTGCGGTAGCACTTTTCCAAAGCGACTCTCTTTGAACTCAGGTCGAATCATAAGCCGGAGCATCCAGAATTGCCAATGTCGTCCAATGATATAGATGCAAATAGCTTCACTCCTATCAATGTGACAGGATTCTGGCTCAGCGTATCTTGTCCAGGAGGTTCAAGTGTACAAGATGTGTGCGGTAGTACTTGACAAAAGCGAATCGCTTTGGACTCAGGTCGATCCATAAGCCAAAGCATCCAGAATTGCCAATATCGTCCAATGATATAGATGCAAATATCTTTACTCCTATCAATTTTACAGGATTCTGGCTCAGCGTATCTTGTCCAGGAGGTCCAAATGGACAAGATTTGGGCGGCACCATTTGTCCAAAGCGACTCTCTTTTGACTGAGGTCGAACCATAAGCCGAGCATCCAGAATTGCCAATGTCGTCAAATGATACAGATGCAAATATATTTACTCCTATCAAGTTGACAGGATTCTGGCTCATCGTATCCTGTCCAGGAGGTTCAAGTGTACAAGATTTGTGCAGTAGCACTTGACAAAAGCGAATCTCTTTGAACTCAGGTCGAATCATAAGCCGAGCATCCAGAATTGCCAATGTCGTCCAATGATATAGATGCAAATATCTTCACTCCTATCAATTTGACAGGATCCTGGCTCATCGTATCTTGTCCAGGGGGTCCAAATGTACAAGTTTTGGGCGGCAGAACTTGCCCAAAGCGATTCTCTTTGAACTCAGGTCGAATCACATGGAGAAGTATCTAAAATTGCCGATGTTATCCGAATGATATAGAAGCAAATATCTTAACTCCTATCAATTTGGCAGTATTCTGCCTCATCATACCTTGTCCAGGAGGTCCAAATGGACAAGATTTGGGCGGCAGCATTTGTCCAAAGCGACTCTCTTTTGACTGAGGTCGAACCATAAGCGGAGTATCCAGAATTGCCAATGTCGTTCAATGATATACATGCAAATATCTTCACTCCTATCAATTTGACAGGATTCTGGCTCATCGTATCCTGTCCAGGAGGTTCAAGTGTATAAGATTTGTGCGGTAGCTCTTGACAAAAGCGAATCTCTTTGGACTCAGGTCGAATCATAAGCCGAGCATCCAGAATTGCCAATGTCGTCCAATGATATAGATGCAAATATCTTCACTCCTATCAATTTGACAGGATCCTGGCTCATCGTATCTTGTCCAGGGGGTCCAAATGTACAAGTTTTGGGCGGCAGCACTTGCCCAAAGCGATTCTCTTTGAACCCAGGTCGAATCACATGGAGAAGTATCTAAAATTGCCGATGTTATCCGAATGATATAGACGCAAATATCTTAACTCCTATCAATTTGGCAGTATTCTGCCTACTCATACCTTGTCCAGGAGGTCGAAATGGACAAGATTTGGGCGGCAGCATTTGTCCAAAGCGACTCTCTTTTGACTGAGGTCGAACCATAAGCCGAGCATCCAGAATTGCCAATGTCGTCAAATTATACAGATGCAAATATCTTTACTCCTATCAATGTGATAGGATTCTGCCTTATCATACCTTGTTCAGGAGGTCTAAATGTACAAGATTTGTGCGGTAGCACTTTTCCAAAGCGACTCTCTTTGGACTCAGGTCGAATCATAACCCGGAGCATCCAGAATTGCCAATGTCTACCAATGATATAGATGCAAATAGCTTCACTCCTATCAATTTGACAGGATTCTGGCTCATCGTATCTTGTCCATGACGTTCAAGTGTACAAGATTTGTGCGGTAGCACTTGACAAAAGCGAATCTTTTTGGACTCATGACGAATCATATGCCGGAGCATCCAGAATTGCCAATGTCGTCCAATGATACAGATGCAAAAATCTTTACTCCTATCAATGTGATAGGATTCTGCCTTATCATACCTTGTCCAGGAGGTCCACATGTACAAGAGTTGTGCGGTAGCACTTGTCCAAAGCGACTCTCTTTGGCCTCCGGTCGAATCACATGCCGGAGCATCCAGAATTGCCAATGTCGTCCAATGATATAGATGCAAATATCTTTACTCCTGTCAATGTGATAGGATTCTGCCTCATCATATCTTGTCCAGGCGGACCAAATGTACAAGATTTGTGCGGTAGCACTTGTCCAAAGCGACTCTCTTTGGACACAGGTCGAATCATAAGCCGAGCATCCAGAATTGCCAATGTCGTCCAATGATATAGATGCAAATATCTTTACTCCTATCGATGTGATAGGGTTCTGCCTCATCATACCTCGTCCAGGAGGTCCAAATGTACAAGATTTGTGCGGTAGCACTTGACAAACGCGAATCTCTTTGGTCTCAGGTCGATCAATATGCCGAAGTAATAAAAATTGCCGATGTTATCCGAATGATATTGTTACGGATAGGTTTGGACATATTAGGACCTTATCCGAAGACAATAAATGGAAACAGATTCGTAATAGTCATCATGGACTATTTTACGAAATGGGCAGAAGTCGTTCCCGTAGCAAACTTTCAGGCCAAGACCATAGCACAAGCCATGATGGCACAAGCTTTTAGCAGACATGGCCTACCGATAGAGGTACATACCGACCAAGGACGATCATTTGAGTCCAAATTATTCCAAGAAGTCCTGAGGATACTGGGAGTAAAGATAACTAGAACGACTCCGCTGCATCCACAGTCAGATGGATTAGTGGAAAGACTAAACCGAACAATACACCAATATTTGTCGTTGTTCGTTTCACACCATCAAAAGGACTGGGACGATTGGCTGCCTTTATTTTTATTGGCATACCGATCGGCGGAACATGAAACCACGAAACAAACCCCAGCGAGGATGTTATACGGAAGAGAACTTCGGCTACCATTAGATTTCTTCCGAGGAGTTACCCCCGAGCGACCTATTTCTTCCATGGAATATGTCTCGCAACTGAATAAGGTCCTCGCGGATGTACACCATTTGGCAAGAGCGAAAATTGTTAAAAGCTCGGAACGCATGAAATTGCGCCATGATGCCACTTGTACTCCAATTATTTTCAATGAGGGAGACCTAGTGTGGCTTTATCAGCCACGAAGAACAAAAGGAAGATGTCCGAATCTGCAAGTAAACTGGGAAGGACCCTATTTGGTGAAGAAGAGGATTAATGACGCTATCTACGGGATCCAGCGGTCAGCCAAAGGAAGAATGAAGATTATACACGCCAATAGATTAGCAAAATACGAAGGAACCAAGGTACTAGGATGGAACAAGAAAGAAGAACGATAGGACACAAGGACATCGCATGACGCAGCACCACTGACAAGGAGTCAAGACAGCAGTGCGCCGCTATGCTTACTCTCCCGTGGAGCATTGTAAAAAATAGGGGAGGATGGGTATAGTGTGAGGTTTGAGGGTTCCGTAAGATTTAATCTTGGAAATTATTCTAAATACAGGAAGTTCTTTGTCGTTCCGTTTTATTTTCAGAAGGAAGAAGCATCTTCCATCTGCTCCTGTTAGAATTGTTTGTGTTCCGGCGGTTGCAAGCAGTTTTGCAAGTGTTCGGGTTTGAAGTTATCAAGATACTAAGATGTTCGTTACTAAGAGTTTCGCCCAAGTGATGCGGTCATCTCGCCCAGGGTTTTTGGCATGGTTTTCCCTTGGGACCGTGAGCAAATGCTGGGATGACATTTTTGGTTCAGGAGGAGCCATCGCTGCTTACACCTGAGAGTGCCTTTTCCTGAACCGAAGCATCTGAAGATCTCGCGATAATATACGGCCGGGACGTCCGCTATCGTCGAGGGGAAGCAGTGTTACGGACGTGAAGGCGCGAAGAACACGGCGAAGACACAAACCCTATATTGTTTATGTGTCATGTTATAATGTTATATTAGTTCTATCGATTTTATGACGTTCGAATGTTATTGTTATTGGTAACCAAACCAGAGAGTCTGCATCTGGTCTTGATACCAGACGGACGTGATATATTAAAATCGTTGTCGTTGATAATCCTGGTACGTTGAAATGTCTCGCCCGCGTCCACGTAACAATATATATGCAAATATCTTAACTCCTATCAAATTTCAAGGATTCTGCCTCATCATATCTTGTCCAGGAGTTCCAAATGTACAAGATTTGTGCGGTAGTACTTGTCCAAAGCGACTGTCTTTGGATTCAGGTCGAATCATAAGCCGGAGCATCCAGAATTGCCAATGTCGTCCAATAGTATAAATGCAAATATCTTTACTCCTATCAATTTGACAGGATCCTGGCTCATCGTATCTTGTCCAGGGGGTCCAAATGTACAAGATTTGGGAGTCAGCATTTGTCCAAAGCGACTCTCTTTGGCTTCCGGTCGATCCATATGCCGAAGTATCTAAAATTGCCGATGTTATCCGAATGATATAGACGCAAATATCTTAACTCCTATCAATTTGGCAGTATTCTGCCTCATCGTACCTTGTCCAGGAGGTCCAAATGGACAAGATTTGGGCGGCAGCATTTGTCCAAAGAGACTCTCTTTGGACTGAGGTCGAACCATAAGCCGAGCATCCAGAATTGCCAATGTCGTCCAATGATATAGATGCAAATATCTTCACTCCTATCAATTTGACAGGATTCTGCCTTATCATACCTTGTCCAGGAGGTCCAAATGCACAAGATTTGGGAGTCAGCATTTCTCCAAACCGACTCTCTTTGGACTCAGGTCGATCCATATGCCGAAGTATCTAAAATTGCCGATGTTATCCGAATGATATAGATGCAAATATCTTCACTCCTATCAATTTGACAGGATTCTAGCCCATCGAATCTTGTCCAGGAGGTTCAAGTGTACAAGATTTGTGCGGTAGCACTTCAGAAAAGCGAATCTCTTTGGACTCAGGTCGAATCATTAGCCGAGCATCCAGAATTGCCAATGTCGTCCAAGGATATAGATGCAAATATCTTTACTCCTATCAATGTGATAGGATTCTGCCTCATCATACCTTTTCCAGGAGGTCCAAAGGCACAAGATGTGGGCGGCAGCATTTGTCCAAACCGACTCTCTTTGGTCTCAGGTCGAATCATAAGCCGAGCATCCAGAATTGCCAATGTCGTCCAAGGATATAGATGCAAATGTCTTTACTCCTATCAATGTGATAGGATTCTGCCTCATCATACCTTGTCCAGGAGGTCCAAATGGACAAGATTTGGGAACAGCATTTGTCCAAAGCGACTCTCTTTGGACTGGGGTCGAATCATAAGCCGAGCATCCAGAATTGCCAATGTCGTCCAATGATACAGATGCAAATATCTTTACTCCTTTCAATTTGACGGGATTCTGCCTCATCGTGTCTTTTCCAGGGGGGCCGAATGTACAATATTTGTGTGGGAGCACTTGTCCAAAGCAACTCCCTTTGGATTCAGGTCGAATCATAAGGCGAAGAATCCAAAATTGCCGATATTGTCCAATGATATAGATGCAAATACCGTCACTCCTATCAATTTGCCAGGATTCTGCCTCATCATACCTTGTTCCGGATGTTCAAATGAACAAGATTTGTGCGGTAGTACTTGTCCACTGCGAGTGTCGTTGGATTCAGGTCGAATCATAAGCCGGAGCATCCAGAATTGCCAATGTCGTCCAATTGTATAGATGCAAGTATCTTCACTCCTATCAATGTGATAGGATTATGCCTCATCATACCTTGTCCAGGATGTCCAAGTGTACAAAAATTGTGCGGTAGCACTTGTCCAAAGCGACTCTCTTTGCACTCAGGTCGAATCATATGCCGGAGCATCCACAATCGCCAATGTCTTCCTATGATATAGATGCAAATATCTTCACTCCTATGAATTTGACAGGATTCTGCCTCATCGTATCTTGTCCAGGGGGTCCAAATGTACAAGATTTGTGCGGTAGCACTTGTCCAAAGCGACTCTCTTTGGACTCAGGTCGAATCATAAGCCGGAGCATCCAGAATTGCCAATGTCGTCCAATGATATAGATGCAAATGTCTTCACTCCTATCAATTTGACAGGATTCTGGCTCATCGTATCCTGTCCACGAGGTTCAAGTGTACAAGATTTGTGCGGTAGCACTTGACAAAAGCGAATCTTTTTGGACTCAGGTCGAATCATATGCCGGAGCATCCAGAATTGCCAATGTCGTCCAATGATATAGATGCAAATATCTTTACTCCTATCAATGTGATAGGATTCTGCCTCATCATACCTCGTTCCGGAGGTCACAATGCACAAGATTTGGGCGGCAGCATTTGTCCAAAGCGACTCTCTTTGGACTGAGGTCGAACCATAAGCCGAGCATCCAGAATTGCCAATGTCGTCCAAAGATACAGATGCAAAAATCTTGACTCCTATCAATGTGATAGGATTCTGCCTTATCATACCTTGTCCAGGAGGACCACATGTACAAGATTTGTGCGGTAGCACTTGTCCAAAGCGACTCTCTTTGGCCTCCGGTTGAATCATATGCCGGAGCATCCAGAATTGTCAATGTCGTCCAATGATATAGATGCAAATGTCTTCACTCCTATCAATTTGACAGGATTCTGGCTCATCGTGTCCTGTCCAGGAGGTTCAAGTGTACAAGATTTGTGCGGTAGCACTTGACAAAAGCGAATCTTTTTGGACTCAGGTCGAATCATATGCCGGAGCATCCAGAATTGCCAATGTCGTCCAATGATACAGATGCAAAAATCTTTACTCCTATCAATGTGATAGGATTCTGCCTTATCATACCTTGTCAAGGAGGTCCACATGTACAAGATTTGTGCGGTAGCACTTGTCCAAAGCGACTCTCTTTGGCCTCCGGTCGAATCATATGCCGGAGCATCCAGAATTGCCAATGTCGTCCAATGATATAGATGCAAATATCTTTACTCCAATCAATGTGATAGGATTCTGCCTCATCATATCTTGTCCAGGCGGACCAAATGTACAAGATTTGTGCGGGAGCACTTGTCCAAAGCGACTCTCTTTGGACACAGGTCGAATCATAAGCCGAGCATCCAGAATTGCCAATGTCGTCCAATGATTTAGATGCAAATATCTTTACTCCTATCAATGTGATAGGGTTCTGCCTCATCATACCTCGTCCAGGAGGTCCAAATGTACAAGATTTGTGCGGTAGCACTTGACAAAAGCGAATCTCTTTGGACTCAGGTGGATCCATATGCCGAAATATCTAAAATTGCCGATGTTATCCGAATGATATAGACGCAGATATCTTAACTCCGATCAATTTGGCAGTATTCTGGCTCATCATACCTTGTCCAGGAGGTCCAAATGGACAAGATTTGGGCGGCAGCATTTGTCCAAAGCGACTCTCTTTGGACTGAGGTCGAACCATAAGCCGAGCATCCAGAATTGCCAATGTCGTCCAATGATATAGATGCAAATATCTTCACTCCTATCAATATGACAGGATTCTAGCCCATCGAATCTTGTCCAGGAGGTTCAAGTGTACAAGATTTGTGCACTAGCACTTGACAAAAGCGAATCTCTTTGGACTGAGGTCGAACCATAAGCCGAGCATCCAGAATTGCCAATGTCGTCCAATGATATAGATGCAAATACCTTTACTCCTATCAATGTGACAGGATTCTGCCTCACCATACCTTTTCGAGGAGGTCCAAATGTACATGTTTTTTAGCGGCAGCATTTGTCCAAACCGACTCTTTTTGGACTCAGGTCGATCCATATGCCGAAGTAACCAAAATTGTCAATGTTATCCAAATGATATAGATGCAAATATCTTAACTCTCATCAATTTGCTAGGATTCTGCGTCATCATACCTTGTTCCGGAGGTTAAAATGTACAAGATTTGTGCACTAGCACTTGACAAAAGCGAATCTTTTTGGACTCAGGTCGAATCATATGCCGGAGCATCCAGAATTGCCAATGTCGTCCAATGATATAGATGCAAATATCTTTACTCCTATCAATGTGATAGGATTCTGCCTCATCATACTTCGTCCAGGAGGTCCTAATATACAAGATTTGTGGGGTAGCACGTGTCCAAAGCGACTCTCTTTGGACACAGGTCGAATCATATGCCGAGCATCCAGAATTGCCAATGTCGTCCAATGATATAGATGCAAATATCTTTACTCCTATCAAAGTGACAGGATTCTGCCTCATCATACCTTGTCCAGGAGGTCCAAATGTACAAGTTTTTTAGCGGCAGCATTTGTCCAAACCGCCTCTCTTTGGACTCAGGTCGATCCATATGCCGAAGTAACCAAAATTGTCGATGTTATCCAAATGATATAGATGCAAATATCTTAACTCCTATCAATTTGCTAGGATTCTGCCTCATCATACCTTGTTCCGGAGGTCACAATGCACAAGATTTGGGCGGCAGCATTTGTCCAAAGCGACTCTCTTTGGACACAGGTCGAATCATAAGCCGAGCATCCAGAATTGCCAATGTCGTCCAATGATATAGATGCAAATATCTATACTCCTATCAATGTGATAGGGTTCTGCCTCATCATACCTCTTCCAGGAGGTCCAAATGTACAAGATTTGTGCGGTAGCACTTGACAAAAGCGAATCTCTTTGGTCTCAGGTCGATCAATATGCCGAAGTAATAAAAATTGCCGATGTTATCCGAATGATATATATGCAAATATCTTAACTCCTATCAAATTTCAAGGATTCTGCCTCATCATATCTTGTCCAGGATTTCCAAATGTACAAGATTTGTGCGGTAGTACTTGTCCAAAGCGACTGTCTTTGGATTCAGAACGAATCATAAGCCGGAGCATCCAGAATTGCCAATGTCTTCCAATAGTATAGATGCAAATATCTTTACTCCTATCAATTTGACAGGATCCTTGCTCATCGTATCTTGTCCAGGGGGTCCAAATGTACAAGATTTGGGAGTCAGCATTTGTCCAAAGCGACTCTCTTTGGCTTCCGGTCGATCCATATGCCGAAGTATCTATAATTGCCGATGTTATCCGAATGATATAGACGCAAATATCTTAACTCCTATCAATTTGGCAGTATTCTGCCTCATCGCACCTTGTCCAGGAGGTCCAAATGGACAAGATTTGGGCGGCAGCATTTGTCCAAAGAGACTCTCTTTGGACTGAGGTCGAACCATAAGCCGAGCATCCAGAATTGCAAATGTCGTCCAATGATACAGATGCAAATATCTTTACTCCTATCAATGTGATAGGATTCTGCCTTATCATACATTATCCAGGAGGTCCAAATGTACAAGGTTTGTGCGGTAGCACTTGTCCAAAGCGACTCTCTTTGGCCTCCGATCGAATCATATGCCGGAGCATTCAGAATTGCCAATGTCGTCCAATGATATAGATGAAAATATCTTCACTCCTATCAATTTGACAGGATTCTGGCTCATCGTATCCTGTCCAGGAGGTTCAAGTGTACAAGATTTGTGCAGTAGCACTTGACAAAAGCGAATCTCTTTGGACTCAGGTTGAATCATAAGCCGACCATCCAAAATTGCCAATGTCGCCCAATGATATAGATGCAAATATCTTTACTCCTATCAATTTGACAGCATTCTGGCTGATCGTATCATGTCCAGGAGGTTCAAGTGTACAAGATTTGTGCGGTAGCACTTGACAAAAGCGAATCTCTTTGGACTCAGGTCGATCCATGTGATGAATTATCCAGAATTGCCAATGTCGTCCAATGATTTAGATGCAAATATCTTTACTCCTATCAATTGTACAGGATTCTGCCTCATCGTATCTTGTCCAGGGGGTCCACATGTACAATATTTGTGCGGTAGCACTTGTCCAGAACGACTCTCTTTGGATTCAGGTCGAATCATAAGCCGGATCCCCAGGATTGCCAATGTCGTCCAATGATACAGATGCAAATATCTTTACTCCTTTCAATTTGACAGGATTCTGCCTCAACGTATCTTTTCCAGGGGGGCCGAATGTACAATATTTGTGTGGTAGCACTTATCCAAAGCAACTCCCTTTGGATTCAGGTCGAATCATAAGGCGAAGAATCCAAAATTGCCGATATTGTCCAATGATAATGATGCAAATACCGTCACTCCTATCAATTTGCCAGGATTCTGCCTCATCATACCTTGTTCCGGAGGTTCAAATGAACAAGATTTGTGCGGTAGTACTTGTCCACTGCGAGTGTCGTTGGATTCAGGTCGAATCATATGCCGGAGCATCCACAATCGCCAATGTCTACCTATGATATAGATGCAAATATCTTCACTCCTATGAATTTGACAGGATTCTGGCTCATCGTATCCTGTCCAGGAGGTTCAAGTGTACAAGATTTGAGCAGTAGCACTTGACAAAAGCGAATCTCTTTGGACTCAGGTGGAATCATAGCGACCATCCAAAATTGCCATTGTCGTCCAATGATATAGATGCAAATAGCTTCACTCCTATCAATTTGTCCAAATGTACATGTTTTTTAGCGGCAGCATTTGTCCAAACCGACTCTTTTTGGACTCAGGTCGATCCATATGCCGAAGTAACCAAAATTGTCAATGTTATCCAAATGATATAGATGCAAATATCTTAACTCTCATCAATTTGCTAGGATTCTGCGTCATCATACCTTGTTCCGGAGGTTAAAATGTACAAGATTTGTGCACTAGCACTTGACAAAAGCGAATCTTTTTGGACTCAGGTCGAATCATATGCCGGAGCATCCAGAATTGCCAATGTCGTCCAATGATATAGATGCAAATATCTTTACTCCTATCAATGTGATAGGATTCTGCCTCATCATACCTCGTCCAGGAGGTCCAAATATACAAGATTTGTGGGGTAGCACGTGTCCAAAGCGACTCTCTTTGGACACAGGTCGAATCATATGCCGAGCATCCAGAATTGCCAATGTCGTCCAATGATATAGATGCAAATATCTTTACTCCTATCAAAGTGACAGGATTCTGCCTCATCATACCTTGTCCAGGAGGTCCAAATGTACAAGTTTTTTAGCGGCAGCATTTGTCCAAACCGCCTCTCTTTGGACTCAGGTCGATCCATATGCCGAAGTAACCAAAATTGTCGATGTTATCCAAATGATATAGATGCAAATATCTTAACTCCTATCAATTTGCTAGGATTCTGCCTCATCATACCTTGTTCCGGAGGTCACAATGCACAAGATTTGGGCGGCAGCATTTGTCCAAAGCGACTCTCTTTGGACTGAGGTCGAACCATAAGCCGAGCATCCAGAATTGCCAATGTCGTCCAATGATACAGATGCAAAAATCTTTACACCTATCAATGTGATAGGATTCTGCCTTATCATACCTTGTCCAGGAGGTCCACATGTACAAGATTTGTCCGGTAGCACAAAGCGACTCTCTTTGGCCTCCGGTCGAATCATATGCCGGAGCATCCAGAATTGCCAATGTCGTCCAATGATATAGATGCAAATATCTTTACTCCTATCAATGTGATAGGATTCTGCCTCATCATATCTTGTCCAGGCGGACCAAATGTACAAGATTTGTGCGGTAGCACTTGTCCAAAGCGACTCTCTTTGGACTCAGGTCGATCCATGTGATGAATTATCCAGAATTGCCAATGTCGTCCAATTATATAGATGCAAATATCTTCACTCCTATCAATGTGATAGGATTCTGCCTGATCATTCCTTGTCCAGGATGTCCAAGTGTACAAAAATTGTGCGGTAGCACTTGTCCAAAACGACTCTCTTTGCACTCAGGTCGAATCATATGCCGGAGCATCCACAATCGCCAATGACGTCCTATGATATAGATGCAAATATCTTCGCTCCTATCAATTTGACAGGATTCTGGCTCATCGTATCCTATCCAGGAGGTTCAAGTGTACAAGATTTGTGCAGTAGCACTTGACAAAAGCGAATCTCTTTGGACTCAGGTCGATCCATGTGATGAATTATCCAGAATTGCCAATGTCGTCCAATGATTTAAATGCAAATATCTTTACTCCTATCAATTGTACAGGATTCTGCCTCATCGTATCTTGTCCAGGGGGTCCACATGTACAATATTTGTGCGGTAGCACTTGTCCAGAACGACTCTCTTTGGATTCAGGTCGAATCATAAGCCGGATCCCCAGGATTGCCAATGTAGTCCAATGATATAGATGCAAATACCTTTACTCCAAACAATTTGACAGGATTCTGCCTCATCATACCTTGTTCCAGAGGTCCAAATCTACAAGGTTTGTGCGGTAGCACTTGTCCAAAGCAACTCTCTTTGGACTCAGGTCGAATCATAAGCCAAGCGTCCAGAATTGCCAATGTCGTCCAATGATATAGATGCAAATATCTTTACTCCTATCAATTTGACAGGATTCTGCCTCATCATACCTTGTCCAGGAGGTTCAAATGTACAAGATTTGTGCGGTAGCACTTTGACAAAAGCGAATCTCTTTGGTCTCAGGTCGATCAATATGCCGAAGTAACAAAAATTGCCGATGTTATCCGAATGATATTGATGCAAATATCTTAACTCCTGTCAAATTTCAAGGATTCTGCCTCATCATACCTTGTCCAGGAGGTCCAAGTGTACAAGATTTGTGCAGTAGCACTTGACAAAAGCGAATCACTTTGTACTCAGTTCGATCCATAAGCCGAAGCATTCAGAATTGCCAATTTCGTCCAAGGATATAGATGTAGATATCTTTACTCCTATCAATGTGACAGGATTCTGCCTCATCATACCTTTTCCAGGAGGTCCAAATGTAAAAGTGTTTTAGCGGCAGCATTTGTCCAAACCGACTCTCTTTGGACTCAGGTCGATCCATATGCCGAAAAAACCAAAATTGTCAATGTTATCCAAATGATATAGATGCAAATATCTTAACTCTTATCAATTTGCTAGGATTCTGCCTCATCATACCTTGTTCCGGAGGTTCAAATGTACAAGATTTGGGAGCAGCATTTGTTCAAAGCGACTCTCTTTGGACTGGGGTCGAATCAAAAGCCGAGCATCCAGAATTGCCAATGTCGTCCAATGATACAGATGCAAATATCTTTACTCCTTTCAATTTGACAGGATTCTGCCTCATCGTATCTTGTCCAGGGGGGCCGAATGTACAATATTTGTGTGGTAGCACTTGTCCAAAGAAACTCCCTTTGGATTCAGGTCGAATCATAAGGCGAAGAATTCAAAATTGCCGATGTCGTCCAATCATATAGATGCAAATACCTTTACTCCAAACAATTTGACAGGATTCTGCCTCATCATACCTTGTTCCGGAGGTCAAAATGCACAAGATTTGGGCGGCAGCATTTGTCCAAACCGACTCTCTTTGGACTCAGGTCGAATCATAGGCCGGAGCATCCAGAATTGCCAATGTCGTCCAATTATATAGATGCAAATATCTTCACTCCTATCAATGTGATAGGATTCTGCCTGATCATTCCTTGTCCAGGATGTCCAAGTGTACAAAAATTGTGCGGTAGCACTTGTCCAAAACGACTCTCTTTGCACTCAGGTCGAATCATATGCCTGAGCATCCACAATCGCCAATGTCGTCCAATGATATAGATGCAAATATCTTCACTCCTATCAATTTGACAGGATTCTGGCTCATCCTATCCTGTCCAGGAGGTTCAAGTGTACAAGATTTGTGCAGTAGCACTTGACAAAAGCGAATCTCTTTAGACGCAGGTGGAATCATAAGCCGACCATCCAAAATTGCCAATGTCGTCCAATGATATAGATGCAAATAGCTTCGCTCCTATCAATTTGACAGGATCCTGGGTCATCGTATCTTGTCCAGAAGGTCCAACTGTAGAAGATTTGTGCGGTTGGAATTGTCCAAAGTGACTCTTTTGGCCTCCGGTCGAATCATATGCCGGAGCATCCAGAATTGCCAATGTCGTCCAATGATGTAGATGCAAATATCTTCACTCCTATCAATTTGACAGGATTCTAGGTCATCGTATCTTGCCCAGGAGGTTCAAGTGTACAAGATTTGTGCGGTAGCCCTTGACAAAAGCGAATCTCTTTGAACTCAGGTCGATCCATAAGCCGAAGCATCCAGAATTGCCAATGTCGTCCAATGATATAGATGCAAATATCTTAACTCCTATCAATTTGACACGATTCTGCCTCAACGTACCTTTTCCAGGGGGTCCAAATGTACAAGATTTGTGCGGTAGCACTTGTCCAGACCGATTCTCTTTGGACTCAGGTCGAATCATAAGCCGTGCATCCAGAATTGCCAATGTCGTCCAATGATATAGATGCAAATGTCTTTACTCCTATCAATGTGCTAGGATTCTGCCTCATCATACCTTGTCCAGGCGGACCGAATGTACAAGATTTGTGCGGTAGCACTTGTCCAAAGCGACTCTCTTTGAATTCAGGTCGAATCATATGGGGGAGTATCTAAAATTGCCGATGTTATCCGAATGATATAGTCGCAAATATCTTAACTCCTATCAATTTGGCAGTATTCTACCTCATCATACCTTGTCCAGGGGGTCCAAATGTACAAGATTTGTGCGGTAGCACTTGTCCAAAGCGACTCTCTTTGGACTGAGGTCGAATCATAAGCCGAGCATCCAGAATTGCCAATGTCGTCAAATGATATAGATGCAAATATCTTCACTCCTATCAATTTGACAGGATCCTGGCTCATCGTATCTTGTCCAGGGGGTCCAAATGAACAAGTATTGGGCGGCAGCACTTGTCCAAAGCGACTCTCTTTGAATTCAGGTCGAATCATATGGGGGGGTATCTAAAATTGCCGATGTTATCCAAATGATATAGATGCAAATATCTTAACTCTTATCAATTTGCTAGGATTCTGCCTCATCATACCTTGTTCCGGAGGTTCAAATGTACAAGATTTGGGAGCAGCATTTGTTCAAAGCGACTCTCTTTGGACTGGGGTCGAATCATAAGCCGAGCATCCAGAATTGCCAATGTCGTCCAATGATACAGATGCAAATATCTTTACTCCTTTCAATTTGACAGGATTCTGCCTCATCGTATCTTGTCCAGGGGGGCCGAATGTACAATATTTGTGTGGTAGCACTTGTCCAAAGCGACTCTCTTTGGACTCAGGTCGAATCATAAGCCGGAGCATCCAGAATTGCCAACGTCGTCAAATGATACAGATGCAAATATCTTTACTCCTATCAATGTGATAGGATTCTGCCTTATCATACCTTGTCCAGGAAGACCAAATGCACAAGATGTGGGCGGCAGCATTTGTCCAAACCGACTCTCTTTGGACTCAGGTCGATCCATATGCCGAAGTAACCAAAATTGTCAATGTTATCCAAATGATATAGATGCAAATATCTTAACTCTTATCAAATTGCTAGGATTCTGCCTCATCATACCTTGTTCCGGAGGTGCAAATGTACAAGATTTGTGCGGTAGTACTTGTCCAAAGCGACTGTCTTTGGATTCAGGTCGAATCATAAGCCGGAGCATGCAGAATTGCCAATGTCGTCCAATTATATAGATGCAAATATCTTTACTCCTATCAATGTGATAGGATTCTGCCTCATCATACCTTTTCCAGGAAGACCAAATGCACAAGATGTGGGCGGCAGCATTTGTCCAAACGGACTCTCTTTGGACTCAAGTCGATGCATATGCCGAAGTACCAAAAATTGCCGATTTATCCGAATAATATAGACGCAAATATCTTAACTCCTATCAATTTTCAAGGATTCTGCCCCATCATACCTTTCCAGGAGGTCCAAATGGACAAGATTTGTGTGGTAGCACTTGTCCAAAGCGACTCCCTTTGGATTCAGGTCGAATCATAAGCCGAAGAATCCAAAATTGCCAATATTGCCAATGATATAGAGGCAAATATCCTCAATCCTATCAATTGTACAGCATTCTGCCTCATCGTATCTTGCCCAAGAGGTTCAAATGTACAAGATTTGTGCGGTAGCACTTGACAAAAGCGAATCTCTTTGGACTCAGGTCGAATCATATGCCGAAGCATCCAGAATTGCCAATGTCGTCCAATGATATAGATGCAAATATCTTAACTCCTATCAATTTGCTAGGATTCTGCCTCATCATACCTTGTTCCGGAGGTCACAATGCACAAGATTTGGGCGGCAGCATTTGTCCAAAGCGACTCTCTTTGGACTGAGGTCGAACCATAAGCCGAGCATCCAGAATTGCCAATGTCGTCCAATGATACAGATGCAAAAATCTTTACTCCTATCAATGTGATAGGATTCTGCCTTATCATACCTTGTCCAGGAGGTCCACATGTACAAGATTTGTCCGGTAGCACAAAGCGACTCTCTTTGGCCTCCGGTCGAATCATATGCCGGAGCATCCAGAATTGCCAATGTCGTCCAATGATATAGATGCAAATATCTTTACTCCTATCAATGTGATAGGATTCTGCCTCATCATATCTTGTCCAGGCGGACCAAATGTACAAGATTTGTGCGGTAGCACTTGTCCAAAGCGACTCTCTTTGGACTCAGGTCGATCCATGTGATGAATTATCCAGAATTGCCAATGTCGTCCAATTATATAGATGCAAATATCTTCACTCCTATCAATGTGATAGGATTCTGCCTGATCATTCCTTGTCCAGGATGTCCAAGTGTACAAAAATTGTGCGGTAGCACTTGTCCAAAACGACTCTCTTTGCACTCAGGTCGAATCATATGCCGGAGCATCCACAATCGCCAATGACGTCCTATGATATAGATGCAAATATCTTCGCTCCTATCAATTTGACAGGATTCTGGCTCATCGTATCCTATCCAGGAGGTTCAAGTGTACAAGATTTGTGCAGTAGCACTTGACAAAAGCGAATCTCTTTGGACTCAGGTCGATCCATGTGATGAATTATCCAGAATTGCCAATGTCGTCCAATGATTTAAATGCAAATATCTTTACTCCTATCAATTGTACAGGATTCTGCCTCATCGTATCTTGTCCAGGGGGTCCACATGTACAATATTTGTGCGGTAGCACTTGTCCAGAACGACTCTCTTTGGATTCAGGTCGAATCATAAGCCGGATCCCCAGGATTGCCAATGTAGTCCAATGATATAGATGCAAATACCTTTACTCCAAACAATTTGACAGGATTCTGCCTCATCATACCTTGTTCCAGAGGTCCAAATCTACAAGGTTTGTGCGGTAGCACTTGTCCAAAGCAACTCTCTTTGGACTCAGGTCGAATCATAAGCCAAGCGTCCAGAATTGCCAATGTCGTCCAATGATATAGATGCAAATATCTTTACTCCTATCAATTTGACAGGATTCTGCCTCATCATACCTTGTCCAGGAGGTTCAAATGTACAAGATTTGTGCGGTAGCACTTTGACAAAAGCGAATCTCTTTGGTCTCAGGTCGATCAATATGCCGAAGTAACAAAAATTGCCGATGTTATCCGAATGATATTGATGCAAATATCTTAACTCCTGTCAAATTTCAAGGATTCTGCCTCATCATACCTTGTCCAGGAGGTCCAAGTGTACAAGATTTGTGCAGTAGCACTTGACAAAAGCGAATCACTTTGTACTCAGTTCGATCCATAAGCCGAAGCATTCAGAATTGCCAATTTCGTCCAAGGATATAGATGTAGATATCTTTACTCCTATCAATGTGACAGGATTCTGCCTCATTATACCTTTTCCAGGAGGTCCAAATGTAAAAGTGTTTTAGCGGCAGCATTTGTCCAAACCGACTCTCTTTGGACTCAGGTCGATCCATATGCCGAAAAAACCAAAATTGTCAATGTTATCCAAATGATATAGATGCAAATATCTTAACTCTTATCAATTTGCTAGGATTCTGCCTCATCATACCTTGTTCCGGAGGTTCAAATGTACAAGATTTGGGAGCAGCATTTGTTCAAAGCGACTCTCTTTGGACTGGGGTCGAATCAAAAGCCGAGCATCCAGAATTGCCAATGTCGTCCAATGATACAGATGCAAATATCTTTACTCCTTTCAATTTGACAGGATTCTGCCTCATCGTATCTTGTCCAGGGGGGCCGAATGTACAATATTTGTGTGGTAGCACTTGTCCAAAGAAACTCCCTTTGGATTCAGGTCGAATCATAAGGCGAAGAATTCAAAATTGCCGATGTCGTCCAATCATATAGATGCAAATACCTTTACTCCAAACAATTTGACAGGATTCTGCCTCATCATACCTTGTTCCGGAGGTCAAAATGCACAAGATTTGGGCGGCAGCATTTGTCCAAACCGACTCTCTTTGGACTCAGGTCGAATCATAGGCCGGAGCATCCAGAATTGCCAATGTCGTCCAATTATATAGATGCAAATATCTTCACTCCTATCAATGTGATAGGATTCTGCCTGATCATTCCTTGTCCAGGATGTCCAAGTGTACAAAAATTGTGCGGTAGCACTTGTCCAAAACGACTCTCTTTGCACTCAGGTCGAATCATATGCCTGAGCATCCACAATCGCCAATGTCGTCCAATGATATAGATGCAAATATCTTCACTCCTATCAATTTGACAGGATTCTGGCTCATCGTATCCTGTCCAGGAGGTTCAAGTGTACAAGATTTGTGCAGTAGCACTTGACAAAAGCGAATCTCTTTAGACGCAGGTGGAATCATAAGCCGACCATCCAAAATTGCCAATGTCGTCCAATGATATAGATGCAAATAGCTTCGCTCCTATCAATTTGACAGGATCCTGGGTCATCGTATCTTGTCCAGAAGGTCCAACTGTAGAAGATTTGTGCGGTTGGAATTGTCCAAAGTGACTCTTTTGGCCTCCGGTCGAATCATATGCCGGAGCATCCAGAATTGCCAATGTCGTCCAATGATGTAGATGCAAATATCTTCACTCCTATCAATTTGACAGGATTCTAGGTCATCGTATCTTGCCCAGGAGGTTCAAGTGTACAAGATTTGTGCGGTAGCCCTTGACAAAAGCGAATCTCTTTGAACTCAGGTCGATCCATAAGCCGAAGCATCCAGAATTGCCAATGTCGTCCAATGATATAGATGCAAATATCTTAACTCCTATCAATTTGACACGATTCTGCCTCAACGTACCTTTTCCAGGGGGTCCAAATGTACAAGATTTGTGCGGTAGCACTTGTCCAGACCGATTCTCTTTGGACTCAGGTCGAATCATAAGCCGTGCATCCAGAATTGCCAATGTCGTCCAATGATATAGATGCAAATGTCTTTACTCCTATCAATGTGCTAGGATTCTGCCTCATCATACCTTGTCCAGGCGGACCGAATGTACAAGATTTGTGCGGTAGCACTTGTCCAAAGCGACTCTCTTTGAATTCAGGTCGAATCATATGGGGGAGTATCTAAAATTGCCGATGTTATCCGAATGATATAGTCGCAAATATCTTAACTCCTATCAATTTGGCAGTATTTTACCTCATCATACCTTGTCCAGGGGGTCCAAATGTACAAGATTTGTGCGGTAGCACTTGTCCAAAGCGACTCTCTTTGGACTGAGGTCGAATCATAAGCCGAGCATCCACAATTGCCAATGTCGTCAAATGATACATATGCAAATATCTTTACTCCTATCAATGTGATAGGATACTGCCTGATCATATCTTGTCCAGGAGGTTGAAATGTACAAGATTTGTGCGGTAGCACTTTTTCAAAGCGACTCTCTTTGGACTCAGGTCGAATCATAAGCCGGAGCATCCAGAATTGCCAATGTCGTCAAATGATATAGATGCAAATATCTTCACTCCTATCAATTTGACAGGATCCTGGCTCATCGTATCTTGTCCAGGGGGTCCAAATGAACAAGTATTGGGCGGCAGCACTTGTCCAAAGCGACTCTCTTTGAATTCAGGTCGAATCATATGGGGGAGTATCTAAAATTGCCGATGTTATCCAAATGATATAGATGCAAATATCTTAACTCTTATCAATTTGCTAGGATTCTGCCTCATCATACCTTGTTCCGGAGGTTCAAATGTACAAGATTTGGGAGCAGCATTTGTTCAAAGCGACTCTCTTTGGACTGGGGTCGAATCATAAGCCGAGCATCCAGAATTGCCAATATCGTCCAATGATACAGATGCAAATATCTTTACTCCTTTCAATTTGACAGGATTCTGCCTCATCGTATCTTGTCCAGGGGGGCCGAATGTACAATATTTGTGTGGTAGCACTTGTCCAAAGCGACTCTCTTTGGACTCAGGTCGAATCATAAGCCGGAGCATCCAGAATTGCCAACGTCGTCAAATGATACAGATGCAAATATCTTTACTCCTATCAATGTGATAGGATTCTGCCTTATCATACCTTGTCCAGGAAGACCAAATGCACAAGATGTGGGCGGCAGCATTTGTCCAAACCGACTCTCTTTGGACTCAGGTCGATCCATATGCCGAAGTAACCAAAATTGTCAATGTTATCCAAATGATATAGATGCAAATATCTTAACTCTTATCAAATTGCTAGGATTCTGCCTCATCATACCTTGTTCCGGAGGTGCAAATGTACAAGATTTGTGCGGTAGTACTTGTCCAAAGCGACTGTCTTTGGATTCAGGTCGAATCATAAGCCGGAGCATGCAGAATTGCCAATGTCGTCCAATTATATAGATGCAAATATCTTTACTCCTATCAATGTGATAGGATTCTGCCTCATCATACCTTTTCCAGGAAGACCAAATGCACAAGATGTGGGCGGCAGCATTTGTCCAAACGGACTCTCTTTGGACTCAAGTCGATCCATATGCCGAAGTACCAAAAATTGCCGATTTATCCGAATAATATAGATGCAAATATCTTAACTCCTATCAATTTTCAAGGATTCTGCCCCATCATACCTTTCCAGGAGGTCCAAATGGACAAGATTTGTGTGGTAGCACTTGTCCAAAGCGACTCCCTTTGGATTCAGGTCGAATCATAAGCCGAAGAATCCAAAATTGCCAATATTGCCAATGATATAGAGGCAAATATCCTCAATCCTATCAATTGTACAGCATTCTGCCTCATCGTATCTTGCCCAAGAGGTTCAAATGTACAAGATTTGTGCGGTAGCACTTGACAAAAGCGAATCTCTTTGGACTCAGGTCGAATCATATGCCGAAGCATCCAGAATTGCCAATGTCGTCCAATGATATAGATGCAAATATCTTTACTCCTATCAATGTGATAGGATTCTGCCTCATCATACCTCGTCCAGGAGGTCCAAATATACAAGATTTGTGCGGTAGCACGTGTCCAAAGCGACTCTCTTTGGACTGAGGTCGAACCATAAGCCGAGCATCCAGAATTGCCAATGTCGTCCAATGATACAGATGCAAAAATCTTGACTCCTATCAATGTGATAGGATTCTGCCTTATCATACCTTTTCCAGGAAGACCAAATGCACAAGATGTGGGTGGCAGCATTTGTCCAAACCGACTCTCTTTGGACTCAGGTCGATCCATATGCCGAAGTAACCAAAATTGTCAATGTTATCCAAATGATATAGATGCAAATATCTTAACTCTTATCAAATTGCTAGGATTCTGCCTCATCATACCTTGTTCCGGAGGTGCAAATGTACAAGATTTGTGCGGTAGTACTTGTCCAAAGCGACTCTCTTTGGACTGAGGTCGAACCATAAGCCGAGCATCCAGAATTGCCAATGTCGTCCAATGATATAGATGCAAATATCTTCACTCCAATCAATTTGACAGGATTCTAGCCCATCGAATCTTGTCCAGGAGGTTCAAGTGTACAAGATTTGTGCGGTAGCACTTGAGAAAAGCGAATCTCTTTGGACTTAGGTCGAATCATTAGCCGAGCATTCCAGAATTGCCAATGTCGTCCCAGGATATAGATGCAAATATCTTTACTCCTATCAATGTGATAGGATTCTGCCTCATCATACCTTTTCCAGGAGGTCCAAAGGCACAAGATGTGGGCGGCAGCATTTGTCCAAACCGACTCTCTTTGGTCTCAGGTCGAATCATAAGCCGAGCATCCAGAATTGCCAATGTCGTCCAAGGATATAGATGCAAATGTCTTTACTCCTATCAATGTGATAGGATTCTGCCTCATCATACCTTGTCCAGGAGGTCCAAATGGACAAGATTTGGTAACAGCATTTGTCCAAAGCGACTCTCTTTGGACTGGGGTCGAATCATAAGCCGAGCATCCAGAATTGCCAATGTCGTCCAATGATACAGATGCAAATATCTTTACTCCTTTCAATTTGCCAGGATTCTGCCTCATCGTGCCTTTTCGGGGGGGCCGAATGTACAATATTTGTGTGGTAGCACTTGTCCAAAGCAACTCCCTTTGGATTCAGGTCGAATCATAAGGCGAAGAATCCAAAATTGCCGATATTGTCCAATGATATAGATGCAAATACCGTCACTCCTATCAATTTGCCAGGATTCTGCCTCATCATACCTTGTTCCGGATGTTCAAATGAACAAGATTTGTGCGGTAGTACTTGTCCACTGCGAGTGTCGGTGGATTCAGATCGAATCATAAGCCGGAGCATCCAGAATTGCCAATGTCGTCCATTTATATAGATGCAAGTATCTTCACTCCTATCAATGTGATAGGATTCTGCCTCATCATACCTTGTCCAGGAGGTCCAAATGTACAAGTTTTTTAGCGGCAGCATCTGTCCAAACCGCCTCTTTTTGGACTCAGGTTGATCCATATGCCGAAGTAACCAAAATTGTCGGTGTTATCCAAATGATATAGATGCAAATATCTTAACTCCTATGAATTTGACAGGATTCTGGCTCATCGTATCCTGTCCAGGAGGTTCAAGTGTATAAGATTTGTGCAGTAGCACTTGACAAAAGCGAATCTCTTTGGACTCAGGTGGAATCATAAGCCGGAGCATCCAGAATTGCCAATGTCGTCCAATGATATAGATGCAAATGTCTTCACTCCTATCAATTTGACAGGATTCTGGCTCATCGTATCCTGTCCAGGAGGTTCAAGTGTACAAGATTTGTGCGGTAGCACTTGACAAAAGCAAATCTCTTCGGACTCCGGTCGATACATAAGCCGAAGTATCCAGAATTGCCAATGTCGTCCAATGATATAGATGCAAATGTCTTCACTCCTATCAATTTGACAGGATTCTGGCTCATCGTATCTTGTCCAGGGAGTCCACGTGTACAAGATTTGTGCGGTAGCACTTGACAAAAGCAAATCTTTTCGGACTCCGGTCGATTCATAAGCCGAATTATCTAGAATTGCCAATGTCGTCCAATGATATAGAGGCAAATGTCCTCACTCCTATCAATTTTGCAGCATTCTGCCTCATCGTATTTTGTCCAGGAGGTTCAAATGTAAAAGATTTGTGCGGTAGCACTTGTCCAGACTGATTCTCTTTCGATTCAGGTCGAATCGTACGCCGGATCTCCAGGATTGCCAATGTCGTCCAATGATATAGATGCAAATATCTTTACTCCTATCAATTTGCCAGGATTCTGCCTCATCGTATCTTGTCCAGGGGGTCCAAATGTACAAGATTTGTGCGGTAGCACTTGTCCAAAGCGACTCTCTTTGGACTCAGGTCGAATCATAAGCCGGAGCATCCAGAATTGCCAATGTCGTCCAATGATATAGATGCAAATGTCTTCACTCCTATCAATTTGACAGGATTCTGGCTCATCGTATCCTGTCCAGGAGGTTCAAGTGTACAAGATTTGTGCGATAGCACATGTCCAAAGAGACTGTCTTTGGACTCAGGTCGAATCATAAGCCGGAGCATGCAGAATTGCCAATGTCGTCCAATGATATAGATGCAAATACCTTTACTCCAAACAATTTGACAGGATTCTGCCTCATCATACCTTGTTCCGGAGGTCAAAATGCACAAGCTTTGGACGGCAGCATTTGTCCAAACCGACTCTCTTTGGACTCAGGTCGAATCATAAGCCGGAGCATCCACAATTGCCAATGTCGTCCAATGATACAGATGCAAATATCTTTACTCCTTTCAATTTGACAGGATTCTGCCTCATCGTGTCTTTTCCAGGGGGGCCGAATGTACAATATTTGTGTGGTAGCACTTGTCCAAAGCAACTCCCTTTGGATTCAGGTGGAATCATAAGGCGAAGAATCCAAAATTGCCGATATTGTCCAATGATATAGATGCAAATACCGTCACTCCTATCAATTTGACAGGATTCTGGCTCATCGTATCCTGTCCAGGAGGTTCAAGTGTACAAGATTTGTGCAGTAGCACTTGACAAAAGCGAATCTCTTTAGACGCAGGTGGAATCATAAGCCGACCATCCAAAATTGCCAATGTCGTCCAATGATATAGATGCAAATAGCTTCGCTCCTATCAATTTGACAGGATCCTGGGTCATCGTATCTTGTCCAGAAGGTCCAACTGTAGAAGATTTGTGCGGTTGGAATTGTCCAAAGTGACTCTTTTGGCCTCCGGTCGAATCATATGCCGGAGCATCCAGAATTGCCAATGTCGTCCAATGATGTAGATGCAAATATCTTCACTCCTATCAATTTGACAGGATTCTAGGTCATCGTATCTTGCCCAGGAGGTTCAAGTGTACAAGATTTGTGCGGTAGCCCTTGACAAAAGCGAATCTCTTTGAACTCAGGTCGATCCATAAGCCGAAGCATCCAGAATTGCCAATGTCGTCCAATGATATAGATGCAAATATCTTAACTCCTATCAATTTGACACGATTCTGCCTCAACGTACCTTTTCCAGGGGGTCCAAATGTACAAGATTTGTGCGGTAGCACTTGTCCAGACCGATTCTCTTTGGACTCAGGTCGAATCATAAGCCGTGCATCCAGAATTGCCAATGTCGTCCAATGATATAGATGCAAATGTCTTTACTCCTATCAATGTGCTAGGATTCTGCCTCATCATACCTTGTCCAGGCGGACCGAATGTACAAGATTTGTGCGGTAGCACTTGTCCAAAGCGACTCTCTTTGAATTCAGGTCGAATCATATGGGGGAGTATCTAAAATTGCCGATGTTATCCGAATGATATAGTCGCAAATATCTTAACTCCTATCAATTTGGCAGTATTTTACCTCATCATACCTTGTCCAGGGGGTCCAAATGTACAAGATTTGTGCGGTAGCACTTGTCCAAAGCGACTCTCTTTGGACTGAGGTCGAATCATAAGCCGAGCATCCACAATTGCCAATGTCGTCAAATGATACATATGCAAATATCTTTACTCCTATCAATGTGATAGGATACTGCCTGATCATATCTTGTCCAGGAGGTTGAAATGTACAAGATTTGTGCGGTAGCACTTTTTCAAAGCGACTCTCTTTGGACTCAGGTCGAATCATAAGCCGGAGCATCCAGAATTGCCAATGTCGTCAAATGATATAGATGCAAATATCTTCACTCCTATCAATTTGACAGGATCCTGGCTCATCGTATCTTGTCCAGGGGGTCCAAATGAACAAGTATTGGGCGGCAGCACTTGTCCAAAGCGACTCTCTTTGAATTCAGGTCGAATCATATGGGGGAGTATCTAAAATTGCCGATGTTATCCAAATGATATAGATGCAAATATCTTAACTCTTATCAATTTGCTAGGATTCTGCCTCATCATACCTTGTTCCGGAGGTTCAAATGTACAAGATTTGGGAGCAGCATTTGTTCAAAGCGACTCTCTTTGGACTGGGGTCGAATCATAAGCCGAGCATCCAGAATTGCCAATATCGTCCAATGATACAGATGCAAATATCTTTACTCCTTTCAATTTGACAGGATTCTGCCTCATCGTATCTTGTCCAGGGGGGCCGAATGTACAATATTTGTGTGGTAGCACTTGTCCAAAGCGACTCTCTTTGGACTCAGGTCGAATCATAAGCCGGAGCATCCAGAATTGCCAACGTCGTCAAATGATACAGATGCAAATATCTTTACTCCTATCAATGTGATAGGATTCTGCCTTATCATACCTTGTCCAGGAAGACCAAATGCACAAGATGTGGGCGGCAGCATTTGTCCAAACCGACTCTCTTTGGACTCAGGTCGATCCATATGCCGAAGTAACCAAAATTGTCAATGTTATCCAAATGATATAGATGCAAATATCTTAACTCTTATCAAATTGCTAGGATTCTGCCTCATCATACCTTGTTCCGGAGGTGCAAATGTACAAGATTTGTGCGGTAGTACTTGTCCAAAGCGACTGTCTTTGGATTCAGGTCGAATCATAAGCCGGAGCATGCAGAATTGCCAATGTCGTCCAATTATATAGATGCAAATATCTTTACTCCTATCAATGTGATAGGATTCTGCCTCATCATACCTTTTCCAGGAAGACCAAATGCACAAGATGTGGGCGGCAGCATTTGTCCAAACGGACTCTCTTTGGACTCAAGTCGATCCATATGCCGAAGTACCAAAAATTGCCGATTTATCCGAATAATATAGATGCAAATATCTTAACTCCTATCAATTTTCAAGGATTCTGCCCCATCATACCTTTCCAGGAGGTCCAAATGGACAAGATTTGTGTGGTAGCACTTGTCCAAAGCGACTCCCTTTGGATTCAGGTCGAATCATAAGCCGAAGAATCCAAAATTGCCAATATTGCCAATGATATAGAGGCAAATATCCTCAATCCTATCAATTGTACAGCATTCTGCCTCATCGTATCTTGCCCAAGAGGTTCAAATGTACAAGATTTGTGCGGTAGCACTTGACAAAAGCGAATCTCTTTGGACTCAGGTCGAATCATATGCCGAAGCATCCAGAATTGCCAATGTCGTCCAATGATATAGATGCAAATATCTTTACTCCTATCAATGTGATAGGATTCTGCCTCATCATACCTCGTCCAGGAGGTCCAAATATACAAGATTTGTGCGGTAGCACGTGTCCAAAGCGACTCTCTTTGGACTGAGGTCGAACCATAAGCCGAGCATCCAGAATTGCCAATGTCGTCCAATGATACAGATGCAAAAATCTTGACTCCTATCAATGTGATAGGATTCTGCCTTATCATACCTTTTCCAGGAAGACCAAATGCACAAGATGTGGGTGGCAGCATTTGTCCAAACCGACTCTCTTTGGACTCAGGTCGATCCATATGCCGAAGTAACCAAAATTGTCAATGTTATCCAAATGATATAGATGCAAATATCTTAACTCTTATCAAATTGCTAGGATTCTGCCTCATCATACCTTGTTCCGGAGGTGCAAATGTACAAGATTTGTGCGGTAGTACTTGTCCAAAGCGACTCTCTTTGGACTGAGGTCGAACCATAAGCCGAGCATCCAGAATTGCCAATGTCGTCCAATGATATAGATGCAAATATCTTCACTCCAATCAATTTGACAGGATTCTAGCCCATCGAATCTTGTCCAGGAGGTTCAAGTGTACAAGATTTGTGCGGTAGCACTTGAGAAAAGCGAATCTCTTTGGACTTAGGTCGAATCATTAGCCGAGCATTCCAGAATTGCCAATGTCGTCCCAGGATATAGATGCAAATATCTTTACTCCTATCAATGTGATAGGATTCTGCCTCATCATACCTTTTCCAGGAGGTCCAAAGGCACAAGATGTGGGCGGCAGCATTTGTCCAAACCGACTCTCTTTGGTCTCAGGTCGAATCATAAGCCGAGCATCCAGAATTGCCAATGTCGTCCAAGGATATAGATGCAAATGTCTTTACTCCTATCAATGTGATAGGATTCTGCCTCATCATACCTTGTCCAGGAGGTCCAAATGGACAAGATTTGGTAACAGCATTTGTCCAAAGCGACTCTCTTTGGACTGGGGTCGAATCATAAGCCGAGCATCCAGAATTGCCAATGTCGTCCAATGATACAGATGCAAATATCTTTACTCCTTTCAATTTGCCAGGATTCTGCCTCATCGTGCCTTTTCGGGGGGGCCGAATGTACAATATTTGTGTGGTAGCACTTGTCCAAAGCAACTCCCTTTGGATTCAGGTCGAATCATAAGGCGAAGAATCCAAAATTGCCGATATTGTCCAATGATATAGATGCAAATACCGTCACTCCTATCAATTTGCCAGGATTCTGCCTCATCATACCATGTTCCGGATGTTCAAATGAACAAGATTTGTGCGGTAGTACTTGTCCACTGCGAGTGTCGGTGGATTCAGGTCGAATCATAAGCCGGAGCATCCAGAATTGCCAATGTCGTCCATTTATATAGATGCAAGTATCTTCACTCCTATCAATGTGATAGGATTCTGCCTCATCATACCTTGTCCAGGAGGTCCAAATGTACAAGTTTTTTAGCGGCAGCATCTGTCCAAACCGCCTCTTTTTGGACTCAGGTTGATCCATATGCCGAAGTAACCAAAATTGTCGGTGTTATCCAAATGATATAGATGCAAATATCTTAACTCCTATGAATTTGACAGGATTCTGGCTCATCGTATCCTGTCCAGGAGGTTCAAGTGTATAAGATTTGTGCAGTAGCACTTGACAAAAGCGAATCTCTTTGGACTCAGGTGGAATCATAAGCCGGAGCATCCAGAATTGCCAATGTCGTCCAATGATATAGATGCAAATGTCTTCACTCCTATCAATTTGACAGGATTCTGGCTCATCGTATCCTGTCCAGGAGGTTCAAGTGTACAAGATTTGTGCGGTAGCACTTGACAAAAGCAAATCTCTTCGGACTCCGGTCGATACATAAGCCGAAGTATCCAGAATTGCCAATGTCGTCCAATGATATAGATGCAAATGTCTTCACTCCTATCAATTTGACAGGATTCTGGCTCATCGTATCTTGTCCAGGGAGTCCAAGTGTACAAGATTTGTGCGGTAGCACTTGACAAAAGCAAATCTTTTCGGACTCCGGTCGATTCATAAGCCGAATTATCTAGAATTGCCAATGTCGTCCAATGATATAGAGGCAAATGTCCTCACTCCTATCAATTTTGCAGCATTCTGCCTCATCGTATTTTGTCCAGGAGGTTCAAATGTAAAAGATTTGTGCGGTAGCACTTGTCCAGACTGATTCTCTTTCGATTCAGGTCGAATCGTACGCCGGATCTCCAGGATTGCCAATGTCGTCCAATGATATAGATGCAAATATCTTTACTCCTATCAATTTGCCAGGATTCTGCCTCATCGTATCTTGTCCAGGGGGTCCAAATGTACAAGATTTGTGCGGTAGCACTTGTCCAAAGCGACTCTCTTTGGACTCAGGTCGAATCATAAGCCGGAGCATCCAGAATTGCCAATGTCGTCCAATGATATAGATGCAAATGTCTTCACTCCTATCAATTTGACAGGATTCTGGCTCATCGTATCCTGTCCAGGAGGTTCAAGTGTACAAGATTTGTGCGATAGCACATGTCCAAAGAGACTGTCTTTGGACTCAGGTCGAATCATAAGCCGGAGCATGCAGAATTGCCAATGTCGTCCAATGATATAGATGCAAATACCTTTACTCCAAACAATTTGACAGGATTCTGCCTCATCATACCTTGTTCCGGAGGTCAAAATGCACAAGCTTTGGACGGCAGCATTTGTCCAAACCGACTCTCTTTGGACTCAGGTCGAATCATAAGCCGGAGCATCCACAATTGCCAATGTCGTCCAATGATACAGATGCAAATATCTTTACTCCTTTCAATTTGACAGGATTCTGCCTCATCGTGTCTTTTCCAGGGGGGCCGAATGTACAATATTTGTGTGGTAGCACTTGTCCAAAGCAACTCCCTTTGGATTCAGGTGGAATCATAAGGCGAAGAATCCAAAATTGCCGATATTGTCCAATGATATAGATGCAAATACCGTCACTCCTATCAATTTGCCAGGATTCTGCCTCATCATACCTTGTTCCGGATGTTCAAATGAACAAGATTTGTGCGGTAGTACTTGTCTACTGCGAGTGTCGTTGGATTCAGGTCGAATCATATGCCGGAGCATCCACATTCGCCAATGTCTTCCTATGATATAGATGCAAATATCTTCACTCCTATGAATTTGACAGGATTCTGGCTCATCGTATCCTGTCCAGGAGGTTCAAGTGTACACGATTTGTGCAGTAGCACTTGACAAAAGCGAATCTCTTTGGACTCAGGTGGAATCATAAGCCGCAGCATCCAGAATTGCCAATGTCGTCCAATGATAAAGATGCAAATGTCTTCACTCCTTTCAATTTGACAGGATTCTGGCTCATCGTATCCTGTCCAGGAGGTTCAAGTGTACAAGATTTGTGCGATAGCACATGTCCAAAGAGACTGTCTTTGGACTCAGGTCGAATCATAAGCCGGAGCATGCAGAATTGCCAATGTCGTCCAATGATATAGATGCAAATACCTTTACTCCAAACAATTTGACAGGATTCTGCCTCATCATACCTTGTTCCGGAGGTCAAAATGCACAAGCTTTGGGCGGCAGCATTTGTCCAAACCGACTCTCTTTGGACTCAGGTCGAATCATAAGCCGGAGCATCCACAATTGCCAATGTCGTCCAAGGATATAGATGCAAATATCTTTACTCCTATCAATGTGATAGGATTCTGCCTCATCATACCTTTTCCAGAAGGTCCAAATGCACAAGATTTGGGCGACAGCATTTGTCCAAACCGACTCTCTCTGGTCTCAGGTCGAATCATAAGCCGAGCATCCAGAATTGCCAATGTCGTCCAAGGATATAGATGCAAATGTCTTTACTCCTATCAATGTGATAGGATTCTGCCACATCATACCTTGTCCAGGAGGTCCAAATGGACAAGTTTTGGGAGCAGCATTTGTCCAAAGCGACTCTCCTTGGACTGGGGTCGAATCATAAGCCGAGCATCCAGAATTGCCAATGTTGTCCAATGATACAGATGCAAATATCTTTACTCCTTTCAATTTGACAGGATTCTGCCTCATCGTGTCTTTTCCACGGGGGCCGAATGTACAATATTTGTGTGGTAGCACTTATCTAAAGCAACTCCCTTTGGATTCAGGTCGAATCATAAGGCGAAGAATCCAAAACTGCCGATATTGTCCAATGATATTGATGCAAATACCGTCACTCCTATCAATTTGCCAGGATACTGCCTCATCATACCTTGTTCCGGAGGTTCAAATGAACAAGATTTGTGCGGTAGTACTTGTCCACTGCGAGTGTCGTTGGATTCAGGTCGAATCATAAGCCGGAGCATCCACAATCGCCAATGTCTACCTATGATATAGATGCAAATATCTTCACTCCTATCAATTTGACAGGATCCTGGCTCATCGTAACTTGTCCAGGAGGTTCAAGTGTACAAGATGTGTGCGGTAGCACTTGTCCAAAGAGACTGTCTTTGGACTCAGGTCGAATCATAAGCCGGAGCATGCAGAATTGCCAATGTCGTCCAATGATATAGATACAAATACCTTTACTCCAAACAATTTGACAGGATTCTGCCTCATCATACCTTGTCCAGGAGGTTCAAGTGTACAAGATGTGTGCGGTAGCACTTGTCCAAAGAGACTGTCTTTGGACTCAGGTCGAATCATAAGCCGGAGCATGCAGAATTGCCAATGTCGTCCAATGATATAGATACAAATACCTTTACTCCAAACAATTTGACAGGATTCTGCCTCATCATACCTTGTCCAGGAGGTCCAAATGGACAAGATTTGGGAACAGCATTTGTCCAAAGCGACTCTCTTTGGACTGGGGTCGAATCATAAGCCGAGCATCCAGAATTGCCAATGTCGTCCAATGATACAGATGCAAATATCTTTACTCCTTTCAATTTGACAGGATTCTGCCTCATCGTGTCTTTTCCAGGGGGGCCGAATGTACAATATTTGTGTGGTAGCACTTATCCAAAGCGACTCTCTTTGGACTCAGGTCGAATCATAAGCCGGAGCATCCAGAATTGCCAATGTCGTCGAATGATATAGATGCAAATAGCTTCACTCCTATCAATTTGACAGGATTCTGGCTCATCGTATCTTATCCAGGAGGTTCAAGTGTACAAGATTTGTGCGGTAGCACTTGACAAAAGCGAATCTCTTTGGACTCAGGTCGAATCATAAGCCGAGCATCCAGAATTGCCAATGTCGTCAAATGATACAGATGCAAATATCTTTACTCCTATCAATGTGATAGGATTCTGCCTTATCATACCTTGTCCAGGAGGTCCAAATGTACAAGATTTGGGCGGCAGCATTTGTCCAAACCGACTCTCTTTGGACTCAGGTCGAATCATAAGCCGGAGCATCCACAATTGCCAATGTCGTCCAAGGATATAGATGCAAATATCTTTACTCCTATCAATGTGATAGGATTCTGCCTCATCATAACTTGTCCAGGCGGACCGAATGTACAAGATTTGTGCGGTAGCACTTGTCCAAAGCGACTCTCTTTGAACTCAGGTCGAATCATATGGGGGAGTATCTAAAATTGCCGATGCTATCCGAATGATATAGTCGCAAATATCTTAACTCCTATCAATTTGGCAGTATTCTACCTCATCATACCTTGTCCAGGAGGACCAAATGTACAAGATTTGTGCGGTAGCACTTGACAAAAGCGAATCTCTTTGGACTCAGGTCGAATCATAAGCCGAGCATCCAGAATTGCCAATGTCGTCAAATGATACAGATGCAAATATCTTTACTCCTGTCAATTTGACAGGATTCTGCCAAATAGTGTGTTGTCCAGGGGATCCAAATGTACAAGATTTGTGCATTGGATCTGTCCAATGCGACTCTCTTTGGCCTTCGGTCGAATCATATGCCGGAGCATCCAGAATTGCCAATGTCGTCCAATGATATAGATGCAAATATCTTCACTCCTATCGATTTGACAGGATTCTGGCTCATCGTATCTTGTCCAGGAGGTTCAAGTGTACAAGATTTATGCGGTAGCACTTGACAAAAGCGAATCGCTTTGGACTCAGGTCGATCCATAAGCCGAAGCATCCAGAACTGCCATTATCGTCCAATGATATAGATACGAATATCTTTACTCCTATCAATGTGACAGGATTCTGCCTCATCATACCTCGTCCAGGAGGTCCAAATATACAAGATTTGTGCGGTAGCACGTGTCCAAAGCGGCTCTCTTTGGACTCAGGTCGAATCATAAGCCGGAGCATTCAGAATTGCCAATGTCGTCCAATGACATAGATGCAAAAATCTTCACTCCTATCAATTTGACAGGATTCTGGCTCATCGTATCTTGTCCAGGAGGTTCAAGTGTACAAGATTTGTGCGGTAGCATTTGTCCAAACCGACTCTCTTTGGACTCAGGTCGATCCATATACCGAGGTAACCAAAATTGTCGATGTTATCCAAATGATATAGATGCAAATATCTTAACTCCTATCAATTTGCTAGGATTCTGCCTCATCATACCTTGTCCAGGAGGTCCAAATGTACAAGATTTGTGCGGTAGCACTTGTCCAAAGCGAATCTCTTTGGTCTCAGGTGGATCAATATGCCGAAGTAACAAAAATTGCCGATGTTATCCGAATGATATAGATGCAAATATCTTAACTCCTATCAAATTTCAAGGATTCTGCCTCATCATACCTTGTCCAGGAGGTCCAAATGTACAAGATTTGTGCGGTAGCACTTGACAAAAGCGACTCTCTTTGGACTCAGGTCGATCCATATGCCGATGTAACAAAAATTGCCGATGTTATCCGAATGATATCGATGCACATATCTTAACTCCTATCAAATTTCAAGGATTCTGCCTCATCATACCTTGTCCAGGAGGTCCAAATGGACAAGATTTGGGAGCAGCATTTGTCCAAAGTGACTCTCCTTGGACTGGGGTCGAATCATAAGCCGAGCATCCAGAATTGCCAATGTTGTCCAATGATACAGATGCAAATATCTTTACTCCTTTCAATTTGACAGGATTCTGCCTCATCGTGTCTTTTCCAGGGGGGCCGAATGTACAATATTTGTGTGGTAGCACTTGTCCAAAGCAACTCCCTTTGGATTCAGGTCGAATCATAAGGCGAAGAATCCAAAATTGCCGATATTGTCCAATGATATAGATGCAAATACCGTCACTCCTATCAATTTGCCAGGATTCTGCCTCATCATACCTTGTTCCGGATGTTCAAATGAACAAGATTTGTGCGGTAGTACTTGTCCACTGCGAGTGTCGTTGGATTCAGGTCGAATCATAAGCCGGAGCATCCAGAATTGCCAATGTCGTCCAATTATATAGATGCAAGTATCTTCACTCCTATCAATGTGATAGGATTCTGCCTCATCATACCTTGTCCAGGATGTCCAAGTGTACAAAAATTGTGCGGTAGCACTTGTCCAAAGCGACTCTCTTTGCACTCAGGTCGAATCATATGCCGGAGCATCCACATTCGCCAATGTCTTCCTATGATATAGATGCAAATATCTTCACTCCTATCAATTTTCAAGGATTCTGCCTCAGCATACCTTTCCAGGAGGTCCAAATGGACAAGATTTGTGTGGTAGCACTTGTCCAAAGCGACTCCCTTTGGATTCAGGTCGAATCATAAGCCGAAGAATCCAAAATTGCCGATATTGCCAATGATATAGAGGCAAATATCCTCACTCCTATCAATTGTACAGCACTCTGCCTCATCTTATCTTGCCCAAGAGGTTCAAATGTACAAGATTTGTGCGGTAGCACTTGACAAAAGCAAATCTCTTCGGACTCTGGTCGATTCATAAGCCGAAGTATCCAGAATTGCAAATGTCGTCCAATGATATAGAGGCAAATGTCCTCACTCCTATTAATTTTACAGCAATCTGCCTCATCGTATATTGTCCAGGAGGTTCAAATGTAAAAGATTTGTGCGGTAGCACTAGTCCAGACTGATTCTCTTTCGATTCAGGTCGAATCGTACGCCGGATCTCCAGGATTGCCAATGTCGTCCAATGATATAGATGCAAATATCTTTACTCCTATCAATTTGCCAGGATTCTGCCTCATCGTATCTTGTCCAGGGGGTCCAAATGTACAAGATTTGAGCGGTAGCACTTGTGCAAAGCGACTTTCTTTGGACTCAGGTCGAATCATAAGCCGGAGCATCCAGAATTGCCAATGTCGTCCAATGATATAGATGCAAATGTCTTCACTCCTATCAATTTGACAGGATTCTGGCTCATCGTATCCTGTCCAGGAGGTTCAAGTGTACAAGATTTGTGCGGTAGCACTTGACAATAGCGAATCTTTTTGGACTCAGGTCGAATCATATGCCGGAGCATCCAGAATTGCCAATGTCGTCCAATGATATAGATGCAAATATCTTTACTCCTATCAATGTGATAGGATTCTGCCTCATCATACCTCGTCCAGGAGGTCCAAATATACAAGATTTGTGGAGTAGCACGTGTCCAGAGCGACTCTCTTTGGACACAGGCCGAATCATATGCCGAGCATCCAGAATTGCCAATGTCGTCCAATGATATAGATGCAAATATCTTTACTCCTATCAAAGTGACAGGATTCTGCCTCATCATACCTTGTCCAGGAGGTCCAAATGTACAAGTTTTTTAGCGGCAGCATTTGTCCAAACCGCCTCTCTTTGGACTCAGGTCGATCCATATGCCGAAGTAACCAAAATTGTCGATGTTATCCAAATGATATAGATGCAAATATCTTAACTCCTATCAATTTGCTAGGATTCTGCCTCATCATACCTTGTTGCGGAGGTCACAATGCACAAGATTTGGGCGGCAGCATTTGTCCAAAGCGACTCTCTTTGGACTGAGGTCGAAGCATAAGCCGAGCATCCAGAATTGCCAATGTCGTCCAATGATACAGATGCAAAAATCTTGACTCCTATCAATGTGATAGGATTCTGCCTTATCATACCTTGTCCAGGAGGTCCAAATGTACAAGATTTGTGCGGTAGCACTTATCCAAAGTGACTCTCTTTGGCCTCCGGTTGAATCATATGCCGGAGCATCCAGAATTGCCAATGTCGTCCAATGATATAGATGCAAATGTCTTCACTCCTATCAATTTCACAGGATTCTGGCTCATCGTATCCAGTCCAGGAGGTTCAAGTGTACAAGATTTGTGCGGTAGCACTTGACAAAAGCGAATCTCTTTGGACTCAGGTGGAATCATAAGCCGACCATCCAAAATTGCCAATGTCGTCCAATGATACAGATGCAAATATCTTTACTCCTTTCAATTTGACAGGATTCTGCCTCATCGTGCCTTTTCCAGGGGGGCCGAATGTACAATATTTATGTGGTAGCACTTGTCTAAAGCAATTCCCTTTGGATTCAGGTCGAATCATAAGGCGAAGAATCCAAAATTGCCAATGTCGTCCAATGATATAGATGCAAATACCTTTAGTCCTATCAATTTGACAGGATTCTGGCTCATCGTATCTTGTCCAGGAGGTTCAAGTGTACAAGATTTATGCGGTAGCACTTGACAAAAGCGAATCGCTTTGGACTCAGGTCGATCCATAAGCCGAAGCATCCAGAATTGCCATTATCGTCCAATGATATAGATGCGAATATCTTTACTCCTATCAATGTGATAGGATTCTGCCTCATCATACCTCGTCCAGGAGGTCCAAATATACAAGATTTGTGCGGTAGCACGTGTCCAAAGCGGCTCTCTTTGGACTCAGGACGAATCATAAGCCGGAGCATTCAGAATTGCCAATGTCGTCCAATGACATAGATGCAAAAATCTTCACTCCCATCAATTTGACAGGATTCTGGCTCATCGTATCTTGTCCAGGAGGTTCAAGTGTACAAGATTTGTGCGATAGCACTTGACAAAAGCGAATCGCTTTGGACTCAGGTCGATCCATATGCCGAAGTAACAAAAATTGCCGATGTTATCCGAATGATATCGATGCACATATCTTAACTCCTATCAAATTTCAAGGATTCTGCCTCATCATACCTTGTAAAGGAGGTCCAAATGTACAAGATTTGTGCAGTAGCACTTGACAAAAGCGAATCTCTTTGTACTCAGTTCGATCCATAAGACGAAGCATTCAGAATTGCCAATGTCGTCCAATGATATAGATGTAGATATCTTTACTCCTATCAATGTGACAGGATTCTGCCTCACCATACCTTTTCGAGGAGGTCCAAATGTACAAGATTTGTGCGGTAGCACTTGTCCGAAGCGACTCTCATTGGCCTCCGGTCGAATCATATGCCGGAGCATCCAGAATTGCCAATGTCGTCCAATGATATAGATGCAAATATCTTTACTCCTATCAATGTGATAGGATTCTGCCTCATCATATCTTGTCCAGGCGGGCCAAATGTACAAGATTTGTGCGGTAGCACTTGTCCAAAGCGACTCTCTTTGGACACAGGTCGAATCATAAGCCGAGCATCCAGAATTGCCAATGTCGTCCAATGATATAGATGCAAATATCTTTACTCCTATCAATGTGATAGGGTTCTGCCTCATCATACCTCCTCCAGGAGGTCCAAATGTACAAGATTTGGGCGGTAGCACTTGACAAAAGCGAATCTCTTTGGTCTCAGGTCGATCAATATGCCGAAGTAATAAAAATTGCCGATGTTATCCGAATGATATATATGCAAATATCTTAACTCCTATCAAATTTCAAGGATTCTGCCTCATCATATCTTGTCCAGGAGTTCCAAATGTACAAGATTTGTGCGGTAGCACTTGTCCAAAGCGACTCTCTTTGGCCTCCGATCGAATCATATGCCGGAGCATTCAGAATTGCCAATGTCGTCCAATGATATAGATGCAAATATCTTTACTCCTATCAATTTGACAGGATTCTGGTTCAGCGTATCTTGTCCAGCAGGTTCAAGTGTACAAGATTTGTGCGGTAGCACTTTACAAAAGCGACTCTCTTTGGCCTCCGGTCGAATCATATGCCGGGGCATCCAGAATTGCCAATGTCGTCCAATGATATAAATGCAAATATCTTTACTCCTATCAATGCGACAGGATTCTACCTCATCATACCTTGTCCAGGAGGTCTAAATGTACAAGTTTTTTAGCGGCAGCATTTGTCCAAACCGACTCTCTTTGGACTCAGGTCGATCCATATACCGAGGTAACCAAAATTGTCGATGTTATCCAAATGATATAGATGCAAATATCTTAACTCCTATCAATTTGCTAGGATTCTGCCTCATCATACCTTGACCAGGAGGTCCAAATGTACAAGATTTATGCGGTAGCACTTGTCCAAAGCGACTCTCTTTGGACACAGGTCGAATCATAAGCCGACCATCCAAAATTGCCAACGTCGCCCAATGATATAGATGCAAATATCTTTACTCCTATCAATGTGATATGATACTGCCTCATTATACCTTGCCCAGGAGGTCCAAATGTACAAGATTTGTGCGGTAGCACGTGACAAAAGCGAATCTCTTTGGTCTCAGGTGGATCAATATGCCGAAGTAACAAAAATTGCCGATGTTATCCGAATGATATAGATGCAAATATCTTAACTCCTATCAAATTTCAAGGATTCTGCCTCATCATACCTTGTCCAGGAGGTCCAAATGTACAAGTTTTTTAGCGGCAGCATCTGTCCAAACCGCCTCTTTTTGGACTCAGGTCGATCCATATACCGAAGTAACCAAAATTGTCGATGTTATCCAAATGATATAGGTGCAAATATCTTAACTTCTATCAATTTGCTAGGATTCTGCCTCATCATACCTTGTTCCGGAGGTCACAATGCACAAGATTTGGGCGGCAGCATTTGTCCAAAGCGACTCTCTTTGGACTGAGGTCGAACCATAAGCCGAGCATCCAGAATTGCCAATGTCGTCCAATGATACAGATGCAAAAATCTTGACTCCTATCAATGTGATAGGATTCTGCCTTATCATACCTTGTCCAGGAGGTCCAAATGTACAAGATTTGTGTGGTAGCACTTGTCCGAAGCGACTCTCATTGGCCGCCGGTCGAATCAAATGCCGGAGCATCCAGAATTGCCAATGTCGTCCAACGATACACATGCAAAAATCTTGACTCCTATCAATGTGATAGGATTCTGCCTTATCATACCTTGTCCAGGAGGTCCAAATGTACAAGATTTGTGCGGTAGCACTTGTCCAAAGCGACTCTCTTTGGACACAGGTCGAATCATAAGCCGACCATCCAAAATTGCCAACGTCGCCCAATGATATAGATGCAAATATCTTTACTCCTATCAATGTGATAGGATACTGCCTCATCATACCTTGCCCAGGAGGTCCAAATGTACAAGATTTGTACAGTAGCACTTGACAAAAGCGAATCACTTTGTACTCAGTTCGATCCATAAGCCGAAGCATTCAGAATTGCCAATGTCGTCCAATGATATAGATGTAGATATCTTTACTCCTATCAATGTGACAGGATTCTGCCTCATCATACCCTTTCCAGGAGGTTCAAATGTACAAGTTTTTTAGCGGCAGCATTTGTCCAAACCGACTCTCTTTGGACTCAGGTCGATCCATATGCCGAAGTAACCAAAATTGTCAATGTTATCCAAATGATATAGATGCAAATATCTTAACTCTTATCAATTTGCTAGGATTCTGCATCATCATACCTTGTTCCGGAGGTTCAAATGTATAAGATTTGGGCGGTAGCACTTGCACAAAGCGACTCTCTTTGGACTCAGGTCGAATCATAAGCCGGAGCATCCAGAATTGCCAATGTCGTCCAATGATTTAGATGCAAATAGCTTCACTCCTATCAATTTGACAGGATTCTGGCTCAGCGTATCTTGTCCAGGAGGTTCAAGTGTACAGGATGTGTGCGGTAGCACTTGACAAAAACGAATCGCTTTGGACTCAGGTCGATCCATAAGCCGGATCTCCAGAATTGCCAATGACGTCCAATGATATAGATGCAAATATCTTTACTCCTATCAAAGTGATAGGATTCTGCCTCATCATACCTCGTCCAGGAGGTCCAAATATACAAGATTTGTGCGGTAGCACGTGTCCAAAGCGACTCTCTTTGGACACAGGTCGAATCATATGCCGAGCATCGAGAATTGCCAATGTCGTCCAATGATATAGATGCAAATATCTTTACTCCTATCAATGTGATAGGATTCTGCCTCATCATACCTCGTCCAGGAGGACCAAATATACAAGATTTGTGCGCTAGCACGTGTCCAAAGCGACTCTCTTTGGACACAGGTCGAATCATATGCCGAGCATCCAGAATTGCCAATGTCGTCCAATGATATAAATGCAAATATCTTTACTCCTATCAATGTGATAGGATTCTGCCTCATCATACCTCGTCCAGGAGGTCCAAATATACAAGATTTGTGCTGTAGCACGTGTCCAAAGCGACTCTCTTTGGACACAGGTCGAATCGTATGCCGAGCATCCAGAATTGCCAATGTCGTCCAATGATATAGATGCAAATATCTTTACTCCTATCAATGTGACAGGATTCTGCCTCATCATACCTTGTCCAGGAGGTCCAAATGTACAAGATTTGTGCGGTAGCACTTGACAAAAGCGAATCTCTTTGTACTCAGTTCGATCCATAAGCCGAAGCATTCAGAATGGCCAATGTCGTCCAATGATATAGATGCAAATATCTTTACTCCTATCAATTTGACAGGATACTGCCTCATCATACATTGTCCAGGAGGTCCAAATAGAAAAGACTTGGGCGACAGCATTTGTCCAAACGACTCTCTTTGGACACAGGTCGAATCATAAGTCGAGCATCCAGAATTGCCAATGTCGTCCAATGATATAGATGCAAATATCTTTACTCCTATCAATGTGATAGGATTCTGTCTCATCATACCTCGTCCAGGAGGTCCAAATATACACGATTTGTGCGGTAGCACTTTTCCAAAGCGACTCTCTTTGGACTCAGGTCGAATCATAAGCCGGAGCATCGAGAATTGCCAATGTCGTCCAATGATATAGATGCAAATAACTTCACTCCTATCAATTTGACAGGATTCTGGCTCATCATACCTTGTCCAGGAGGTCCAAATGTACAAGATTTGTGCGGTAGCACTTGTCCAAAGCGAATCTCTTTGGTCTCAGGTGGATTAATATGCCGAAGTAACAAAAATTGCCGATGTTATCCGAATGATATAGATGCAAATATCTTAACTCCTATCAAATTTCAAGGATTCTGCCTCATCATACCTTGTCCAGGAGGTCCAAATGTACAAGATTTGTGCGGTAGCACTTGACAAAAGCGACTCTCTTTGGACTCAGGTCGATCCATATGCCGATGTAACAAAAATTGCCGATGTTATCCGAATGATATCGATGCACATATCTTAACTCCTATCAAATTTCAAGGATTCTGCCTCATCATACCTTGTCCAGGAGGTCCAAATGGACAAGATTTGGGAGCAGCATTTGTCCAAAGTGACTCTCCTTGGACTGGGGTCGAATCATAAGCCGAGCATCCAGAATTGCCAATGTTGTCCAATGATACAGATGCAAATATCTTTACTCCATTCAATTTGACAGGATTCTGCCTCATCGTGTCTTTTCCAGGGGGGCCGAATGTACAATATTTGTGTGGTAGCACTTGTCCAAAGCAACTCCCTTTGGATTCAGGTCGAATCATAAGGCGAAGAATCCAAAATTGCCGATATTGTCCAATGATATAGATGCAAATACCGTCACTCCTATCAATTTGCCAGGATTCTGCCTCATCATACCTTGTTCCGGATGTTCAAATGAACAAGATTTGTGCGGTAGTACTTGTCCACTGCGAGTGTCGTTGGATTCAGGTCGAATCATAAGCCGGAGCATCCAGAATTGCCAATGTCGTCCAATTATATAGATGCAAGTATCTTCACTCCTATCAATGTGATAGGATTCTGCCTCATCATACCTTGTCCAGGATGTCCAAGTGTACAAAAATTGTGCGGTAGCACTTGTCCAAAGCGACTCTCTTTGCACTCAGGTCGAATCATATGCCGGAGCATCCACATTCGCCAATGTCTTCCTATGATATAGATGCAAATATCTTCACTCCTATCAATTTTCAAGGATTCTGCCTCAGCATACCTTTCCAGGAGGTCCAAATGGACAAGATTTGTGTGGTAGCACTTGTCCAAAGCGACTCCCTTTGGATTCAGGTCGAATCATAAGCCGAAGAATCCAAAATTGCCGATATTGCCAATGATATAGAGGCAAATATCCTCACTCCTATCAATTGTACAGCACTCTGCCTCATCTTATCTTGCCCAAGAGGTTCAAATGTACAAGATTTGTGCGGTAGCACTTGACAAAAGCAAATCTCTTCGGACTCCGGTCGATTCATAAGCCGAAGTATCCAGAATTGCAAATGTCGTCCAATGATATAGAGGCAAATGTCCTCACTCCTATTAATTTTACAGCAATCTGCCTCATCGTATTTTGTCCAGGAGGTTCAAATGTAAAAGATTTGTGCGGTAGCACTTGTCCAGACTGATTCTCTTTCGATTCAGGTCGAATCGTACGCCGGATCTCCAGGATTGCCAATGTCGTCCAATGATATAGATGCAAATATCTTTACTCCTATCAATTTGCCAGGATTCTGCCTCATCGTATCTTGTCCAGGGGGTCCAAATGTACAAGATTTGTGCGGTAGCACTTGTGCAAAGCGACTTTCTTTGGACTCAGGTCGAATCATAAGCCGGAGCATCCAGAATTGCCAATGTCGTCCAATGATATAGATGCAAATGTCTTCACTCCTATCAATTTGACAGGATTCTGGCTCATCGTATCCTGTCCAGGAGGTTCAAGTGTACAAGATTTGTGCGGTAGCACTTGACAATAGCGAATCTTTTTGGACTCAGGTCGAATCATATGCCGGAGCATCCAGAATTGACAATGTCGTCCAATGATATAGATGCAAATATCTTTACTCCTATCAATGTGATAGGATTCTGCCTCATCATACCTCGTCCAGGAGGTCCAAATATACAAGATTTGTGGAGTAGCACGTGTCCAGAGCGACTCTCTTTGGACACAGGCCGAATCATATGCCGAGCATCCAGAATTGCCAATGTCGTCCAATGATATAGATGCAAATATCTTTACTCCTATCAAAGTGACAGGATTCTGCCTCATCATACCTTGTCCAGGAGGTCCAAATGTACAAGTTTTTTAGCGGCAGCATTTGTCCAAACCGCCTCTCTTTGGACTCAGGTCGATCCATATGCCGAAGTAACCAAAATTGTCGATGTTATCCAAATGATATAGATGCAAATATCTTAACTCCTATCAATTTGCTAGGATTCTGCCTCATCATACCTTGTTGCGGAGGTCACAATGCACAAGATTTGGGCGGCAGCATTTGTCCAAAGCGACTCTCTTTGGACTGAGGTCGAAGCATAAGCCGAGCATCCAGAATTGCCAATGTCGTCCAATGATACAGATGCAAAAATCTTGACTCCTATCAATGTGATAGGATTCTGCCTTATCATACCTTGTCCAGGAGGTCCAAATGTACAAGATTTGTGCGGTAGCACTTGTCCAAAGTGACTCTCTTTGGCCTCCGGTTGAATCATATGCCGGAGCATCCAGAATTGCCAATGTCGTCCAATGATATAGATGCAAATGTCTTCACTCCTATCAATTTCACAGGATTCTGGCTCATCGTATCCAGTCCAGGAGGTTCAAGTGTACAAGATTTGTGCGGTAGCACTTGACAAAAGCGAATCTCTTTGGACTCAGGTGGAATCATAAGCCGACCATCCAAAATTGCCAATGTCGTCCAATGATACAGATGCAAATATCTTTACTCCTTTCAATTTGACAGGATTCTGCCTCATCGTGCCTTTTCCAGGGGGGCCGAATGTACAATATTTATGTGGTAGCACTTGTCTAAAGCAATTCCCTTTGGATTCAGGTCGAATCATAAGGCGAAGAATCCAAAATTGCCGATATTGTCCAATGATATAGATGCAAATACCGTCACTCCTATCAATTTGCCAGGATTCTGCCTCATCATACCTTGTTCCGGAGGTTCAAATGAACAAGATTTGTGCGGTAGTACTTGTCCACTGCGAGAGTCGTTGGATTCAGGTCGAATCATAAGCCGGAGTATCCAGAATTGCCAATGTCGTCCAATGATATAGATGCAAATACCTTTACTCCAAACAACTTGACAGGATTCTGCCTCATCATACCTTGTCCAGGAGGTCCAAATGGACAGGATTTGGGAACAGCATTTGTCCAAAGCGACTCTCTTTGGACTGGGGTCGAATCATAAGCCGAGCATCCAGAATTGCCAATGTCGTCCAATGATACAGATGCAAATATCTTTACTCCTTTCAATTTGACAGGATTCTGCCTCATCGTGTCTTTTCCAGGGGGGCCGAATGAACAATATTTGTGTGGTAGCACTTGTCCAAAGCAACTCCCTTTGGATTCAGGTCGAATCATAAGGCGAAGAATCCAAAATTGCCAATGTCGTCCAATGATATAGATGCAAATACCTTTAGTCCTATCAATTTGACAGGATTCTGGCTCATCGTATCTTGTCCAGGAGGTTCAAGTGTACAAGATTTATGCGGTAGCACTTGACAAAAGCGAATCGCTTTGGACTCAGGTCGATCCATAAGCCGAAGCATCCAGAATTGCCATTATCGTCCAATGATATAGATGCGAATATCTTTACTCCTATCAATGTGATAGGATTCTGCCTCATCATACCTCGTCCAGGAGGTCCAAATATACAAGATTTGTGCGGTAGCACGTGTCCAAAGCGGCTCTCTTTGGACTCAGGACGAATCATAAGCCGGAGCATTCAGAATTGCCAATGTCGTCCAATGACATAGATGCAAAAATCTTCACTCCCATCAATTTGACAGGATTCTGGCTCATCGTATCTTGTCCAGGAGGTTCAAGTGTACAAGATTTGTGCGATAGCACTTGACAAAAGCGAATCGCTTTGGACTCAGGTCGATCCATATGCCGAAGTAACAAAAATTGCCGATGTTATCCGAATGATATCGATGCACATATCTTAACTCCTATCAAATTTCAAGGATTCTGCCTCATCATACCTTGTAAAGGAGGTCCAAATGTACAAGATTTGTGCAGTAGCACTTGACAAAAGCGAATCTCTTTGTACTCAGTTCGATCCATAAGACGAAGCATTCAGAATTGCCAATGTCGTCCAATGATATAGATGTAGATATCTTTACTCCTATCAATGTGACAGGATTCTGCCTCACCATACATTTTCGAGGAGGTCCAAATGTACAAGATTTGTGCGGTAGCACTTGTCCGAAGCGACTCTCATTGGCCTCCGGTCGAATCATATGCCGGAGCATCCAGAATTGCCAATGTCGTCCAATGATATAGATGCAAATATCTTTACTCCTATCAATGTGATAGGATTCTGCCTCATCATATCTTGTCCAGGCGGGCCAAATGTACAAGATTTGTGCGGTAGCACTTGTCCAAAGCGACTCTCTTTGGACACAGGTCGAATCATAAGCCGAGCATCCAGAATTGCCAATGTCGTCCAATGATATAGATGCAAATATCTTTACTCCTATCAATGTGATAGGGTTCTGCCTCATCATACCTCCTCCAGGAGGTCCAAATGTACAAGATTTGGGCGGTAGCACTTGACAAAAGCGAATCTCTTTGGTCTCAGGTCGATCAATATGCCGAAGTAATAAAAATTGCCGATGTTATCCGAATGATATATATGCAAATATCTTAACTCCTATCAAATTTCAAGGATTCTGCCTCATCATATCTTGTCCAGGAGTTCCAAATGTACAAGATTTGTGCGGTAGCACTTGTCCAAAGCGACTCTCTTTGGCCTCCGATCGAATCATATGCCGGAGCATTCAGAATTGCCAATGTCGTCCAATGATATAGATGCAAATATCTTTACTCCTATCAATTTGACAGGATTCTGGCTCAGCGTATCTTGTCCAGCAGGTTCAAGTGTACAAGATTTGTGCGGTAGCACTTTACAAAAGCGACTCTCTTTGGCCTCCGGTCGAATCATATGCCGGGGCATCCAGAATTGCCAATGTCGTCCAATGATATAAATGCAAATATCTTTACTCCTATCAATGCGACAGGATTCTACCTCATCATACCTTGTCCAGGAGGTCTAAATGTACAAGTTTTTTAGCGGCAGCATTTGTCCAAACCGACTCTCTTTGGACTCAGGTCGATCCATATACCGAGGTAACCAAAATTGTCGATGTTATCCAAATGATATAGATGCAAATATCTTAACTCCTATCAATTTGCTAGGATTCTGCCTCATCATACCTTGACCAGGAGGTCCAAATGTACAAGATTTATGCGGTAGCACTTGTCGAAAGCGACTCTCTTTGGACACAGGTCGAATCATAAGCCGACCATCCAAAATTGCCAACGTCGCCCAATGATATAGATGCAAATATCTTTACTCCTATCAATGTGATATGATACTGCCTCATTATACCTTGCCCAGGAGGTCCAAATGTACAAGATTTGTGCGGTAGCACTTGACAAAAGCGAATCTCTTTGGTCTCAGGTGGATCAATATGCCGAAGTAACAAAAATTGCCGATGTTATCCGAATGATATAGATGCAAATATCTTAACTCCTATCAAATTTCAAGGATTCTGCCTCATCATACCTTGTCCAGGAGGTCCAAATGTACAAGTTTTTTAGCGGCAGCATCTGTCCAAACCGCCTCTTTTTGGACTCAGGTCGATCCATATACCGAAGTAACCAAAATTGTCGATGTTATCCAAATGATATAGGTGCAAATATCTTAACTTCTATCAATTTGCTAGGATTCTGCCTCATCATACCTTGTTCCGGAGGTCACAATGCACAAGATTTGGGCGGCAGCATTTGTCCAAAGCGACTCTCTTTGGACTGAGGTCGAACCATAAGCCGAGCATCCAGAATTGCCAATGTCGTCCAATGATACAGATGCAAAAATCTTGACTCCTATCAATGTGATAGGATTCTGCCTTATCATACCTTGTCCAGGAGGTCCAAATGTACAAGATTTGTGTGGTTGCACTTGTCCGAAGCGACTCTCATTGGCCGCCGGTCGAATCAAATGCCGGAGCATCCAGAATTGCCAATGTCGTCCAACGATACACATGCAAAAATCTTGACTCCTATCAATGTGATAGGATTCTGCCTTATCATACCTTGTCCAGGAGGTCCAAATGTACAAGATTTGTGCGGTAGCACTTGTCCAAAGCGACTCTCTTTGGACACAGGTCGAATCATAAGCCGACCATCCAAAATTGCCAACGTCGCCCAATGATATAGATGCAAATATCTTTACTCCTATCAATGTGATAGGATACTGCCTCATCATACCTTGCCCAGGAGGTCCAAATGTACAAGATTTGTACAGTAGCACTTGACAAAAGCGAATCACTTTGTACTCAGTTCGATCCATAAGCCGAAGCATTCAGAATTGCCAATGTCGTCCAATGATATAGATGTAGATATCTTTACTCCTATCAATGTGACAGGATTCTGCCTCATCATACCCTTTCCAGGAGGTTCAAATGTACAAGTTTTTTAGCGGCAGCATTTGTCCAAACCGACTCTCTTTGGACTCAGGTCGATCCATATGCCGAAGTAACCAAAATTGTCAATGTTATCCAAATGATATAGATGCAAATATCTTAACTCTTATCAATTTGCTAGGATTCTGCATCATCATACCTTGTTCCGGAGGTTCAAATGTATAAGATTTGGGCGGTAGCACTTGCACAAAGCGACTCTCTTTGGACTCAGGTCGAATCATAAGCCGGAGCATCCAGAATTGCCAATGTCGTCCAATGATTTAGATGCAAATAGCTTCACTCCTATCAATTTGACAGGATTCTGGCTCAGCGTATCTTGTCCAGGAGGTTCAAGTGTACAGGATGTGTGCGGTAGCACTTGACAAAAACGAATCGCTTTGGACTCAGGTCGATCCATAAGCCGGATCTCCAGAATTGCCAATGACGTCCAATGATATAGATGCAAATATCTTTACTCCTATCAAAGTGATAGGATTCTGCCTCATCATACCTCGTCCAGGAGGTCCAAATATACAAGATTTGTGCGGTAGCACGTGTCCAAAGCGACTCTCTTTGGACACAGGTCGAATCATATGCCGAGCATCCAGAATTGCCAATGTCGTCCAATGATATAGATGCAAATATCTTTACTCCTATCAATGTGATAGGATTCTGCCTCATCATACCTCGTCCAGGAGGACCAAATATACAAGATTTGTGCGCTAGCACGTGTCCAAAGCGACTCTCTTTGGACACAGGTCGAATCATATGCCGAGCATCCAGAATTGCCAATGTCGTCCAATGATATAGATGCAAATATCTTTACTCCTATCAATGTGATAGGATTCTGCCTCATCATACCTCGTCCAGGAGGTCCAAATATACAAGATTTGTGCTGTAGCACGTGTCCAAAGCGACTCTCTTTGGACACAGGTCGAATCGTATGCCGAGCATCCAGAATTGCCAATGTCGTCCAATGATATAGATGCAAATATCTTTACTCCTATCAATGTGACAGGATTCTGCCTCATCATACCTTGTCCAGGAGGTCCAAATGTACAAGATTTGTGCGGTAGCACTTGACAAAAGCGAATCTCTTTGTACTCAGTTCGATCCATAAGCCGAAGCATTCAGAATGGCCAATGTCGTCCAATGATATAGATGCAAATATCTTTACTCCTATCAATTTGACAGGATACTGCCTCATCATACATTGTCCAGGAGGTCCAAATAGAAAAGACTTGGGCGACAGCATTTGTCCAAACGACTCTCTTTGGACACAGGTCGAATCATAAGTCGAGCATCCAGAATTGCCAATGTCGTCCAATGATATAGATGCAAATATCTTTACTCCTATCAATGTGATAGGATTCTGTCTCATCATACCTCGTCCAGGAGGTCCAAATATACACGATTTGTGCGGTAGCACTTTTCCAAAGCGACTCTCTTTGGACTCAGGTCGAATCATAAGCCGGAGCATCGAGAATTGCCAATGTCGTCCAATGATATAGATGCAAATAACTTCACTCCTATCAATTTGACAGGATTCTGGCTCATCATACCTCGTCCAGGAGGTCCAAATATACAAGATTTGTGCGGTAGCACGTGTCCAAAGCGACTCTCTTTGGACACAGGTCGAATCATATGCCGAGCATCCAGAATTGCCAATGTCGTCCAATGATATAGATGCAAATATCTTTACTCCTATCAATGTGACAGGATTCTGCCTCATCATACCTTGTCCAGGAGGTCCAAATGTACAAGTTTTTTAGCGGCAGCATCTGTCCAAACCGCCTCTTTTTGGACTCAGGTCGATCCATATACCGAAGTAACCAAAATTGTCGATGTTATCCAAATGATATAGATGCAAATATCTTAACTCCTATCAATTTGCTAGCATTCTGCCTCATCTTACCTTGTTCCGGAGGTCACAATGCACAAGATTTGGGCGGCAGCATTTGTCCAAAGCGACTCTCTTTGGACTGAGGTCGAACCATAAGCCGAGCATCCAGAATTGCCAATGTCGTCCAATGATACAGATGCAGATATCTTTACTCCTATCAATGTGATAGGATTCTGCCTTATCATACCTTGTCCAGGAGGTCCAAATGTACAAGATTTGTGTGGTTGCACTTGTCCGAAGCGACTCTCATTGGCCGCCGGTCGAATCAAATGCCGGAGCATCCAGAATTGCCAATGTCGTCCAACGATACACATGCAAAAATCTTGACTCCTATCAATGTGATAGGATTCTGCCTTATCATACCTTGTCCAGGAGGTCCAAATGTACAAGATTTGTACAGTAGCACTTGACAAAAGCGAATCACTTTGTACTCAGTTCGATCCATAAGCCGAAGCATTCAGAATTGCCAATGTCGTCCAATGATATAGATGTAGATATCTTTACTCCTATCAATGTGACAGGATTCTGCCTCATCATACCCTTTCCAGGAGGTTCAAATGTACAAGTTTTTTAGCGGCAGCATTTGTCCAAACCGACTCTCTTTGGACTCAGGTCGATCCATATGCCGAAGTAACCAAAATTGTCAATGTTATCCAAATGATATAGATGCAAATATCTTAACTCTTATCAATTTGCTAGGATTCTGCATCATCATACCTTGTTCCGGAGGTTCAAATGTATAAGATTTGGGCGGTAGCACTTGCACAAAGCGACTCTCTTTGGACTCAGGTCGAATCATAAGCCGGAGCATCCAGAATTGCCAATGTCGTCCAATGATTTAGATGCAAATAGCTTCACTCCTATCAATTTGACAGGATTCTGGCTCAGCGTATCTTGTCCAGGAGGTTCAAGTGTACAGGATGTGTGCGGTAGCACTTGACAAAAACGAATCGCTTTGGACTCAGGTCGATCCATAAGCCGGATCTCCAGAATTGCCAATGACGTCCAATGATATAGATGCAAATATCTTTACTCCTATCAAAGTGATAGGATTCTGCCTCATCATACCTCGTCCAGGAGGTCCAAATATACAAGATTTGTGCGGTACCACGTGTCCAAAGCGACTCTCTTTGGACACAGGTCGAATCATATGCCGAGCATCCAGAATTGCCAATGTCGTCCAATGATATAGATGCAAATATCTTTACTCCTATCAATGTGATAGGATTCTGCCTCATCATACCTCGTCCAGGAGGACCAAATATACAAGATTTGTGCGCTAGCACGTGTCCAAAGCGACTCTCTTTGGACACAGGTCGAATCATATGCCGAGCATCCAGAATTGCCAATGTCGTCCAATGATATAGATGCAAATATCTTTACTCCTATCAATGTGATAGGATTCTGCCTCATCATACCTCGTCCAGGAGGTCCAAATATACAAGATTTGTGCTGTAGCACGTGTCCAAAGCGACTCTCTTTGGACACAGGTCGAATCGTATGCCGAGCATCCAGAATTGCCAATGTCGTCCAATGATATAGATGCAAATATCTTTACTCCTATCAATGTGACAGGATTCTGCCTCATCATACCTTGTCCAGGAGGTCCAAATGTACAAGATTTGTGCGGTAGCACTTGACAAAAGCGAATCTCTTTGTACTCAGTTCGATCCATAAGCCGAAGCATTCAGAATGGCCAATGTCGTCCAATGATATAGATGCAAATATCTTTACTCCTATCAATTTGACAGGATACTGCCTCATCATACATTGTCCAGGAGGTCCAAATAGAAAAGACTTGGGCGACAGCATTTGTCCAAACGACTCTCTTTGGACACAGGTCGAATCATAAGTCGAGCATCCAGAATTGCCAATGTCGTCCAATGATATAGATGCAAATATCTTTACTCCTATCAATGTGATAGGATTCTGTCTCATCATACCTCGTCCAGGAGGTCCAAATATACACGATTTGTGCGGTAGCACTTTTCCAAAGCGACTCTCTTTGGACTCAGGTCGAATCATAAGCCGGAGCATCGAGAATTGCCAATGTCGTCCAATGATATAGATGCAAATAACTTCACTCCTATCAATTTGACAGGATTCTGGCTCATCATACCTCGTCCAGGAGGTCCAAATATACAAGATTTGTGCGGTAGCACGTGTCCAAAGCGACTCTCTTTGGACACAGGTCGAATCATATGCCGAGCATCCAGAATTGCCAATGTCGTCCAATGATATAGATGCAAATATCTTTACTCCTATCAATGTGACAGGATTCTGCCTCATCATACCTTGTCCAGGAGGTCCAAATGTACAAGTTTTTTAGCGGCAGCATCTGTCCAAACCGCCTCTTTTTGGACTCAGGTCGATCCATATACCGAAGTAACCAAAATTGTCGATGTTATCCAAATGATATAGATGCAAATATCTTAACTCCTATCAATTTGCTAGCATTCTGCCTCATCTTACCTTGTTCCGGAGGTCACAATGCACAAGATTTGGGCGGCAGCATTTGTCCAAAGCGACTCTCTTTGGACTGAGGTCGAACCATAAGCCGAGCATCCAGAATTGCCAATGTCGTCCAATGATATAGATGCAAATATCTTTACTCCTATCAATGTGACAGGATTCTGCCTCATCATATCTTGTCCAGGAGGTCCAAATGTACAAGTTTTTTAGCGGCAGCATCTGTCCAAACCGCCTCGTTTGGGACTCAGGTCGATCCATATGCCGAAGTAACCAAAATTGTCGATGTTATCCAAATGATATAGATGCAAATATCTTAATTCCTATCAATTTGCTAGGATTCTGCCTCATCATACCTTGTTCCGGAGGTCACAATGCACAAGATTTGGGCGGCAGCATTTGTCCAAAGCGACTCTCTTTGGACTGAGGTCGAACCATAAGCCGAGGATCCAGAATTGCCAATGTCGTCCAATAGTATAGATGCAAATATCTTTACTCCTATCATTTTTACAGGATCCTGGCTCATCGTATCTTGTCCAGGCGGACCAAATGTACAAGATTTGTGCGGTAGCACTTGTGCAAAGCGACTCTCTATGGACTCAGGTCGAATCATAAGCCGGAGCATCCAGAATTGCCAATGTCGTCCAATGATATAGATGCAAATAGCTTCACTCCTATCAATTTGACAGGATTCTGGCTCAGCGTATCTTGTCCAGGAGGTTCAAGTGTACAGGATGTGTGCGGTAGCACTTGCACAAAGCGACTCAATGTGATAGGATTCTGCCTCATCATACCTCGTCCAGGAGGACCAAATGTACAAGATTTGTGCGGTAGCACTTGTGCAAAGCGACTCTCTATGGACTCAGGTCGAATCATAAGCCGGAGCATCCAGAATTGCCAATGTCGTCCAATGATATAGATGCAAATAGCTTCACTCCTATCAATTTGACAGGATTCTGGCTCAGCGTATCTTGTCCAGGAGGTTCAAGTGTACAGGATGTGTGCGGTAGCATTTGACAAAAGCGAATCTCTTTGGACTCAGGTCGATCCATAAGCCAAAGCATCCAGAATTGCCAATGTCGTCCAATGATATAGATGCAAATATCTTTACTCCTATCAATTTGACAGGATTCTGGCTCATCGTATCCTGTCCAGAAGGTTGAAGTGTACAAGATCTGCGCGGTAGCACTTGACAAAAGCGAATCTCTTTGGACTCAGGTCGAATCATATGCCGAAATATCCAAAATTGCCAATGTCGTCCAATGATATAGATGCAAATATCTTTACTCCTATCAATGTGATAGGATTCTGCCTCATCATACCTCGTCCAGGAGGACCAAATATACAAGATTTGTGCGGTAGCACGTGTCCAAAGCGACTCTCTTTGGACACAGGTCGAATCATATGCCGAGCATCCAGAATTGCCAATGTCGTCCAATGATATAGATGCAAATATCTTTACTCCTATCAATGTGATAGGATTCTGCCTCATCATACCTCGTCCAGGAGGTCCAAATATACAAGATTTGTGCGGTAGCACGTGTCCAAAGCGACTCTCTTTGGACACAGGTCGAATCATATGCCGAGCATCCAGAATTGCCAATGTCGTCCAATGATATAGATGCAAATATCTTTACTCCTATCAATGTGACAGGATTCTGCCTCATCATACCTTGTCCAGGAGTTCCAAATGTACAAGTTTTTTAGCGGCAGCATCTGTCCAAACCGCCTCTTTTTGGACTCAGGTCGATCCATATACCGAAGTAACCAAAATTGTCGATGTTATCCAAATGATATAGGTGCAAATATCTTAACTTCTATGAATTTGCTAGGATTCTGCCTCATCATACCTTGTTCCGGAGGTCACAATGCACAAGATTTGGGCGGCAGCATTTGTCCAAAGCGACTCTCTTTGGACTGAGGTCGAACCATAAGCCGAGCATCCAGAATTGCCAATGTCGTCCAATGATACAGATGCAAAAATCTTGACTCCTATCAATGTGATAGGATTCTGCCTTATCATACCTTGTCCAGGAGGTCCAAATGTACAAGATTTGTGCGGTAGCACTTGTCCGAAGCGACTCTCATTGGCCGCCGGTCGAATCAAATGCCGGAGCATCCAGAATTGCCAATGTCGTCCAACGATACACATGCAAAAATCTTGACTCCTATCAATGTGATAGGATTCTGCCTTATCATACCTTGTCCAGGAGGTCCAAATGTACAAGATTTGTGCGGTACCACTTGTCCAAAGCGACTCTCTTTGGACACAGGTCGAATCATAAGCCGACCATCCAAAATTGCCAACGTCGCCCAATGATATAGATGCAAATATCTTTACTCCTATCAATGTGATAGGATACTGCCTCATCATACCTTGCCCAGGAGGTCCAAATGTACAAGATTTGTACAGTAGCACTTGACAAAAGCGAATCACTTTGTACTCAGTTCGATCCATAAGCCGAAGCATTCAGAATTGCCAATGTCGTCCAATGATATAGATGTAGATATCTTTACTCCTATCAATGTGACAGGATTCTGCCTCATCATACCCTTTCCAGGAGGTCCAAATGTACAAGTTTTTTAGCGGCAGCATTTGTCCAAACCGACTCTCTTTGCACTCAGGTCGATCCATATGCCGAAGTAACCAAAATTGTCAATGTTATCCAAATGATATAGATGCAAATATCTTAACTCTTATCAATTTGCTAGGATTCTGCATCATCATACCTTGTTCCGGAGGTTCAAATGTATAAGATTTGGGCGGTAGCACTTGCACAAAGCGACTCTCTTTGGACTCAGGTCGAATCATAAGCCGGAGCATCCAGAATTGCCAATGTCGTCCAATGATTTAGATGCAAATAGCTTCACTCCTATCAATTTGACAGGATTCTGGCTCAGCGTATCTTGTCCAGGAGGTTCAAGTGTACAGGATGTGTGCGGTAGCACTTGACAAAAACGAATCGCTTTGGACTCAGGTCGAATCATAAGCCGGAGCATCCAGAATTGCCAATGTCGTCCAATGATATAGATGCAAATAGCTTCACTCCTATCAATTTGACAGGATTCTGGCTCAGCGTATCTTTTCCAGGAGGTTCAAGTGTACAGGATGTGTGCGGTAGCATTTGACAAAAGCGAATCTCTTTGGACTCAGGTCGATCCATAAGCCAAAGCATCCAGAATTGCCAATGTCGTCCAATGATATAGATGCAAATATCTTTACTCCTATCAATTTGACAGGATTCTGGCTCATCGTATCCTGTCCAGAAGGTTGAAGTGTACAAGATCTGCGCGGTAGCACTTGACAAAAGCGAATCTCTTTGGACTCAGGTCGAATCATATGCCGAAGTATCCAAAATTGCCAATGTCGTCCAATGATATAGATGCAAATATCTTTACTCCTATCAATGTGATAGGATTCTGCCTCATCATACCTTGTCCAGGAGGACCAAATATACAAGATTTGTGCGGTAGCACGTGTCCAAAGCGACTCTCTTTGGACACAGGTCGAATCATATGCCGAGCATCCAGAATTGCCAATGTCGTCCAATGATATAGATGCAAATATCTTTACTCCTATCAATGTGATAGGATTCTGCCTCATCATACCTCGTCCAGGAGGTCCAAATATACAAGATTTGTGCGGTAGCACGTGTCCAAAGCGACTCTCTTTGGACACAGGTCGAATCATATGCCGAGCATCCAGAATTGCCAATGTCGTCCAATGATATAGATGCAAATATCTTTACTCCTATCAATGTGACAGGATTCTGCCTCATCATACCTTGTCCAGGAGGTCCAAATGTACAAGTTTTTTAGCGGCAGCATCTGTCCAAACCGCCTCTTTTTGGACTCAGGTCGATCCATATACCGAAGTAACCAAAATTGTCGATGTTATCCAAATGATATAGGTGCAAATATCTTAACTCCTATGAATTTGCTAGGATTCTGCCTCATCATACCTTGTTCCGGAGGTCACAATGCACAAGATTTGGGCGGCAGCATTTGTCCAAAGCGACTCTCTTTGGACTGAGGTCGAACCATAAGCCGAGCATCCAGAATTGCCAATGTCGTCCAATGATACAGATGCAAAAATCTTGACTCCTATCAATGTGATAGGATTCTGCCTTATCATACCTTGTCCAGGAGGTCCAAATGTACAAGATTTGTGCGGTAGCACTTGTCCGAAGCGACTCTCATTGGCCGCCGGTCGAATCAAATGCCGGAGCATCCAGAATTGCCAATGTCGTCCAACGATACACATGCAAAAATCTTGACTCCTATCAATGTGATAGGATTCTGCCTTATCATACCTTGTCCAGGAGGTCCAAATGTACAAGATTTGTGTGGTTGCACTTGTCCGAAGCGACTCTCATTGGCCGCCGGTCGAATCAAATGCCGGAGCATCCAGAATTGCCAATGTCGTCCAACGATACACATGCAAAAATCTTGACTCCTATCAATGTGATAGGATTCTGCCTTATCATACCTTGTCCAGGAGGTCCAAATGTACAAGATTTGTACAGTAGCACTTGACAAAAGCGAATCACTTTGTACTCAGTTCGATCCATAAGCCGAAGCATTCAGAATTGCCAATGTCGTCCAATGATATAGATGTAGATATCTTTACTCCTATCAATGTGACAGGATTCTGCCTCATCATACCCTTTCCAGGAGGTTCAAATGTACAAGTTTTTTAGCGGCAGCATTTGTCCAAACCGACTCTCTTTGGACTCAGGTCGATCCATATGCCGAAGTAACCAAAATTGTCAATGTTATCCAAATGATATAGATGCAAATATCTTAACTCTTATCAATTTGCTAGGATTCTGCATCATCATACCTTGTTCCGGAGGTTCAAATGTATAAGATTTGGGCGGTAGCACTTGCACAAAGCGACTCTCTTTGGACTCAGGTCGAATCATAAGCCGGAGCATCCAGAATTGCCAATGTCGTCCAATGATTTAGATGCAAATAGCTTCACTCCTATCAATTTGACAGGATTCTGGCTCAGCGTATCTTGTCCAGGAGGTTCAAGTGTACAGGATGTGTGCGGTAGCACTTGACAAAAACGAATCGCTTTGGACTCAGGTCGATCCATAAGCCGGATCTCCAGAATTGCCAATGACGTCCAATGATATAGATGCAAATATCTTTACTCCTATCAAAGTGATAGGATTCTGCCTCATCATACCTCGTCCAGGAGGTCCAAATATACAAGATTTGTGCGGTAGCACGTGTCCAAAGCGACTCTCTTTGGACACAGGTCGAATCATATGCCGAGCATCCAGAATTGCCAATGTCGTCCAATGATATAGATGCAAATATCTTTACTCCTATCAATGTGATAGGATTCTGCCTCATCATACCTCGTCCAGGAGGACCAAATATACAAGATTTGTGCGCTAGCACGTGTCCAAAGCGACTCTCTTTGGACACAGGTCGAATCATATGCCGAGCATCCAGAATTGCCAATGTCGTCCAATGATATAGATGCAAATATCTTTACTCCTATCAATGTGATAGGATTCTGCCTCATCATACCTCGTCCAGGAGGTCCAAATATACAAGATTTGTGCTGTAGCACGTGTCCAAAGCGACTCTCTTTGGACACAGGTCGAATCGTATGCCGAGCATCCAGAATTGCCAATGTCGTCCAATGATATAGATGCAAATATCTTTACTCCTATCAATGTGACAGGATTCTGCCTCATCATACCTTGTCCAGGAGGTCCAAATGTACAAGATTTGTGCGGTAGCACTTGACAAAAGCGAATCTCTTTGTACTCAGTTCGATCCATAAGCCGAAGCATTCAGAATGGCCAATGTCGTCCAATGATATAGATGCAAATATCTTTACTCCTATCAATTTGACAGGATACTGCCTCATCATACATTGTCCAGGAGGTCCAAATAGAAAAGACTTGGGCGACAGCATTTGTCCAAACGACTCTCTTTGGACACAGGTCGAATCATAAGTCGAGCATCCAGAATTGCCAATGTCGTCCAATGATATAGATGCAAATATCTTTACTCCTATCAATGTGATAGGATTCTGTCTCATCATACCTCGTCCAGGAGGTCCAAATATACACGATTTGTGCGGTAGCACTTTTCCAAAGCGACTCTCTTTGGACTCAGGTCGAATCATAAGCCGGAGCATCGAGAATTGCCAATGTCGTCCAATGATATAGATGCAAATAACTTCACTCCTATCAATTTGACAGGATTCTGGCTCATCATACCTCGTCCAGGAGGTCCAAATATACAAGATTTGTGCGGTAGCACGTGTCCAAAGCGACTCTCTTTGGACACAGGTCGAATCATATGCCGAGCATCCAGAATTGCCAATGTCGTCCAATGATATAGATGCAAATATCTTTACTCCTATCAATGTGACAGGATTCTGCCTCATCATACCTTGTCCAGGAGGTCCAAATGTACAAGTTTTTTAGCGGCAGCATCTGTCCAAACCGCCTCTTTTTGGACTCAGGTCGATCCATATACCGAAGTAACCAAAATTGTCGATGTTATCCAAATGATATAGATGCAAATATCTTAACTCCTATCAATTTGCTAGCATTCTGCCTCATCTTACCTTGTTCCGGAGGTCACAATGCACAAGATTTGGGCGGCAGCATTTGTCCAAAGCGACTCTCTTTGGACTGAGGTCGAACCATAAGCCGAGCATCCAGAATTGCCAATGTCGTCCAATGATATAGATGCAAATATCTTTACTCCTATCAATGTGACAGGATTCTGCCTCATCATATCTTGTCCAGGAGGTCCAAATGTACAAGTTTTTTAGCGGCAGCATCTGTCCAAACCGCCTCGTTTTGGACTCAGGTCGATCCATATGCCGAAGTAACCAAAATTGTCGATGTTATCCAAATGATATAGATGCAAATATCTTAATTCCTATCAATTTGCTAGGATTCTGCCTCATCATACCTTGTTCCGGAGGTCACAATGCACAAGATTTGGGCGGCAGCATTTGTCCAAAGCGACTCTCTTTGGACTGAGGTCGAACCATAAGCCGAGGATCCAGAATTGCCAATGTCGTCCAATAGTATAGATGCAAATATCTTTACTCCTATCATTTTTACAGGATCCTGGCTCATCGTATCTTGTCCAGGCGGACCAAATGTACAAGATTTGTGCGGTAGCACTTGTGCAAAGCGACTCTCTATGGACTCAGGTCGAATCATAAGCCGGAGCATCCAGAATTGCCAATGTCGTCCAATGATATAGATGCAAATAGCTTCACTCCTATCAATTTGACAGGATTCTGGCTCAGCGTATCTTGTCCAGGAGGTTCAAGTGTACAGGATGTGTGCGGTAGCACTTGCACAAAGCGACTCAATGTGATAGGATTCTGCCTCATCATACCTCGTCCAGGAGGACCAAATGTACAAGATTTGTGCGGTAGCACTTGTGCAAAGCGACTCTCTATGGACTCAGGTCGAATCATAAGCCGGAGCATCCAGAATTGCCAATGTCGTCCAATGATATAGATGCAAATAGCTTCACTCCTATCAATTTGACAGGATTCTGGCTCAGCGTATCTTGTCCAGGAGGTTCAAGTGTACAGGATGTGTGCGGTAGCATTTGACAAAAGCGAATCTCTTTGGACTCAGGTCGATCCATAAGCCAAAGCATCCAGAATTGCCAATGTCGTCCAATGATATAGATGCAAATATCTTTACTCCTATCAATTTGACAGGATTCTGGCTCATCGTATCCTGTCCAGAAGGTTGAAGTGTACAAGATCTGCGCGGTAGCACTTGACAAAAGCGAATCTCTTTGGACTCAGGTCGAATCATATGCCGAAATATCCAAAATTGCCAATGTCGTCCAATGATATAGATGCAAATATCTTTACTCCTATCAATGTGATAGGATTCTGCCTCATCATACCTCGTCCAGGAGGACCAAATATACAAGATTTGTGCGGTAGCACGTGTCCAAAGCGACTCTCTTTGGACACAGGTCGAATCATATGCCGAGCATCCAGAATTGCCAATGTCGTCCAATGATATAGATGCAAATATCTTTACTCCTATCAATGTGATAGGATTCTGCCTCATCATACCTCGTCCAGGAGGTCCAAATATACAAGATTTGTGCGGTAGCACGTGTCCAAAGCGACTCTCTTTGGACACAGGTCGAATCATATGCCGAGCATCCAGAATTGCCAATGTCGTCCAATGATATAGATGCAAATATCTTTACTCCTATCAATGTGACAGGATTCTGCCTCATCATACCTTGTCCAGGAGTTCCAAATGTACAAGTTTTTTAGCGGCAGCATCTGTCCAAACCGCCTCTTTTTGGACTCAGGTCGATCCATATACCGAAGTAACCAAAATTGTCGATGTTATCCAAATGATATAGGTGCAAATATCTTAACTTCTATGAATTTGCTAGGATTCTGCCTCATCATACCTTGTTCCGGAGGTCACAATGCACAAGATTTGGGCGGCAGCATTTGTCCAAAGCGACTCTCTTTGGACTGAGGTCGAACCATAAGCCGAGCATCCAGAATTGCCAATGTCGTCCAATGATACAGATGCAAAAATCTTGACTCCTATCAATGTGATAGGATTCTGCCTTATCATACCTTGTCCAGGAGGTCCAAATGTACAAGATTTGTGCGGTAGCACTTGTCCGAAGCGACTCTCATTGGCCGCCGGTCGAATCAAATGCCGGAGCATCCAGAATTGCCAATGTCGTCCAACGATACACATGCAAAAATCTTGACTCCTATCAATGTGATAGGATTCTGCCTTATCATACCTTGTCCAGGAGGTCCAAATGTACAAGATTTGTGCGGTACCACTTGTCCAAAGCGACTCTCTTTGGACACAGGTCGAATCATAAGCCGACCATCCAAAATTGCCAACGTCGCCCAATGATATAGATGCAAATATCTTTACTCCTATCAATGTGATAGGATACTGCCTCATCATACCTTGCCCAGGAGGTCCAAATGTACAAGATTTGTACAGTAGCACTTGACAAAAGCGAATCACTTTGTACTCAGTTCGATCCATAAGCCGAAGCATTCAGAATTGCCAATGTCGTCCAATGATATAGATGTAGATATCTTTACTCCTATCAATGTGACAGGATTCTGCCTCATCATACCCTTTCCAGGAGGTCCAAATGTACAAGTTTTTTAGCGGCAGCATTTGTCCAAACCGACTCTCTTTGGACTCAGGTCGATCCATATGCCGAAGTAACCAAAATTGTCAATGTTATCCAAATGATATAGATGCAAATATCTTAACTCTTATCAATTTGCTAGGATTCTGCATCATCATACCTTGTTCCGGAGGTTCAAATGTATAAGATTTGGGCGGTAGCACTTGCACAAAGCGACTCTCTTTGGACTCAGGTCGAATCATAAGCCGGAGCATCCAGAATTGCCAATGTCGTCCAATGATTTAGATGCAAATAGCTTCACTCCTATCAATTTGACAGGATTCTGGCTCAGCGTATCTTGTCCAGGAGGTTCAAGTGTACAGGATGTGTGCGGTAGCACTTGACAAAAACGAATCGCTTTGGACTCAGGTCGAATCATAAGCCGGAGCATCCAGAATTGCCAATGTCGTCCAATGATATAGATGCAAATAGCTTCACTCCTATCAATTTGACAGGATTCTGGCTCAGCGTATCTTTTCCAGGAGGTTCAAGTGTACAGGATGTGTGCGGTAGCATTTGACAAAAGCGAATCTCTTTGGACTCAGGTCGATCCATAAGCCAAAGCATCCAGAATTGCCAATGTCGTCCAATGATATAGATGCAAATATCTTTACTCCTATCAATTTGACAGGATTCTGGCTCATCGTATCCTGTCCAGAAGGTTGAAGTGTACAAGATCTGCGCGGTAGCACTTGACAAAAGCGAATCTCTTTGGACTCAGGTCGAATCATATGCCGAAGTATCCAAAATTGCCAATGTCGTCCAATGATATAGATGCAAATATCTTTACTCCTATCAATGTGATAGGATTCTGCCTCATCATACCTTGTCCAGGAGGACCAAATATACAAGATTTGTGCGGTAGCACGTGTCCAAAGCGACTCTCTTTGGACACAGGTCGAATCATATGCCGAGCATCCAGAATTGCCAATGTCGTCCAATGATATAGATGCAAATATCTTTACTCCTATCAATGTGATAGGATTCTGCCTCATCATACCTCGTCCAGGAGGTCCAAATATACAAGATTTGTGCGGTAGCACGTGTCCAAAGCGACTCTCTTTGGACACAGGTCGAATCATATGCCGAGCATCCAGAATTGCCAATGTCGTCCAATGATATAGATGCAAATATCTTTACTCCTATCAATGTGACAGGATTCTGCCTCATCATACCTTGTCCAGGAGGTCCAAATGTACAAGTTTTTTAGCGGCAGCATCTGTCCAAACCGCCTCTTTTTGGACTCAGGTCGATCCATATACCGAAGTAACCAAAATTGTCGATGTTATCCAAATGATATAGGTGCAAATATCTTAACTCCTATGAATTTGCTAGGATTCTGCCTCATCATACCTTGTTCCGGAGGTCACAATGCACAAGATTTGGGCGGCAGCATTTGTCCAAAGCGACTCTCTTTGGACTGAGGTCGAACCATAAGCCGAGCATCCAGAATTGCCAATGTCGTCCAATGATACAGATGCAAAAATCTTGACTCCTATCAATGTGATAGGATTCTGCCTTATCATACCTTGTCCAGGAGGTCCAAATGTACAAGATTTGTGCGGTAGCACTTGTCCGAAGCGACTCTCATTGGCCGCCGGTCGAATCAAATGCCGGAGCATCCAGAATTGCCAATGTCGTCCAACGATACACATGCAAAAATCTTGACTCCTATCAATGTGATAGGATTCTGCCTTATCATACCTTGTCCAGGAGGTCCAAATGTACAAGATTTGTGCGGTACCACTTGTCCAAAGCGACTCTCTTTGGACACAGGTCGAATCATAAGCCGACCATCCAAAATTGCCAACGTCGCCCAATGATATAGATGCAAATATCTTTACTCCTATCAATGTGATAGGATACTGCCTCATCATACCTTGCCCAGGAGGTCCAAATGTACAAGATTTGTACAGTAGCACTTGACAAAAGCGAATCACTTTGTACTCAGTTCGATCCATAAGCCGAAGCATTCAGAATTGCCAATGTCGTCCAATGATATAGATGTAGATATCTTTACTCCTATCAATGTGACAGGATTCTGCCTCATCATACCCTTTCCAGGAGGTCCAAATGTACAAGTTTTTTAGCGGCAGCATTTGTCCAAACCGACTCTCTTTGGACTCAGGTCGATCCATATGCCGAAGTAACCAAAATTGTCAATGTTATCCAAATGATATAGATGCAAATATCTTAACTCTTATCAATTTGCTAGGATTCTGCATCATCATACCTTGTTCCGGAGGTTCAAATGTATAAGATTTGGGCGGTAGCACTTGCACAAAGCGACTCTCTTTGGACTCAGGTCGAATCATAAGCCGGAGCATCCAGAATTGCCAATGTCGTCCAATGATTTAGATGCAAATAGCTTCACTCCTATCAATTTGACAGGATTCTGGCTCAGCGTATCTTGTCCAGGAGGTTCAAGTGTACAGGATGTGTGCGGTAGCACTTGACAAAAACGAATCGCTTTGGACTCAGGTCGATCCATAAGCCGGATCTCCAGAATTGCCAATGACGTCCAATGATATAGATGCAAATATCTTTACTCCTATCAAAGTGATAGGATTCTGCCTCATCATACCTCGTCCAGGAGGTCCAAATATACAAGATTTGTGCGGTAGCACGTGTCCAAAGCGACTCTCTTTGGACACAGGTCGAATCGTATGCCGAGCATCCAGAATTGCCAATGTCGTCCAATGATATAGATGCAAATATCTTTACTCCTATCAATGTGATAGGATTCTGCCTCATCATACCTCGTCCAGGAGGTCCAAATATACAAGATTTGTGCGGTAGCACGTGTCCAAAGCGACTCTCTTTGGACACTGTTCGAATCATATGCCGGAGCATCCAGAATTGCCAATGTCGTCCAATGATATAGATGCAAATATCTTTACTCCTATCAATGTGATAGGATTCTGCCTCATCATACCTCGTCCAGGAGGTCCAAATGTACGAGATTTGTGCGGTAGCACTTGACAAAGGCGAATCTCTTTGGTCTCAGGTCCATCAATATGCCGAAGTAACAAAAATTGCCGATGTTATCCGAATGATATATATGCAAATATCTTAACTCCTATCAAATTTCAAGGATTCTGCCTCATCATACCTTGTTCCGGAGGTTCAAATGTACAAGATTTGTGCGGTAGTACTTGTCCAAAGCGACTGTCTTTGGATTCACGTCGAATCATAAGCCGGAGCATCCAGAATTGCCAATGTCGTCCAATGATATAGATGCAAATAGCTTCACTCCTATCAATGTGACAGGATTCTGGCTCAGCGTATCTTGTACAGGAGGTTCAAGTGTACAAGATGTGTGCGGTAGCACTTGACAAAAGCGAATCTCTTTGGACTCAGGTCGATCCATAAGCCAAAGCATCCAGAATTGCCAATATGGTCCAATGATATAGATGCAAATATCTTTACTCCTATCACTTTGACAGGATTCTGCCTCATCGTATCTTGTCCAGGGGGTCCAAATGTACAAGATTTGTCCGGTAGCACTTTTCCAAAGCGACTCTCTTTGGACTCAGGTCGAATCATAAGCCGGAGCATCGAGAATTGCTAATGTCGTCCAATGATATAGATGCAAATAACTTCACTCCTATCAATTTGACAGGATTCTGGCTCATCGCATCTTGTCCATGACGTTCAAGTGTACAAGATTTGTGCGGTAGCACTTGACAAAAGCGAATCTCTTTGGACTCAGGCCGAATCATAAGCCGAGCATCCAGAATTGCCAATGTCGTCCAATGATGTAGATGCAAATATCTTCACTCCTATCAATGTGATAGGATTCTGTCTCATCATACCTCGTCCAGGAGGTCCAAATATACAAGATTTGTGCGGTAGCACGTGTCCAAAGCGACTCTCTTTGGACACAGGTCGAATCATATGCCGAGCATCCAGAATTGCCAATGTCGTCCAATGATATAGATGCAAATATCTTTACTCCTATCAATGTGACAGGATTCTGCCTCATCATATCTTGTCCAGGAGGTCCAAATGTACAAGTTTTTTAGCGGCAGCATCTGTCCAAACCGCCTCGTTTTGGACTCAGGTCGATCCATATGCCGAAGTAACCAAAATTGTCGATGTTATCCAAATGATATAGATGCAAATATCTTAATTCCTATCAATTTGCTAGGATTCTGCCTCATCATACCTTGTTCCGGAGGTCACAATGCACAAGATTTGGGCGGCAGCATTTGTCCAAAGCGACTCTCTTTGGACTGAGGTCGAACCATAAGCCGAGGATCCAGAATTGCCAATGTCGTCCAATAGTATAGATGCAAATATCTTTACTCCTATCATTTTTACAGGATCCTGGCTCATCGTATCTTGTCCAGGCGGACCAAATGTACAAGATTTGTGCGGTAGCACTTGTGCAAAGCGACTCTCTATGGACTCAGGTCGAATCATAAGCCGGAGCATCCAGAATTGCCAATGTCGTCCAATGATATAGATGCAAATAGCTTCACTCCTATCAATTTGACAGGATTCTGGCTCAGCGTATCTTGTCCAGGAGGTTCAAGTGTACAGGATGTGTGCGGTAGCATTTGACAAAAGCGAATCTCTTTGGACTCAGGTCGATCCATAAGCCAAAGCATCCAGAATTGCCAATGTCGTCCAATGATATAGATGCAAATATCTTTACTCCTATCAATTTGACAGGATTCTGGCTCATCGTATCCTGTCCAGAAGGTTGAAGTGTACAAGATCTGCGCGGTAGCACTTGACAAAAGCGAATCTCTTTGGACTCAGGTCGAATCATATGCCGAAGCATCCAGAATTGCCAATGTCGTCCAATGATATAGATGCAAATATCTTTACTCCTATCAATGTGATAGGATTCTGCCTCATCATACCTCGTCCAGGAGGACCAAATATACAAGATTTGTGCGGTAGCACGTGTCCAAAGCGACTCTCTTTGGACACAGGTCGAATCATATGCCGAGCATCCAGAATTGCCAATGTCGTCCAATGATATAGATGCAAATATCTTTACTCCTATCAATGTGATAGGATTCTGCCTCATCATACCTCGTCCAGGAGGTCCAAATATACAAGATTTGTGCGGTAGCACGTGTCCAAAGCGACTCTCTTTGGACACAGGTCGAATCATATGCCGAGCATCCAGAATTGCCAATGTCGTCCAATGATATAGATGCAAATATCTTTACTCCTATCAATGTGACAGGATTCTGCCTCATCATACCTTGTCCAGGAGGTCCAAATGTACAAGTTTTTTAGCGGCAGCATCTGTCCAAACCGCCTCTTTTTGGACTCAGGTCGATCCATATACCGAAGTAACCAAAATTGTCGATGTTATCCAAATGATATAGGTGCAAATATCTTAACTCCTATCAATTTGCTAGGATTCTGCCTCATCATACCTTGTTCCGGAGGTCACAATGCACAAGATTTGGGCGGCAGCATTTGTCCAAAGTGACTCTCTTTGGACTGAGGTCGAACCATAAGCCGAGCATCCAGAATTGCCAATGTCGTCCAATGATACAGATGCAAATATCTTTACTCCTATCAATGTGATAGGATACTGCCTCATCATACCTTGTCCAGGAGGTCCAAATGTACAAGATTTGTGCGGTAGCACTTGACAAAAGCGAATCTCTTTGTACTCAGTTCGATCCATAAGCCGAAGCATTCAGAATGGCCAATGTCGTCCAATGATATAGATGCAAATATCTTTACTCCTATCAATTTGACAGGATACTGCCTCATCATACCTTGTCCAGGAGGTCCAAATAGAAAAGACTTGGGCGACAGCATTTGTCCAAACGACTCTCTTTGGACACAGGTCGAATCATAAGTCGAGCATCCAGAATTGCCAATGTCGTCCAATGATATAGATGCAAATATCTTTACTCCTATCAATGTGATAGGATTCTGTCTCATCATACCTTTTCCAGGAGATCCAAATGCACAAGATTTGGTAGTCAGCATTTGTCCAAACCGACTCTCTTTGGACTCAGGTCGATCCATATGCCGAAATATCTAAAATTGCCGATGTTATCCGAATGATATAGACGCAAATATCTTAACTTCTATCAATTTGGCAGTATTCTGCCTCATCATACCTTGTCCAGGAGGTCCAAATGGACAAGATGTGGGCGGCAGCATTTGTCCAAAGCGACTCTCTTTGGACTGAGGTCGAACCATAAGCCGAGCATCCAGAATTGCCAATGTCGTCCAATGATATAGATGCAAATAACTTCACTCCTATCAATTTGACAGGATTCTGGCTCATCATACCTCGCCCAGGAGGTCCAAATATACAAGATTTGTGCGGTAGCACGTGTCCAAAGCGACTCTCTTTGGACACAGGTCGAATCATATGCCGAGCATCCAGAATTGCCAATGTCGTCCAATGATATAGATGCAAATATCTTTACTCCTATCAATGTGACAGGATTCTGCCTCATCATACCTTGTCCAGGAGGTCCAAATGTACAAGTTTTTTAGCGGCAGCATCTGTCCAAACCGCCTCTTTGTGGACTCAGGTCGATCCATATACCGAAGTAACCAAAATTGTCGATGTTATCCAAATGATATAGATGCAAATATCTTAACTCCTATCAATTTGCTAGCATTCTGCCTCATCTGACCTTGTTCCGGAGGTCACAATGCACAAGATTTGGGCGGCAGCATTTGTCCAAAGCGACTCTCTTTGGACTGAGGTCGAACCATAAGCCGAGCATCCAGAATTGCCAATGTCGTCCAATGATACAGATGCAAAAATCCTGACTCCTATCAATGTGATAGGATTCTGCCTTATCATACCTTGTCCAGGAGGTCCAAATGTACAAGATTTGTGCGGTAGCACTTGTCCGAAGCGACTCTCATTGGCCTCCGATCGAATCATATGCCGGAGCATCCAGAATTGCCAATGTCGTCCAACGATACACATGCAAAAATCTTGACTCCTATCAATGTGATAGGATTCTGCCTTATCATACCTTGTCCAGGAGGTCCAAATGTACAAGATTTGTGCGGTAGTACTTGTCCAAAGCGACTCTCTTTGGACACAGGTCGAATCATAAGCCGACCATCCAAAATTGCCAACGTCGCCCAATGATATAGATGCAAATATCTTTACTCCTATCAATGTGATAGGATACTGCCTCATCATACCTTGCCCAGGAGGTCCAAATGTACAAGATTTGTGCGGTAGCACTTGACAAAAGCGAATCTCTTTGGTCTCAGGTGGATCAATATGCCGAAGTAACAAAAATTGCCGATGTTATCCGAATGATATAGATGCAAATATCTTAACTCCTATCAAATTTCAAGGATTCTGCCTCATCATACCTTGTCCAGGAGGTCCAAATGTACAAGATTTGTGCAGTAGCACTTGACAAAAGAGAATCACTTTGTAGTCAGTTCGATCCATAAGCCGAAGCATTCAGAATTGCCAATGTCGTCCAATGATATAGATGTAGATATCTTTACTCCTATCAATGTGACAGGATTCTGCCTCATCATGCCTTTACCAGGAGGTCCAAATGTACAAGTTTTTTAGCGGCAGCATTTGTCCAAACCGACTCTCTTTGGACTCAGGTCGAATCATAAGCCGGAGCATCTAGAATTGCCAATGTCGTCCAATGATATAGATGCAAATAGCTTCACTCCTATCAATTTGACAGGATTCTGGCTCAGCGTATCTTGTCCAGGAGGTTCAAGTGTACAGGATGTGTGCGGTAGCACTTGACAAAAGCGAATCGCTTTGGACTCAGGTCGATCCATAAGCCGGATCTCCAGAATTGCCAATGTCGTCCAATGATATAGATGCAAATATCTTTACTCCTATCAAAGTGATAGGATTCTGCCTCATCATACCTCGTCCAGGAGGTCCAAATATACATGATTTGTGCGGTAGCACGTGTCCAAAGCGACTCTCTTTGGACACAGGTCGAATCATATGCCGAGCATCCAGAATTGCCAATGTCGTCCAATGATATAGATGCAAATATCTTTACTCCTATCAATGTGATAGGATTCTGCCTCATCATACCTCGTCCAGGAGGTCCAAATATACAAGATTTGTGCGGTAGCACGTGTCCAAAGCGACTCTCTTTGGACACTGGTCGAATCATATGCCGGAGCATCCAGAATTGCCAATGTCGTCCAATGATATAGATGCAAATATCTTTACTCCTATCAATGTGATAGGATTCTGCCTCATCATACCTCGTCCAGGAGGTCCAAATGTACGAGATTTGTGCGGTAGCACTTGACAAAGGCGAATCTCTTTGGTCTCAGGTCCATCAATATGCCGAAGTAACAAAAATTGCCGATGTTATCCGAATGATATATATGCAAATATCTTAACTCCTATCAAATTTCAAGGATTCTGCCTCATCATACCTTGTTCCGGAGGTTCAAATGTACAAGATTTGTGCGGTAGTACTTGTCCAAAGCGACTGTCTTTGGATTCACGTCGAATCATAAGCCGGAGCATCCGGAATTGCCAATGTCGTCCAATGATATAGATGCAAATAGCTTCACTCCTATCAATGTGACAGGATTCTGGCTCAGCGTATCTTGTACAGGAGGTTCAAGTGTACAAGATGTGTGCGGTAGCACTTGACAAAAGCGAATCTCTTTGGATTCAGGTCGATCCATAAGCCAAAGCATCCAGAATTGCCAATATGGTCCAATGATATAGATGCAAATATCTTTACTCCTATCACTTTGACAGGATTCTGGCTTAGCGTATCTTGTCCAGGAGGTTCAAGTGTACAAGATGTGTGCGGTAGCACTTGACAAAAGCGAATCTCTTTAGACTCAGGTCGATCCATATACCGAAGTATCAAAAATTGCCGATGTTATCCGAATGATATAGATGCAAATATCTTAAATAGAAGCATTCAGAATTGCCAATGTCGTCCAATGATATAGATGCAAATACCTTTACTCCTATCAATGTGACAGGATTCTGCCTCACCATACCTTTTCGAGGAGGTCCAAATGTACAAGTTTTTTAGCGGCAGCATTTGTCCAAACCGACTCTTTTTGGACTCAGGTCGATCCATATGCCGAAGTAACCAAAATTGTCGATGTTATCCAAATGATATAGATGCAAATATCTTAACTCTTATCAATTTGCTAGGATTCTGCGTCACCATACCTTGTTCCGGAGGTTCAAATGTACAAGATTTGTGCGGTAGTACTTGTCCAAACCGACTCTCTTTGGACTCAGGTCGAATCATAAGTCGAGCATCGAGAATTGCCAATGTCGTCCAATTATATAGATGCAAATATCTTCACTCCTATCAATGTGATAGGATTCTGCCTCATCATACCATGTCCAGGATGTCCAAGTGTACAAAATGTGTGCGGTAGCACTTGTCCAAAGCGACTCTCTTTGCACTCAGGTCGAATCATATTCCGGAGCATCCAAAATTGCCAATGTCGTCCTATGATATAGATGCAAATATCTTCACTCCTATCAATTTGACAGGATTCTGGCTCATTATACCTTGTCCAGGAGGTCCAAATGGACAAGATTTGGGCGGCAGCATTTGTCCAAAGCGACTCTCTTTTGACTGAGGTCGAACCATAAGCCGAGCATCCAGAATTGCCAATGTCTTCCAATGATATAGATGCAAATAGCTTCACTCCTATCAATTTGACAGGATTCTGGCTCATCGTATCTTGTCCATGAGGTTCAAGTGTACAAGATTTGTGCGGTAGCACTTGACAAAAGCGAGTGTCGTTGGATTCAGGTCGAATCATAAGCCGGAGCATCCAGAATTGCCAATGTCGTCCAATGATGTAGATGCATATACCTTAACTCCTATCAATTTGACAGGATTCTGGCTCATCGTATCTTGTCCAGGATGTCCAAGTGTACAAAAATTGTGCGGTAGCACTTGACAAAAGCAAATCTCTTCGGACTCGGGTCGATTCATAAGCCGAAGTATCCAGAATTGCCAATGTCGTCCAATGATATAGAGGCAAATATCCTCACTCCTATCAATTTTACAACATTCTGCCTCATCGTATCTTGTCCAGGAGGTTCAAATGTAAAAGATTTGTGCGGTAGCACTTGTCCAGACTGATTCTCTTTGGATTCAGGTCGAATCATACGCCGGATCCCCAGGATTGCCAATGCCGTCCAATGATATAGATGCAAATATCTTCACTCCTATCAATTTGACAGGATTCTAGGCCAGCTAATCTTATCCAGGAGGTTCAAGTGTACAAGATTTGTGCGGTAGCACTTGACAAAAGCGAATCTCTTTGGACTCAGGTCGAATCATAAGCCGAGCATCCAGAATTGCCAATGTCGTCCAATGATACAGATGCAAAAATCTTGACTCCTATCAATGTGATAGGATTCTGCCTTATCATACCTTGTCCAGGGGGTCCAAATGTACAAGTTTTGGGCGGTAGCACTTGTCCAAAGCGTCTCTCTTTGGACTCAGGTCGAATCATAAGCCGGAGCATCCACAATCGCCAATGTCTTCCTATGATATAGATGCAAATATCTTCACTCCTATCAATTTGACAGGATTCTGGCCCATCTAATCTTATCCAGGAGGTTCACGTGTACGAGATTTGTGCACTAGCACTTGACAAAAGCGAATCTCTTTGGTCTCAGGTCGAATCATAAGCCGAGCATCCAGAATTGCCAATGTCGTCCAAGGATATAGATGCAAATGTCTTTACTCCTATCAATGTGATAGGATTCTGCCTCATCATACCTTGTCCAGGAGGTCCAAATGTACAAGATTTGTGCGGTAGCATTTGACAAAAGCGACTCTCTTTGGATTCAGGTCGATCCATATACCGAAGTATCAAAAATTGCCGATGTTATCCAAATGATATTGATGCAAATATCTTAAATAGAAGCATTCACAATTGCCAATGTCGTCCAATGATATAGATGCAAATACCTTTTCTCCTATCAATTTTACGGGATTCTGGCTCATCGTACCTTGTCCAGGAGGTTCAAGTGTACAAGATTTGTGCGGTAGCTCTTGACACAAGCGAATCTCTTTGGACTCAGGTCGAATCATAAGCCGAGCATCCAGAATTGCCAATGTCGTCCAATGATATAGATGCAAATACCTTCACTCCTATCAATTTGACAGGATCCTGGCTCATCGTATCTTGTCCAGGGGGTCCAAATGTACAAGTTTTTGGCGGCAGCACTTGCCCAAAGCGATTCTCTTTGAACTCAGGTCGAATCACATGGAGAAGTCTCTAAAATTGCCGATGTTATCCGAATGATATAGACGCAAATATCTTAACTCCTATCAATTTGGCAGTGTTCTGCCTCATCATACCTTGTCCAGGAGGTCCAAATGGACAAGATTTGGGCGGCAGCATTTGTCCAAAGCGACTCTCTTTTGACTGAGGTCGAACCATAAGCCGAGCATTCAGAATTGCCAATGTCTTCCAATGATATAGATGCAAATAGCTTCACTCCTATCAATTTGACAGGATTCTGGCTCATCGTATCTTGTCCATGAGGTTCAAGTGTACAAGATTTGTGCGGTAGCACTTGACAAAAGCGAGTGTCGTTGGATTCAGGTCGAATCATAAGCCGAAGCATCCAGAATTGCCATTGTCGTCCAATGATATAGATGCAAATATCTTTACTCCTATCAATGTGATAGGATTCTGCCTCATCATACCTTTCCAGGAGGTCCAAATGGACATGATTTGTGTGGTAGCACTTGTCCAAAGCGACTCCCTTTGGATTCAGGTCGAATCATAAGCCGAAGAATCCAAAATTGCCGATATTGCCAATGATATAGAGGCAAATATCCTCACTCCTATCAATTGTGCAGCATTCTGCCTCATCGTATCTTGCCCAAGAGGTTCAAATGTACAAGATTTGTGCGGTAGCACTTGACAAAAGCAAATCTCTTCGGACTCGGGTCGATTCATAAGCCGAAGTATCCAGAATTGCCAATGTCGTCCAAGGATATAGATGCAAATGTCTTTACTCCTATCAATGTGATAGGATTCTGCCTCATCATACCTTGTCCAGAAGGTCCAAATGTACAAGATTTGTGCGGTAGCACTTGACAAAAGCGACTCTCTTTGGACTGAGGTCGAACCATAAGCCGAGCATCCAGAATTGCCAATGTCGTCCAATGATACAGATGCAAAAATCTTGACTCCTATCAATGTGATAGGATTCTGCCTTATCATACCTTGCCCAGGAGGTCTCAATGCACAAGATTTGTGCGGTAGCTCTTGACACAAGCGTCTCTCTTCGGACTCGGGTCGATTCATAAGCCGAAGTATCCAGAATTGCCAATGTCGTCCAATGATATAGATGCAAATATCTTCACTCCTATCAATTTTACAGGATTCTAGCCCATCGAATCTTGTCCAGGAGGTTCAAGTGTACAAGATTTGTGCGGTAGCACTTGAGAAACGGAAATCTCTTTGGACTCAGGTCGAATCATAAGCCGAGCATCCAGAATTGCCAATGTCGTCCAAGGATATAGATGCAAATGTCTTTACTCCTATCAATGTGATAGGATTCTGCCTCATCATACCTTGTCCAGAAGGTCCACATGTACAAGATTTGTGCGGTAGCACTTGACAAAAGCGACTCTCTTTGGACTCAGGTCGAATCATAAGCCGGAACATCCACAATCGCCAATGTCTTCCTGTGATATAGATGCAAATATCTTCACTCCTATCAATTTGACAGGATTCTGGCTCATCGTATTCTGTCCAGGAGGTTCAAGTGTACAAGATTTGTGCAGTAGCACTTGACAAAAGCGAATCTCTTTGGACTCAGGTGGAATCATAAGCCGACCATCCAAAATTGCCAATGTCGTCCAATGATATAGATGCAAATAGCTTCACTCCTATCAACTTGACAGGATTCTGGCTCATCGTATCTTGTCCAGGAGGTTCAAGTGTACAAGATTTGTGCGGTAGCACTTGTCCAGACCGACTCTCTTTGGATTCAGGTCGAATCATACGCCGGATCCCCAGGATTGCCAATGCAGTCCAATGATATAGATGCAAATATCTTCACTCCTATCAATTTGACAGGATTCTAGCCCATCTAATCTTATCCAGGAGGTTCAAGTGTACAAGATTTGTGCGGTAGCACTTGACAAAAGCGAATCTCTTTGGACTCAGGTCGAATCATAAGCCGAGCATCCAGAATTGCCAATGTCGTCCAATGATGTAGATGCAAATATATTTACTCCTATCAATGTGACAGGATTCTGTCTCATCATACCTTTTCCAGGAGGTCCAAAAGCACAAGATTTGGGAGTCAGCATTTGTCCAAACCGACTCTCTTTGGACTCAGGTCGATCCATATGCCGAAGTATCTAAAATTGCCGATGTTATCCGAATGATATAGACGCAAATATCTTAACTCCTATCAATTTGGCAGTATTCTGCCTCATCATACCTTGTCCAGGAGGTCCAAATGGACAAGATTTGGGCGGCAGCATTTGTCCAAAGCGACTCTCTTTGGACTGAGGTCGAACCATAAGCCGAGCATCCAGAATTGCCAATGTCGTCCAATGATATAGATGCAAATATCTTCACTCCTATCAATTTGACAGGATTCTAGCCCATCGAATCTTGTCCAGGAGGTTCAAGTGTACAAGATTTGTGCACTAGCACTTGACAAAAGCGAATCTCTTTGGTCTCAGGTCGAATCATAAGCCGAGCATCCACAATTGCCAATGTCGTCCAAGGATATAGATGCAAATGTCTTTACTCCTATCAATGTGATAGGATTCTGCCTCATCATACCTTGTCCAGGAGGTCCAAATGTACAAGATTTGTTCGGTAGCACTTGTCCAAAGCGACTCTCTTTGGACTCAGGTCGAATCATAAGCCGGAACATCCACAATCGCCAATGTCTTCCTATGATATAGATGCAAATATCTTCACTCCTATCAATTTGACAGGATTCTGGCTCATCGTATCCTGTCCAGGAGGTTCAAGTGTACAAGATTTGTGCGGTAGCTCTTGACAAAAGCGAATCTCTTTGGACTCAGGTCGAATCATAAGCCGAGCATCTAGAATTGCCAATGTCGTCCAATGATATAGATGCAAATACCTTCACTCCTATCAATTTGACAGGATCCTGGCTTATCGTATCTTGTCCAGGGGGTCCAAATGTACAAGTTTTGGGCGGCAGCACTTGCCCAAAGCGATTCTCTTTGAACTCAGGTCGATCCATATGCCGAAGTATCTAAAATTGCCGATGTTATCCGAATGATATAGACGCAAATATCTTAACTCCTATCAATTTGGCAGTATTCTACCTCATTATACCTTGTCCAGGAGGTCCAAATGGACAAGATTTGGGCGGCAGCATTTGTCCAAAGCGACTCTCTTTGGACTGAGGTCGAACCATAAGCCGAGCATCCACAATCGCCAATGTCTTCCTATGATATAGATGCAAATATCTTCACTCCTATCAATTTGACAGGACTCTAGCCCATCGTATCTTGTCCAGGAGGTTCAAGTGTACAAGATTTGTGAGGTATCACTGGACAAAAGCGAATCTCTTTGGACTCAGGTAGAATCATAAGCCGAGCATCCAGAATTGCCAATGTCGTCCAATGATACAGATGCAAATATCTTTACTCCTATCAATGTGATAGGATTCTGCCTTATGATACCTTGTCCAGGCGGACCAAATGTACAAGATTTGTGCGGCAGCACTTGTCCAAAGCGACTCTCTTTGGACTCAGGTCGAATCATAAGCCGGAACATCCACAATCGCCAATGTCTTCCTATGATATAGATGCAAATATCTTCACTCCTATCAATTTGACAGGATTCTGGCTCATCGTATCCTGTCCAGGAGGTTCAAGTGTACAAGATTTGTGCGGTAGCTCTTGACAAAAGCGAATCTCTTTGGACTCAGGTCGAATCATAAGCCGAGCATCTAGAATTGCCAATGTCGTCCAATGATATAGATGCAAATACCTTCACTCCTATCAATTTGACAGGATCCTGGCTTATCGTATCTTGTCCAGGGGGTCCACATGTACAAGATTTATGCGGTAGGACTTGTCCAAAGCGGCTCTCTTTTGGATTCAGGTCGATCCATAAGCCGGGCATCCCGAATTGCCAATGTCGCAAATAGTATAGATGCAAATATCTTTACTTTTATCAATGTGATAGGATTCTGCCTCATCATACCTTTTCCAGGAGGTCCAAATGCACAAGATGTGGGCGGCAGCATTTCTCCAAACCGACTCTCTTTGGACTCAGGTCGATCCATATGCCGAAGTAACCAAAATTGTCGATGATATCCAAATGATATAGATGCAAATATCTTAACTCCTATCAATTTTCAAGGATTCTGCCTCATCATACCTTTCCAGGAGGTCCAAATGGACAAGATTTGTGTGGTAGCACTTGTACAAAGCGACTCCCTTTGGATTCAGGTCGAATCATAAGCCGAAGAATCCAAAATTACCGATAGTGTCCAATGATATAGATGCAAATACCGTCACTCCTATCAATTTGCCAGGATTCTGCCTCATCTTACCTTGTTCCGGAGGTTCAAATGAACAAGATTTGTGCGGCAGTTCTTGTCCACTGCGAGTGTCGTTGGATTCAGATCGAATCATAAGCCGGAGCATCCAGAATTGCCAATGTCGTCCAATGATATAGATGCAAATACCTTCACTCCTATCAATTTGACAGGATTCTGGCTCATCGTATCCTGTCCAGGAGGTTCAAGTGTACAAGATGTGTGCAGTAGCACTTGACAAAAGTGAATCTCTTTGGACTCAGGTTGAATCATAAGCCGACCATCCAAAATTGCCAATGTCGCCCAATGATATAGATGCAAATATCTTTACTCCTATCAATTTGACAGGATTCTGGCTGATCGTATCTTGTCCAGGAAGTTCAAGTGTACAAGATTTGTGCGGTAGAACTTGACAAAAGCGAATCTCTTTGGACTCAGGTCGATCCATGTGATGAATTACCAAGAATTGCCAATGTCGTCCAATGATTTAGATGCAAATATCTTTACTCCTATCGATTGTACAGGATTCTGCCTCATCGTATCTTGTCCAGGGGGTCCACATGTACAATATTTCTGCGGTAGCACTTGTCCAGAACGACTCTCTTTGGATTCAGGTCGAATCATAAGCCGGATCCCCAGGATTGCCGTTGTAGTCCAATGATATAGATGCAAATACCTTTACTCCAAACAATTTGACAGGATTCTGCCTCATCATACCTTGTTCCAGAGGTCCAAATCTACAAGGTTTGTGCGGTAGCACTTGTCCAAAGCAACTCTCTTAGGACTCAGGTCGAATCATAAGCCGAGCGTCCAGAATTGCCAATGTCGTCCAATGATATAGATGCAAATATCTTTACTCCTATCAATTTGACAGGATTCTGCCTAATCATACCTTGTCCAGGAGGTTCAAATGTACAAGATTTTTGCGGTAGCACTTGACAAAAGCGAATCTCTTTGGTCTCAGGTCGATCCATATACCGAGGTAACCAAAATGGTCGATGTTATCCAAATGATATAGATGCAAATATCTTAACTCCTATCAATTTTCAAGGATTCTGCCTCATCATACCTTTCCAGGAGGTCCAAATGGACAAGATTTGTGTGGTAGCACTTGTCCAGAGCGACTCCCTTTGGATTCAGGTCGAATCATAAGCCGAAGAATCCAAAATTACCGATATTGTGCAATGATATAGATGCAAATACCGTCACTCCTATCAATTTGCCAGGATTCTGCCTCATCATACCTTGTTCCGGAGGTTCAAATGAACAAGATTTGTGCGGCAGTACTTGTCCACTGCGAGTGTCGTTGGATTCAGATCGAATCATAAGCCGGAGCATCCAGAATTGCCAATGTCGTCCAATGATATAGATGCAAATGTCTTCACTCCTATCAATTTGACAGGATTCTGGCTCATCGTATCCTGTCCAGGAGGTTCAAGTGTACAAGATTTGTGCGGTAGCACTTGACAAAAGCGAATCACTTTGTACACAGTTCGATCCATAAGCCGAAGCATCCAGAATTGCCGATGTCGTCCAATGATACAAATGCAAATGTCTTTACTCCTATCAATGTGATAGGATTCTGCCTCATCATACCTTGTCCAGAAGGTCCAAATGTACAAGATTTGTGCGGTAGCACTTGACAAAAGCGACTCTCTTTGGACTGAGGTCGAACCATAAGCCGAGCATCCAGAATTGCCAATGTCGTCCAATGATACAGATGCAAAAATCTTGACTCCTATCAATGTGATAGGATTCTGCCTTATCATACCTTGCCCAGGAGGTCTCAATGCACAAGATTTGTGCGGTAGCTCTTGACACAAGCGTCTCTCTTCGGACTCGGGTCGATTCATAAGCCGAAGTATCCAGAATTGCCAATGTCGTCCAATGATATAGATGCAAATATCTTCACTCCTATCAATTTTACAGGATTCTAGCCCATCGAATCTTGTCCAGGAGGTTCAAGTGTACAAGATTTGTGCGGTAGCACTTGAGAAACGGAAATCTCTTTGGACTCAGGTCGAATCATAAGCCGAGCATCCAGAATTGCCAATGTCGTCCAAGGATATAGATGCAAATGTCTTTACTCCTATCAATGTGATAGGATTCTGCCTCATCATACCTTGTCCAGAAGGTCCACATGTACAAGATTTGTGCGGTAGCACTTGACAAAAGCGACTCTCTTTGGACTCAGGTCGAATCATAAGCCGGAACATCCACAATCGCCAATGTCTTCCTGTGATATAGATGCAAATATCTTCACTCCTATCAATTTGACAGGATTCTGGCTCATCGTATTCTGTCCAGGAGGTTCAAGTGTACAAGATTTGTGCAGTAGCACTTGACAAAAGCGAATCTCTTTGGACTCAGGTGGAATCATAAGCCGACCATCCAAAATTGCCAATGTCGTCCAATGATATAGATGCAAATAGCTTCACTCCTATCAACTTGACAGGATTCTGGCTCATCGTATCTTGTCCAGGAGGTTCAAGTGTACAAGATTTGTGCGGTAGCACTTGTCCAGACCGACTCTCTTTGGATTCAGGTCGAATCATACGCCGGATCCCCAGGATTGCCAATGCAGTCCAATGATATAGATGCAAATATCTTCACTCCTATCAATTTGACAGGATTCTAGCCCATCTAATCTTATCCAGGAGGTTCAAGTGTACAAGATTTGTGCGGTAGCACTTGACAAAAGCGAATCTCTTTGGACTCAGGTCGAATCATAAGCCGAGCATCCAGAATTGCCAATGTCGTCCAATGATGTAGATGCAAATATATTTACTCCTATCAATGTGACAGGATTCTGTCTCATCATACCTTTTCCAGGAGGTCCAAAAGCACAAGATTTGGGAGTCAGCATTTGTCCAAACCGACTCTCTTTGGACTCAGGTCGATCCATATGCCGAAGTATCTAAAATTGCCGATGTTATCCGAATGATATAGACGCAAATATCTTAACTCCTATCAATTTGGCAGTATTCTGCCTCATCATACCTTGTCCAGGAGGTCCAAATGGACAAGATTTGGGCGGCAGCATTTGTCCAAAGCGACTCTCTTTGGACTGAGGTCGAACCATAAGCCGAGCATCCAGAATTGCCAATGTCGTCCAATGATATAGATGCAAATATCTTCACTCCTATCAATTTGACAGGATTCTAGCCCATCGAATCTTGTCCAGGAGGTTCAAGTGTACAAGATTTGTGCACTAGCACTTGACAAAAGCGAATCTCTTTGGTCTCAGGTCGAATCATAAGCCGAGCATCCACAATTGCCAATGTCGTCCAAGGATATAGATGCAAATGTCTTTACTCCTATCAATGTGATAGGATTCTGCCTCATCATACCTTGTCCAGGAGGTCCAAATGTACAAGATTTGTTCGGTAGCACTTGTCCAAAGCGACTCTCTTTGGACTCAGGTCGAATCATAAGCCGGAACATCCACAATCGCCAATGTCTTCCTATGATATAGATGCAAATATCTTCACTCCTATCAATTTGACAGGATTCTGGCTCATCGTATCCTGTCCAGGAGGTTCAAGTGTACAAGATTTGTGCGGTAGCTCTTGACAAAAGCGAATCTCTTTGGACTCAGGTCGAATCATAAGCCGAGCATCTAGAATTGCCAATGTCGTCCAATGATATAGATGCAAATACCTTCACTCCTATCAATTTGACAGGATCCTGGCTTATCGTATCTTGTCCAGGGGGTCCAAATGTACAAGTTTTGGGCGGCAGCACTTGCCCAAAGCGATTCTCTTTGAACTCAGGTCGATCCATATGCCGAAGTATCTAAAATTGCCGATGTTATCCGAATGATATAGACGCAAATATCTTAACTCCTATCAATTTGGCAGTATTCTACCTCATTATACCTTGTCCAGGAGGTCCAAATGGACAAGATTTGGGCGGCAGCATTTGTCCAAAGCGACTCTCTTTGGACTGAGGTCGAACCATAAGCCGAGCATCCACAATCGCCAATGTCTTCCTATGATATAGATGCAAATATCTTCACTCCTATCAATTTGACAGGACTCTAGCCCATCGTATCTTGTCCAGGAGGTTCAAGTGTACAAGATTTGTGAGGTATCACTGGACAAAAGCGAATCTCTTTGGACTCAGGTAGAATCATAAGCCGAGCATCCAGAATTGCCAATGTCGTCCAATGATACAGATGCAAATATCTTTACTCCTATCAATGTGATAGGATTCTGCCTTATGATACCTTGTCCAGGCGGACCAAATGTACAAGATTTGTGCGGCAGCACTTGTCCAAAGCGACTCTCTTTGGACTCAGGTCGAATCATAAGCCGGAACATCCACAATCGCCAATGTCTTCCTATGATATAGATGCAAATATCTTCACTCCTATCAATTTGACAGGATTCTGGCTCATCGTATCCTGTCCAGGAGGTTCAAGTGTACAAGATTTGTGCGGTAGCTCTTGACAAAAGCGAATCTCTTTGGACTCAGGTCGAATCATAAGCCGAGCATCTAGAATTGCCAATGTCGTCCAATGATATAGATGCAAATACCTTCACTCCTATCAATTTGACAGGATCCTGGCTTATCGTATCTTGTCCAGGGGGTCCACATGTACAAGATTTATGCGGTAGGACTTGTCCAAAGCGGCTCTCTTTTGGATTCAGGTCGATCCATAAGCCGGGCATCCCGAATTGCCAATGTCGCAAATAGTATAGATGCAAATATCTTTACTTTTATCAATGTGATAGGATTCTGCCTCATCATACCTTTTCCAGGAGGTCCAAATGCACAAGATGTGGGCGGCAGCATTTCTCCAAACCGACTCTCTTTGGACTCAGGTCGATCCATATGCCGAAGTAACCAAAATTGTCGATGATATCCAAATGATATAGATGCAAATATCTTAACTCCTATCAATTTTCAAGGATTCTGCCTCATCATACCTTTCCAGGAGGTCCAAATGGACAAGATTTGTGTGGTAGCACTTGTACAAAGCGACTCCCTTTGGATTCAGGTCGAATCATAAGCCGAAGAATCCAAAATTACCGATAGTGTCCAATGATATAGATGCAAATACCGTCACTCCTATCAATTTGCCAGGATTCTGCCTCATCTTACCTTGTTCCGGAGGTTCAAATGAACAAGATTTGTGCGGCAGTTCTTGTCCACTGCGAGTGTCGTTGGATTCAGATCGAATCATAAGCCGGAGCATCCAGAATTGCCAATGTCGTCCAATGATATAGATGCAAATACCTTCACTCCTATCAATTTGACAGGATTCTGGCTCATCGTATCCTGTCCAGGAGGTTCAAGTGTACAAGATGTGTGCAGTAGCACTTGACAAAAGTGAATCTCTTTGGACTCAGGTTGAATCATAAGCCGACCATCCAAAATTGCCAATGTCGCCCAATGATATAGATGCAAATATCTTTACTCCTATCAATTTGACAGGATTCTGGCTGATCGTATCTTGTCCAGGAAGTTCAAGTGTACAAGATTTGTGCGGTAGAACTTGACAAAAGCGAATCTCTTTGGACTCAGGTCGATCCATGTGATGAATTACCAAGAATTGCCAATGTCGTCCAATGATTTAGATGCAAATATCTTTACTCCTATCGATTGTACAGGATTCTGCCTCATCGTATCTTGTCCAGGGGGTCCACATGTACAATATTTCTGCGGTAGCACTTGTCCAGAACGACTCTCTTTGGATTCAGGTCGAATCATAAGCCGGATCCCCAGGATTGCCGTTGTAGTCCAATGATATAGATGCAAATACCTTTACTCCAAACAATTTGACAGGATTCTGCCTCATCATACCTTGTTCCAGAGGTCCAAATCTACAAGGTTTGTGCGGTAGCACTTGTCCAAAGCAACTCTCTTAGGACTCAGGTCGAATCATAAGCCGAGCGTCCAGAATTGCCAATGTCGTCCAATGATATAGATGCAAATATCTTTACTCCTATCAATTTGACAGGATTCTGCCTAATCATACCTTGTCCAGGAGGTTCAAATGTACAAGATTTTTGCGGTAGCACTTGACAAAAGCGAATCTCTTTGGTCTCAGGTCGATCCATATACCGAGGTAACCAAAATGGTCGATGTTATCCAAATGATATAGATGCAAATATCTTAACTCCTATCAATTTTCAAGGATTCTGCCTCATCATACCTTTCCAGGAGGTCCAAATGGACAAGATTTGTGTGGTAGCACTTGTCCAGAGCGACTCCCTTTGGATTCAGGTCGAATCATAAGCCGAAGAATCCAAAATTACCGATATTGTGCAATGATATAGATGCAAATACCGTCACTCCTATCAATTTGCCAGGATTCTGCCTCATCATACCTTGTTCCGGAGGTTCAAATGAACAAGATTTGTGCGGCAGTACTTGTCCACTGCGAGTGTCGTTGGATTCAGATCGAATCATAAGCCGGAGCATCCAGAATTGCCAATGTCGTCCAATGATATAGATGCAAATGTCTTCACTCCTATCAATTTGACAGGATTCTGGCTCATCGTATCCTGTCCAGGAGGTTCAAGTGTACAAGATTTGTGCGGTAGCACTTGACAAAAGCGAATCACTTTGTACACAGTTCGATCCATAAGCCGAAGCATCCAGAATTGCCGATGTCGTCCAATGATACAAATGCAAATATCTTTACTCCTATCAATGTGATAGGATTCTGCCTCATCATACCTTGTCCAGGAGGTCCAAATGCACAAGATTTGGGAGTCAGCATTTCTCCAAACCGACTCTCTTTGGACTCAGGTCGATCCATATGCCGAAGTATCTAAAATTGCCGATGTTATCCATATGATATAGACGCAAATATCTTACCTCCTATCAATTTGACAGGATTCTGGCTCATCGTATCTTGTCCATGAGGTTCAAGTGTACAAGATTTGTGCGGTAGCACTTGACAAAAGCGAGTGACGTTGGATTCAGGTCGAATCATAAGCCGGAGCATCCAGAATTGCCAATGTCGTCCAATGATATAGATGCAAATACCTTAACTCCTATCAATTTGACAGGATTCTGGCTCATCGTATCCTGTCCAGGAGGATCAAGTATACAAGATTTGTGCAGTAGCACTTTTCCAAAGCGACTCTCTTTGGACTCAGGTCGAATCATAAGCCGGAGCATCCACAATCGCCAATGTCATCCTATGATATAGATGCAAATATCTTTACTCCTATCAATGTGATTTGATTCTGCCTCATCATACCTTGTCCAGGGGGTCAAAATGTACAAGATTTGTGCGGTAGCACGTGTCCAAAGCGACTCTCTTTGGACACAGGTCGAATCATATGCCGAGCATCCAGAATTGCCAATGTAGTCCAATGATATAGATGCAAATATCTTTACTCCTATCAATGTGACAGGATTCTGCCTCATCATACCTTGTCCAAGAGGTCCAAATGTACAAGATTTGTGCGGTAGCATTTGTCCAAAGCGACTCTCTTTGGACTGAGGTCGAACCATAAGCCGAGCATCCAGAATTGCCAATGTCGTCCAATGATATAGATGCAAATATCTTCATTCCTATCAATTTGAAAGGATTCTAGCCCATCGAATCTTGTCCAGGAGGTTCGAGTGTACAAGATTTGTGCACTAGCACTTGACAAAAGCGAATCTCTTTGGACTCAGGTCGAATCATAAGTCGAGCATCCAGAATTGCCAATGTCGCCCAATTATAAGATGCAAATATCTTTACCCCTATCAATGTGATAGGATACTGCCTCTACATACCTTTTCCAGGAGGTCCAAATATACACGATTTGTGCAGTAGCACTTGACAAAAGCGAATCTCTTTGGACTCAGGTTGAATCATAAGCCGACCATCCAAAATTGCCATTGTCGCCCAATGATATAGATGCAAATATCTTTACTCCTATCAATGTGACAGGATTCTGCCTCATCATACCTTTTCCAGGAGGTCCAAATGTACAAGTTTTTTAGCGGCAGCATTTGTCCAAACCGACTCTCTTTGGACTCAGGTCGATCCATATGCCGAAGTAACCAAAATTGTCAATGTTATCCAAATGATATAGATGCAAATAAGTTAACTCTTATCAATTTGCTAGGATTCTGCCTCATCATACCTTGTTCCGGAGGTTCAAATATACAAGAGTTGTGCGGTAGTACTTGTCCAAAGAGACTGTCTTTGGATTCAGGTCGAATCATAAGCCGGAGCATCCAGAATTGCCAATGTCGTCTAATAGTATAGATGCAAATATCTTTACTCCTATCAAATTTCAAGGATTCTGCCTCATCACACCTTGTCCAGGAGGTCCAAATGTACAAGATTTGTGCAGTAGCACTTGACAAAAGCGAATCACTTTGTACTCAGTTCGATCCATAAGCCGAAGCATTCAGAATTGCCAATGTCGTCCAATGATATAGATGTAGATATCTTTACTCCTATCAATTTGCTAGGATTCTGCCTCATCATACCTTGTTCCGGATGTTCAAATGTACAAGATTTGTGCGGTAGTACTTGTCCAAAGCGACTGTCTTTGGATTCAGGTCGAATCATAAGCCGGAGCATCCAGAATTGCCAATGTCGTCAAATAGTATAGATGGAAATATCTTTACTCCTATCAATGTGATAGGATTCTGCCTCATCATACCTTTTCCAGGAAGACCAAATGCACAAGATGTGGGCTGCATCATTTGTCCAAACCGACTTTCTTTGGACTCAAGTCGATCCATATGCCGAAGTACCAAAAATTGCCGATTTATCCGAATAATATAGATGCAAATATCATAACTCCTATCAATTTTCAAGGAATCTGCCTCATCATACCTTTCCAGGAGGTCCAAATGGACAAGATTTGTGTGGTAGCACTTGTCCAAAGCGACTCCCTTTGGATTCAGGTCAAATCATAAGCCGAAGAATCGAAAATTGCCGATATTGCCAATGATATAGAGGCAAATATCCTCACTCCTATCAATTGTACAGCATTCTGCCTCATCGTATCTTGCCCAAGAGGTTCAAATGTACACGATTTTGTGCGGTAGCACTTGACAAAAGCGAATCTCTTTGGACTCAGGTGGAATCATAAGCCGACCATCCAAAATTGCCAATGTCGTCCAATGATATATATGCAAATAGCTTCACTCCTATCAATTTGACAGGATTCTGGCTCATCGTATCTTGTCCAGGAGGTTCAAGTGTACAAGATTTGTGCGGTAGCACTTGTCCAGACCGACTCTCTTTGGATTCAGGTCGAATCATACGCCGGATCCCCAGGATTGCCAATGCCGTCCAATGATATAGATGCAAATATCTTCACCCCTATCAATTTGACAGGATTCTAGCCCATCTAATCTTGTCCAGGAGGTTCAAGTGTACAAGATTGGTGCGGTAGCACTTGACAAAAGCGAATCTCTTTGGACTCAGGTCGAATCATAAGCCGAGCATCCAGAATTGCCAATGTCGTCCAATGATATAGATGCAAATATCTTTACTCCTATCAATGTGACAGGATTCTGTCTCATCATACCATTTCCAGGAGGTCCAAATGCACAAGATTTGGGAGTCAGCATTTGTCCAAACCGACTCTCTTTGGACTCAGGTCGATCCATATGCCGAAGTATCTAAAATTGCCGATGTTATCCGAACGATATAGACGCAAATATCTTAACTCCTATCAATTTGGCAGTATTCTGCCTCATCATACCTTGTCCAGGAGGTCCAAATGGACAAGATTTGGGCGGCAGCATTTGTCCAAAGCGACTCTCTTTGGACTGAGGTCGAACCATAAGCCGAGCATCCAGAATTGCCAATGTCGTCCAATGATATGGATGCAAATATCTTCACTCCTATCAATTTGACAGGATTCTAGCACATCGAATCTTGTCCAGGAGGTTCAAGTGTACAACATTTGTGCACTAGCACTTGACAAAAGCGAATATCTTTGGTCTCAGGTCGAATCATAAGCCGAGCATCCAGAATTGCCAATGTCGTCCAAGGATATAGATGCAAATGTCTTTACTCCTATCAATGTGATAGGATTCTGCCTCATCATACCTTGTCCAGGAGGTCCAAATGTACAAGATTTGTGCGGTAGCACTTGTCCAAAGCGACTCTCTTTGGACTCAGGTCGAATCATAAGCCGGAACATCCACAATCGCCAATGTCTTCCTGTGATATAGATGCAAATATCTTCACTCCTATCAATTTGACAGGATTCTGGCTCATCGTATTCTGTCCAGGAGGTTCAAGTGTACAAGATTTGTGCAGTAGCACTTGACAAAAGCGAATCTCTTTGGACTCAGGTGGAATCATAAGCCGACCATCCAAAATTGCCAATGTCGTCCAATGATATAGATGCAAATAGCTTCACTCCTATCAACTTGACAGGATTCTGGCTCATCGTATCTTGTCCAGCAGGTTCAAGTGTACAAGATTTGTGCGGTAGCACTTGTCCAGACCGACTCTCTTTGGATTCAGGTCGAATCATACGCCGGATCCCCAGGATTGCCAATGCAGTCCAATGATATAGATGCAAATATCTTCACTCCTATCAATTTGACAGGATTCTAGCCCATCTAATCTTATCCAGGAGGTTCAAGTGTACAAGATTTGTGCGGTAGCACTTGACAAAAGCGAATCTCTTTGGACTCAGGTCGAATCATAAGCCGAGCATCCAGAATTGCCAATGTCGTCCAATGATGTAGATGCAAATATATTTACTCCTATCAATGTGACAGGATTCTGTCTCATCATACCTTTTCCAGGAGGTCCAAAAGCACAAGATTTGGGAGTCAGCATTTGTCCAAACCGACTCTCTTTGGACTCAGGTCGATCCATATGCCGAAGTATCTAAAATTGCCGATGTTATCCGAATGATATAGACGCAAATATCTTAACTCCTATCAATTTGGCAGTATTCTGCCTCATCATACCTTGTCCAGGAGGTCCAAATGGACAAGATTTGGGCGGCAGCATTTGTCCAAAGCGACTCTCTTTGGACTGAGGTCGAACCATAAGCCGAGCATCCAGAATTGCCAATGTCGTCCAATGATATAGATGCAAATATCTTCACTCCTATCAATTTGACAGGATTCTAGCCCATCGAATCTTGTCCAGGAGGTTCAAGTGTACAAGATTTGTGCACTAGCACTTGACAAAAGCGAATCTCTTTGGTCTCAGGTCGAATCATAAGCCGAGCATCCACAATTGCCAATGTCGTCCAAGGATATAGATGCAAATGTCTTTACTCCTATCAATGTGATAGGATTCTGCCTCATCATACCTTGTCCAGGAGGTCCAAATGTACAAGATTTGTTCGGTAGCACTTGTCCAAAGCGACTCTCTTTGGACTCAGGTCGAATCATAAGCCGGAACATCCACAATCGCCAATGTCTTCCTATGATATAGATGCAAATATCTTCACTCCTATCAATGTGATAGGATTCTGCCTCATGATACCTTGTCCAGGCGGACCAAATGTACAAGATTTGTGCGGTAGCACTTGTCCAAAGCGACTCTCTTTGGCCTCCGGTCGATTCATAAGCCGAAGCATCCAGAATTGCCAATGTCGTCCAATGATATAGATGCAAATACCTTTACACCTAACAATTTTAGAGGATTCTGGCTCATCGTATCTTGTCCAAGACGTTCAAATGCACAAGATTTGGGAGTCAGCATTTGTCCAAAGCGACTCTCTTTGGACTGAGGTCGATCCATATGCCGAAGTATCTAAAATTGCCGATGTTATCCATATGATATAGACGCAAATATCTTACCTCCTATCAATTTGACAGGATTCTGGCTCATCGTATCTTGTCCATGAGGTTCAAGTGTACAAGATTTGTGCGGTAGCACTTGACAAAAGCGAGTGACGTTGGATTCAGGTCGAATCATAAGCCGGAGCATCCAGAATTGCCAATGTCGTCCAATGATATAGATGCAAATACCTTAACTCCTATCAATTTGACAGGATTCTGGCTCATCGTATCCTGTCCAGGAGGATCAAGTGTACAAGATTTGTGCAGTAGCACTTTTCCAAAGCGACTCTCTTTGGACTCAGGTCGAATCATAAGCCGGAGCATCCACAATCGCCAATGTCATCCTATGATATAGATGCAAATATCTTTACTCCTATCAATGTGATTTGATTCTGCCTCATCATACCTTGTCCAGGGGGTCAAAATGTACAAGATTTGTGCGTTGGACTTGTCCAAAGCGACTCTCTTTGGCCTCCGGTCGAATCATATGCCGGAGCATCCAGAATTGCCAATGTCGTCCAATGATATAGACGCAAATATCTTAACTCCTATCAATTTGGCAGTATTCTGCCTCATCACACCTTGTCCAGGAGGTCCAAATGGACAAGATTTGGGCGGCAGCATTTGTCCAAAGCGACTCTCTTTGGCCTCCGGTCGAATCATATGCCGGGGCATCCAGAATTGCCAATGTCGTCCAATGATATAGATGCAAATATCTTTACTCCTATCAATGTGACAGGATTCTGCCTCATCATACCTTGTCCAGGAGGTCCAAATGTACAAGTTGTTTAGCGGCAGCATTTGTCCAAACCGACTCTCTTTTGACTCAGGTCGATCCATATACTGAGGTAACCAAAATTGTCGATGTTATCCAAATGATATAGATGCAAATATCTTAACTCCTATCAATTTGCTAGGATTCTGCCTCATCATACCTTGTTCCGGAGGTTCAAATGTACAAGATTTGTGCGGTAGTACTTGTCCAAAGCGACCGTCTTTGGATTCAGGTCGAATCATAAGCCGGGCATGCAGAATTGCCAATGTCGTCAAATAGTATAGATGCAAATATCTTTACTCCTATCAATGTGATAGGATTCTGCCTCATCACACCTTGTCCAGGAGGTTCAAATGTACAAGATTTGTGCGGTAGCACTTGACAAAAGCGAATCTCTTTGGTCTCAGGTCGATCAATATGCCGAAGTAACAAAAATTGCCGATGTTATCCGAATGATATAGATGCAAATATCTTAACTCCTATCAAATTTCAAGGATTCTGCCTCATCATACCTTGTCCAGGAGGTCCAAATGTACAAGATTTGTGCAGTAGCACTTGATAAAAGCGAATCACTTTGTACTCAGTTCGATCCATAAACCGAAGCATTCAGAATTGCCCATGTAGTCCAATGATATAGATGTAGATATCTTCACTCCTATCAATTTGACAGCATTCTGCCTCATCGTATCTTGTCGAGGGGGTCCAAATGTACAAGATGTCGGCGGCAGCATTTGTCCAAACCGACTCTCTTTGGACTCAAGTCGATCCATATGCCGAAGTACGAAAAATTGCCGATTCATCCGAATAATATAGATGCAAATATCTTAACTCCTATCAATTTTCAAGGATTCTGCCTCATCATACCTTTCCAGGAGGTTGAAGTGTACAAGATTTGTGCGGTAGCACTTGACAAAACCGAATCTCTTTGGACTCAGGTCGAATCATATGCCGGAGCATCCAGAATTGCCAATGTCGTCCAATGATATAGATGCAAATGTCTTCACTCCTATCAATGTGATAGGATTCTGCCTCATCATACCTCGTCCAGGAGGTCCAAATATACAAGATTTGTGCGGTAGCACGTGTCCAAAGCGACTCTCTTTGGACACAGGTCGAATCATATGCCGAGCATCCAGAATTGCCAATGTCGTCCAATGATATAGATGCGAATATCTTTACTCCTATCAATGTGACAGGATTCTGCCTCATCATACCTTGTCCAGGAGGTCCAAATGTACAAGTTTTTTAGCGGCAGCATCTGTCCAAACCGCCTCTCTTTGGACTCAGGTCGATCCATATGCCGAAGTAACCAAAATTGTCGATGTTATCCAAATGATACAGATGCAAAAATCTTGACTCCTATCAATGTGATAGGATTCTGCCTTATCATACCTTGTCCAGTAGGTCCAAATGTACAAGATTTGTGCGGTAGCACTTGACAAAAGCGAATCTCTTTGGACTCAGGTCGAATCATATGCCGGAGCATCCAGAATTGCCAATGTCGTCCAATGATACAGATGCAAATGTCTTCACTCCTATCAATGTGATAGGATTCTGCCTCATCATATCTTGTCCAGGCAGACCAAATGTACAAGATTTGTGCCGTAGCACTTGTCCAAAGCGACTCTCTTTGGACACAGGTCGAATCATAAGCCGACCATCCAAAATTGCCAACGTCGCCCAATGATATAGATGCTAATATCTTTACTCCTATCAATGTGATAGGATACTGCCTCATCATACCTTGTCCAGGAGGTCCAAATGTACAAGTTTTTTAGCGGCAGCATTTGTGCAAACCGACTCTCTTTTGACGCAGGTCGATCCATATACTGAGGTAACCAAAATTGTCGATGTTATCCAAATGATATAGATGCAAATATCTTAACTCCTATCAATTTTCTAGGATTCTGCCTCATCATACCTTGTTCCGGAGGTTCAAATGTACAAGATTTGTGCGGTAGTACTTGTCCAAAGCGACCGTCTTTGGATTCTGGTCGAATCATAAGCCGGGCATGCAGAATTGCCAATGTCGTCCAATGATACAGATGCAAATATCTTTACGCCTTTCAATTTGACAGGATTCTGCCTCATCATACCTTGTTCCAGAGGTCCAAATCTACAAGGTTTGTGCGGTAGAACTTGTCCAAAGCAACTCTCTTTGGACTCAGGTCGAATCATAAGCCGAGCCTCCAGAATTGCCAATGTCGTCCAATGATATAGATGCAAATATCTTTACTCCTATCAATTTGACAGGATTCTGCCTCATCACACCTTGTCCAAGAGGTTAAAATGTACAAGATTTGTGCGGTAGCACTTGACAAAAGCGAATCTCTTTGGTCTCAGGTCGATCAATATGCCGAAGTAACAAAAATTGCCGATGTTATCCGAATGATATAGATGCAAATATCTTAACTCTTATCAATTTGCTAGGATTCTGCCTCATCATACCTTGTTCCGGAGGTTAAAATGTACAAGATTTGTGCGGTAGTACTTGTCCAAAGCGACCGCCTTTGGATTCAGGTCGAATCATAAGCCGGAGCATCCAGAATTGCCAATGTCGTCCAATAGTATAGATGCAAATATCTTTACTCCTATCAATTTGACAGGATCCTGGCTCATCGTATCTTGTCCAGGGGGTCTAAATGTACAAGTCTTGGGCGGCAGCACTTTTCCAAAGCGACTCTCTTTGGACTCAGGTCGAATCATAAGCCGGAGCATCCAGAATTGCCAATGTCGTCCAATGATATAGATGCAAATAGCTTCACTCCTATCAATTTGACAGGATTCTGGCTCATCGTATCTTGTCCATGAGGTTCAAGTGTACAAGATTTGTGCGGCAGCATTTGTCCAAACCGTCTCTCTTTGGACTCAAGTCGATCCATATGCCGAAGTACCAAAAATTGCCGATTTATCCGAATAATATAGATGCAAATATCTTAACTCCTATCAATTTTCAAGGATTCTGCCTCATCATACCTTTCCAGGAGGTCCAAATGGACAAGATTTGTGTGGTAGCACTTGTCCGAAGCGACTCCCTTTGGATTCAGGTCGAATCATAAGCCGGAGCATCTAGAATTGCCAATGTCGTCCAATAGTATAGATGCAAATATCTTTACTCCTATCAATTTTACAGGATCCTGGCTCATCGTATCTTGTCCAGGGGGTCCAAATGTACAAGTTTTGGGCGGCAGCACTTTTCCAAAGCGACTCTCTTTGGACTTAGGTCGAATCATAAGCCGGAGCATCCAGAATTGCCAATGTCGTCCAATGATATAGATGCAAATAGCTTCACTCCTATCAATTTCACAGGATTCTGGCTCATCGTATCTTGTCCATGAGGTTCAAGTGTACAAGCTTTGGGCGGCAGCATTTGTCCAAACCGACTCTCTTTGCACTCAGGTCGAATCATATGCCGAAGTATCTAAAATTGCCGATGTTATCCGAATGATATAGACGCAAATATGTTAACTCCTATCAATGTGACAGGATTCTGTCTCATCATACCTTTTCCAGGAGGTCCAAATGGACAAGATTTGGGTGGCAGCATTTCTCCAAAGCGACTCTCTTTGGACTGAGGTCGAACCATAAGCCGAGCATCCAGAATTGCCAATGTCGTCCAATGATATAGATGCAAATATCTTCACTCCTATCAATTTGACAGGATCCTGGCGCATCGTATCTTGTCGAGGGGGTCCAAATGTACAAGATTTAGGCGGCAGCATTTGTCCAAAGCGACTCTCTTTTGGCTGAGGTCGAACCATAAGCCGAGCATCCAGAATTGCCAATGTCGTACAATGATACAGATGCAAATATGTTTACTCCTATCAAATGTGATAGGATTATGCCTTATCATACCTTGTCCAGGAGGTCCAAATGCACAAGATTTGGGAGTCAGCATGTCTCCAAACCGACTCTCTTTGGACTCAGGTCGATCCATATGCCGAAGTATCTAAAATTGCCGATGTTATCCGAATGATATAGACGCAAATGTCTTAACTCCTATCAAATTGGCAGTATTCTGCCTCATCATACCTTGTCCAGGAGGTCCAAATGGACAAGATTTGGGCTTCAGCATTTGTCCAAAGCGACTCTCTTTGGACTGAGGTCGAACCATAAGCCGAGCATCCAGAAGTGCCAATGTCGTGCAATGATATAGATGCAAATATCTTCACTCCTATCAATTTGACAGGATTCTAGCCCATCGAATCTTGTCGAGGAGGTTCAAGTGTACAAGATTTGCGCGGTAGCACTTGAGAAAAGCGACTCTCTTTGGACTCAGGTCGAATCATAAGCCGAGCATCCATAATTGCCAATGTCGTCCAAGGATATAGATGCGAATGTCTTTACTCCTATCAATGTGATAGGATTCTGCCTCATCATACCTTGTCCAGGAGGTCCAAATGTACAAGATTTGTGCGGTAGCACTTGACAAAAGCGAATCTGTTTGGACTCAGGTCGAATCAAAAGCCGAGTATCCAGAATTGCCAATGTCGTCCAATGATATAGATGCAAATATCTTCACACCTATCAATTTGACAGGGCCCTGGCTCATCGTATCTTGTCCAGGGGGTCCAAATGTACAAGTTTTGGGCGGCAGCACTTGCCCAAAGCGATTCTCTTCGAACTCAGGTCGAATCACATGGAGAAGTATCTAAAATTGCCGATGTTATCCGAATGATATAGACGCACATATCTTAACTCCTATCAATTTGACAGGATTCTGGCTAATCGTATCCTGTCCAGGAGGTTCAAGTGTACAAGATTTGTGCGATAGCACTTGACAAAAGCGAATCTCATTGGACTCAGGTCGAATCATAAGCCGAGCATCCAGAATTGCCAATGTCGTCCAATGATATAGATGCAAATATCTTCACACCTATCAATTTGACAGGATCCTGGCTCATCGTGTCTTGTCCAGGGGGTCCAAATGTACAAGTTTTGGGCGGCAGCACTTGTCCAAAGCGACTCTCTTTGTACTCAGGTCAAATCATATGGCGAAGTATCTAAAATTGCCGATGTTATCCGAATGATATAGACGCAAATATCTTAACTCCAATCAATTTGGCAGTATTCTGCCTCATCATACCTTGTCCAGGAGGTAAACATGGACACGATTTGGGCGGCAGCATTTGTCCAAAGCGACTCTCTTTGGCCTCCGGTCGATTCATAAGCCGAAGCATCCAGAGTTGCCAATGTAGTCCAATGATATATATGCAAATACCTTTACTCCTATCAATTTGACAGGATTCTGGCTCATCGTATCTTGTCCAGGAGGTTCAAGTGTACAAGATTTGTGCGGTAGCACTTGTCCAAAGAGACTGTCTTTGGACTCAGGTCGAATCATAAGCCGGAGCATCCCAAATTGCCAATGTCGTCCAATGACATAGATTCAAATACCTTTACTCCAAACAATTTGACAGGATTCTGCCTCATCATACCTTGTTCACGAGGTCAAAATGCACAAGCTTTGGGCGGCAGCAATGGTCCTAACCGATTCTCTTTGGACTCAGGTCGAATCATAAGCCGAGCATCCAGAATTGCCAATGTCGTCCAATGATATAGATGCAAATATCTTTACTCCTATCAATGTGATAGGATTCTGCCTCATCATACCTCGTCCAGGAGGTCCAAATGTACAAGATTTGTGCGGTAGCACTTGACAAAAGCGAATCTCTTTGGTCTCAGGTCGATCAATATGCCGAAGTAACAAAATTTGCCGATGTTATCCGAATGATATATATGCAAATATCTTAACTCCTATCAAATTTCAAGGATTCTGCCTCATCATACCTTGTCCAGGAGTTCCAAATGTACAAGATTTGTGCGGTAGTACTAGTCCAAAGCGACTGTCTTTGGATTCAGGTCGAATCATAAGCCGGAGCATCCAGAATTGCCAATGTCGTCAAATAGTATAGATGCAAATATCTTTACTCCTATCAATTTGACAGGATCCTGGCTCATCGTATCTTGTCCAGGGGGTCCAAATGTACAAGTTTTGGGCGGCAGCACTTTTCCAAAGCGACTTTCTTTGGCCTCCGGTCGAATCATATGCCGGAGCATCCAGAATTGCCAATGTCGTCCAATGATATAGATGCAAATATCTTTACTCCTATCAATTTTACAGGATCCTGGCTCATCGTGTCTTGTCCAGGGGGTCCAAATGTACAAGATTTGTGCGGTAGCACTTGACAAAAGCGAATCTCTTTGGTCTCAGGTCGATCAATATGCCGAAGTAACAAAATTTGCCGATGTTATCCGAATGATATATATGCAAATATCTTAACTCCTATCAAATTTCAAGGATTCTGCCTCATCATACCTTGTCCAGGAGTTCCAAATGTACAAGATTTGTGCGGTAGTACTTGTCCAAAGCGACTGTCTTTGGATTCAGGTCGAATCATAAGCCGGAGCATCCAGAATTGCCAATGTCGTCCAATAGTATAGATGCAAATATCTTTACTCCTATCAATTTGACAGGATCCTGGCTCATCGTATCTTGTCCAGGGGGTCCAAATGTACAAGTCTTGGGCGGCAGCACTTTTCCAAAGCGACTCTCTTTGGACTCAGGTCGAATCATAAGCCGGAGCATCCAGAATTGCCAATGTCGTCCAATGATATAGATGCAAATAGCTTCACTCCTATCAATTTGACAGGATTCTGGCTCATCGTATCTTGTCCATGAGGTTCAAGTGTACAAGATTTGTGCGGCAGCATTTGTCCAAACCGTCTCTCTTTGGACTCAAGTCGATCCATATGCCGAAGTACCAAAAATTGCCGATTTATCCGAATAATATAGATGCAAATATTTTAACTCCTATCAATTTTCAAGGATTCTGCCTCATCATACCTTTCCAGGAGGTCCAAATGGACAAGATTTGTGTGGTAGCACTTGTCCGAAGCGACTCCCTTTGGATTCAGGTCGAATCATAAGCCGGAGCATCTAGAATTGCCAATGTCGTCCAATAGTATAGATGCAAATATCTTTACTCCTATCAATTTTACAGGATCCTGGCTCATCGTATCTTGTCCAGGGGGTCCAAATGTACAAGTTTTGGGCGGCAGCACTTTTCCAAAGCGACTCTCTTTGGACTTAGGTCGAATCATAAGCCGGAGCATCCAAAATTGCCAATGTCGTCCAATGATATAGATGCAAATAGCTTCACTCCTATCAATTTGACAGGATTCTGGCTCATCGTATCTTGTCCATGAGGTTCAAGTGTACAAGCTTTGGGCGGCAGCATTTGTCCAAACAGACTCTCTTTGGACTCAGGTCGAATCATAAGCCGGAGCATCCAGAATTGCCAATGTCGTTCAATTATATAGATGCAAATATCTTCACTCCTATCAATGTGATCGGATTCTGCCTCATCATACCTTGTCCAGGATGTCCAAGTGTACAAAAATTGTGCGGTAGCACTTGTCCAAAGCGACTCTCTTTGCACTCAGGTCGAATCATATGCCGAAGTATCTAAAATTGCCGATGTTATCCGAATGATATAGACGCAAATATGTTAACTCCTATCAATGTGACAGGATTCTGTCTCATCATACCTTTTCCAGGAGGTCCAAATGAACAAGATTTGGGCGGCAGCATTTGTCCAAAGCGATTTTCTTTGGACTCAGGTCGAATCATAAGCAGAGTATCCAGAATTGCCAATGTCGCCCAATGATATAGATGCAAATATCTTCACACCTATCAATTTGACAGGACCCTGGCTCATCGTATCTTGTCCAGGGGACCCAAATGTACAAGTTTTGGGCGGCAGCACTTGCCCAAAGCGATTGTCTTCGAACTCAGGTCGAATCACATGGAGAAGTATCTAAAATTGCCGATGTTATCCGAATGATATAGACGCACATATCTTAACTCCTATCAATTTGACAGGATTCTGGCTCATCGTATCTTGTCCAGGAGGTTCAAGTGTACAAGATTTGGGCTTCAGCATTTGTCCAAAGCGACTCTCTTTGGACTCAGGTCGAATCATAAGCCGGAGCATCCAGAATTGCCAATGTCGTCCAATGATATAGATGCAAATAGCTTCACTCCTATCAATTTGACAGGATTCTGGCTCATCGTATCTTGTCCATGAGGTTCAAGTGTACAAGATTTGTGCGGCAGCATTTGTCCAAACCGTCTCTCTTTGGACTCAAGTCGATCCATATGCCGAAGTACCAAAAATTGCCGATTTATCCGAATAATATAGATGCAAATATTTTAACTCCTATCAATTTTCAAGGATTCTGCCTCATCATACCTTTCCAGGAGGTCCAAATGGACAAGATTTGTGTGGTAGCACTTGTCCGAAGCGACTCCCTTTGGATTCAGGTCGAATCATATGCCGGAGCATCTAGAATTGCCAATGTCGTCCAATAGTATAGATGCAAATATCTTTACTCCTATCAATTTTACAGGATCCTGGCTCATCGTATCTTGTCCAGGGGGTCCAAATGTACAAGTTTTGGGCGGCAGCACTTTTCCAAAGCGACTCTCTTTGGACTTAGGTCGAATCATAAGCCGGAGCATCCAAAATTGCCAATGTCGTCCAATGATATAGATGCAAATAGCTTCACTCCTATCAATTTGACAGGATTCTGGCTCATCGTATCTTGTCCATGAGGTTCAAGTGTACAAGCTTTGGGCGGCAGCATTTCTCCAAACAGACTCTCTTTGGACTCAGGTCGAATCATAAGCCGGAGCATCCAGAATTGCCAATGTCGTTCAATTATATAGATGCAAATATCTTCACTCCTATCAATGTGATCGGATTCTGCCTCATCATACCTTGTCCAGGATGTCCAAGTGTACAAAAATTGTGCGGTAGCACTTGTCCAAAGCGACTCTCTTTGCACTCAGGTCGAATCATATGCCGAAGTATCTAAAATTGCCGATGTTATCCGAATGATATAGACGCAAATATGTTAACTCCTATCAATGTGACAGGATTCTGTCTCATCATACCTTTTCCAGGAGGTCCAAATGGACAAGATTTGGGCGGCAGCATTTGTCCAAAGCGATTTTCTTTGGACTCAGGTCGAATCATAAGCAGAGTATCCAGAATTGCCAATGTCGCCCAATGATATAGATGCAAATATCTTCACACCTATCAATTTGACAGGACCCTGGCTCATCGTATCTTGTCCAGGGGACCCAAATGTACAAGTTTTGGGCGGCAGCACTTGCCCAAAGCGATTGTCTTCGAACTCAGGTCGAATCACATGGAGAAGTATCTAAAATTGCCGATGTTATCCGAATGATATAGACGCACATATCTTAACTCCTATCAATTTGACAGGATTCTGGCTCATCGTATCTTGTCCAGGAGGTTCAAGTGTACAAGATTTGGGCTTCAGCATTTGTCCAAAGCGACTCTCTTTGGACTCAGGTCGAATCATAAGCCGGAGCATCCAGAATTGCCAATGTCGTCCAATGATATAGATGCAAATAGCTTCACTCCTATCAATTTGACAGGATTCTGGCTCATCGTATCTTGTCCATGAGGTTCAAGTGTACAAGATTTGTGCGGCAGCATTTGTCCAAACCGTCTCTCTTTGGACTCAAGTCGATCCATATGCCGAAGTACCAAAAATTGCCGATTTATCCGAATAATATAGATGCAAATATCTTAACTCCTATCAATTTTCAAGGATTCTGCCTCATCATACCTTTCCAGGAGGTCCAAATGGACAAGATTTGTGTGGTAGCACTTGTGCAAAGCGACTCCCTTTGGATTCAGGTCGAATCATAAGCCGGAGCATCTAGAATTGCCAATGTCGTCCAATAGTATAGATGCAAATATCTTTACTCCTATCAATTTGACAGGATCCTGGCTCATCGTATCTTGTCCAGGGGGTCCAAATGTACAAGTTTTGGGCGGCAGCACTTTTCCAAAGCGACTCTCTTTGGACCTAGGTCGAATCATAAGCCGGAGCATCCAGAATTGCCAATGTCGTCCAATGATATAGATGCAAATAGCTTCACTCCTATCAATTTGACAGGATTCTAGCACATCGAATCTTGTCCAGGAGGTTCAAGTGTACAACATTTGTGCACTAGCACTTGACAAAAGCGAATATCTTTGGTCTCAGGTCGAATCATAAGCCGAGCATCCAGAATTGCCAATGTCGTCCAAGGATATAGATGCAAATGTCTTTACTCCTATCAATGTGATAGGATTCTGCCTCATCATACCTTGTCCAGGAGGTCCAAATGTACAAGATTTGTGCGGTAGCACTTGTCCAAAGCGACTCTCTTTGGACTCAGGTCGAATCATAAGCCGGAACATCCACAATCGCCAATGTCTTCCTGTGATATAGATGCAAATATCTTCACTCCTATCAATTTGACAGGATTCTGGCTCATCGTATTCTGTCCAGGAGGTTCAAGTGTACAAGATTTGTGCAGTAGCACTTGACAAAAGCGAATCTCTTTGGACTCAGGTGGAATCATAAGCCGACCATCCAAAATTGCCAATGTCGTCCAATGATATAGATGCAAATAGCTTCACTCCTATCAACTTGACAGGATTCTGGCTCATCGTATCTTGTCCAGCAGGTTCAAGTGTACAAGATTTGTGCGGTAGCACTTGTCCAGACCGACTCTCTTTGGATTCAGGTCGAATCATACGCCGGATCCCCAGGATTGCCAATGCAGTCCAATGATATAGATGCAAATATCTTCACTCCTATCAATTTGACAGGATTCTAGCCCATCTAATCTTATCCAGGAGGTTCAAGTGTACAAGATTTGTGCGGTAGCACTTGACAAAAGCGAATCTCTTTGGACTCAGGTCGAATCATAAGCCGAGCATCCAGAATTGCCAATGTCGTCCAATGATGTAGATGCAAATATATTTACTCCTATCAATGTGACAGGATTCTGTCTCATCATACCTTTTCCAGGAGGTCCAAAAGCACAAGATTTGTGCGGTAGCACTTGTCCAGACCGACTCTCTTTGGATTCAGGTCGAATCATACGCCGGATCCCCAGGATTGCCAATGCAGTCCAATGATATAGATGCAAATATCTTCACTCCTATCAATTTGACAGGATTCTAGCCCATCTAATCTTATCCAGGAGGTTCAAGTGTACAAGATTTGTGCGGTAGCACTTGACAAAAGCGAATCTCTTTGGACTCAGGTCGAATCATAAGCCGAGCATCCAGAATTGCCAATGTCGTCCAATGATGTAGATGCAAATATATTTACTCCTATCAATGTGACAGGATTCTGTCTCATCATACCTTTTCCAGGAGGTCCAAAAGCACAAGATTTGGGAGTCAGCATTTGTCCAAACCGACTCTCTTTGGACTCAGGTCGATCCATATGCCGAAGTATCTAAAATTGCCGATGTTATCCGAATGATATAGACGCAAATATCTTAACTCCTATCAATTTGGCAGTATTCTGCCTCATCATACCTTGTCCAGGAGGTCCAAATGGACAAGATTTGGGCGGCAGCATTTGTCCAAAGCGACTCTCTTTGGACTGAGGTCGAACCATAAGCCGAGCATCCAGAATTGCCAATGTCGTCCAATGATATAGATGCAAATATCTTCACTCCTATCAATTTGACAGGATTCTAGCCCATCGAATCTTGTCCAGGAGGTTCAAGTGTACAAGATTTGTGCACTAGCACTTGACAAAAGCGAATCTCTTTGGTCTCAGGTCGAATCATAAGCCGAGCATCCACAATTGCCAATGTCGTCCAAGGATATAGATGCAAATGTCTTTACTCCTATCAATGTGATAGGATTCTGCCTCATCATACCTTGTCCAGGAGGTCCAAATGTACAAGATTTGTTCGGTAGCACTTGTCCAAAGCGACTCTCTTTGGACTCAGGTCGAATCATAAGCCGGAACATCCACAATCGCCAATGTCTTCCTATGATATAGATGCAAATATCTTCACTCCTATCAATGTGATAGGATTCTGCCTCATGATACCTTGTCCAGGCGGACCAAATGTACAAGATTTGTGCGGTAGCACTTGTCCAAAGCGACTCTCTTTGGCCTCCGGTCGATTCATAAGCCGAAGCATCCAGAATTGCCAATGTCGTCCAATGATATAGATGCAAATACCTTTACACCTAACAATTTTAGAGGATTCTGGCTCATCGTATCTTGTCCAAGACGTTCAAATGCACAAGATTTGGGAGTCAGCATTTGTCCAAAGCGACTCTCTTTGGACTGAGGTCGAACCATAAGCCGAGCATCCAGAATTGCCAATGTCGTCCAATGATACAGATGCAAATATCTTTACTCCTATCAATGTCATAGGATTCTGCCTTATCATACCTTATCCAGGAGGTCCACATGTACAAGGTTTGTGCGGTAGCACTTGTCCAAAGCGATTCTCTTTGGCCTCCGATCGGATCATATGCCGGAGCATCCAGAATTGCCAATGTCGTCCAATGATATAGATGCAAATACCTTTACTCCAAACAATTTGACAGGATTCTGCCTCATCATACCTTGTCCAGGAGGTCCAAATGCACAAGATTTGGGAGTCAGCATTTCTCCAAACCGACTCTCTTTGGACTCAGGTCGATCCATATGCCGAAGTATCTAAAATTGCCGATGTTATCCATATGATATAGACGCAAATATCTTACCTCCTATCAATTTGACAGGATTCTGGCTCATCGTATCTTGTCCATGAGGTTCAAGTGTACAAGATTTGTGCGGTAGCACTTGACAAAAGCGAGTGACGTTGGATTCAGGTCGAATCATAAGCCGGAGCATCCAGAATTGCCAATGTCGTCCAATGATATAGATGCAAATACCTTAACTCCTATCAATTTGACAGGATTCTGGCTCATCGTATCCTGTCCAGGAGGATCAAGTGTACAAGATTTGTGCAGTAGCACTTTTCCAAAGCGACTCCCTTTGGACTCAGGTCGAATCATAAGCCGGAGCATCCACAATCGCCAATGTCATCCTATGATATAGATGCAAATATCTTTACTCCTATCAATGTGATTTGATTCTGCCTCATCATACCTTGTCCAGGGGGTCAAAATGTACAAGATTTGTGCGTTGGACTTGTCCAAAGCGACTCTCTTTGGCCTCCGGTCGAATCATATGCCGGAGCATCCAGAATTGCCAATGTCGTCCAATGATATAGACGCAAATATCTTAACTCCTATCAATTTGGCAGTATTCTGCCTCATCACACCTTGTCCAGGAGGTCCAAATGGACAAGATTTGGGCGGCAGCATTTGTCCAAAGCGACTCTCTTTGGCCTCCGGTCGAATCATATGCCGGGGCATCCAGAATTGCCAATGTCGTCCAATGATATAGATGCAAATATCTTTACTCCTATCAATGTGACAGGATTCTGCCTCATCATACCTTGTCCAGGAGGTCCAAATGTACAAGTTGTTTAGCGGCAGCATTTGTCCAAACCGACTCTCTTTTGACTCAGGTCGATCCATATACTGAGGTAACCAAAATTGTCGATGTTATCCAAATGATATAGATGCAAATATCTTAACTCCTATCAATTTGCTAGGATTCTGCCTCATCATACCTTGTTCCGGAGGTTCAAATGTACAAGATTTGTGCGGTAGTACTTGTCCAAAGCGACCGTCTTTGGATTCAGGTCGAATCATAAGCCGGGCATGCAGAATTGCCAATGTCGTCAAATAGTATAGATGCAAATATCTTTACTCCTATCAATGTGATAGGATTCTGCCTCATCACACCTTGTCCAGGAGGTTCAAATGTACAAGATTTGTGCGGTAGCACTTGACAAAAGCGAATCTCTTTGGTCTCAGGTCGATCAATATGCCGAAGTAACAAAAATTGCCGATGTTATCCGAATGATATAGATGCAAATATCTTAACTCCTATCAAATTTCAAGGATTCTGCCTCATCATACCTTGTCCAGGAGGTCCAAATGTACAAGATTTGTGCAGTAGCACTTGATAAAAGCGAATCACTTTGTACTCAGTTCGATCCATAAACCGAAGCATTCAGAATTGCCCATGTAGTCCAATGATATAGATGTAGATATCTTCACTCCTATCAATTTGACAGCATTCTGCCTCATCGTATCTTGTCGAGGGGGTCCAAATGTACAAGATGTCGGCGGCAGCATTTGTCCAAACCGACTCTCTTTGGACTCAAGTCGATCCATATGCCGAAGTACGAAAAATTGCCGATTCATCCGAATAATATAGATGCAAATATCTTAACTCCTATCAATTTTCAAGGATTCTGCCTCATCATACCTTTCCAGGAGGTTGAAGTGTACAAGATTTGTGCGGTAGCACTTGACAAAACCGAATCTCTTTGGACTCAGGTCGAATCATATGCCGGAGCATCCAGAATTGCCAATGTCGTCCAATGATATAGATGCAAATGTCTTCACTCCTATCAATGTGATAGGATTCTGCCTCATCATACCTCGTCCAGGAGGTCCAAATATACAAGATTTGTGCGGTAGCACGTGTCCAAAGCGACTCTCTTTGGACACAGGTCGAATCATATGCCGAGCATCCAGAATTGCCAATGTCGTCCAATGATATAGATGCGAATATCTTTACTCCTATCAATGTGACAGGATTCTGCCTCATCATACCTTGTCCAGGAGGTCCAAATGTACAAGTTTTTTAGCGGCAGCATCTGTCCAAACCGCCTCTCTTTGGACTCAGGTCGATCCATATGCCGAAGTAACCAAAATTGTCGATGTTATCCAAATGATACAGATGCAAAAATCTTGACTCCTATCAATGTGATAGGATTCTGCCTTATCATACCTTGTCCAGTAGGTCCAAATGTACAAGATTTGTGCGGTAGCACTTGACAAAAGCGAATCTCTTTGGACTCAGGTCGAATCATATGCCGGAGCATCCAGAATTGCCAATGTCGTCCAATGATACAGATGCAAATGTCTTCACTCCTATCAATGTGATAGGATTCTGCCTCATCATATCTTGTCCAGGCAGACCAAATGTACAAGATTTGTGCCGTAGCACTTGTCCAAAGCGACTCTCTTTGGACACAGGTCGAATCATAAGCCGACCATCCAAAATTGCCAACGTCGCCCAATGATATAGATGCTAATATCTTTACTCCTATCAATGTGAAAGGATACTGCCTCATCATACCTTGTCCAGGAGGTCCAAATGTACAAGTTTTTTAGCGGCAGCATTTGTGCAAACCGACTCTCTTTTGACTCAGGTCGATCCATATACTGAGGTAACCAAAATTGTCGATGTTATCCAAATGATATAGATGCAAATATCTTAACTCCTATCAATTTTCTAGGATTCTGCCTCATCATACCTTGTTCCGGAGGTTCAAATGTACAAGATTTGTGCGGTAGTACTTGTCCAAAGCGACCGTCTTTGGATTCTGGTCGAATCATAAGCCGGGCATGCAGAATTGCCAATGTCGTCCAATGATACAGATGCAAATATCTTTACGCCTTTCAATTTGACAGGATTCTGCCTCATCATACCTTGTTCCAGAGGTCCAAATCTACAAGGTTTGTGCGGTAGCACTTGTCCAAAGCAACTCTCTTTGGACTCAGGTCGAATCATAAGCCGAGCCTCCAGAATTGCCAATGTCGTCCAATGATATAGATGCAAATATCTTTACTCCTATCAATTTGACAGGATTCTGCCTCATCACACCTTGTCCAAGAGGTTAAAATGTACAAGATTTGTACGGTAGCACTTGACAAAAGCGAATCTCTTTGGTCTCAGGTCGATCAATATGCCGAAGTAACAAAAATTGCCGATGTTATCCGAATGATATAGATGCAAATATCTTAACTCTTATCAATTTGCTAGGATTCTGCCTCATCATACCTTGTTCCGGAGGTTCAAATGTACAAGATTTGTGCGGTAGTACTTGTCCAAAGCGACCGCCTTTGGATTCAGGTCGAATCATAAGCCGGAGCATCCAGAATTGCCAATGTCGTCCAATAGTATAGATGCAAATATCTTTACTCCTATCAATTTGACAGGATCCTGGCTCATCGTATCTTGTCCAGGGGGTCTAAATGTACAAGTCTTGGGCGGCAGCACTTTTCCAAAGCGACTCTCTTTGGACTCAGGTCGAATCATAAGCCGGAGCATCCAGAATTGCCAATGTCGTCCAATGATATAGATGCAAATAGCTTCACTCCTATCAATTTGACAGGATTCTGGCTCATCGTATCTTGTCCATGAGGTTCAAGTGTACAAGATTTGTGCGGCAGCATTTGTCCAAACCGTCTCTCTTTGGACTCAAGTCGATCCATATGCCGAAGTACCAAAAATTGCCGATTTATCCGAATAATATAGATGCAAATATCTTAACTCCTATCAATTTTCAAGGATTCTGCCTCATCATACCTTTCCAGGAGGTCCAAATGGACAAGATTTGTGTGGTAGCACTTGTCCGAAGCGACTCCCTTTGGATTCAGGTCGAATCATAAGCCGGAGCATCTAGAATTGCCAATGTCGTCCAATAGTATAGATGCAAATATCTTTACTCCTATCAATTTTACAGGATCCTGGCTCATCGTATCTTGTCCAGGGGGTCCAAATGTACAAGTTTTGGGTGGCAGCACTTTTCCAAAGCGACTCTCTTTGGACTTAGGTCGAATCATAAGCCGGAGCATCCAGAATTGCCAATGTCGTCCAATGATATAGATGCAAATAGCTTCACTCCTATCAATTTGACAGGATTCTGGCTCATCGTATCTTGTCCATGAGGTTCAAGTGTACAAGCTTTGGGCGGCAGCATTTGTCCAAACCGACTCTCTTTGCACTCAGGTCGAATCATATGCCGAAGTATCTAAAATTGCCGATGTTATCCGAATGATATAGACGCAAATATGTTAACTCCTATCAATGTGACAGGATTCTGTCTCATCATACCTTTTCCAGGAGGTCCAAATGGACAAGATTTGGGTGGCAGCATTTGTCCAAAGCGACTCTCTTTGGACTGAGGTCGAACCATAAGCCGAGCATCCAGAATTGCCAATGTCGTCCAATGATATAGATGCAAATATCTTCACTCCTATCAATTTGACAGGATCCTGGCGCATCGTATCTTGTCGAGGGGGTCCAAATGTACAAGATTTGGGCGGCAGCATTTGTCCAAAGCGACTCTCTTTTGGCTGAGGTCGAACCATAAGCCGAGCATCCAGAATTGCCAATGTCGTACAATGATACAGATGCAAATATGTTTACTCCTATCAAATGTGATAGGATTATGCCTTATCATACCTTGTCCAGGAGGTCCAAATGCACAAGATTTGGGAGTCAGCATGTCTCCAAACCGACTCTCTTTGGACTCAGGTCGATCCATATGCCGAAGTATCTAAAATTGCCGATGTTATCCGAATGATATAGACGCAAATGTCTTAACTCCTATCAAATTGGCAGTATTCTGCCTCATCATACCTTGTCCAGGAGGTCCAAATGGACAAGATTTGGGCTTCAGCATTTGTCCAAAGCGACTCTCTTTGGACTGAGGTCGAACCATAAGCCGAGCATCCAGAAGTGCCAATGTCGTGCAATGATATAGATGCAAATATCTTCACTCCTATCAATTTGACAGGATTCTAGCCCATCGAATCTTGTCGAGGAGGTTCAAGTGTACAAGATTTGCGCGGTAGCACTTGAGAAAAGCGACTCTCTTTGGACTCAGGTCGAATCATAAGCCGAGCATCCATAATTGCCAATGTCGTCCAAGGATATAGATGCGAATGTCTTTACTCCTATCAATGTGATAGGATTCTGCCTCATCATACCTTGTCCAGGAGGTCCAAATGTACAAGATTTGTGCGGTAGCACTTGACAAAAGCGAATCTGTTTGGACTCAGGTCGAATCAAAAGCCGAGTATCCAGAATTGCCAATGTCGTCCAATGATATAGATGCAAATATCTTCACACCTATCAATTTGACAGGACCCTGGCTCATCGTATCTTGTCCAGGGGGTCCAAATGTACAAGTTTTGGGCGGCAGCACTTGCCCAAAGCGATTCTCTTCGAACTCAGGTCGAATCACATGGAGAAGTATCTAAAATTGCCGATGTTATCCGAATGATATAGACGCACATATCTTAACTCCTATCAATTTGACAGGATTCTGGCTCATCGTATCCTGTCCAGGAGGTTCAAGTGTACAAGATTTGTGCGATAGCACTTGACAAAAGCGAATCTCATTGGACTCAGGTCGAATCATAAGCCGAGCATCCAGAATTGCCAATGTCGTCCAATGATATAGATGCAAATATCTTCACACCTATCAATTTGACAGGATCCTGGCTCATCGTGTCTTGTCCAGGGGGTCCAAATGTACAAGTTTTGGGCGGCAGCACTTGTCCAAAGCGACTCTCTTTGTACTCAGGTCAAATCATATGGCGAAGTATCTAAAATTGCCGATGTTATCCGAATGATATAGACGCAAATATCTTAACTCCTATCAATTTGGCAGTATTCTGCCTCATCATACCTTGTCCAGGAGGTCCACATGGACAAGATTTGGGCGGCAGCATTTGTCCAAAGCGACTCTCTTTGGCCTCCGGTCGATTCATAAGCCGAAGCATCCAGAATTGCCAATGTAGTCCAATGATATATATGCAAATACCTTTACTCCTATCAATTTGACAGGATTCTGGCTCATCGTATCTTGTCCAGGAGGTTCAAGTGTACAAGATTTGTGCGGTAGCACTTGTCCAAAGAGACTGTCTTTGGACTCAGGTCGAATCATAAGCCGGAGCATCCCAAATTGCCAATGTCGTCCAATGACATAGATTCAAATACCTTTACTCCAAACAATTTGACAGGATTCTGCCTCATCATACCTTGTTCACGAGGTCAAAATGCACAAGCTTTGGGCGGCAGCAATGGTCCTAACCGATTCTCTTTGGACTCAGGTCGAATCATAAGCCGAGCATCCAGAATTGCCAATGTCGTCCAATGATATAGATGCAAATATCTTTACTCCTATCAATGTGATAGGATTCTGCCTCATCATACCTCGTCCAGGAGGTCCAAATGTACAAGATTTGTGCGGTAGCACTTGACAAAAGCGAATCTCTTTGGTCTCAGGTCGATCAATATGCCGAAGTAACAAAATTTGCCGATGTTTTCCGAATGATATATATGCAAATATCTTAACTCCTATCAAATTTCAAGGATTCTGCCTCATCATACCTTGTCCAGGAGTTCCAAATGTACAAGATTTGTGCGGTAGTACTAGTCCAAAGCGACTGTCTTTGGATTCAGGTCGTATCATAAGCCGGAGCATCCAGAATTGCCAATGTCGTCCAATAGTATAGATGCAAATATCTTTACTCCTATCAATTTGACAGGATCCTGGCTCATCGTATCTTGTCCAGGGGGTCCAAATGTACAAGTTTTGGGCGGCAGCACTTTTCCAAAGCGACTTTCTTTGGCCTCCGGTCGAATCATATGCCGGAGCATCCAGAATTGCCAATGTCGTCCAATGATATAGATGCAAATATCTTTACTCCTATCAATTTTACAGGATCCTGGCTCATCGTGTCTTGTCCAGGGGGTCCAAATGTACAAGTTTTGGGCGGCAGCACTTGTCCAAAGCGACTCTCTTTGGACTGAGGTCGAACCATAAGCCGAGCATCCAGAATTGCCAATGTCGTCCAATGATATAAATGCAAATATCTTCACTCCTATCAATTTGACAGGATTCTAGCCAATGGAATCTTGTCCAGGAGGTTCAAGTGTACAAGATTTGTGCACTAGCACTTGACAAAAGCGAATCTCTTTGGTCTCAGGTTGAATCACAAGCCGAGCATCCAGAATTGCCAATGTCGTCCAAGGATATAGACGCAAATGTCTTAACTCCTATCAATTTGGCAGTATTCTGCCTCATCATACTCTTGTCCAGGAGGTCCAAATGGACAAGATTTGGGCTTCAGCATTTGTCCAAAGCGACTCTCTTTGGACTGAGGTCGAACCATAAGCCGAGCATCCAGAATTGCCAATGTCGTCCAATGATATAGATGCAAATATCTTCACTCCTATCAATTTGACAGGATTCTAGCCCATCGAATCTTGTCCAGGAGGTTCAAGTGTACAAGATTTGTGCGGTAGCACTTGAGAAAAGCGACTTTCTTTGGACTCAGGTCGTTCCATATACCGAAGTATCAAAAATTGCCGAAGTTATCCGAATGATATAGATGCAAATATCTTAAATAGAAGCATTCAGAATTGCCAATGTCGTCCAATGATATAGATGCAAATACCTTTACTCCTATCAATGTGACAGGATTCTGCCTCACCATACCGTTCGAGGAGGTCCAAATATACAAGTTTTTTAGCGGCAGCATTTGTCCAAACGACTCTTTTTGGACTCAGGTCGATCCATATGCCGAAGTAACCAAAATTGTCGATGTTATCCAAATGATATAGATGCAAATATCTTAACTCTTATCAATTTGATAGGATTCTGCGTCATCATACCTTGTTCCGGAGGTTCAAATGTACAAGATTTGTGCGGTAGTACTTGTCCAAACCGACTCTGCTTGGATTCAGGTCGAATCATAAGTCGAGCATCCAGAATTGCAAATGTCGTCTAATTATATAGATTCAAATATCTTCACTCCTATCAATGTGATAGGATTCTGCCTCATCATACCTTTTCCAGGAAGACCAAATGCACAAGATGTGGGCGGCAGCATTTGTCCAAACCGACTCTCTTTGGACTCAAGTCGATCCATATGCCGAAGTACCAAAAATTGCCGATTTATCGGAATAATATAGATGCAAATATCTTAACTCCTATCAATTTTCAAGGATTCTGCCTCATCATACCTTTCCAGGAGGTCCAAATGGACAAGATTTGTGTGGTAGCACTTGTCCAAAGCGACTCCCTTTGGATTCAGGTCGAATCATAAGCCGAAGAATCCAAAATTGCCGATATTGCCAATGATATAGAGGCAAATATCCTCACTCCTATCAATTGTATAGCATTCTGCCTCATCGTATCTTGCCCAAGAGGTTCAAATGTACAAGATTTGTGCGGTAGCACTTGACAAAAGCAAATCTCTTCGGACTCCGGTCGAATCATAAGCCGAGCATCCAGAATTGCCAATGTCGTCCAATGATATAGATGCAAATATCTTCACACCTATCAATTTGACAGGACCCTGGCTCATCGTATCTTGTCCAGGGGGTCCAAATGCACAAGATTTGGGAGTCAGCATTTGTCCAAACCGACTCTCTTTGGACTCAGGTCGATCCATATGCCGAAGTATCTAAAATTGCCGATGTTATCCGAATGATATAGACGCAAATATCTTAACTCCTATCAATGTGACAGGATTCTGTCTCATCATACCTTTTCCAGGAGGTCCAAATAGACAAGATTTGGGCGGCAGCATTTGTCCAAAGCGACTCTCTTTGGACTGAGGTCGAACCATAAGCCGAGCATCCAGAATTGCCAATGTCGTCCAATGATATAGATGCAAATATCTTCACTCCTATCAATTTGACAGGATTCTAGCCAATGGAATCTTGTCCAGGAGGTTCAAGTGTACAAGATTTGTGCACTAGCACTTGACAAAAGCGAATCTCTTTGGTCTCAGGTCGAATCATAAGCCGAGCATCCAGAATTGCCAATGTCGTCCAAGGATATAGATGCGAATGTCTTTACTCCTATCAATGTGATAGGATTCTGCCTCATCATACCTTGTCCAGGAGGTCCAAATGTACAAGATTTGTGCGGTAGCACTTGACAAAAGCGAATCTCTTTGGACTCAGGTCGAATCATAAGCCGAGTATCCAGAATTGCCAATGTCGTCCAATGATATAGATGCAAATATCTTCACACCTATCAATTTCACAGGACCCTGGCTCATCGTATCTTGTCCAGGGGGTCCAAATGTACAAGTTTTGGGCGGCAGCACTTGCCCAAAGCGATTCTCTTCGAACTCAGGTCGAATCACATGGAGAAGTATCTAAAATTGCCGATGTTATCCGAATGATATAGACGCACATATCTTAACTCCTATCAATTTGACAGGATTCTGGCTCATCGTATCTTGTCCAGGAGGTTCAAGTGTACAAGATTTGTGCGGTAGCACTTGACAAAAGCGAATCTCTTTGGACTCAGGTCGAATCATAAGCCGAGCATCCAGAATTGCCAATGTCGTCCAATGATATAGATGCAAATATCTTCACACCTATCAATTTGACAGGATCCTGGCTCATCGTGTCTTGTCCAGGGGGTCCAAATGTACAAGTTTTGGGCGGCAGCACTTGTCCAAAGCGACTCTCTTTGAACTCAGGTCGAATCATATGGCGAAGTATCTAAAATTGCCGATGTTATCCGAATGATATAGACGCAAATATCTTAACTCCTATCAATTTGGCAGTATTCTGCCTCATCATACCTTGTCCAGGAGGTCCACATGGACAAGATTTGGGCGGCAGCATTTGTCCAAAGCGACTCTCTTTGGCCTCCGGTCGATTCATAAGCCGAAGCATCCAGAATTGCCAATGTAGTCCAATGATATAGATTCAAATACCTTTACTCCAAACAATTTGACAGGATTCTGCCTTATCATACCTTGTTCCCGAGGTCAAAATGCACAAGCTTTGGGCGGCAGCATTTGTCCTAACCGACACTCTTTGGACTCAGGTCGAATCATAAGCCGAGCATCCAGAATTGCCAATGTCGTCCAATGATATAGATGCAAATATCTTTACTCCTATCAATGTGATAGGATTCTGCCTCATCATACCTCGTCCAGGAGGTCCAAATGTACAAGATTTGTGCGGTAGCACTTGACAAAAGCGAATCTCTTTGGTCTCAGGTCGATCAATATGCCGAAGTAACAAAATTTGCCGATGTTATCCGAATGATATATATGCAAATATCTTAACTCCTATCAAATTTCAAGGATTCTGCCTCATCATACCTTGTCCAGGAGTTCCAAATGTACAAGATTTGTGCGGTAGTACTTGTCCAAAGCGACTGTCTTTGGATTCAGGTCGAATCATAAGCCGGAGCATCCAGAATTGCCAATGTCGTCCAATAGTATAGATGCAAATATCTTTACTCCTATCAATTTGACAGGATCCTGGCTCATCGTATCTTGTCCAGGGGGTCCAAATGTACAAGTCTTGGGCGGCAGCACTTTTCCAAAGCGACTCTCTTTGGACTCAGGTCGAATCATAAGCCGGAGCATCCAGAATTGCCAATGTCGTCCAATGATATAGATGCAAATAGCTTCACTCCTATCAATTTGACAGGATTCTGGCTCATCGTATCTTGTCCATGAGGTTCAAGTGTACAAGATTTGTGCGGCAGCATTTGTCCAAACCGTCTCTCTTTGGACTCAAGTCGATCCATATGCCGAAGTACCAAAAATTGCCGATTTATCCGAATAATATAGATGCAAATATCTTAACTCCTATCAATTTTCAAGGATTCTGCCTCATCATACCTTTCCAGGAGGTCCAAATGGACAAGATTTGTGTGGTAGCACTTGTCCGAAGCGACTCCCTTTGGATTCAGGTCGAATCATAAGCCGGAGCATCTAGAATTGCCAATGTCGTCCAATAGTATAGATGCAAATATCTTTACTCCTATCAATTTTACAGGATCCTGGCTCATCGTATCTTGTCCAGGGGGTCCAAATGTACAAGTTTTGGGCGGCAGCACTTTTCCAAAGCGACTCTCTTTGGACTTAGGTCGAATCATAAGCCGGAGCATCCAAAATTGCCAATGTCGTCCAATGATATAGATGCAAATAGCTTCACTCCTATCAATTTGACAGGATTCTGGCTCATCGTATCTTGTCCATGAGGTTCAAGTGTACAAGCTTTGGGCGGCAGCATTTGTCCAAACCGACTCTCTTTGGACTCAGGTCGAATCATAAGCCGGAGCATCCAGAATTGCCAATGTCGTTCAATTATATAGATGCAAATATCTTCACTCCTATCAATGTGATCGGATTCTGCCTCATCATACCTTGTCCAGGATGTCCAAGTGTACAAAAATTGTGCGGTAGCACTTGTCCAAAGCGACTCTCTTTGCACTCAGGTCGAATCATATGCCGAAGTATCTAAAATTGCCGATGTTATCCGAATGATATAGACGCAAATATGTTAACTCCTATCAATGTGACAGGATTCTGTCTCATCATACCTTTTCCAGGAGGTCCAAATGGACAAGATTTGGGCGGCAGCATTTGTCCAAAGCGATTTTCTTTGGACTCAGGTCGAATCATAAGCAGAGTATCCAGAATTGCCAATGTCGCCCAATGATATAGATGCAAATATCTTCACACCTATCAATTTGACAGGACCCTGGCTCATCGTATCTTGTCCAGGGGACCCAAATGTACAAGTTTTGGGCGGCAGCACTTGCCCAAAGCGATTGTCTTCGAACTCAGGTCGAATCACATGGAGAAGTATCTAAAATTGCCGATGTTATCCGAATGATATAGACGCACATATCTTAACTCCTATCAATTTGACAGGATTCTGGCTCATCGTATCTTGTCCATGAGGTTCAAGTGTACAAGATTTGTGCGGCAGCATTTGTCCAAACCGTCTCTCTTTGGACTCAAGTCGATCCATATGCCGAAGTACCAAAAATTGCCGATTTATCCGAATAATATAGATGCAAATATCTTAACTCCTATCAATTTTCAAGGATTCTGCCTCATCATACCTTTCCAGGAGGTCCAAATGGACAAGATTTGTGTGGTAGCACTTGTCCGAAGCGACTCCCTTTGGATTCAGGTCGAATCATAAGCCGGAGCATCTAGAATTGCCAATGTCGTCCAATAGTATAGATGCAAATATCTTTACTCCTATCAATTTTACAGGATCCTGGCTCATCGTATCTTGTCCAGGGGGTCCAAATGTACAAGTTTTGGGCGGCAGCACTTTTCCAAAGCGACTCTCTTTGGACTTAGGTCGAATCATAAGCCGGAGCATCCAAAATTGCCAATGTCGTCCAATGATATAGATGCAAATAGCTTCACTCCTATCAATTTGACAGGATTCTGGCTCATCGTATCTTGTCCATGAGGTTCAAGTGTACAAGCTTTGGGCGGCAGCATTTGTCCAAACCGACTCTCTTTGGACTCAGGTCGAATCATAAGCCGGAGCATCCAGAATTGCCAATGTCGTTCAATTATATAGATGCAAATATCTTCACTCCTATCAATGTGATCGGATTCTGCCTCATCATACCTTGTCCAGGATGTCCAAGTGTACAAAAATTGTGCGGTAGCACTTGTCCAAAGCGACTCTCTTTGCACTCAGGTCGAATCATATGCCGAAGTATCTAAAATTGCCGATGTTATCCGAATGATATAGACGCAAATATGTTAACTCCTATCAATGTGACAGGATTCTGTCTCATCATACCTTTTCCAGGAGGTCCAAATGGACAAGATTTGGGCGGCAGCATTTGTCCAAAGCGATTTTCTTTGGACTCAGGTCGAATCATAAGCAGAGTATCCAGAATTGCCAATGTCGCCCAATGATATAGATGCAAATATCTTCACACCTATCAATTTGACAGGACCCTGGCTCATCGTATCTTGTCCAGGGGACCCAAATGTACAAGTTTTGGGCGGCAGCACTTGCCCAAAGCGATTGTCTTCGAACTCAGGTCGAATCACATGGAGAAGTATCTAAAATTGCCGATGTTATCCGAATGATATAGACGCACATATCTTAACTCCTATCAATTTGACAGGATTCTGGCTCATCGTATCTTGTCCAGGAGGTTCAAGTGTACAAGATTTGGGCTTCAGCATTTGTCCAAAGCGACTCTCTTTGGACTCAGGTCGAATCATAAGCCGGAGCATCCAGAATTGCCAATGTCGTCCAATGATATAGATGCAAATAGCTTCACTCCTATCAATTTGACAGGATTCTGGCTCATCGTATCTTGTCCATGAGGTTCAAGTGTACAAGATTTGTGCGGCAGCATTTGTCCAAACCGTCTCTCTTTGGACTCAAGTCGATCCATATGCCGAAGTACCAAAAATTGCCGATTTATCCGAATAATATAGATGCAAATATCTTAACTCCTATCAATTTTCAAGGATTCTGCCTCATCATACCTTTCCAGGAGGTCCAAATGGACAAGATTTGTGTGGTAGCACTTGTGCAAAGCGACTCCCTTTGGATTCAGGTCGAATCATAAGCCGGAGCATCTAGAATTGCCAATGTCGTCCAATAGTATAGATGCAAATATCTTTACTCCTATCAATTTTACAGGATCCTGGCTCATCGTATCTTGTCCAGGGGGTCCAAATGTACAAGTTTTGGGCGGCAGCACTTTTCCAAAGCGACTCTCTTTGGACTTAGGTCGAATCATAAGCCGGAGCATCCAAAATTGCCAATGTCGTCCAATGATATAGATGCAAATAGCTTCACTCCTATCAATTTGACAGGATTCTGGCTCATCGTATCTTGTCCATGAGGTTCAAGTGTACAAGCTTTGGGCGGCAGCATTTGTCCAAACCGACTCTCTTTGGACTCAGGTCGAATCATAAGCCGGAGCATCCAGAATTGCCAATGTCGTTCAATTATATAGATGCAAATATCTTCACTCCTATCAATGTGATCGGATTCTGCCTCATCATACCTTGTCCAGGATGTCCAAGTGTACAAAAATTGTGCGGTAGCACTTGTCCAAAGCGACTCTCTTTGCACTCAGGTCGAATCATATGCCGAAGTATCTAAAATTGCCGATGTTATCCGAATGATATAGACGCAAATATGTTAACTCCTATCAATGTGACAGGATTCTGTCTCATCATACCTTTTCCAGGAGGTCCAAATGGACAAGATTTGGGCGGCAGCATTTGTCCAAAGCGATTTTCTTTGGACTCAGGTCGAATCATAAGCAGAGTATCCAGAATTGCCAATGTCGCCCAATGATATAGATGCAAATATCTTCACACCTATCAATTTGACAGGACCCTGGCTCATCGTATCTTGTCCAGGGGACCCAAATGTACAAGTTTTGGGCGGCAGCACTTGCCCAAAGCGATTGTCTTCGAACTCAGGTCGAATCACATGGAGAAGTATCTAAAATTGCCGATGTTATCCGAATGATATAGACGCACATATCTTAACTCCTATCAATTTGACAGGATTCTGGCTCATCGTATCTTGTCCAGGAGGTTCAAGTGTACAAGATTTGGGCTTCAGCATTTGTCCAAAGCGACTCTCTTTGGACTCAGGTCGAATCATAAGCCGGAGCATCCAGAATTGCCAATGTCGTCCAATGATATAGATGCAAATAGCTTCACTCCTATCAATTTGACAGGATTCTGGCTCATCGTATCTTGTCCATGAGGTTCAAGTGTACAAGATTTGTGCGGCAGCATTTGTCCAAACCGTCTCTCTTTGGACTCAAGTCGATCCATATGCCGAAGTACCAAAAATTGCCGATTTATCCGAATAATATAGATGCAAATATCTTAACTCCTATCAATTTTCATGGATTCTGCCTCATCATACCTTTCCAGGAGGTCCAAATGGACAAGATTTGTGTGGTAGCACTTGTGCAAAGCGACTCCCTTTGGATTCAGGTCGAATCATAAGCCGGAGCATCTAGAATTGCCAATGTCGTCCAATAGTATAGATGCAAATATCTTTACTCCTATCAATTTTACAGGATCCTGGCTCATCGTATCTTGTCCAGGGGGTCCAAATGTACAAGTTTTGGGCGGCAGCACTTTTCCAAAGCGACTCTCTTTGGACTTAGGTCGAATCATAAGCCGGAGCATCCAAAATTGCCAATGTCGTCCAATGATATAGATGCAAATAGCTTCACTCCTATCAATTTGACAGGATTCTGGCTCATCGTATCTTGTCCAGGGGGTCCAAATGTACAAGTTTTGGGCGGCAGCACTTTTCCAAAGCGACTCTCTTTGGACTTAGGTCGAATCATAAGCCGGAGCATCCAGAATTGCCAATGTCGTACAATTATATAGATGCAAATATCTTCACTCCTATCAATGTGATCGGATTCTGCCTCATCATACCTTGTCCAGGATGTCCAAGTGTACAAAAATTGTGCGGTAGCACTTGTCCAAAGCGACTCTCTTTGCACTCAGGTCGAATCATATGCCGAAGTATCTAAAATTGCCGATGTTATCCGAATGATATAGACGCAAATATGTTAACTCCTATCAATGTGACAGGATTCTGTCTCATCATACCTTTTCCAGGAGGTCCAAATGGACAAGATTTGGGCGGCAGCATTTGTCCAAAGCGATTTTCTTTGGACTCAGGTCGAATCATAAGCAGAGTATCCAGAATTGCCAATGTCGCCCAATGATATAGATGCAAATATCTTCACACCTATCAATTTGACAGGACCCTGGCTCATCGTATCTTGTCCAGGGGACCCAAATGTACAAGTTTTGGGCGGCAGCACTTGCCCAAAGCGATTGTCTTCGAACTCAGGTCGAATCACATGGAGAAGTATCTAAAATTGCCGATGTTATCCGAATGATATAGACGCACATATCTTAACTCCTATCAATTTGACAGGATTCTGGCTCATCGTATCTTGTCCAGGAGGTTCAAGTGTACAAGATTTGGGCTTCAGCATTTGTCCAAAGCGACTCTCTTTGGACTCAGGTCGAATCATAAGCCGGAGCATCCAGAATTGCCAATGTCGTCCAATGATATAGATGCAAATAGCTTCACTCCTATCAATTTGACAGGATTCTGGCTCATCGTATCTTGTCCATGAGGTTCAAGTGTACAAGATTTGTGCGGCAGCATTTGTCCAAACCGTCTCTCTTTGGACTCAAGTCGATCCATATGCCGAAGTACCAAAAATTGCCGATTTATCCGAATAATATAGATGCAAATATCTTAACTCCTATCAATTTTCAAGGATTCTGCCTCATCATACCTTTCCAGGAGGTCCAAATGGACAAGATTTGTGTGGTAGCACTTGTGCAAAGCGACTCCCTTTGGATTCAGGTCGAATCATAAGCCGGAGCATCTAGAATTGCCAATGTCGTCCAATAGTATAGATGCAAATATCTTTACTCCTATCAATTTTACAGGATCCTGGCTCATCGTATCTTGTCCAGGGGGTCCAAATGTACAAGTTTTGGGCGGCAGCACTTTTCCAAAGCGACTCTCTTTGGACTTAGGTCGAATCATAAGCCGGAGCATCCAAAATTGCCAATGTCGTCCAATGATATAGATGCAAATAGCTTCACTCCTATCAATTTGACAGGATTCTGGCTCATCGTATCTTGTCCATGAGGTTCAAGTGTACAAGCTTTGGGCGGCAGCATTTGTCCAAACCGACTCTCTTTGGACTCAGGTCGAATCATAAGCCGGAGCATCCAGAATTGCCAATGTCGTTCAATTATATAGATGCAAATATCTTCACTCATATCAATGTGATCGGATTCTGCCTCATCATACCTTGTCCAGGATGTCCAAGTGTACAAAAATTGTGCGGTAGCACTTGTCCAAAGCGACTCTCTTTGCACTCAGGTCGAATCATATGCCGAAGTATCTAAAATTGCCGATGTTATCCGAATGATATAGACGCAAATATGTTAACTCCTATCAATGTGACAGGATTCTGTCTCATCATACCTTCTCCAGGAGGTCCAAATGGACAAGATTTGGGCGGCAGCATTTGTCCAAAGCGATTTTCTTTGGACTCAGGTCGAATCATAAGCAGAGTATCCAGAATTGCCAATGTCGTCCAATGATATAGATGCAAATATCTTCACACCTATCAATTTGACAGGACCCTGGCTCATCGTATCTTGTCCAGGGGATCCAAATGTACAAGTTTTGGGCGGCAGCACTTGCCCAAAGCGATTCTCTTCGAACTCAGGTCGAATCACATGGAGAAGTATCTAAAATTGCCGATGTTATCCGAATGATATAGACGCACATATCTTAACTCCTATCAATTTGACAGGATTCTGGCTCATCGTATCTTGTCCAGGAGGTTCAAGTGTACAAGATTTGGGCTTCAGCATTTGTCCAAAGCGACTCTCTTTGGACTCAGGTCGAATCATAAGCCGGAGCATCCAGAATTGCCAATGTCGTCCAATGATATAGATGCAAATAGCTTCACTCCTATCAATTTGACAGGATTCTGGCTCATCGTATCTTGTCCATGAGGTTCAAGTGTACAAGATTTGCGCGGCAGCATTTGTCCAAACCGTCTCTCTTTGGACTCAAGTCGATCCATATGCCGAAGTACCAAAAATTGCCGATTTATCCGAATAATATAGATGCAAATATCTTAACTCCTATCAATTTTCAAGGATTCTGCCTCATCATACCTTTCCAGGAGGTCCAAATGGACAAGATTTGTGTGGTAGCACTTGTGCAAAGCGACTCCCTTTGGATTCAGGTCGAATCATAAGCCGGAGCATCTAGAATTGCCAATGTCGTCCAATAGTATAGATGCAAATATCTTTACTCCTATCAATTTGACAGGATCCTGGCTCATCGTATCTTGTCCAGGGGGTCCAAATGTACAAGTTTTGGGCGGCAGCACTTTTCCAAAGCGACTCTCTTTGGACCTAGGTCGAATCATAAGCCGGAGCATCCAGAATTGCCAATGTCGTCCAATGATATAGATGCAAATAGCTTCACTCCTATCAATTTGACAGGATTCTGGCTCATCGTATCTTGTCCATGAGGTTCAAGTGTACAAGATTTGTGCGGCAGCATTTGTCCAAACCGTCTCTCTTTGGACTCAAGTCGATCCATATGCCGAAGTACCAAAAATTGCCGATTTATCCGAATAATATAGATGCAAATATCTTAACTCCTATCAATTTTCAAGGATTCTGCCTCATCATACCTTTCCAGGAGGTCCAAATGGACAAGATTTGTGTGGTAGCACTTGTCCAAAGCGACTCCCTTTGGATTCAGGTCGAATCATAAGCCGGAGCATCTAGAATTGCCAATGTCGTCCAATAGTATAGATGCAAATATCTTTACTCCTATCAATTTTACAGGATCCTGGCTCATCGTATCTTGTCCAGGGGGTCCAAATGTACAAGTTTTGGGCGGCAGCACTTTTCCAAAGCGACTCTCTTTGGACTTAGGTCGAATCATAAGCCGGAGCATCCAGAATTGCCAATGTCGTCCAATGATATAGATGCAAATAGCTTCACTCCTATCAATTTGACAGGATTCTGGCTCATCGTATCTTGTCCATGAGGTTCAAGTGTACAAGCTTTGGGCGGCAGCATTTGTCCAAACCGGCTCTCTTTGGACTCAGGTCGAATCATAAGCCGGAGCATCCAGAATTGCCAATGTCGTTCAATTATATAAAATGAAACAAAAACAGAAATTAGAAATGAAACAATTGCCAAATTACAATCATATAAAAGACAAAACAATCAATCAAATACCAATAGACAATTTCATAAAGACTTAATAAACACCAGAAAGTTCCTCAAAGACAACCCTCAATTGCTCATAATGAAGGCTGACAAAGGTAATGTTACAGTTGCTGTGGAAAAAGAAAAATATCTTACTGACATCCGCAATATGCTAAGCGACAGTGACACGTACAAAGTAATCCAACACGAATATACCTCTACCATCGAAAAGGATAATAATAGCCGCATCACACGTTGGGCTCGCAATAAATGGATTTCTGAGAACGTAGCGTACTCACTTAAAACGCACTGGAGTAACACTGCTCGCGCTTACGGTTTACCAAAAATCCACAAACCAGAATTAGCATGGCGAATTATAGTTTCCACAGTAAATGGCCCTACCTACAACCTCGCTTCGTTTCGGAGCAAGAAACTAAACGAAGTTGTAGGAAAGACTAGGTATCATGTAAAAGACAGTTGGAGCCTAGTTAAAGAGATACCTGAATTCACCATCCCTGCAGATTATGTGTTGATTTCATTGGACGTCACAGCACTGGTCACTAACGTCCCCATAGATCTCGCTCTTAACGTCATTGGCAACAGATGGGAACAACTAAAAACACCTTCTCTAAAAATTCCCAAATCAGAATTTTTAAAAGCCACCAAAGACTGTTTAGAGAATAATATTTTCTTGTTCGATAATAGGATTTATAAACAGACCTTTGGCTGTGCTATGGGTTCTCCTCTATCTCCAACTGTGGCGAACCTCGTAATGGAAGAATTAGAACAAAATGTTATACCCACGCTGAGTTTTGAATTGCCTTTCTATAAGCGATACGTAGATGACATAGTGACAGCAGTACCTATAAACAAAATAGATGAAATTGTAGACAAATTTAATAGCTTCCATACACGTCTCAAATTTACTTTTGAAAAAGAAGTTAATGGCAGGATCAATTTTCTTGATATGACTCTAATCCGACATAATAGCGGCCTTATAACTGATTGGTATCACCAAGACACTTGGTCGGGACGGTATATAAACTTCAATTCCGCACACCCAATCTCACATAAAGTAGGACTTACCATCGGGTTAATAGACCGTGCTTTACACCTATCTAACGTCTGTTTCCAAGAAAAGAATTTAGACCTAATACGTAAAACGCTTAAAGAAAATAAGTATCCCATTTCCTTTATTAATAAAATGATCAAACAACGTACTTTCCACTACTACCATCCGGTGGAATCTGAAATAAGAAAAGGACTTAGAGAGATTTCAAGAGGGCCTATAACTAAATTAAACACCGTAGTATTACCTTACGTACCGTTTGTATCAGACCACCTTAAGCGTTTACTCAGGAAACATAAAAAGCACACAATTTACTCTGTGAGAAATAACCTCGGCTCCTTATTTCCACCTATTAAGGATCCCATACCTAAGGACAAGCGCACCGGAATTGTATACCGTATCCCCTGTGCCGGTTGTGACGCCTGTTATATTGGCCAAACCGGTCGAAACTCCAAAATCCGAACCTATGAACACAAGAGAAACATTAACCTGCCTGAAACACAACACACAGCACTGACAAAACATAGAATAGAAAATGACCATCTGTTTGACTACGATAATCTTGAAATTCTACATAAGGAAAGAATCTACCACAGAAGGTTACACCTTGAAACCTTTGAAATTATTAAGCATGACAAATGTGTAAACTTAAGGTACGAAAAACCTGATATTACGGACATTTACCAACATTTGCTCCGTAATTGGTAATACACCGTTAAACGCTACGACGTTCATCTGTCACAAGTTAACTTAATAATTCATCCCTTCTGTGTAACTGTCATAAGAAAACAAGACGAATTGTATTCACTTTGCCAAAATAGATGTACGTGGCCCTGACATGACAACGACACCCGTCACTCAGGTGAGCTACATATGACAGAACACATAACCTCTCCTGTCACTATCATTTTCTACTCGGGCCCTGGACGACGCCATGATACGACGTTGCCCAGGTGAGCTCTGGTCAGTTGCGCGGCAAATTCAAATGTGTTCTTTCCTCCTTAGTTTAACCCGTTCCTTGTTTTCCCCCCACCCTTTAAATCCTTCCCCACATTTGCGGCAATTCAAACAGCTACATATGTGCCTCAGTACACCCATCCTCTTGTCCTTCAACACGCAGTATATCCCACTAAAACATAACAAATCTCCGCCTCCTTCATAACTCCTTTAACCTCGAGTGAAACCATATGTGAGTAATGTGCTCTGGTTTTAATTGCTTTCATTGTAAACGTTTAAATGTGAATTTACTTCTAATTTATCTCTATTGGACGAATGTCTATTAAATACAATTTTCCTTTTTCTTTCTCTCTATTTATCGCAGTTAACATATTTTATGCTAAACTTACATTAAACAAACTCTTATAAAGTAGCTTAATATATAACATTTAATTATCACATTATATTTTCTCGCTTCTCTTATTTATACAGTTCAACAGTCCCTGAGGAGGGCCAGGAAAACCGGCCGAAACGTTGGACAACTATATTCTATTTATTGACCGATATAACACGCCAAATAATTATTAAGGAACATCAATTATATAGATGCAAATATCTTCACTCCTATCAATGTGATCGGATTCTGCCTCATCATACCTTGTCCAGGATGTCCAAGTGTACAAAAATTGTGCGGTAGCACTTGTCCAAAGCGACTCTCTTTGCACTCAGGTCGAATCATATGCCGAAGTATCTAAAATTGCCGATGTTATCCGAATGATATAGACGCAAATATGTTAACTCCTATCAATGTGACAGGATTCTGTCTCATCATACCTTGTCCAGGATGTCCAAGTGTACAAGATTTGCGCGGTAGCACTTGAGAAAAGCGACTCTCTTTGGACTCAGGTCGATCCATATACCGAAGTATCAAAAATTGCCGATGTTATCCGAATGATATAGATGCAAATATCTTAAATAGAAGCATCCAGAATTGCCAATGTCGTCCAATGATATAGATGCAAATATCTTCACACCTATCAATTTTACAGCATTCTGGCTCATCGTATCTTGTCCAGGGGGTTCAAATGTAAAAGATTTGTGCGGTAGCACTTGTCCAGACTGATTCTCTTTGGATTCAGGTCGAATCATACGCCGGATCTCCAGGATTGCCAATGTCGTCCAATGATATAGATGCAAATATCTTTACTCCTATCAATTTGCCAGGATTCTGCCTCATCGTATCTTGTCCAGGGGGTCCAAATGTACAAGATTTGTGCGGTAGCACTTGTCCAAAGCGACTCTCTTTGGACTAAGGTCGATCCATATGCCGAAGTAAGCAAAATTGTCGATGTTATCCAAATGATATAGATGCAAATATCTTAACTCCTATCAATTTGCTAGGATTCTGCCTCATCATACCTTGTTCCGGAGGTCACAATGCACAAGATTTGGGTGGCAGCATTTGTCCAAAGCGACTCTCTTTGGACTGAGGTCGAACCATAAGCCGAGCATCCAGAATTGCCAATGTCGTCCAATGATACAGATGCAAAAATCTAGACTCCTATCAATGTGATAGGATTCTGCCTTATCATACCTTGTCCAGGAGGTCCAAATGTACAAGATTTGTGCGGTAGCACTTGTCCAAAGCGACTCTCTTTGGCCTCCGGTCGAATCATATGCCGGAGCATCCAGAATTGCCAATGTCGTCCAATGATACAGATGCAAATATCCTTACTCCTATCAATGTGATGGATTCTGCCTCATCATATCTTGTCCAGGCGGACCAAATGTACAAGATTTGTGCGGTAGCACTTGTCCAAAGCGACTCTCTTTGGACACAGGTCGAATCATAAGCCGACCATCCAAAATTGCCAATGTCGCCCAATGATATAGATGCAAATATCTTTACTCCTCTCAACGTGATAGGATTCTGCCTCATCATACCTTGTCCAGGAGGTCCAAATAGAAAAGACTTGGGCGACAGCATTTGTCCAAAGCGACTCTCTTTGGACACAGGTCGAATCATAAGCCGAGCATCCAGAATTGCCAATGTCGTCCAATGATATAGATGCAAATATCTTTACTCCTATTAATGTGATAGGATTCTGCCCCATCATACCTTGTTACCGAGGTCAAAATGCACAAGCTTTGGGCGGCAGCATTTGTCCAAACCGACTCTCTTTGGACTCAGGTCGAATCATAAGCCGGAGCATCCAGAATTGCCATTGTCGTCCAATTATATAGATGCAAATATCTTCACTCCTATCAATGTGATAGGATTCTGCCTCATCATACCTTGTCCAGGATGTCCAAGTGTACAAAAATTGTGCGGTAGCACTTGTCCAAAGCGACTCTCTTTGCACTCAGGTCGAATCATAAGCCGAGCATCCAGAATTGCCAATGTCGTCCAATGATATAGATGCAAATATTTTTTTCTCCTATCCGTGTGACAGGATTCTGTCTCATCATACCTTTTCCAGGAGGTCCAAATGCACAAGATTTGGGAGTCAGCATTTGTCCAAACCGACTCTCTTTGGACTCAGGTCGATCCATATGCCGAAGTATCTAAAATTGCCGATGTTATCCGAATGATATAGATGCAAATATCTTTACTCCTATCAATTGTACAGCATTCTGCCTCATCGTATCTTGTCCAGGAGGTTCAAATGTAAAAGATTTGTGCGGTAGCACTTGTCCAGACTGATTCTCTTTGGATTCAGGTCGAATCATACGCCGGATCTCCAGGATTGCCAATGTCTTCCAATGATATAGATGCAAATATCTTTACTCCTATCAATTTGCCAGCATTCTGCCTCATCGTATCTTGTCCAGGGGGTCCAAATGTACAAGATTTGTACGGTAGTACTTGTCCAAACCGACTCGCTTTGGACTGAGGTCGAACCATAAGCCGAGCATCCAGAATTGCCAATGTCGTCCGATGATACAGATGCAAAAATCTTGATTCCTATCAATGTGATAGGATTCTGCCTCATCATATCTTGTCCAGGCGGACCAAATGTACAAGATGTGTGCAGTAGCACTTGTCCAAAGCGACTCTCTTTGGCCTCCGGTCGATTCATAAGCCGAAGCATCCAGAATTGCCAATGTCGTCCAATTATGTAGATGCAAATATCTTCACTCCTATCAATTTGACAGGATTCTGGCTTATCGTATCTTGTCCAGGAGGTTCAAGTGTACAAGATTTGTGCGGTAGCACTTGTCCACAGAGACTGTCTTTGGACTCAGGTTGAATCATAAGCCGGAGCATCCAGAATTGCCAATGTCGTCCAATGATATAGATGCAAATACCTTTACTCCTATCAATTTTACAGGATTCTGGCTCATCGTATCTTGTCCAGGAGGTTCAAGTGTACAAGATTGGCGGTAGCACTTGACAAAAGCGAATCTCTTTGGACTCAGGTCGAATCATAAGCCGAGCATCCAGAATTGCCATTGTCGTCCAATGATATAGATGCAAATATCTTTACTCCTATCAATTTGCCAAGATTCTGACTCATCGTATCTTGTCCAGGGGGTCCAAATGTACAAGATTTGTGCGGTAGCACTTGTCCAAAGCGACTCTCTTTGGACTAAGGTCGATTCATATGCCGAAGTAACCAAAATTGTCGATGTTATCCAAATGATATAGATGCAAATATCTTAACTCCTATCAATTTGCTAGGATTCTGCCTCATCATACCTTGTTCCGGAGGTCACAATGCACAAGATTTGGGCGGCAGCATTTGTCCAAAGCGACTCTCTTTGGACTGAGGTCGAACCATAAGCCGAGCATCCAGAATTGCCAATGTCGTCCAATGATACAGATGCAAAAATCCAGACTCCTATCAATGTGATAGGATTCTGCCTTATCATACCTTGTCCAGGAGGTCCAAATGTACAAGATTTATGCGGTAGCACTTGTCCAAAGCGACTGTCTTTGGCCTCCGGTCGAATCATATGCCGGAGCATCCAGAATTGCCAATGTCGTCCAATGATACAGATGCAAATATCTTTACTCCTATCAATGTGATAGGATTCTGCCTCATCATATCTTGTCCAGGCGGACCAAATGTACAAGATTTGTGCGGTAGCACTTGTCCAAAGCGACTCTCTTTGGACACAGGTCGAATCATAAGCCGACCATCCAAAATTGCCAATGTCGCCCAATGATATAGATGCAAATATCTTTACTCCTCTCAATGTGATAGGATACTGCCTCATCATACCTCGTCCAGGAGGTCCAAATGTACAAGATTTGTGCGGTAGCACTTGACAAAAGCGAATCTCTTTGGTCTCAGGTCGATCAATATGCCGAAGTAACAAAATTTGCCGATGTTATCCGAATGATATATATGCAAATATCTTAACTCCTATCAAATTTCAAGGATTCTGCCTCATCATACCTTGTCCAGGAGTTTCAAATGTACAAGATTTGTGCGGTAGTACTTGTCCAAAGCGACTGTCTTTGGGTTCAGGTCGAATCATAAGCCGGAGCATCCAGAATTGCCAATGTCGTCCAATAGTATAGATGCAAATATCTTTACTCCTATCAATTTGACAGGATCCTGGCTCATCGTATCTTGTCCAGGGGGTCCAAATGTACAAGTTTTGGGCGGCAGCACTTGTCCAAAGCCACTCTCTTTGAACTCAGGTCGAATCATATGGCGAAGTATCTAAAATTGCCGATGTTATCCGAATGATATAGACGCAAATATCTTAACTCCTATCAATTTGGCAGTATTCTGCCTCATCATACCTTGTCCAGGAGGTCCAAATGGACAAGATTTGGGCGGCAGCATTTGTCCAAAGCGACTCTCTTTGGACTGAGGTCGAACCATAAGCCGAGCATCCAGAATTGCCAATGTCGTCCAATGATACAGATGCAAAAATCTTGACTCCTATCAATGTGATAGGATTCTGCCTCATCATATCTTGTCCAGGCGGACCAAATGTACAAGATGTGTGCAGTAGCACTTGTCCAAAGCGACTCTCTTTGGCCTCCGGTCGATTCATAAGCCGAAGCATCCAGAATTGCCAATGTCGTCCAATTATGTAGATGCAAATATCTTCACTCCTATCAATTTGACAGGATTCTGGCTCATGGTATCTTGTCCAGGAGGTTCAAGTGTACAAGATTTGTGCGGTAGCACTTGTCCACAGAGACTGTCTTTGGACTCAGGTCGAATCATAAGCCGGAGCATCCAGAATTGCCAATGTTGTCCAATGATATAGATGCAAATATCTTCACTCCTATCAATTTGACAGGATCCTGGCTCATCGTATCTTGTCCAGGGGGTCCAAATGTACAAGTTTTGGGCGGCAGCACTTTTCCAAAGCGACTCTCTTTGGACTTAGGTCGAATCATAAGCCGGAGCATCCAGAATTGCCAATGTCGTACAATTATATAGATGCAAATATCTTCACTCCTATCAATGTGATCGGATTCTGCCTCATCATACCTTGTCCAGGATGTCCAAGTGTACAAAAATTGTGCGGTAGCACTTGTCCAAAGCGACTCTCTTTGCACTCAGGTCGAATCATATGCCGAAGTATCTAAAATTGCCGATGTTATCCGAATGATATAGACGCAAATATGTTAACTCCTATCAATGTGACAGGATTCTGTCTCATCATACCTTTTCCAGGAGGTCCAAATGGACAAGATTTGGGCGGCAGCATTTGTCCAAAGCGATTTTCTTTGGACTCAGGTCGAATCATAAGCAGAGTATCCAGAATTGCCAATGTCGCCCAATGATATAGATGCAAATATCTTCACACCTATCAATTTGACAGGACCCTGGCTCATCGTATCTTGTCCAGGGGACCCAAATGTACAAGTTTTGGGCGGCAGCACTTGCCCAAAGCGATTGTCTTCGAACTCAGGTCGAATCACATGGAGAAGTATCTAAAATTGCCGATGTTATCCGAATGATATAGACGCACATATCTTAACTCCTATCAATTTGACAGGATTCTGGCTCATCGTATCTTGTCCAGGAGGTTCAAGTGTACAAGATTTGGGCTTCAGCATTTGTCCAAAGCGACTCTCTTTGGACTCAGGTCGAATCATAAGCCGGAGCATCCAGAATTGCCAATGTCGTCCAATGATATAGATGCAAATAGCTTCACTCCTATCAATTTGACAGGATTCTGGCTCATCGTATCTTGTCCATGAGGTTCAAGTGTACAAGATTTGTGCGGCAGCATTTGTCCAAACCGTCTCTCTTTGGACTCAAGTCGATCCATATGCCGAAGTACCAAAAATTGCCGATTTATCCGAATAATATAGATGCAAATATCTTAACTCCTATCAATTTTCAAGGATTCTGCCTCATCATACCTTTCCAGGAGGTCCAAATGGACAAGATTTGTGTGGTAGCACTTGTGCAAAGCGACTCCCTTTGGATTCAGGTCGAATCATAAGCCGGAGCATCTAGAATTGCCAATGTCGTCCAATAGTATAGATGCAAATATCTTTACTCCTATCAATTTTACAGGATCCTGGCTCATCGTATCTTGTCCAGGGGGTCCAAATGTACAAGTTTTGGGCGGCAGCACTTTTCCAAAGCGACTCTCTTTGGACTTAGGTCGAATCATAAGCCGGAGCATCCAAAATTGCCAATGTCGTCCAATGATATAGATGCAAATAGCTTCACTCCTATCAATTTGACAGGATTCTGGCTCATCGTATCTTGTCCATGAGGTTCAAGTGTACAAGCTTTGGGCGGCAGCATTTGTCCAAACCGACTCTCTTTGGACTCAGGTCGAATCATAAGCCGGAGCATCCAGAATTGCCAATGTCGTTCAATTATATAGATGCAAATATCTTCACTCCTATCAATGTGATCGGATTCTGCCTCATCATACCTTGTCCAGGATGTCCAAGTGTACAAAAATTGTGCGGTAGCACTTGTCCAAAGCGACTCTCTTTGCACTCAGGTCGAATCATATGCCGAAGTATCTAAAATTGCCGATGTTATCCGAATGATATAGACGCAAATATGTTAACTCCTATCAATGTGACAGGATTCTGTCTCATCATACCTTTTCCAGGAGGTCCAAATGGACAAGATTTGGGCGGCAGCATTTGTCCAAAGCGATTTTCTTTGGACTCAGGTCGAATCATAAGCAGAGTATCCAGAATTGCCAATGTCGTCCAATGATATAGATGCAAATATCTTCACACCTATCAATTTGACAGGACCCTGGCTCATCGTATCTTGTCCAGGGGATCCAAATGTACAAGTTTTGGGCGGCAGCACTTGCCCAAAGCGATTCTCTTCGAACTCAGGTCGAATCACATGGAGAAGTATCTAAAATTGCCGATGTTATCCGAATGATATAGACGCACATATCTTAACTCCTATCAATTTGACAGGATTCTGGCTCATCGTATCTTGTCCAGGAGGTTCAAGTGTACAAGATTTGGGCTTCAGCATTTGTCCAAAGCGACTCTCTTTGGACTCAGGTCGAATCATAAGCCGGAGCATCCAGAATTGCCAATGTCGTCCAATGATATAGATGCAAATAGCTTCACTCCTATCAATTTGACAGGATTCTGGCTCATCGTATCTTGTCCATGAGGTTCAAGTGTACAAGATTTGTGCGGCAGCATTTGTCCAAACCGTCTCTCTTTGGACTCAAGTCGATCCATATGCCGAAGTACCAAAAATTGCCGATTTATCCGAATAATATAGATGCAAATATCTTAACTCCTATCAATTTTCAAGGATTCTGCCTCATCATACCTTTCCAGGAGGTCCAAATGGACAAGATTTGTGTGGTAGCACTTGTGCAAAGCGACTCCCTTTGGATTCAGGTCGAATCATAAGCCGGAGCATCTAGAATTGCCAATGTCGTCCAATAGTATAGATGCAAATATCTTTACTCCTATCAATTTGACAGGATCCTGGCTCATCGTATCTTGTCCAGGGGGTCCAAATGTACAAGTTTTGGGCGGCAGCACTTTTCCAAAGCGACTCTCTTTGGACCTAGGTCGAATCATAAGCCGGAGCATCCAGAATTGCCAATGTCGTCCAATGATATAGATGCAAATAGCTTCACTCCTATCAATTTGACAGGATTCTGGCTCATCGTATCTTGTCCATGAGGTTCAAGTGTACAAGATTTGTGCGGCAGCATTTGTCCAAACCGTCTCTCTTTGGACTCAAGTCGATCCATATGCCGAAGTACCAAAAATTGCCGATTTATCCGAATAATATAGATGCAAATATCTTAACTCCTATCAATTTTCAAGGATTCTGCCTCATCATACCTTTCCAGGAGGTCCAAATGGACAAGATTTGTGTGGTAGCACTTGTCCAAAGCGACTCCCTTTGGATTCAGGTCGAATCATAAGCCGGAGCATCTAGAATTGCCAATGTCGTCCAATAGTATAGATGCAAATATCTTTACTCCTATCAATTTTACAGGATCCTGGCTCATCGTATCTTGTCCAGGGGGTCCAAATGTACAAGTTTTGGGCGGCAGCACTTTTCCAAAGCGACTCTCTTTGGACTTAGGTCGAATCATAAGCCGGAGCATCCAGAATTGCCAATGTCGTCCAATGATATAGATGCAAATAGCTTCACTCCTATCAATTTGACAGGATTCTGGCTCATCGTATCTTGTCCATGAGGTTCAAGTGTACAAGCTTTGGGCGGCAGCATTTGTCCAAACCGGCTCTCTTTGGACTCAGGTCGAATCATAAGCCGGAGCATCCAGAATTGCCAATGTCGTTCAATTATATAAAATGAAACAAAAACAGAAATTAGAAATGAAACAATTGCCAAATTACAATCATATAAAAGACAAAACAATCAATCAAATACCAATAGACAATTTCATAAAGACTTAATAAACACCAGAAAGTTCCTCAAAGACAACCCTCAATTGCTCATAATGAAGGCTGACAAAGGTAATGTTACAGTTGCTGTGGAAAAAGAAAAATATCTTACTGACATCCGCAATATGCTAAGCGACAGTGACACGTACAAAGTAATCCAACACGAATATACCTCTACCATCGAAAAGGATAATAATAGCCGCATCACACGTTGGGCTCGCAATAAATGGATTTCTGAGAACGTAGCGTACTCACTTAAAACGCACTGGAGTAACACTGCTCGCGCTTACGGTTTACCAAAAATCCACAAACCAGAATTAGCATGGCGAATTATAGTTTCCACAGTAAATGGCCCTACCTACAACCTCGCTTCGTTTCGGAGCAAGAAACTAAACGAAGTTGTAGGAAAGACTAGGTATCATGTAAAAGACAGTTGGAGCCTAGTTAAAGAGATACCTGAATTCACCATCCCTGCAGATTATGTGTTGATTTCATTGGACGTCACAGCACTGGTCACTAACGTCCCCATAGATCTCGCTCTTAACGTCATTGGCAACAGATGGGAACAACTAAAAACACCTTCTCTAAAAATTCCCAAATCAGAATTTTTAAAAGCCACCAAAGACTGTTTAGAGAATAATATTTTCTTGTTCGATAATAGGATTTATAAACAGACCTTTGGCTGTGCTATGGGTTCTCCTCTATCTCCAACTGTGGCGAACCTCGTAATGGAAGAATTAGAACAAAATGTTATACCCACGCTGAGTTTTGAATTGCCTTTCTATAAGCGATACGTAGATGACATAGTGACAGCAGTACCTATAAACAAAATAGATGAAATTGTAGACAAATTTAATAGCTTCCATACACGTCTCAAATTTACTTTTGAAAAAGAAGTTAATGGCAGGATCAATTTTCTTGATATGACTCTAATCCGACATAATAGCGGCCTTATAACTGATTGGTATCACCAAGACACTTGGTCGGGACGGTATATAAACTTCAATTCCGCACACCCAATCTCACATAAAGTAGGACTTACCATCGGGTTAATAGACCGTGCTTTACACCTATCTAACGTCTGTTTCCAAGAAAAGAATTTAGACCTAATACGTAAAACGCTTAAAGAAAATAAGTATCCCATTTCCTTTATTAATAAAATGATCAAACAACGTACTTTCCACTACTACCATCCGGTGGAATCTGAAATAAGAAAAGGACTTAGAGAGATTTCAAGAGGGCCTATAACTAAATTAAACACCGTAGTATTACCTTACGTACCGTTTGTATCAGACCACCTTAAGCGTTTACTCAGGAAACATAAAAAGCACACAATTTACTCTGTGAGAAATAACCTCGGCTCCTTATTTCCACCTATTAAGGATCCCATACCTAAGGACAAGCGCACCGGAATTGTATACCGTATCCCCTGTGCCGGTTGTGACGCCTGTTATATTGGCCAAACCGGTCGAAACTCCAAAATCCGAACCTATGAACACAAGAGAAACATTAACCTGCCTGAAACACAACACACAGCACTGACAAAACATAGAATAGAAAATGACCATCTGTTTGACTACGATAATCTTGAAATTCTACATAAGGAAAGAATCTACCACAGAAGGTTACACCTTGAAACCTTTGAAATTATTAAGCATGACAAATGTGTAAACTTAAGGTACGAAAAACCTGATATTACGGACATTTACCAACATTTGCTCCGTAATTGGTAATACACCGTTAAACGCTACGACGTTCATCTGTCACAAGTTAACTTAATAATTCATCCCTTCTGTGTAACTGTCATAAGAAAACAAGACGAATTGTATTCACTTTGCCAAAATAGATGTACGTGGCCCTGACATGACAACGACACCCGTCACTCAGGTGAGCTACATATGACAGAACACATAACCTCTCCTGTCACTATCATTTTCTACTCGGGCCCTGGACGACGCCATGATACGACGTTGCCCAGGTGAGCTCTGGTCAGTTGCGCGGCAAATTCAAATGTGTTCTTTCCTCCTTAGTTTAACCCGTTCCTTGTTTTCCCCCCACCCTTTAAATCCTTCCCCACATTTGCGGCAATTCAAACAGCTACATATGTGCCTCAGTACACCCATCCTCTTGTCCTTCAACACGCAGTATATCCCACTAAAACATAACAAATCTCCGCCTCCTTCATAACTCCTTTAACCTCGAGTGAAACCATATGTGAGTAATGTGCTCTGGTTTTAATTGCTTTCATTGTAAACGTTTAAATGTGAATTTACTTCTAATTTATCTCTATTGGACGAATGTCTATTAAATACAATTTTCCTTTTTCTTTCTCTCTATTTATCGCAGTTAACATATTTTATGCTAAACTTACATTAAACAAACTCTTATAAAGTAGCTTAATATATAACATTTAATTATCACATTATATTTTCTCGCTTCTCTTATTTATACAGTTCAACAGTCCCTGAGGAGGGCCAGGAAAACCGGCCGAAACGTTGGACAACTATATTCTATTTATTGACCGATATAACACGCCAAATAATTATTAAGGAACATCAATTATATAGATGCAAATATCTTCACTCCTATCAATGTGATCGGATTCTGCCTCATCATACCTTGTCCAGGATGTCCAAGTGTACAAAAATTGTGCGGTAGCACTTGTCCAAAGCGACTCTCTTTGCACTCAGGTCGAATCATATGCCGAAGTATCTAAAATTGCCGATGTTATCCGAATGATATAGACGCAAATATGTTAACTCCTATCAATGTGACAGGATTCTGTCTCATCATACCTTGTCCAGGATGTCCAAGTGTACAAGATTTGCGCGGTAGCACTTGAGAAAAGCGACTCTCTTTGGACTCAGGTCGATCCATATACCGAAGTATCAAAAATTGCCGATGTTATCCGAATGATATAGATGCAAATATCTTAAATAGAAGCATCCAGAATTGCCAATGTCGTCCAATGATATAGATGCAAATATCTTCACACCTATCAATTTTACAGCATTCTGGCTCATCGTATCTTGTCCAGGGGGTTCAAATGTAAAAGATTTGTGCGGTAGCACTTGTCCAGACTGATTCTCTTTGGATTCAGGTCGAATCATACGCCGGATCTCCACGATTGCCAATGTCGTCCAATGATATAGATGCAAATATCTTTACTCCTATCAATTTGCCAGGATTCTGCCTCATCGTATCTTGTCCAGGGGGTCCAAATGTACAAGATTTGTGCGGTAGCACTTGTCCAAAGCGACTCTCTTTGGACTAAGGTCGATCCATATGCCGAAGTAAGCAAAATTGTCGATGTTATCCAAATGATATAGATGCAAATATCTTAACTCCTATCAATTTGCTAGGATTCTGCCTCATCATACCTTGTTCCGGAGGTCACAATGCACAAGATTTGGGTGGCAGCATTTGTCCAAAGCGACTCTCTTTGGACTGAGGTCGAACCATAAGCCGAGCATCCAGAATTGCCAATGTCGTCCAATGATACAGATGCAAAAATCTAGACTCCTATCAATGTGATAGGATTCTGCCTTATCATACCTTGTCCAGGAGGTCCAAATGTACAAGATTTGTGCGGTAGCACTTGTCCAAAGCGACTCTCTTTGGCCTCCGGTCGAATCATATGCCGGAGCATCCAGAATTGCCAATGTCGTCCAATGATACAGATGCAAATATCCTTACTCCTATCAATGTGATGGATTCTGCCTCATCATATCTTGTCCAGGCGGACCAAATGTACAAGATTTGTGCGGTAGCACTTGTCCAAAGCGACTCTCTTTGGACACAGGTCGAATCATAAGCCGACCATCCAAAATTGCCAATGTCGCCCAATGATATAGATGCAAATATCTTTACTCCTCTCAACGTGATAGGATTCTGCCTCATCATACCTTGTCCAGGAGGTCCAAATAGAAAAGACTTGGGCGACAGCATTTGTCCAAAGCGACTCTCTTTGGACACAGGTCGAATCATAAGCCGAGCATCCAGAATTGCCAATGTCGTCCAATGATATAGATGCAAATATCTTTACTCCTATTAATGTGATAGGATTCTGCCCCATCATACCTTGTTACCGAGGTCAAAATGCACAAGCTTTGGGCGGCAGCATTTGTCCAAACCGACTCTCTTTGGACTCAGGTCGAATCATAAGCCGGAGCATCCAGAATTGCCATTGTCGTCCAATTATATAGATGCAAATATCTTCACTCCTATCAATGTGATAGGATTCTGCCTCATCATACCTTGTCCAGGATGTCCAAGTGTACAAAAATTGTGCGGTAGCACTTGTCCAAAGCGACTCTCTTTGCACTCAGGTCGAATCATAAGCCGAGCATCCAGAATTGCCAATGTCGTCCAATGATATAGATGCAAATATTTTTTTCTCCTATCCGTGTGACAGGATTCTGTCTCATCATACCTTTTCCAGGAGGTCCAAATGCACAAGATTTGGGAGTCAGCATTTGTCCAAACCGACTCTCTTTGGACTCAGGTCGATCCATATGCCGAAGTATCTAAAATTGCCGATGTTATCCGAATGATATAGATGCAAATATCTTTACTCCTATCAATTGTACAGCATTCTGCCTCATCGTATCTTGTCCAGGAGGTTCAAATGTAAAAGATTTGTGCGGTAGCACTTGTCCAGACTGATTCTCTTTGGATTCAGGTCGAATCATACGCCGGATCTCCAGGATTGCCAATGTCTTCCAATGATATAGATGCAAATATCTTTACTCCTATCAATTTGCCAGCATTCTGCCTCATCGTATCTTGTCCAGGGGGTCCAAATGTACAAGATTTGTACGGTAGTACTTGTCCAAACCGACTCGCTTTGGACTGAGGTCGAACCATAAGCCGAGCATCCAGAATTGCCAATGTCGTCCGATGATACAGATGCAAAAATCTTGATTCCTATCAATGTGATAGGATTCTGCCTCATCATATCTTGTCCAGGCGGACCAAATGTACAAGATGTGTGCAGTAGCACTTGTCCAAAGCGACTCTCTTTGGCCTCCGGTCGATTCATAAGCCGAAGCATCCAGAATTGCCAATGTCGTCCAATTATGTAGATGCAAATATCTTCACTCCTATCAATTTGACAGGATTCTGGCTTATCGTATCTTGTCCAGGAGGTTCAAGTGTACAAGATTTGTGCGGTAGCACTTGTCCACAGAGACTGTCTTTGGACTCAGGTTGAATCATAAGCCGGAGCATCCAGAATTGCCAATGTCGTCCAATGATATAGATGCAAATATTTTTTTCTCCTATCCGTGTGACAGGATTCTGTCTCATCATACCTTTTCCAGGAGGTCCAAATGCACAAGATTTGGGAGTCAGCATTTGTCCAAACCGACTCTCTTTGGACTCAGGTCGATCCATATGCCGAAGTATCTAAAATTGCCGATGTTATCCGAATGATATAGATGCAAATATCTTTACTCCTATCAATTGTACAGCATTCTGCCTCATCGTATCTTGTCCAGGAGGTTCAAATGTAAAAGATTTGTGCGGCAGCATTTGTCCAAACCGTCTCTCTTTGGACTCAGGTCGAATCATAAGCCGGAGCATCCAGAATTGCCAATGTCGTCCAATGATATAGATGCAAATAGCTTCACTCCTATCAATTTGACAGGATTCTGGCTCATCGTATCTTGTCCACGAGGTTCAAGTGTACAAGATTTGTGCGGCAGCATTTGTCCAAACCGTCTCTCTTTGGACTCAAGTCGATCCATATGCCGAAGTACCAAAAATTGCCGATTTATCCGGATGGTGTTCATTATAGTTTACCTGACCGGTTTTACCGATGATGTTCCTAATTAATTATTTGGCGTGTTATATCGGTCAATAAATAAGGATTCAGGTCGAATCATAAGCCGGAGCATCTAGAATTGCCAATGTCGTCCAATAGTATAGATGCAAATATCTTTACTCCTATCAATTTGACAGGATCCTGGCTCATCGTATCTTGTCCAGGGGGTCCAAATGTACAAGTTTTGTGCGGTAGCACTTGACCAGACTGATACTCTTTGGATTCAGGTCGAATCATACGCCGGATCTCCAGGATTGCCAATGTCGTCCAATGATATAGATGCAAATATCTTTACTCCTATCAATTTGCCAGGATTCTGCCTCATCGTATCTTGTCCAGGGGGTCCAAATGTACAAGATTTGTGCGGTAGCACTTGTCCAAAGCGACTCTCTTTGGACACAGGTCGAATCATAAGCCGACCATCCAAAATTGCCAATGTCGCCCAATGATATAGATGCAAATATCTTTACTGCTCTCAATGTGATAGGATTCTGTCTCATCATACCTTGTCCAGGAGGTCCAAATAGAAAAGACTTGGGCGACGGCATTTGTCCAAAGCGACTCTCTTTGGACACAGGTCGAATCATAAGCCGAGCATCCAGAATTGCCAATGTCGTCCAATGATATAGATGCAAATATCTTTACTCCTATTAATGTGATAGGATTCTGCCTCATCATACCTTGTCCAGGATGTCCAAGTGTACAAAAATTGTGCGGTAGCACTTGACAAAAGCGAATCTCTTTGGACTCAGGTCGAATCATAAGCCGAGTATCCAGAATTGCCAATGTCGTCCAATGATATAGATGCAAATATCTTCACACCTATCAATTTCACAGGACCCTGGCTCATCGTATCTTGTCCAGGGGGTCCAAATGTACAAGTTTTGGGCGGCAGCACTTGCCCAAAGCGATTCTCTTCGAACTCAGGTCGAATCACATGGAGAAGTATCTAAAATTGCCGATGTTATCCGAATGATATAGACGCACATATCTTAACTCCTATCAATTTGACAGGATTCTGGCTCATCGTATCTTGTCCAGGAGGTTCAAGTGTACAAGATTTGTGCGGTAGCACTTGACAAAAGCGAATCTCTTTGGACTCAGGTCGAATCATAAGCCGAGCATCCAGAATTGCCAATGTCGTCCAATGATATAGATGCAAATATCTTTACTCCTATCAATGTGATAGGATTCTGCCTCATCATACCTCGTCCAGGAGGTCCAAATGTACAAGATTTGTGCGGTAGCACTTGACAAAAGCGAATCTCTTTGGTCTCAGGTCGATCAATATGCCGAAGTAACAAAATTTGCCGATGTTATCCGAATGATATATATGCAAATATCTTAACTCCTATCAAATTTCAAGGATTCTGCCTCATCATACCTTGTCCAGGAGGTCCAAATGGACAAGATTTGTGTGGTAGCACTTGTCCGAAGCGACTGTCTTTGGATTCAGGTCGAATCATAAGCCGGAGCATCTAGAATTGCCAATGTCTTCCAATAGTATAGATGCAAATATCTTTACTCCTATCAATTTTACAGGATCCTGGCTCATCGTATCTTGTCCAGGGGGTCCAAATGTACAAGTTTTGGGCGGCAGCACTTTTCCAAAGCGACTCTCTTTGGACTTAGGTCGAATCATAAGCCGGAGCATCCAGAATTGCCAATGTCGTCCAATGATATAGATGCAAATAGCTTCACTCCTATCAATTTGACAGGATTCTGGCTCATCGTATCTTGTCCATGAGGTTCAAGTGTACAAGATTTGTGCGGCAGCATTTGTCCAAACCGTTTCTCTTTGGACTCAAGTCGATCCATATGCCGAAGTACCAAAAATTGCCGATTTATCCGAATAATATAGATGCAAATATCTTAACTCCTATCAATTTTCAAGGATTCTGCCTCATCATACCTTTCCAGGAGGTCCAAATGGACAAGATTTGTGCGGTAGCACTTGACAAAAGCGAATCTCTTTGGTCTCAGGTCGATCAATATGCCGAAGTAACAAAATTTGCCGATGTTATCCGAATGATATATATGCAAATATCTTAACTCCTATCAAATTTCAAGGATTCTGCCTCATCATACCTTGTCCAGGAGGTCCAAATGGACAAGATTTGTGTGGTAGCACTTGTCCGAAGCGACTGTCTTTGGATTCAGGTCGAATCATAAGCCGGAGCATCTAGAATTGCCAATGTCTTCCAATAGTATAGATGCAAATATCTTTACTCCTATCAATTTTACAGGATCCTGGCTCATCGTATCTTGTCCAGGGGGTCCAAATGTACAAGTTTTGGGCGGCAGCACTTTTCCAAAGCGACTCTCTTTGGACTTAGGTCGAATCATAAGCCGGAGCATCCAGAATTGCCAATGTCGTCCAATGATATAGATGCAAATAGCTTCACTCCTATCAATTTGACAGGATTCTGGCTCATCGTATCTTGTCCATGAGGTTCAAGTGTACAAGATTTGTGCGGCAGCATTTGTCCAAACCGTTTCTCTTTGGACTCAAGTCGATCCATATGCCGAAGTACCAAAAATTGCCGATTTATCCGAATAATATAGATGCAAATATCTTAACTCCTATCAATTTTCAAGGATTCTGCCTCATCATACCTTTCCAGGAGGTCCAAATGGACAAGATTTGTGTGGTAGCACTTGTCCAAAGCGACTCCCTTTGGATTCAGGTCGAATCATAAGCCGGAGCATCTAGAATTGCCAATGTCGTCCAATAGTATAGATGCAAATATTTTTACTCCTATCAATTTTACAGGATCCTGGCTCATCGTATCTTGTCCAGGGGATCCAAATGTACAAGTTTTGGCCGGCAGCACTTGCCCAAAGCGATTCTCTTCGAACTCAGGTCGAATCACATGGAGAAGTATCTAAAATTGCCGATGTTATCCGAATGATATAGACGCACATATCTTAACTCCTATCAATTTGACAGGATTCTGGCTCATCGTATCTTGTCCAGGAGGTTCAAGTGTAAAAGATTTGGGCTTCAGCATTTGTCCAAAGCGACTCTCTTTGGACTCAGGTCGAATCATAAGCCGGAGCATCCAGAAGTGCCAATGTCGTCCAATGATATAGATGCAAATATCTTCACTCCTATCAATTTGACAGGATTCTAGCCAATGGAATCTTGTCCAGGAGGTTCAAGTGTACAAGATTTGTGCACTAGCACTTGACAAAAGCGAATCTCTTTGGTCTCAGGTCGAATCATAAGCCGAGCATCCAGAATTGCCAATGTCGTCCAAGGATATAGATGCGAATGTCTTTACTCCTATCAATGTGATAGGATTCTGCCTCATCATACCTTGTCCAGGAGGTCCAAATGTACAAGATTTGTGCGGTAGCACTTGACAAAAGCGACTCTCTTTGGACTCAGGTCGAATCATAAGCAGAGTATCCAGAATTGCCAATGTCGCCCAATGATATAGATGCAAATATCTTTACTGCTCTCAATGTGATAGGATTCTGTCTCATCATACCTTGTCCAGGAGGTCCAAATAGAAAAGACTTGGGCGACGGCATTTGTCCAAAGCGACTCTCTTTGGACACAGGTCGAATCATAAGCCGAGCATCCAGAATTGCCAATGTCGTCCAATGATATAGATGCAAATATCTTTACTCCTATGAATGTGATAGGATTCTGCCTCATCATACCTTGTCCAGGATGTCCAAGTGTACAAAAATTGTGCGGTAGCACTTGACAAAAGCGAATCTCTTTGGACTCAGGTCGAATCATAAGCCGAGTATCCAGAATTGCCAATGTCGTCCAATGATATAGATGCAAATATCTTCACACCTATCAATTTCACAGGACCCTGGCTCATCGTATCTTGTCCAGGGGGTCCAAATGTACAAGTTTTGGGCGGCAGCACTTGCCCAAAGCGATTCTCTTCGAACTCAGGTCGAATCACATGGAGAAGTATCTAAAATTGCCGATGTTATCCGAATGATATAGACGCACATATCTTAACTCCTATCAATTTGACAGGATTCTGGCTCATCGTATCTTGTCCAGGAGGTTCAAGTGTACAAGATTTGTGCGGTAGCACTTGACAAAAGCGAATCTCTTTGGACTCAGGTCGAATCATAAGCCGAGCATCCAGAATTGCCAATGTCGTCCAATGATATAGATGCAAATATCTTTACTCCTATCAATGTGATAGGATTCTGCCTCATCATACCTCGTCCAGGAGGTCCAAATGTACAAGATTTGTGCGGTAGCACTTGACAAAAGCGAATCTCTTTGGTCTCAGGTCGATCAATATGCCGAAGTAACAAAATTTGCCGATGTTATCCGAATGATATATATGCAAATATCTTAACTCCTATCAAATTTCAAGGATTCTGCCTCATCATACCTTGTCCAGGAGTTCCAAATGTACAAGATTTGTGCGGTAGTACTTGTCCAAAGCGACTGTCTTTGGATTCAGGTCGAATCATAAGCCGGAGCATCCATAATTGCCAATGTCGTCCAATAGTATAGATGCAAATATCTTTACTCCTATCAATTTGACAGGATCCTGGCTCATCGTATCTTGTCCAGGGGGTCCAAATGTACAAGTCTTGGGCGGCACCACTTTTCCAAAGCGACTCTCTTTGGACTCAGGTCGAATCATAAGCCGGAGCATCCAGAATTGCCAATGTCGTCCAATGATATAGATGCAAATAGCTTCACTCCTATCAATTTGACAGGATTCTGGCTCATCGTATCTTGTCCATGAGGTTCAAGTGTACAAGATTTGTGCGGCAGCATTTGTCCAAACCGTCTCTCTTTGGACTCAAGTCGATCCATATGCCGAAGTACCAAAAATTGCCGATTTATCCGAATAATATAGATGCAAATATCTTAACTCCTATCAATTTTCAAGGATTCTGCCTCATCATACCTTTCCAGGAGGTCCAAATGGACAAGATTTGTGTGGTAGCACTTGTCCGAAGCGACTCCCTTTGGATTCAGGTCGAATCATAAGCCGGAGCATCTAGAATTGCCAATGTCGTCCAATAGTATAGATGCAAATATCTTTACTCCTATCAATTTTACAGGATCCTGGCTCATCGTATCTTGTCCAGGGGGTCCAAATGTACAAGTTTTGGGCGGCAGCACTTTTCCAAAGCGACTCTCTTTGGACTTAGGTCGAATCATAAGCCGGAGCATCCAGAATTGCCAATGTCGTCCAATGATATAGATGCAAATAGCTTCACTTCTATCAATTTGACAGGATTCTGGCTCATCGTATCTTGTCCATGAGGTTCAAGTGTACAAGATTTGTGCGGCAGCATTTGTCCAAACCGTTTCTCTTTGGACTCAAGTCGATCCATATGCCGAAGTACCAAAAATTGCCGATTTATCCGAATAATATAGATGCAAATATCTTAACTCCTATCAATTTTCAAGGATTCTGCCTCATCATACCTTTCCAGGAGGTCCAAATGGACAAGATTTGTGTGGTAGCACTTGTCCAAAGCGACTCCCTTTGGATTCAGGTCGAATCATAAGCCGGAGCATCTAGAATTGCCAATGTCGTCCAATAGTATAGATGCAAATATCTTTACTCCTATCAATTTTACAGGATCCTGGCTCATCGTATCTTGTCCAGGGGATCCAAATGTACAAGTTTTGGCCGGCAGCACTTGCCCAAAGCGATTCTCTTCGAACTCAGGTCGAATCACATGGAGAAGTATCTAAAATTGCCGATGTTATCCGAATGATATAGACGCACATATCTTAACTCCTATCAATTTGACAGGATTCTGGCTCATCGTATCTTGTCCAGGAGGTTCAAGTGTACAAGATTGGCGGTAGCACTTGACAAAAGCGAATCTCTTTGGACTCAGGTCGAATCATAAGCCGAGCATCCAGAATTGCCATTGTCGTCCAATGATATAGATGCAAATATCTTTACTCCTATCAATTTGCCAAGATTCTGACTCATCGTATCTTGTCCAGGGGGTCCAAATGTACAAGATTTGTGCGGTAGCACTTGTCCAAAGCGACTCTCTTTGGACTAAGGTCGATTCATATGCCGAAGTAACCAAAATTGTCGATGTTATCCAAATGATATAGATGCAAATATCTTAACTCCTATCAATTTGCTAGGATTCTGCCTCATCATACCTTGTTCCGGAGGTCACAATGCACAAGATTTGGGCGGCAGCATTTGTCCAAAGCGACTCTCTTTGGACTGAGGTCGAACCATAAGCCGAGCATCCAGAATTGCCAATGTCGTCCAATGATACAGATGCAAAAATCCAGACTCCTATCAATGTGATAGGATTCTGCCTTATCATACCTTGTCCAGGAGGTCCAAATGTACAAGATTTATGCGGTAGCACTTGTCCAAAGCGACTGTCTTTGGCCTCCGGTCGAATCATATGCCGGAGCATCCAGAATTGCCAATGTCGTCCAATGATACAGATGCAAATATCTTTACTCCTATCAATGTGATAGGATTCTGCCTCATCATATCTTGTCCAGGCGGACCAAATGTACAAGATTTGTGCGGTAGCACTTGTCCAAAGCGACTCTCTTTGGACTCAGGTCGAATCATAAGCCGGAGCATCCAGAAGTGCCAATGTCGTCCAATGATATAGATGCAAATATCTTCACTCCTATCAATTTGACAGGATTCTAGCCAATGGAATCTTGTCCAGGAGGTTCAAGTGTACAAGATTTGTGCACTAGCACTTGACAAAAGCGAATCTCTTTGGTCTCAGGTCGAATCATAAGCCGAGCATCCAGAATTGCCAATGTCGTCCAAGGATATAGATGCGAATGTCTTTACTCCTATCAATGTGATAGGATTCTGCCTCATCATACCTTGTCCAGGAGGTCCAAATGTACAAGATTTGTGCGGTAGCACTTGACAAAAGCGAATCTCTTTGGACTCAGGTCGAATCATAAGCAGAGTATCCAGAATTGCCAATGTCGTCCAATGATATAGATGCAAATATCTTCACACCTATCAATTTGACAGGACCCTGGCTCATCGTATCTTGTCCAGGGGATCCAAATGTACAAGTTTTGGGCGGCAGCACTTGCCCAAAGCGATTCTCTTCGAACTCAGGTCGAATCACATGGAGAAGTATCTAAAATTGCCGATGTTATCCGAATGATATAGACGCACATATCTTAACTCCTATCAATTTGACAGGATTCTGGCTCATCGTATCTTGTCCAGGAGGTTCAAGTGTACAAGATTTGGGCTTCAGCATTTGTCCAAAGCGACTCTCTTTGGACTCAGGTCGAATCATAAGCCGGAGCATCCAGAATTGCCAATGTCGTCCAATGATATAGATGCAAATAGCTTCACTCCTATCAATTTGACAGGATTCTGGCTCATCGTATCTTGTCCACGAGGTTCAAGTGTACAAGATTTGTGCGGCAGCATTTGTCCAAACCGTCTCTCTTTGGACTCAAGTCGATCCATATGCCGAAGTACCAAAAATTGCCGATTTATCCGAATGGTGTTCATTATAGTTTACCTGACCGGTTTTACCGATGATGTTCCTAATTAATTATTTGGCGTGTTATATCGGTCAATAAATAAGGATTCAGGTCGAATCATAAGCCGGAGCATCTAGAATTGCCAATGTCGTCCAATAGTATAGATGCAAATATCTTTACTCCTATCAATTTGACAGGATCCTGGCTCATCGTATCTTGTCCAGGGGGTCCAAATGTACAAGTTTTGTGCGGTAGCACTTGACCAGACTGATTCTCTTTGGATTCAGGTCGAATCATACGCCGGATTTCCAGGATTGCCAATGTCGTCCAATGATATAGATGCAAATATCTTTACTCCTATCAATTTGCCAGGATTCTGCCTCATCGTATCTTGTCCAGGGGGTCCAAATGTACAAGATTTGTGCGGTAGCACTTGTCCAAAGCGACTCTCTTTGGACACAGGTCGAATCATAAGCCGACCATCCAAAATTGCCAATGTCGCCCAATGATATAGATGCAAATATCTTTACTGCTCTCAATGTGATAGGATTCTGCCTCATCATACCTTGTCCAGGAGGTCCAAATAGAAAAGACTTGGGCGACGGCATTTGTCCAAAGCGACTCTCTTTGGACACAGGTCGAATCATAAGCCGAGCATCCAGAATTGCCAATGTCGTCCAATGATATAGATGCAAATATCTTTACTCCTATTAATGTGATAGGATTCTGCCTCATCATACCTTGTCCAGGATGTCCAAGTGTACAAAAATTGTGCGGTAGCACTTGTCCAAAGCGACTCTCTTTGCACTCAGGTCGAATCATAAGCCGAGCATCCAGAATTGCCAATGTCGTCCAATGATATAGCGGCAAATATCCTCACTCCTATCAATTTTACAGCATTCTGCCTCATCGTATCTTGTCCAGGAGGTTCAAATGTAAAAGATTTGTGCGTTAGCACTTGTCCAGACTGATTCTCTTTGGATTCAGGTCGAATCATACGCCGGATCTCCAGGATTGCCAATGTCGTCCAATGATATAGATGCAAATATATTTACTCCTATCAATTTGCCAGGATTCTGCCTCATCGTATCTTGTCCAGGGGGTCCAAATGTACAAGTTTTGGGCGGCAGCACTTGTCCAAAGCCACTCTCTTTGAACTCAGGTCGAATCATATGGCGAAGTATCTAAAATTGCCGATGTTATCCGAATGATATAGACGCAAATATCTTAACTCCTATCAATTTGGCAGTATTCTGCCTCATCATACCTTGTCCAGGAGGTCCAAGTGTACAAACATTGTGCGGTAGCACTTGTCCAAAGCGACTCTCTTTGCACTCAGGTCGAATCATAAGCCGAGCATCCAGAATTGCCAATGTCGTCCAATGATATAGATGCAAATATCATTACTCCTATTAATGTGATAGGATTCTGCCTCATCATACCTTGTCCAGGATGTCCAAGTGTACAAGATTTGTGCGGTAGCACTTGTCCAAAGAGACTGTCTTTGGACTCAGGTCGAATCATAAGCCGGAGCATCCAGAATTCCCAATGTCGTCCAATTATATAGATGCAAATACCTTTACTCCAATCAATTTGACAGGATTCTGCTCATCATACCTTGTTCCGGAGGTCAAAATGCACAAGATTTGGGCGGCAGCACTTGTCCAAACCGACTCTCTTTGGACTCAGGTCGAATCATAGGCCGGAGCATCCAGAATTGCCAATGTCGTCCAATTATATAGATGCAAATATCTTCACTCCTATCAATGTGATAGGATTCTGCCTCATCATACCTTGTCCAGTATGTCCAAGTGTACAAAAATTGTGCGGTAGCACTTGTCCAAAGCGACTCTCTTTGCACTCAGGTCGAATCATATGCCGGAGCATCCACAATCGCCATTGTCGTCCTATGATATAGATGCAAATATCTTCACACCTATCAATTTGCCAGGATTCTGCCTCATCGTATCTTGTCCAGGGGGTCCAAATGTACAAGATTTGTGCGGTAGCACATGTCCAAAGCGACTCGCTTTGGACTCAGGTCGAATCATAAGCCGAGCATCCAGAATTGCCAATGTCGTCCAATGATATAGATGCAAATATATTTACTCATATCCATGTGACAGGATTCTGTCTCATCATACCTTTTCCAGGAGGTCCAAATGCACAAGATTTGGGAGTCAGCATTTGTCCAAACCGACTCTCTTTGGACTCAGGTCGATCCATAAGCCGAAGCATTCAGAATTGCCATTGCCGTCCAATGATGTAGATGCAAATATCTTCACTCCTATCAATTTGACAGGATCCTGGGTCATCGTATCTTGTCCAGAAGGTCCAATTGTAGAAGATTTGTGCCGTTGGACTTGTCCAAAGTGACTCTTTTGGCCTCCGGTCGAATCATATTCCGGAGCATCCAGAATTGCCAATGTCGTCGGATGATGTAGATGCAAATATCTTCACTCCTATCAATTTGACAGGATTCTGGCTCATCGTATCTTGTCCAGGAGGTTCAAGTGTACAAGATTTGTGCGGTAGCCCTTGAGAAAAGCGAATCTCTTTGAACACAGGTCGATCCATAAGCCGAAGCATCCAGAATTGCTAATGTCGTCCAATGATATAGATGCAAATATCTTAACTCCAATCAATTTGACACGATTCTGCCTCATCGTACCTTTTCCAGGGGGTCCAAATGTACAAGATTTGTGCGGTAGCACTTGTCCAGACCGATTCTCTTTGGATTCAGGTCGAATCATACGCCGGATCCCCAGAATTGCCAATATCGTCCAATGATGGAGATGCAAATATCTTCACTCATATCCATGTGACAGGATTCTGCCTCATCGTATCTTGTCCAGGGGGTCCAAATGTACAAGATTTGTGCCGTAGCACTTGTCCAAAGCGACTCTCTTTGGACTCAGGTCGAATCATATGGAGAAGTATCTAAAATTGCCGATGTTATCCAAATGATATAGACGCAAATATCTTAACTCCTATAAATGTGATAGGATTCTGCCTCATCATATCTTGTCCAGGCGGACCAAATGTACAAGATTTGTGCGGTTGCACTTGTCCAAAGCGACTCTCTTTGGACACAGGTCGAATCATAAGCCGACCATCCGAAATTGCCAATGTCGTCCAATAGTATAGATGCAAATATCTTTACTCCTATCAATTTGACAGGATCCTGGCTCATCGTATCTTGTCCAGGGGGTCCAAATGTACAAGTTTTGGGCGGCAGCACTTGTCCAAAGCCACTCTCTTTGAACTCAGGTCGAATCATATGGCGAAGTATCTAAAATTGCCGATGTTATCCGAATGATATAGACGCAAATATCTTAACTCCTATCAATTTGGCAGTATTCTGCCTCATCATACCTTGTCCAGGAGGTCCAAATGCACAAGATTTGGGAGTCAGCATTTGTCCAAACTGACTCTCTTTGTACTCAGGTCGATCCATATACCGAGCATCCAGAATTCCCAATGACGTCCAATGATATAGATGCAAATATCTTCACTCCTCTCAATTTGACAGGATTCTAGCCCATGGAATCTTGTCCAGGCGGACCAAATGTACAAGATTTGTGCGGTAGTACTTGTCCAAAGCGACTGTCTTTGGATTCAAGTCGAATCATAAGCCGAAGCATTCAGAATTGCCATTGCCGTCCAATGATGTAGATGCAAATATCTTCACTCCTATAAATTTGACAGGATTCTGGCTCATCGTATCTTGTCCAGGAGGTTCAAGTGTACAAGATTTGTGCGGTAGCACTTGTCCAAAGAGACTGTCTTTGGACTCAGGTCGAATCATAAGCCGGCGCATCCAGAATTGCCAATGTCGTCCAATTATATAGATGCAAATATCTTCACTCCTATCAATGTGATAGGATTCTGCCTCATCATACCTTGTCCAGGATGTCCAAGTGTACAAAAATTGTGCGGTAGCACTTGTCCAAAGCGACTCTCTTTGCTCTCAGGTCGAATCATAAGCCGAGCATCCAGAATTGCCAATGTCGTCCAATGATATAGATGCAAATATTTTTTTCTCCTATCAATGTGACAGGATTCTGTCTCATCATACCTTTTCCAGGAGGTCCAAATGCACAAGATTTGGGAGTCAGCATTTGTCCAAACTGACTCTCTTTGTACTCAGGTCGATCCATATACCGAGCATCCAGAATTCCCAATGACGTCCAATGATATAGATGCAAATATCTTCACTCCTCTCAATTTGACAGGATTCTAGCCCATGGAATCTTTTCCAGGCGGACCAAATGTACAAGATTTGTGCGGTAGGACTTGCCCAAAGCGACTCTCTTTGGCCTCCGGTCGAATCATATGCCGGAGCATCCAGAATTGCCAATGTCGTCCAATGATATAGATGCAAATAGCTTCACTCCTATCAATTTTACAGGATTCTGGCTCAGCGTATCTTGTCCAGGAGGATCAAGTGTACAAGATTTGTGCGGTAGCACTTTACAAAAGCGACTCTCTTTGGCCTCCGGTCGAATCATATGCCGGGGCATCCAGAATTGCCAATGTCGTCCAATGATATAGATGCAAATATCTTTACTCCTATCAATGTGACAGGATTCTGCCTCATCATACCTTGTCCAGGAGGTCCAAATGTACAAGATTTGGGAGTCCGCATTTGTCCAAACCGACTCTCTTTGGACTCAAGTCGATTCATATGCCTAAGTATCTAAAATTGCCGATGTTATCCGAATGATATAGACGCAAATATCTTAACTCCTATCAATTTGGCAGTATTCTGCCTCATCATACCTTGTCCAGGAGGTCCAAATGTACAAGATTTGTGCGGTAGCACTTTTCCAAAGCGACTCTCTTTGGACTCAGGTCGAATCATAAGCCGGAGCATCCAGAATTGCCAATGTCGTACAATCATGCAGATGCAAATATCTTTACTCCTATCAATGTGATAGGATTCTGCCTTATCATACCTTGTCCAGGAGGTCCAAATGCACAAGATTTGGGAGTCAGCATTTCTCCAAACCGACTCTCTTTGGACTCAGGTCGATCCATATGCCGAAGTATCTAAAATTGCCGATGTTATCCGAATGATATAGACGCAAATGTCTTAACTCCTATCAATTTGGCAGTATTCTGCCTCATCATACCTTGTCCAGGATGTCCAAATGGACAAGATTTGGGCTTCAGCATTTGTCCAAAGCGACTCTCTTTGGACTGAGGTCGAACCATAAGCCGAGCATCCAGAATTGCCAATGTCGTCCAATGATATAGATGCAAATACCTTTACTCCTATCAATGTGACAGGATTCTGCCTCACCATACCTTTCGAGGAGGTCCAAATGTACAAGTTTTTGAGCGGCAGCATTTGTCCAAACCGACTCTTTTTGGCCTCAGGTCGATCCATATGCCGAAGTAACCAAAATTGTCGATGTTATCCAAATGATATAGATGCAAATATCTTAACTCTTATCAATTTGATAGGATTCTGCGTCATCATACCTTGTTCCGGAGGTTCAAATGTACAAGATTTGTGCGGTAGTACTTGTCCAGACCGACTCTGTTTGGACTCAGTTCGAATCATAAGCCGAAGAATCCAAAATTGCCGATATTGCCAATGATATAGAGGCAAATATCCTCACTCCTATCAATTGTACAGCATTCTGCCTCATCGTATCTAGCCCAAGAGGTTCAAATGTACAAGATTTGTGCGGTAGCACTTGACAAAAGCAAATCTCTTCGGACTCCGGTCGATTCATAAGCCGAAGTATCCAGAATTGCCAATGTCGTCCAATGATATAGAGGCAAATATCCTCACTCCTATCACTTTGACAGGATTCTGCCTTATCGTATCTTGTCCAGGGGGTCCAAATGTACAAGATTTGTGTGGTAGCACTTGACAAAAGCGAATCTCTTTGGTCTCAGGTCGATCAATATGCCGAAGTAACAAAATTTGCCGATGTTATCCGAATGATATATATGCAAATATCTTAACTCCTATCAAATTTCAGGGATTCTGCCTCATCATACCTTGTCCAGGAGTTCCAAATGTACAAGATTTGTGCGGTAGTACTTGTCCAAAGCGACTGTCTTTGGATTCAGGTCGAATCATAAGCCGGAGCTTCCAGAATTGCCAATGTCGTCCAATAGTATAGATGCAAATATCTTTACTCCTATCAATTTGACAGGATCCCGGCTCATCGTATCTTGTCCAGGAGGTTCAAATGTACAAGATTTGTGCGGTAGCACTTAACAAAGCGAATCTCTTTGGTCTCAGGTCGATCAATATGCCGAAGTAACAAAAATTGCCGATGTTATCCGAATGATATAGATGCAAATATCTTAACTCCTATCAAATTTCAAGGATTCTGCCTCATCATACCTTGTCCAGGAGGTCCAAATGTACAAGATTTGTGCGGTAGCACTTGTCCAAAGCGACTCTCTTTGGACTAAGGTCGGTCCATATGCCGAAGTAACCAAAATTGTCGATGTTATCCAAATGATATAGATGCAAATATCTTCACTCCTATCAATTTGACAGGATTCTGGCTCATCGTATCTTGTCCAGGAGGTTCAAGTGTACAAGATTTGTGCGGTAGCACTTGTCCACAGAGACTGTCTTTGGACTCAGGTCGAATCATAAGCCGGAGCATCCAGAATTGCCAATGTCGTCCAATGATATAGATGCAAATACCTTTACTCCTATCAATTTTACAGGATTCTGGCTGATCGTATCTTGTCCAGGAGGTTCAAGTGTACAAGATTTGTGCGGTAGCACTTGACAAAAGCGAATCTCTTTGGACTCAGGTCGAATCATAAGCCGAGCATCCAGAATTGCCAATGTCGTCCAATGATATAGATGCAAATATCTTCACACCTATCAATTTGACAGGACTCTGGCTCATCGTATCTTGTCCAGGGGGTCCAAATGTACAAGTTTTGGGCGGTAGCACTTGCCCAAAGCGACTCTCTTTTGGCTGAGGTCGAACCATAAGCCGAGCATCCAGAATTGCCAATGTCGTACAATGATACAGATGCAAATATCTTTACTCCTATCAATGTGATAGGATTCTGCCTCATCATACCTTGTCCAGGAGTTCCAAATGTACAAGATTTGTGCGGTAGTACTTGTCCAAAGCGACTGTCTTTGGATTCAGGTCGAATCATAAGCCGGAGCTTCCAGAATTGCCAATGTCGTCCAATAGTATAGATGCAAATATCTTTACTCCTATCAATTTGACAGGATCCCGGCTCATCGTATCTTGTCCAGGAGGTTCAAATGTACAAGATTTGTGCGGTAGCACTTAACAAAGCGAATCTCTTTGGTCTCAGGTCGATCAATATGCCGAAGTAACAAAAATTGCCGATGTTATCCGAATGATATAGATGCAAATATCTTAACTCCTATCAAATTTCAAGGATTCTGCCTCATCATACCTTGTCCAGGAGGTCCAAATGTACAAGATTTGTGCGGTAGCACTTGTCCAAAGCGACTCTCTTTGGACTAAGGTCGGTCCATATGCCGAAGTAACCAAAATTGTCGATGTTATCCAAATGATATAGATGCAAATATCTTCACTCCTATCAATTTGACAGGATTCTGGCTCATCGTATCTTGTCCAGGAGGTTCAAGTGTACAAGATTTGTGCGGTAGCACTTGTCCACAGAGACTGTCTTTGGACTCAGGTCGAATCATAAGCCGGAGCATCCAGAATTGCCAATGTCGTCCAATGATATAGATGCAAATACCTTTACTCCTATCAATTTTACAGGATTCTGGCTGATCGTATCTTGTCCAGGAGGTTCAAGTGTACAAGATTTGTGCGGTAGCACTTGACAAAAGCGAATCTCTTTGGACTCAGGTCGAATCATAAGCCGAGCATCCAGAATTGCCAATGTCGTCCAATGATATAGATGCAAATATCTTCACACCTATCAATTTGACAGGACTCTGGCTCATCGTATCTTGTCCAGGGGGTCCAAATGTACAAGTTTTGGGCGGTAGCACTTGCCCAAAGCGACTCTCTTTTGGCTGAGGTCGAACCATAAGCCGAGCATCCAGAATTGCCAATGTCGTACAATGATACAGATGCAAATATCTTTACTCCTATCAATGTGATAGGATTCTGCCTTATCATACCTTGTCCAGGAGGTCCAAATGCACAAGATTTGTGTAGTAGCACTTGTCCAAAGCGACTCCCTTTGGATTCAGGTCGAATCATAAGCCGAAGAATCCAAAATTGCCGATATTGCCAATGATATAGAGGCAAATATCCTCACTCCTATCAATTGTACAGCATTCTGCCTCATCGTATCTTGTCCAGGGGGTTCAAATGTAAAAGATTTGTGCGGTAGCACTTGTCCAGACTGATTCTCTTTGGATTCAGGTCGAATCATACGCCGGATCTCCAGGATTGCCAATCTCGTCCAATGATATAGATGCAAATATCTTTACTCCTATCAATTTGCCAGGATTCTGCCTCATCGTATCTTGTCCAGGGGGTCCAAATGTACAAGATTTGTGCGGTAGTACTTGTCCAAACCGACTCTCTTTGGACTCAGGTCGAATCATAAGCCAGCGCATCCAGAATTGCCAATGTCGTCCAATTATATAGATGCAAATATCTTCACTCCTATCAATGTGATAGGATTCTGCCTCATCATACCTTGTCCAGGATGTCCAAGTGTACAAAAATTGTGCGGTAGCACTTGTCCAAAGCGACTCTCTTTGCTCTCAGGCCGAATCATAAGCCGAGCATCCAGAATTGCCAATGTCGTCCAATGATATAGATGCAAATATTTTTTTCTCCTATCAATGTGACAGGATTCTGTCTCATCATACCTTTTCCAGGAGGTCCAAATGCACAAGATTTGGGAGTCAGCATTTGTCCAAACTGACTCTCTTTGTACTCAGGTCGATCCATATACCGAGCATCCAGAATTCCCAATGACGTCCAATGATATAGATGCAAATATCTTCACTCCTCTCAATTTGACAGGATTCTAGCCCATGGAATCTTGTCCAGGCGGACCAAATGTACAAGATTTGTGCGGTAGGACTTGCCCAAAGCGACTCTCTTTGGCCTCCGGTCGAATCATATGCCGGAGCATCCAGAATTGCCAATGTCGTCCAATGATATAGATGCAAATAGCTTCACTCCTATCAATTGTACAGGATTCTGGCTCAGCGTATCTTGTCCAGGAGGTTCAAGTGTACAAGATTTGTGCGGTAGCACTTTACAAAAGCGACTCTCTTTGGCCTCCGGTCGAATCACATGCCGGGGCATCCAGAATTGCCAATGTCGTCCAATGATATAGATGCAAATATCTTTACTCCTATCAATGTGACAGGATTCTGCCTCATCATACCTTGTCCAGGATGTCCAAGTGTACAAAAATTGTGCGGTAGCACTTGTCCAAAGCGACTCTCTTTGCACTCAGGTCGAATCATAAGCCGAGCATCCAGAATTCCCAATGACGTCCAATGATATAGATGCAAATATCTTCACTCCTCTCAATTTGACAGGATTCTAGCCCATGGAATCTTGTCCAGGCGGACCAAATGTACAAGATTTGTGCGGTAGGACTTGCCCAAAGCGACTCTCTTTGGCCTCCGGTCGAATCATATGCCGGAGCATCCAGAATTGCCAATGTCGTCCAATGATATAGATGCAAATAGCTTCACTCCTATCAATTTTACAGGATTCTGGCTCATCATAAATTGTTCCCGAGGTCAAAATGCACAAGCTTTGGGCGGCAGCATTTGTCCAAACCGACTCTCTTTGGACTCAGGTCGAATCATAAGCCGGAGCATCCAGAATTGCCAATGTCGTCCAATTATATAGATGCAAATATCTTCACTCCTATCAATGTGATAGGATTCTGTCTCATCATACCTTGTCCAGGATGTCCAAGTGTACAAAAATTGTGCGGTAGGACTTGCCCAAAGCGACTCTCTTTGGCCTCCGGTCGATTCATATGCCGGAGCATCCAGAATTCCCAATGACGTCCAATGATATAGATGCAAATATCTTCACTCCTCTCAATTTGACAGGATTCTAGCCCATGGAATCTTGTCCAGGCGGACCAAATGTACAAGATTTGTGCGGTAGGACTTGCCCAAAGCGACTCTCTTTGGCCTCCGGTCGAATCATATGCCGGAGCATCCAGAATTGCCAATGTCGTCCAATGATATAGATGCAAATAGCTTCACTCCTATCAATTTTACAGGATTCTGGCTCATCATAAATTGTTCCCGAGGTCAAAATGCACAAGCTTTGGGCGGCAGCATTTGTCCAAACCGACTCTCTTTGGACTCAGGTCGATCCAAATGCCGAAGTATCTAAAATTGCCGATGTTATCCGAATGATATAGACGCAAATGTCTTAACTCCTATCAATTTGGCAGTATTCTGCCTCATCATACCTTGTCCAGGATGTCCAAATGGACAAGATTTGGGCTTCAGCATTTGTCCAAAGCGACTCTCTTTGGACTGAGGTCGAACCATAAGCCGAGCATCCAGAATTGCCAATGTCGTCCAATGATATAGATGCAAATACCTTTACTCCTATCAATGTGACAGGATTCTGCCTCACCATACCTTTCGAGGAGGTCCAAATGTACAAGTTTTTGAGCGGCAGCATTTGTCCAAACCGACTCTTTTTGGCCTCAGGTCGATCCATATGCCGAAGTAACCAAAATTGTCGATGTTATCCAAATGATATAGATGCAAATATCTTAACTCTTATCAATTTGATAGGATTCTGCGTCATCATACCTTGTTCCGGAGGTTCAAATGTACAAGATTTGTGCGGTAGTACTTGTCCAGACCGACTCTGTTTGGACTCAGTTCGAATCATAAGCCGAAGAATCCAAAATTGCCGATATTGCCAATGATATAGAGGCAAATATCCTCACTCCTATCAATTGTACAGCATTCTGCCTCATCGTATCTAGCCCAAGAGGTTCAAATGTACAAGATTTGTGCGGTAGCACTTGACAAAAGCAAATCTCTTCGGACTCCGGTCGATTCATAAGCCGAAGTATCCAGAATTGCCAATGTCGTCCAATGATATAGAGGCAAATATCCTCACTCCTATCACTTTGACAGGATTCTGCCTCATCGTATCTTGTCCAGGGGGTCCAAATGTACAAGATTTGTGTGGTAGCACTTGACAAAAGCGAATCTCTTTGGTCTCAGGTCGATCAATATGCCGAAGTAACAAAATTTGCCGATGTTATCCGAATGATATATATGCAAATATCTTAACTCCCATCAAATTTCAGGGATTCTGCCTCATCATACCTTGTCCAGGAGTTCCAAATGTACAAGATTTGTGCGGTAGTACTTGTCCAAAGCGACTGTCTTTGGATTCAGGTCGAATCATAAGCCGGAGCATCCAGAATTGCCAATGTCGTCCAATAGTATAGATGCAAATATCTTTACTCCTATCAATTTGACAGGATCCCGGCTCATCGTATCTTGTCCAGGAGGTTCAAATGTACAAGATTTGTGCGGTAGTACTTAACAAAGCGAATCTCTTTGGTCTCAGGTCGATCAATATGCCGAAGTAACAAAAATTGCCGATGTTATCCGAATGATATAGATGCAAATATCTTAACTCCTATCAAATTTCAAGGATTCTGCCTCATCATACCTTGTCCAGGAGGTCCAAATGTACAAGATTTGTGCGGTAGCACTTGTCCAAAGCGACTGTCTTTGGATTCAGGTCGATCCATATGCCGAAGTAACCAAAATTGTCAATGTTATCCAAATGATATAGATGCAAATATGTTAACTCTTATCAATTTGCTAGGATTCTGCCTCATCATACCTTGTTCCGGAGGTTCAAATGTACAAGATTTGTGCGGTAGTACTTGTCCAAAGAGACTGTCTTTGGATTCAGGTCGAATCATAAGCCGGAGCATCCAGAATTGCCAATGTCGTCCAATTATATAGATGCAAATACCTTTACTCCAAACAATTTGACAGGATTCAGGTCTCATCATACCTTGTTCCGGAGGTCAAAATGCACAAGATTTGGGCGGCAGCATTTGTCCAAACCGACTCTCTTTGGACTCAGGTCGAATCATAGGCCGGAGCATTCAGAATTGCCAATGTCGTCCAATTATATAGATGCAAATATCTTCACTCCTATCAATGTGATAGGATTCTGCCTCATCATACCTTGTCCAGGATGTCCAAGTGTACAATAATTGTGCGGTAGCACTTGTCCAAAGCGACTCTCTTTGCACTCAGGTCGAATCATATGCCGGAGCATCCACAATCGCCAATGTCGTCCTATGATATAGATGCAAATATCTTCACTCCTATCAATTTGCCAGGATTCTGTCTCATCGTATCTTGTCCAGGGGGTCCAAATGTACAAGATTTGTGCGGTAGCACTTGTCCAAAGCGACTCGCTTTGGACTCAGGTCGAATCATAAGCCGAGCATCCAGAATTGCCAATGTCGTCCAATGATATAGATGCAAATATATTTACTCATATCCATGTGACAGGATTCTGTCTCATCATACCTTTTCCAGGAGGTCCAAATGCACAAGATTTGGGAGTCAGCATTTGTCCAAACCGACTCTCTTTGGACTCAAGTCGATCCATAAGCCGAAGCACTCAGAATTGCCATTGCCGTCCAATGATGTAGATGCAAATATCTTCACTCCTATCAATTTGACAGGATCCTGGGTCATCGTATCTTGTCCAGAAGGTCCAACTGTAGAAGATTTGTGCCGTTGGACTTGTCCAAAGTGACTCTTTTGGCCTCCGGTCGAATCATATTCCGGAGCATCCAGAATTGCCAATGTCGTCCAATGATGTAGACGCAAATATCTTAACTCCAATCAATTTGGCAGTATTCTGCCTCATCATACCTTGTCCAGGAGGTCCAAATGGACAAGATTTCGGCGGCAGCATTTGTCCAAAGCGACTCTCTTTGGACTGAGGTCGAACCATATGCCGAGCATCCAGAATTGCCAATGTCGTCCAATGATATAGATGCAAATATCTTCACTCCTATCAATTTGACAGGATTCTAGCCCATGGAATCTTATCCAGGAGGTTCAAGTGTACAAGATTTGTGCACTAACACTTGACAAAAGCGAATCTCTTTGGTCTCAGGTCGAATCATAAGCCGAGCATCCAGAATTGCCAATGTCGTCCAATGATATAGATGCAAATATCTTCACACCTATCAATTTGACAGGACCCTGGCTCATCGTATCTTATCCAGGGGGTCCAAATGTACAAGTTTTGGGCGGCAGCACTTGCCCAAAGCGATTCTCTTCGAACTCAGGTCGAATCACATGGAGAAGTATCTAATATTGCCGATGTTATCCGAATGATATAGACGCAAATGTCTTAACTCCTATCAATTTGGCAGTATTCTGCCTCATCATACCTTGTCCAGGAGGTCCAAATGGACAAGATTTGGGCGGCAGCATTTGTCCAAAGCGACTCTCTTTTGACTGAGGTCGAACCATAAGCCGAGCATCCAGAATTGCCAATGTCGTCAAATGATACAGATGCAAATATCTTTACTCCTATCAATGTGATAGGATTCTCCCTTATCATACCTTGTCCAGGAGGTCCAAATGCACAAGATTTGGGAGTCAGCATTTCTCCAAACCGACTCTCTTTGGACTCAGGTCGATCCATATGCCGAAGTATCTAAAATTGCCGATGTTATCCGAATGATATAGACGCAAATGTCTTAACTCCTATCAATTTGGCAGTATTCTGCCTCATCATACCTTGTCCAGGATGTCCAAATGGACAAGATTTGGGCTTCAGCATTTGTCCAAAGCGACTCTCTTTGGCCTCAGGTCGATCCATATGCCGAAGTAACCAAAATTGTCGATGTTATCCAAATGATATAGATGCAAATATCTTAACTCTTATCAATTTGATAGGATTCTGCGTCATCATACCTTGTTCCGGAGGTTCAAATGTACAAGATTTGTGCGGTAGTACTTGTCCAGACCGACTCTGTTTGGACTCAGTTCGAATCATAAGCCGAAGAATCCAAAATTGCCGATATTGCCAATGATATAGAGGCAAATATCCTCACTCCTATCAATTGTACAGCATTCTGCCTCATCGTATCTAGCCCAAGAGGTTCAAATGTACAAGATTTGTGCGGTAGCACTTGACAAAAGCAAATCTCTTCGGACTCCGGTCGATTCATAAGCCGAAGTGTCCAGAATTGCCAATGTCGTCCAATGATATAGAGGCAAATATCCTCACTCCTATCACTTTGACAGGATTCTGCCTCATCGTATCTTGTCCAGGGGGTCCAAATGTACAAGATTTGTGTGGTAGCACTTGACAAAAGCGAATCTCTTTGGTCTCAGGTCGATCAATATGCCGAAGTAACAAAATTTGCCGATGTTATCCGAATGATATATAATCAAATATCTTAACTCCTATCAAATTTCAGGGATTCTGCCTCATCATACCTTGTCCAGGAGTTCCAAATGTACAAGATTTGTGCGGTAGTACTTGTCCAAAGCGACTGTCTTTGGATTCAGGTCGAATCATAAGCCGGAGCATCCAGAATTGCCAATGTCGTCCAATAGTATAGATGCAAATATCTTTACTCCTATCAATTTGACAGGATCCCGGCTCATCGTATCTTGTCCAGGAGGTTCAAATGTACAAGATTTGTGCGGTAGCACTTAACAAAGCGAATCTCTTTGGTCTCAGGTCGATCAATATGCCGAAGTAACAAAAATTGCCGATGTTATCCGAATGATATAGATGCAAATATCTTAACTCCTATCAAATTTCAAGGATTCTGCCTCATCATACCTTGTCCAGGAGGTCCAAATGTACAAGATTTGTGCGGTAGCACTTGTCCAAAGCGACTCTCTTTGGACTAAGGTCGGTCCATATGCCGAAGTAACCAAAATTGTCGATGTTATCCAAATGATATAGATGCAAATATCTTAACTCCTATCAATTTGCTAGGATTCTGCCTCATCATACCTTGTTCCGGAGGTCACAATGCACAAGATTTGTGCAGTAGCACTTGACAAAAGCGAATCACTTTGTACTCAGTTCAATCCATAAGCCGAAGCATTCAGAATTGCCAATGTCGTCCAATAATATAGATGTAGTTATCTTTACTCCTATCAATGTGACAGGATTCTGCCTCATCATACCTTTTCCAGGAGGTCCAAATGTACAAGTTTTTTAGCGGCAGCATTTGTCCAAACCGACTCTCTTTGGAGTCAGGTCGATCCATATGCCGAAGTAACCAAAATTGTCAATGTTATCCAAATGATATAGATGCAAATATCTTAACTCTTATCAATTTGCTAGGATTCTGCCTCATCATACCTTGTTCCGGAGGTTCAAATGTACAAGATTTGTGCGGTAGTACTTGTCCAAAGAGACTGTCTTTGGATTCAGGTCGAATCATAAGCCGGAGCATCCAGAATTGCCAATGTCGTCCAATTATATAGATGCAAATACCTTTACTCCAAACAATTTGACAGGATTCTGTCTCATCATACCTTGTTCCGGAGGTCAAAATGCACAAGATTTGGGCGGCAGCATTTGTCCAAACCGACTCTCTTTGGACTCAGGTCGAATCATAGGCCGGAGCATCCAGAATTGCCAATGTCGTCCAATTATATAGATGCAAATATCTTCACTCCTATCAATGTGATAGGATTCTGCCTCATCATACCTTGTCCAGGATGTCCAAGTGTACAATAATTGTGCGGTAGCACTTGTCCAAAGCGACTCTCTTTGCACTCAGGTCGAATCATATGCCGGAGCATCCACAATCGCCAATGTCGTCCTATGATATAGATGCAAATATCTTCACTCCTATCAATTTGCCAGGATTCTGCCTCATCGTATCTTGTCCAGGGGGTCCAAATGTACAAGATTTGTGCGGTAGCACTTGTCCAAAGCGACTCGCTTTGGACTCAGGTCGAATCATAAGCCGAGCATCCAGAATTGCCAATGTCGTCCAATGATATAGATGCAAATATATTTACTCATATCCATGTGACAGGATTCTGTCTCATCATACCTTTTCCAGGAGGTCCAAATGCACAAGATTTGGGAGTCAGCATTTGTCCAAACCGATTCTCTTTGGACTCAGGTCGATCCATAAGCCGAAGCATTCAGAATTGCCATTGCCGTCCAATTATGTAGATGCAAATATCTTCACTCCTATCAATTTGACAGGATCCTGGGTCATCGTATCTTGTCCAGAAGGTCCAACTGTAGAAGATTTGTGCCGTTGGACTTGTCCAAAGTGGCTCTTTTGGCCTCCGGTCGAATCATATTCCGGAGCATCCAGAATTGCCAATGTCGTCCAATGATGTAGATGCAAATATCTTCACTCCTATCAATTTGACAGGATTCTGGCTCATCGTATCTTGTCCAGGAGGTTCAAGTGTACAAGATTTGTGCGGTAGCCCTTGACAAAAGCGAATCTCTTTGAACTCAGGTCGATCCATAAGCCGAAGCATCCAGAATTGCCAATGTCGTCCAATGATATAGATGCAAATATCTTAACTCCAATCAATTTGACACGATTCTGCCTCATCGTACCTTTTCCAGGGGGTCCAAATGTACAAGATTTGTGCGGTAGCACTTGTCCAGACCGATTCTCTTTGGATTCAGGTCGAATCATACGCCGGATCCCCAGAATTGCCAATGTCGTCCAATGATGTAGATGCAAATATCTTCACTCATATCCATGTGACTGGATTCTGCCTCATCGTATCTTGTCCAGGGGGTCCAAATGTACAAGATTTGTGCGGTAGCACTTGTCCAAAGCGACTCTCTTTGGACTCAGGTCGAATCATAAGCCGGAGCATCCGGAATTGCCAATGTCGTCCAATGACATAGATGCAAATATCTTTACTGCTGTAAATTTCACAGGACTCTAGCCCATCGTATTTGTCCACGAGGTCCAGTTGTACAAGATTTGTGAGGTAGCACTTGACAAAAGCGAATCTCTTTGGACTCAGGTCGAATCATAAGCCGAGCATCCAGAATTGCCATTGTCGTCCAATGACATAGACGCAAATATCTTAACTCCTATCAATTTGGCAGTATTCTGCCTCATCATACCTTGTCCAGGAGGTCCAAATGGACAAGATTTGGGCGGCAGCATTTGTCCAAAGCGACTCTCTTTTGACTGAGGTCGAACCATAAGCCGAGCATCCAGAATTGCCAATGTCGTCAAATGATACAGATGCAAATATCTTTACTCCTATCAATGTGATAGGATTCTCCCTTATCATACCTTATCCAGGAGGTCCAAATGTACAAGATTTGTGCGGTAGCACTTTTCCAAAGCAACTCTCTTTGGACTCAGGTCGAATCATAAGCCGGAGCATCCAGAATTGCCAATGTCGTACAATGATACAGATGCAAATATCTTTACTCCTATCAATGTGATAGGATTCTGCCTTATCATACCTTGTCCAGGAGGTCCAAATGCACAAGATTTTGGAGTCAGCATTTCTCCAAACCGACTCTCTTTGGACTCAGGTCGATCCATATGCCAAAGTATCTAAAATTGCCGATGTTATCCGAATGATATAGACGCAAATGTCTTAACTCCTATCAATTTGGCAGTATTCTGCCTCATCATACCTTGTCCAGGATGTCCAAATGGACAAGATTTGGGGGTCAGCATTTGTCCAAAGCGACTCTCTTTGGACTGAGGTCGAACCATAAGCCGAGCATCCAGAATTGCCAATGTCGTCCAATGATATAGATGCAAATACCTTTACTCCTATCAATGTGACAGGATTCTGCCTCACCATACCTTTCGAGGAGGTCCAAATGTACAAGTTTTTTAGCGGCAGCATTTGTCCAAACCGACTCTTTTTGGCCTCAGGTCGATCCATATGCCGAAGTATCTAAAATTGCCGATGTTATCAGAATGATATAGACGCAAATGTCTTAACTCCTGTCAATTGTACAGCATTCTGCCTCATCGTATCTTGCCCAAGAGGTTCAAATGTACAAGATTTGTGCGGTAGCACTTGACAAAAGCAAATCTCTTCGGACTCCGGTCGAATCATAAGCCGAAGTATCCAGAATTGCCAATGTCGTCCAATGATATAGAGGCAAATATCCTCACTGCTTACAATATTACAGCATTCTGCCTCATCGTATCTTGTCCAGGAGGTTCAAATGTAAAAGACTTGTGCGGTAGCACTTGTCCAGACTGATTCTCTTTGGATTTAGGTCGAATCATACGCCGGATCTCCAGGATTGCCATTGTCGTTCAATGATATAGATGCAAATATCGTTACTCCTATCAATTTGCCAGGATTCTGCCTCATCGTATCTTGTCCAGGGGGTCCAAATGTACAAGATTTGTGCGGTAGCATTTGTACAAAGCGACTCTCTTTGGACTAAGGTCGGTCCATATGCCGAAGTAACCAAAATTGTCGATGTTATCCAAATGATATAGATGCAAATATCTTAACTCCTATCAATTTGCTAGGATTCTGCCTCATCATACCTTGTTCCGGAGGTCACAATGCACAAGATTTTGGCGGCAGCATTTGTCCAAAGCGACTCTCTTTGGACTGAGGTCGAACCATAAGCCGAGCATCCAGAATTGCCAATGTCGTCCAATGATACAGATGCAAAAATCTTGACTCCTATCAATGTGATAGGATTCTGCCTTATCATACCTTGTCCAGGAGGTCCAAATGTACAAGATTTGTGCGGTAGCACTTGTCCAAAGCGACTCTCTTTGGCCTCCGGTCGAATCATATGCCGGAGCATCCAGAATTGCCAATGTCGTCCAATGATACAGATGCAAATATCTTTACTCCTATCAATGTGATAGGATTCTGCCACATCATATCTTGTCCAGGCGGACCAAATGTACAAGATTTGTGCGGTAGCACTTGTCCAAAGCGACTCTCTTTGGACACAGGTCGAATCATAAGCCGAGCATCCAAAATTGCCAATGTCGTCCAATGATATAGATAAAAATATCTTTACTCTTATCAATTTGCTAGGATTCTGCCTCATCATACCTTGTTCCGGAGGTTCAAATGTACAAGATTTGTGCGGTAGTACTTGTCCAAAGAGACTGTCTTTGGATTCAGGTCGAATCATAAGCCGGAGCATCCAGAATTGCCAATGTCGTCCAATTATATAGATGCAAATACCTTTACTCCAAACAATTTGACAGGATTCTGTCTCATCATACCTTGTTCCGGAGGTCAAAATGCACAAGATTTGGGCGGCAGCATTTGTCCAAACCGACTCTCTTTGGACTCAGGTCGAATCATAGGCCGGAGCATCCAGAATTGCCAATGTCGTCCAATTATATAGATGCAAATATCTTCACTCCTATCAATGTGATAGGATTCTGCCTCATCATACCTTGTCCAGGAGGTCCAAATGCACAAGATTTGGGAGTCAGCATTTGTCCAAACCGACTCTCTTTGGACTCAGGTCGATCCATAAGGCGAAGCATTCAGAATTGCCATTGCCGTCCAATGATGTAGATGCAAATATCTTCACTCCTATCAATTTGACAGGATCCTGGGTCATCGTATCTTGTCCAGAAGGTCCAACTGTAGAAGATTTGTGCCGTTGGACTTGTCCAAAGTGACTCTTTTGGCCTCCGGTCGAATCATATTCCGGAGCATCCAGAATTGCCAATGTCGTCCAATGATGTAGACGCAAATGTCTTAACTCCTATCAATTTGGCAGTATTCTGCCTCATCATACCTTGTCCAGGATGTCCAAATGGACAAGATTTGGGCTTCAGCATTTGTCCAAAGCGACTCTCTTTGGACTGAGGTCGAACCATAAGCCGAGCATCCAGAATTGCCAATGTCGTCCAATGATATAGATGCAAATACCTTTACTCCTATCAATGTGACAGGATTCTGCCTCACCATACCTTTCGAGGAGGTCCAAATGTACAAGTTTTTGAGCGGCAGCATTTGTCCAAACCGACTCTTTTTGGCCTCAGGTCGATCCATATGCCGAAGTAACCAAAATTGTCGATGTTATCCAAATGATATAGATGCAAATATCTTAACTCTTATCAATTTGATAGGATTCTGCGTCATCATACCTTGTTCCGGAGGTTCAAATGTACAAGATTTGTGCGGTAGTACTTGTCCAGACCGACTCTGTTTGGACTCAGTTCGAATCATAAGCCGAAGAATCCAAAATTGCCGATATTGCCAATGATATAGAGGCAAATATCCTCACTCCTATCAATTGTACAGCATTCTGCCTCATCGTATCTAGCCCAAGATGTTCAAAAGTACAAGATTTGTGCGGTAGCACTTGACAAAAGCAAATCTCTTCGGACTCCGGTCGATTCATAAGCCGAAGTATTCAGAATTGCCAATGTCGTCCAATGATATAGAGGCAAATATCCTCACTCCTATCACTTTGACAGGATTCTGCCTCATCGTATCTTGTCCAGGGGGTCCAAATGTACAAGATTTGTGTGGTAGCACTTGACAAAAGCGAATCTCTTTGGTCTCAGGTCGATCAATATGCCGAAGTAACAAAATTTGCCGATGTTATCCGAATGATATATATGCAAATATCTTAACTCCTATCAAATTTCAGGGATTCTGCCTCATCATACCTTGTCCAGGAGGTCCAAATGTACAAGATTTGTGCGGTAGCACTTGTCCAAAGCGACTCTCTTTGGACTAAGGTCGGTCCATATGCCGAAGTAACCAAAATTGTCGATGTTATCCAAATGATATAGATGCAAATATCTTAACTCCTATCAATTTGCTAGGATTCTGCCTCATCATACCTTGTTCCGGAGGTCACAATGCACAAGATTTTGGCGGCAGCATTTGTCCAAAGCGACTCTCTTTGGACTGAGGTCGAACCATAAGCCGAGCATCCAGAATTGCCAATGTCGTCCAATGATACAGATGCAAAAATCTTGACTCCTATCAATGTGATAGGATTCTGCCTTATCATACCTTGTCCAGGAGGTCCAAATGTACAAGATTTGTGGGGTAGTACTTGTCCAAAGCGACTGTCTTTGGATTCAGGTCGAATCATAAGCCGGAGCATCCAGAATTGCCAATGTCGTCCAATAGTATAGATGCAAAAATCTTGACTCCTATCAATGTGATAGGATTCTGCCTTATCATACCTTGTCCAGGAGGTCCAAATGTACAAGATTTGTGCGGTAGCACTTGTCCAAAGCGACTCTCTTTGGACTAAGGTCGGTCCATATGCCGAAGTAACCAAAATTGTCGATGTTATCCAAATGATATAGATGCAAATATCTTCACTCCTATCAATTTGCCAGGATTCTGCCTCATCGTATCTTGTCCAGGGGGTCCAAATGTACAAGATTTGTGCGGTAGCACTTGTCCAAAGCGACTCGCTTTGGACTCAGGTCGAATCATAAGCCGAGCATCCAGAATTGCCAATGTCGTCCAATGATATAGATGCAGATATATTTACTCATATCCATGTGACAGGATTCTGTCTCATCATACCTTTTCCAGGAGGTCCAAATGTACAAGTTTTTTAGCGGCAGCATTTGTCCAAACCGACTCTCTTTGGACTCAGGTCGATCCATATGCCGAAGTAACCAAAATTGTCAATGTTATCCAAATGATATAGATGCAAATATCTTAACTCTTATCAATTTGCTAGGATTCTGCCTCATCATACCTTGTTCCGGAGGTTCAAATGTACAAGATTTGTGCGGTAGCACTTGTCCAAAGCGACTCGCTTTGGACTCAGGTCGAATCATAAGCCGAGCATCCAGAATTGCCAATGTCGTCCAATGATATAGATGCAAATATATTTACTCATATCCATGTGACAGGATTCTGTCTCATCATACCTTTTCCAGGAGGTCCAAATGCACAAGATTTGGGAGTCAGCATTTCTCCAAACCGACTCTCTTTGGACTCAGGTCGAATCATAAGCCGGAGCATCCGGAATTGCCAATGTCGTCCAATGACATAGATGCAAATATCTTTACTGCTGTAAATTTCACAGGACTCTAGCCCATCGTATTTGTCCACGAGGTCCAGTTGTACAAGATTTGTGAGGTAGCACTTGACAAAAGCGAATCTCTTTGGACTCAGGTCGAATCATAAGCCGAGCATCCAGAATTGCCATTGTCGTCCAATGACATAGACGCAAATATCTTAACTCCTATCAATTTGGCAGTATTCTGCCTCATCATACCTTGTCCAGGAGGTCCAAATGGACAAGATTTGGGCGGCAGCATTTGTCCAAAGCGACTCTCTTTTGACTGAGGTCGAACCATAAGCCGAGCATCCAGAATTGCCAATGTCGTCAAATGATACAGATGCAAATATCTTTACTCCTATCAATGTGATAGGATTCTCCCTTATCATACCTTATCCAGGAGGTCCAAATGTACAAGATTTGTGCGGTAGCACTTTTCCAAAGCGACTCTCTTTGGACTCAGGTCGAATCATAAGCCGGAGCATCCAGAATTGCCAATGTCGTACAATGATACAGATGCAAATATCTTTACTCCTATCAATGTGATAGGATTCTGCCTTATCATACCTTGTCCAGGAGGTCCAAATGCACAAGATTTTGGAGTCAGCATTTCTCCAAACCGACTCTCTTTGGACTCAGGTCGATCCATATGCCAAAGTATCTAAAATTGCCGATGTTATCCGAATGATATAGACGCAAATGTCTTAACTCCTATCAATTTGGCAGTATTCTGCCTCATCATACCTTGTCCAGGATGTCCAAATGGACAAGATTTGGGCTTCAGCATTTGTCCAAAGCGACTCTCTTTGGACTGAGGTCGAACCATAAGCCGAGCATCCAGAATTGCCAATGTCGTCCAATGATATAGATGCAAATACCTTTACTCCTATCAATGTGACAGGATTCTGCCTCACCATACCTTTCGAGGAGGTCCAAATGTACAAGTTTTTTAGCGGCAGCATTTGTCCAAACCGACTCTTTTTGGCCTCAGGTCGATCCATATGCCGAAGTATCTAAAATTGCCGATGTTATCAGAATGATATAGACGCAAATGTCTTAACTCCTGTCAATTGTACAGCATTCTGCCTCATCGTATCTTGCCCAAGAGGTTCAAATGTACAAGATTTGTGCGGTAGCACTTGACAAAAGCAAATCTCTTCGGACTCCGGTCGAATCATAAGCCGAAGTATCCAGAATTACCAATGTCGTCCAATGATATAGAGGCAAATATCCTCACTGCTTACAATTTTACAGCATTCTGCCTCATCGTATCTTGTCCAGGAGGTTCAAATGTAAAAGACTTGTGCGGTAGCACTTGTCCAGACTGATTCTCTTTGGATTTAGGTCGAATCATACGCCGGATCTCCAGGATTGCCATTGTCGTTCAATGATATAGATGCAAATATCGTTACTCCTATCAATTTGCCAGGATTCTGCCTCATCGTATCTTGTCCAGGGGGTCCAAATGTACAAGATTTGTGCGGTAGCATTTGTACAAAGCGACTCTCTTTGGACTAAGGTCGGTCCATATGCCGAAGTAACCAAAATTGTCGATGTTATCCAAATGATATAGATGCAAATATCTTAACTCCTATCAATTTGCTAGGATTCTGCCTCATCATACCTTGTTCCGGAGGTCACAATGCACAAGATTTTGGCGGCAGCATTTGTCCAAAGCGACTCTCTTTGGACTGAGGTCGAACCATAAGCCGAGCATCCAGAATTGCCAATGTCGTCCAATGATACAGATGCAAAAATCTTGACTCCTATCAATGTGATAGGATTCTGCCTTATCATACCTTGTCCAGGAGGTCCAAATGTACAAGATTTGTGCGGTAGCACTTGTCCAAAGCGACTCTCTTTGGCCTCCGGTCGAATCATATGCCGGAGCATCCAGAATTGCCAATGTCGTCCAATGATACAGATGCAAATATCTTTACTCCTATCAATGTGATAGGATTCTGCCACATCATATCTTGTCCAGGCGGACCAAATGTACAAGATTTGTGCGGTAGCACTTGTCCAAAGCGACTCTCTTTGGACACAGGTCGAATCATAAGCCGAGCATCCAAAATTGCCAATGTCGTCCAATGATATAGATAAAAATATCTTTACTCCTATCAATGTGATAGGATTCTGCCTCATCATACCTCGTCCAGGAGGTCCAAATGTACAAGATTTGTGTGGTAGCACTTGACAAAAGCGAATCTCTTTGGTCTCAGGTCGATCAATATGCCGAAGGAACAAAATTTGCCGATGTTATCCGAATGATATATATGCAAATATCTTAACTCCTATCAAATTTCAGGGATTCTGCCTCATCATACCTTGTCCAGGAGTTCCAAATGTACAAGATTTGTGCGGTAGTACTTGTCCAAAGCGACTGTCTTTGGATTCAGGTCGAATCATAAGCCGGAGCATCCAGAATTGCCAATGTCGTCCAATAGTATAGATGCAAATATCTTTACTCCTATCAATTTGACAGGATTCTGCCTCATCATACCTTGTCCAGGAGGTTCAAATGTACAAGATTTCTGCGGTAGCACTTAACAAAAGCGAATCTCTTTGGTCTCAGGTCGATCAATATGCCGAAGTAACAAAAATTGCCGATGTTATCCGAATGATATAGATGCAAATATCTTAACTCCTATCAAATTTCAAGGATTCTGCCTCATCATACCTTGTCCAGGAGGTCCAAATGTACAAGATTTGTGCAGTAGCACTTGACAAAAGCGAATCACTTTGTACTCAGTTCAATCCATAAGCCGAAGCATTCAGAATTGCCAATGTCGTCCAATGATATAGATGTAGTTATCTTTACTCCTATCAATGTGACAGGATTCTGCCTCATCATACCTTTTCCAGGAGGTCCAAATGTACAAGTTTTTTAGCGGCAGCCTTTGTCCAAACCGACTCTCTTTGGACTCAGGTCGATCCATATGCCGAAGTAACCAAAATTGTCAATGTTATCCAAATGATATAGATGCAAATATATTAACTCTTATCAATTTGCTAGGATTCTGCCTCATCATACCTAGTTCCGGAGGTTAAAATGTACAAGATTTGTGCGGTAGTACTTGTCCAAAGCGACTGTCTTTGGATTCAGGTCGAATCATAAGCCGGAGCATCCAGAATTGCCAATGTCGTCCAATTATATAGATGCAAATACCTTTACTCCAAACAATTTGACAGGATTCTGTCTCATCATACCTTGTTCCGGAGGTCAAAATGCACAAGATTTGGGCGGCAGCATTTGTCCAAACCGACTCTCTTTGGACTCAGGTCGAATCATAGGCCGGAGCATCCAGAATTGCCAATGTCGTCCAGTTATATAGATGCAAATATCTTCACACCTATCAATGTGATAGGATTCTGCCTCATCATACCTTGTCCAGGATGTCCAAGTGTACAATAATTGTGCGGTAGCACTTGTCCAAAGCGACTCTCTTTGCACTCAGGTCGAATCATATGCCGGAGCATCCAGAATTGCCAATGTCGTCCAATGATATAGATGCAAATATCGTTACTCCTATCAATTGCCAGGATTCTGCCTCATCGTATCTTGTCCAGGGGGTCCAAATATACAAGATTTGTGCGGTAGCATTTGTACAAAGCGACTCTCTTTGGACTAAGGTCGGTCCATGTGCCGAACTAACCAAAATTGTCGATGTTATCCAAATGATATAGATGCAAATATCTTAACTCCTATCAATTTGCTAGGATTCTGCCTCATCATACCTTGTTCCGGAGGTCACAATGCACAAGATTTTGGCGGCAGCATTTGTCCAAAGCGACTCTCTTTGGACTGAGGTCGAACCATAAGCCGAGCATCCAGAATTGCCAAGGTCGTCCAATGATACAGATGCAAAAATCTTGACTCCTATCAATGTGATAGGATTCTGCCTTATCATACCTTGTCCAGGAGGTCCAAATGTACAAGATTTGTGCGGTAGCACTTGTCCAAAGCGACTCTCTTTGGCCTCCGGTCGAATCATATGCCGGAGCATCCAGAATTGCCAATGTCGTCCAATGATACAGATGCAAATATCTTTACTCCTATCAATGTGATAGGATTCTGCCACATCATATCCTGTCCAGGCGGACCAAATGTACAAGATTTGTGCGGTAGCACTTGTCCAAAGCGACTCTCTTTGGACACAGGTCGAATCATAAGCCGAGCATCCAAAATTGCCAATGTCGTCCAATGATATAGATAAAAATATCTTTACTCCTATCAATGTGATAGGATTCTGCCTCATCATACCTCGTCCAGGAGGTCCAAATGTACAAGATTTGTGTGGTAGCACTTGACAAAAGCGAATCTCTTTTTTCTCAGGTCGATCAATATGCCGAAGGAACAAAATTTGCCGATGTTATCCGAATGATATATATGCAAATATCTTAACTCCTATCAAATTTCAGGGATTCTGCCTCATCATACCTTGTCCAGGAGTTCCAAATGTACAAGATTTGTGCGGTAGTACTTGTCCAAAGCGACTGTCTTTGGATTCAGGTCGAATCATAAGCCGGAGCATCCAGAATTGCCAATGTCGTCCAATGACATAGACGCAAATATCTTAACTCCTATCAATTTGGCAGTATTCTGCCTCATCATACCTTGTCCAGGAGGTCCAAATGGACAAGATTTGGGCGGCAGCATTTGTCCAAAGCGACTCTCTTTTGACTGAGGTCGAACCATAAGCCGAGCATCCAGAATTGCCAATGTCGTCAAATGATACAGATGCAAATATCTTTACTCGTATCAATGTGATAGGATTCTGCCTTATCATACCTTGTCCAGGAGGTCCAAATGCACAAGATTTTGGAGTCAGCATTTCTCCAAACCGACTCTCTTTGGACTCAGGTCGATCCATATGCCAAAGTATCTAAAATTGCCGATGTTATCCGAATGATATAGACGCAAATGTCTTAACTCCTATCAATTTGGCAGTATTCTGCCTCATCATACCTTGTCCAGGATGTCCAAATGGACAAGATTTGGGCTTCAGCATTTGTCCAAAGCGACTCTCTTTGGACTGAGGTCGAACCATAAGCCGAGCATCCAGAATTGCCAATGTCGTCCAATGATATAGATGCAAATACCTTTACTCCTATCAATGTGACAGGATTCTGCCTCACCATACCTTTCGAGGAGGTCCAAATGTACAAGTTTTTTAGCGGCAGCATTTGTCCAAACCGACTCTTTTTGGCCTCAGGTCGATCCATATGCCGAAGTATCTAAAATTGCCGATGTTATCAGAATGATATAGACGCAAATGTCTTAACTCCTGTCAATTGTACAGCATTCTGCCTCATCGTATCTTGCCCAAGAGGTTCAAATGTACAAGATTTGTGCGGTAGCACTTGACAAAAGCAAATCTCTTCGGACTCCGGTCGAATCATAAGCCGAAGTATCCAGAATTACCAATGTCGTCCAATGATATAGAGGCAAATATCCTCACTGCTTACAATTTTACAGCATTCTGCCTCATCGTATCTTGTCCAGGAGGTTCAAATGTAAAAGACTTGTGCGGTAGCACTTGTCCAGACTGATTCTCTTTGGATTTAGGTCGAATCATACGCCGGATCTCCAGGATTGCCATTGTCGTTCAATGATATAGATGCAAATATCGTTACTCCTATCAATTTGCCAGGATTCTGCCTCATCGTATCTTGTCCAGGGGGTCCAAATGTACAAGATTTGTGCGGTAGCATTTGTACAAAGCGACTCTCTTTGGACTAAGGTCGGTCCATATGCCGAAGTAACCAAAATTGTCGATGTTATCCAAATGATATAGATGCAAATATCTTAACTCCTATCAATTTGCTAGGATTCTGCCTCATCATACCTTGTTCCGGAGGTCACAATGCACAAGATTTTGGCGGCAGCATTTGTCCAAAGCGACTCTCTTTGGACTGAGGTCGAACCATAAGCCGAGCATCCAGAATTGCCAATGTCGTCCAATGATACAGATGCAAAAATCTTGACTCCTATCAATGTGATAGGATTCTGCCTTATCATACCTTGTCCAGGAGGTCCAAATGTACAAGATTTGTGCGGTAGCACTTGTCCAAAGCGACTCTCTTTGGCCTCCGGTCGAATCATATGCCGGAGCATCCAGAATTGCCAATGTCGTCCAATGATACAGATGCAAATATCTTTACTCCTATCAATGTGATAGGATTCTGCCTCATCATACCTCGTCCAGGAGGTCCAAATGTACAAGATTTGTGTGGTAGCACTTGACAAAAGCGAATCTCTTTTTTCTCAGGTCGATCAATATGCCGAAGGAACAAAATTTGCCGATGTTATCCGAATGATATATATGCAAATATCTTAACTCCTATCAAATTTCAGGGATTCTGCCTCATCATACCTTGTCCAGGAGTTCCAAATGTACAAGATTTGTGCGGTAGTACTTGTCCAAAGCGACTGTCTTTGGATTCAGGTCGAATCATAAGCCGGAGCATCCAGAATTGCCAATGTCGTCCAATGACATAGACGCAAATATCTTAACTCCTATCAATTTGGCAGTATTCTGCCTCATCATACCTTGTCCAGGAGGTCCAAATGGACAAGATTTGGGCGGCAGCATTTGTCCAAAGCGACTCTCTTTTGACTGAGGTCGAACCATAAGCCGAGCATCCAGAATTGCCAATGTCGTCAAATGATACAGATGCAAATATCTTTACTCGTATCAATGTGATAGGATTCTGCCTTATCATACCTTGTCCAGGAGGTCCAAATGCACAAGATTTTGGAGTCAGCATTTCTCCAAACCGACTCTCTTTGGACTCAGGTCGATCCATATGCCAAAGTATCTAAAATTGCCGATGTTATCCGAATGATATAGACGCAAATGTCTTAACTCCTATCAATTTGGCAGTATTCTGCCTCATCATACCTTGTCCAGGATGTCCAAATGGACAAGATTTGGGCTTCAGCATTTGTCCAAAGCGACTCTCTTTGGACTGAGGTCGAACCATAAGCCGAGCATCCAGAATTGCCAATGTCGTCCAATGATATAGATGCAAATACCTTTACTCCTATCAATGTGACAGGATTCTGCCTCACCATACCTTTCGAGGAGGTCCAAATGTACAAGTTTTTTAGCGGCAGCATTTGTCCAAACCGACTCTTTTTGGCCTCAGGTCGATCCATATGCCGAAGTATCTAAAATTGCCGATGTTATCAGAATGATATAGACGCAAATGTCTTAACTCCTGTCAATTGTACAGCATTCTGCCTCATCGTATCTTGCCCAAGAGGTTCAAATGTACAAGATTTGTGCGGTAGCACTTGACAAAAGCAAATCTCTTCGGACTCCGGTCGAATCATAAGCCGAAGTATCCAGAATTACCAATGTCGTCCAATGATATAGAGGCAAATATCCTCACTGCTTACAATTTTACAGCATTCTGCCTCATCGTATCTTGTCCAGGAGGTTCAAATGTAAAAGACTTGTGCGGTAGCACTTGTCCAGACTGATTCTCTTTGGATTTAGGTCGAATCATACGCCGGATCTCCAGGATTGCCATTGTCGTTCAATGATATAGATGCAAATATCGTTACTCCTATCAATTTGCCAGGATTCTGCCTCATCGTATCTTGTCCAGGGGGTCCAAATGTACAAGATTTGTGCGGTAGCATTTGTACAAAGCGACTCTCTTTGGACTAAGGTCGGTCCATATGCCGAAGTAACCAAAATTGTCGATGTTATCCAAATGATATAGATGCAAATATCTTAACTCCTATCAATTTGCTAGGATTCTGCCTCATCATACCTTGTTCCGGAGGTCACAATGCACAAGATTTTGGCGGCAGCATTTGTCCAAAGCGACTCTCTTTGGACTGAGGTCGAACCATAAGCCGAGCATCCAGAATTGCCAATGTCGTCCAATGATACAGATGCAAAAATCTTGACTCCTATCAATGTGATAGGATTCTGCCTTATCATACCTTGTCCAGGAGGTCCAAATGTACAAGATTTGTGCGGTAGCACTTGTCCAAAGCGACTCTCTTTGGCCTCCGGTCGAATCATATGCCGGAGCATCCAGAATTGCCAATGTCGTCCAATGATACAGATGCAAATATCTTTACTCCTATCAATGTGATAGGATTCTGCCACATCATATCTTGTCCAGGCGGACCAAATGTACAAGATTTGTGCGGTAGCACTTGTCCAAAGCGACTCTCTTTGGACACAGGTCGAATCATAAGCCGAGCATCCAAAATTGCCAATGTCGTCCAATGATATAGATAAAAATATCTTTACTCCTATCAATGTGATAGGATTCTGCCTCATCATACCTCGTCCAGGAGGTCCAAATGTACAAGATTTGTGTGGTAGCACTTGACAAAAGCGAATCTCTTTGGTCTCAGGTCGATCAATATGCCGAAGGAACAAAATTTGCCGATGTTATCCGAATGATATATATGCAAATATCTTAACTCCTATCAAATTTCAGGGATTCTGCCTCATCATACCTTGTCCAGGAGTTCCAAATGTACAAGATTTGTGCGGTAGTACTTGTCCAAAGAGACTGTCTTCGGATTCAGGTCGAATCATAAGCCGGAGCATCCAGAATTGCCAATGTCGTCCAATAGTATAGATGCAAATATCTTTACTCCTATCAATTTGACAGGATTCTGCCCCATCATACCTTGTCCAGGAGGTTCAAATGTACAAGATTTCTGCGGTAGCACTTAACAAAAGCGAATCTCTTTGGTCTCAGGTCGATCAATATGCCGAAGTAACAAAAATTGCCGATGTTATCCGAATGATATAGATGCAAATATCTTAACTCCTATCAAATTTCAAGGATTCTGCCTCATCATACCTTGTCCAGGAGGTCCAAATGTACAAGATTTGTGCAGTAGCACTTGACAAAAGCGAATCACTTTGTACTCAGTTCAATCCATAAGCCGAAGCATTCAGAATTGCCAATGTCGTCCAATGATATAGATGTAGTTATCTTTACTCCTATCAATGTGACAGGATTCTGCCTCATCATACCTTTTCCAGGAGGTCCAAATGTACAAGTTTTTTAGCGGCAGCCTTTGTCCAAACCGACTCTCTTTGGACTCAGGTCGATCCATATGCCGAAGTAACCAAAATTGTCAATGTTATCCAAATGATATAGATGCAAATATATTAACTCTTATCAATTTGCTAGGATTCTGCCTCATCATACCTAGTTCCGGAGGTTAAAATGTACAAGATTTGTGCGGTAGTACTTGTCCAAAGCGACTGTCTTTGGATTCAGGTCGAATCATAAGCCGGAGCATCCAGAATTGCCAATGTCGTCCAATTATATAGATGCAAATACCTTTACTCCAAACAATTTGACAGGATTCTGTCTCATCATACCTTGTTCCGGAGGTCAAAATGCACAAGATTTGGGCGGCAGCATTTGTCCAAACCGACTCTCTTTGGACTCAGGTCGAATCATAGGCCGGAGCATCCAGAATTGCCAATGTCGTCCAGTTATATAGATGCAAATATCTTCACACCTATCAATGTGATAGGATTCTGCCTCATCATACCTTGTCCAGGATGTCCAAGTGTACAATAATTGTGCGGTAGCACTTGTCCAAAGCGACTCTCTTTGCACTCAGGTCGAATCATATGCCGGAGCATCCAGAATTGCCAATGTCGTCCAATGATATAGATGCAAATATCGTTACTCCTATCAATTTGCCAGGATTCTGCCTCATCGTATCTTGTCCAGGGGGTCCAAATATACAAGATTTGTGCGGTAGCATTTGTACAAAGCGACTCTCTTTGGACTAAGGTCGGTCCATGTGCCGAACTAACCAAAATTGTCGATGTTATCCAAATGATATAGATGCAAATATCTTAACTCCTATCAATTTGCTAGGATTCTGCCTCATCATACCTTGTTCCGGAGGTCACAATGCACAAGATTTTGGCGGCAGCATTTGTCCAAAGCGACTCTCTTTGGACTGAGGTCGAACCATAAGCCGAGCATCCAGAATTGCCAAGGTCGTCCAATGATACAGATGCAAAAATCTTGACTCCTATCAATGTGATAGGATTCTGCCTTATCATACCTTGTCCAGGAGGTCCAAATGTACAAGATTTGTGCGGTAGCACTTGTCCAAAGCGACTCTCTTTGGCCTCCGGTCGAATCATATGCCGGAGCATCCAGAATTGCCAATGTCGTCCAATGATACAGATGCAAATATCTTTACTCCTATCAATGTGATAGGATTCTGCCACATCATATCCTGTCCAGGCGGACCAAATGTACAAGATTTGTGCGGTAGCACTTGTCCAAAGCGACTCTCTTTGGACACAGGTCGAATCATAAGCCGAGCATCCAAAATTGCCAATGTCGTCCAATGATATAGATAAAAATATCTTTACTCCTATCAATGTGATAGGATTCTGCCTCATCATACCTCGTCCAGGAGGTCCAAATGTACAAGATTTGTGTGGTAGCACTTGACAAAAGCGAATCTCTTTTTTCTCAGGTCGATCAATATGCCGAAGGAACAAAATTTGCCGATGTTATCCGAATGATATATATGCAAATATCTTAACTCCTATCAAATTTCAGGGATTCTGCCTCATCATACCTTGTCCAGGAGTTCCAAATGTACAAGATTTGTGCGGTAGTACTTGTCCAAAGCGACTGTCTTTGGATTCAGGTCGAATCATAAGCCGGAGCATCCAGAATTGCCAATGTCGTCCAATGACATAGACGCAAATATCTTAACTCCTATCAATTTGGCAGTATTCTGCCTCATCATACCTTGTCCAGGAGGTCCAAATGGACAAGATTTGGGCGGCAGCATTTGTCCAAAGCGACTCTCTTTTGACTGAGGTCGAACCATAAGCCGAGCATCCAGAATTGCCAATGTCGTCAAATGATACAGATGCAAATATCTTTACTCCTATCAATGTGATAGGATTCTCCCTTATCATACCTTATGCAGGAGGTCCAAATGTACAAGATTTGTGCGGTAGCACTTTTCCAAAGCGACTGTCTTTGGACTCAGGTCGAATCATAAGCCGGAGCATCCAGAATTGCCAATGTCGTACAATGATATAGATGCAAATATCTTTACTCCTATCAATTTGACAGGATTCTGCCTCATCATACCTTGTCCAGGAGGTCCAAATGTACAAGATTTGTGCAGTAGCACTTGACTAAAGCGAATCACTTTGTACTCAGTTCAATCCATAAGCCGAAGCATTCAGAATTGCCAATGTCGTCCAATGATATAGATGTAGTTATCTTTACTCCTATCAATGTGACAGGATTCTGCCTCATCATACCTTTTCCAGGAGGTCCAAATGTACAAGTTTTTTGCGGCAGCCTTTGTCCAAACCGACTCTCTTTGGACTCAGGTCGATCCATATGCCGAAGTAACCAAAATTGTCAATGTTATCCAAATGATATAGATGCAAATATCTTAACTCTTATCAATTTGCTAGGATTCTGCCTCATCATACCTTGTTCCGGAGGTTAAAATGTACAAGATTTGTGCGGTAGTACTTGTCCAAAGCGACTGTCTTTGGATTCAGGTCGAATCATAAGCCGGAGCATCCAGAATTGCCAATGCCGTCCAATGATATAGATGCAAATATCTTCACTCCTATCAATGTGACAGGATTCTGTCTCATCATACCTTTTCCAGGAGGTCCAAATGCACAAGATTTTGGAGTCAGCATTTGTCCAAACCGACTCTCTTTGGACTCAGGTCGATCCATATGCCGAAGTATCTAAAATTGCCGATGTTATCCGAATGATATAGACGCAAATATCTTAACTCCTATCAATTTGGCAGTATTCTGCCTCATCATACCTTGTCCAGCAGGTCCAAATGGACAAAATTTGGGCGGCAGCATTTGTCTAAAGCGACTCTCTTTGGACTGAGGTCGAACCATAAGCCGAGCATCCAGAATTGCCAATGTCGTCCAATGATATAGATGCAAATATCTTCACTCCTATCAATTTGACAGGATTCTAGCCCATCGAATCTTGCCCAGGAGGTTCAAGTGTACAAGATTTGTGCACTAGCACTTGACAAAAGCCAATCTCTTTGGTCCCAGGTCGAATCATAAGCCGAGCTTCCAGAATTGCCAATGTCGTCCAAGGATATAGATGCAAATGTCTTTACTCCTATCAATGTGATAGGATTCTGCCTCATCATACCTTGTCCAGGAGGTCCAAATGTACAAGATTTGTGCGGTAGCACTTGACAAAAGCGACTCTCTTTGGACTCAGGTCGATCCATATACCGATGTATCAAAAATTGCCGATGTTATCCGAATGATATAGATGCAAATATCTTAAATAGAAGCATTCAGATTTGCCAATGTCGTCCAATGATATAGATGCAATTACCTTTACTCCTATCAATTTTAAAGGATTCTGGCTCATCGTATCTTGTCCAGGAGGTTCAAGTGTACAAGATTTGTGCGGTAGCACTTGACAAATTCAAATCTCTTTGGACTCAGGTCGAATCATAAGCCGAGCATCCAGAATTGCCAATGTCGTCCGATGATGTAGATGCAAATATCTTCACTCCTATCAATTTGACAGGATCCTGGCTCATCGTATCTTGTCTAGGGGGTCCAAATGTACAAGTTTTCGGCGCTAGCACTTGCCCAAAGCGATTCTCTTTGAACTCAGGTCGAATCATTTGGAGAAGTATCTAAAATTGCCGATGTTATCCGAATGATATAGACGCAAATATCTTAACTCCTATCAATTTGGCAGTATTCTGCCTCATCATACCTTGTCCAGGAGGTCCAAATGGACAAGATTTGGGCGCCAGCATTTGTCCAAAGCGACTCTCTTTTGACTGAAGTCGAACCATAAGCCGAGCATCCAGAATTGCCAATGTCGTCAAATGATACAGATGCAAATATCTTTACTCCTATCAATGTGATAGGATTCTGCCTTATCATACCTTGTCCAAGAGGTCCAAATGTACAAGATTTGTGCGGTAGCACTTTTCCAAAGCGACTCTCTTTGGACTCAGGTCGGATCATAAGCCGGAGCATCCAGAATTGCCAATGTCGTCCAATGATATAGATGCAAATATCTTCACTCCTATCAATTTGACAGGACTCTAGCCCATCGTATCTTGTCCACGAGGTTCAAGTGTACAAGATTTGTGAGGTAGCACTTGACAAAAGCGAATCTCTTTGGACTCAGGTCGAATCATAAGCCGAGCATCCAGAATTGCCAATGTCGTCCAATGATACAGATGCAAATATCTTTACTGTTATCAATGTGATAGGATTCTGCCTAATGATACCTTGTCCAGGCGGACCAAATGTACAAGATTTGTGCGGTAGCACTTGTCCAAAGCGACTCTCTTTGGACTCAGGTCGAATAATAAGCCGGAGCATCAAGAATTGCCAATGTCGTCCAATGATATAGATGCAAATATCTTTACTCCTATCAATTTCACAGGATTCTGGCTCAGCATATCTTGTCCAGGAGGTTCAAGTGTACAAGATTTGTGCGGTAGCACTAGACAAAAGCGACTCTCTTTGGCCTCCGGTCGAATCATATGGCGGAGCATCCAGAATTGCCAATGTCGTCAAATAATATAGATGCAAATATCTTTACTCCTATCAATGTGATAGGATTCTGCCTCATCATACCTTTTCCAGGAGGTCCAAATGCACAAGATGTGGGCGGCAGCATTTGTCCAAACCGACTCTCTTTGGACTCAGGTCGATCCATATGCCGAAGTAACCAAAATTGTCGATGTTATCCCAATGATATAGATGCAAATATCTTAACTCTTATCAATTTGATAGGATTCTGCGACATCATACCTTGTTCCGGAGGTTCAAATGTACAAAATTTGTGAGGTAGTACTTGTCCAAACCGACTCTGTTTGGACTCAGGTCGAATCATAAGTCGAGCATCCAGAATTGCCAAAGTCGTCCAATTATATAGATGCAAATATCTTCACTCCTATCAATGTGATAGGATTCTGCCTCATCATACCTTTTCCAGGAAGACCAAATGCACAAGATGTGAGCGGCAGCATTTGTCTAAACCGACTCTCTATGGACTCAAGTCGATCCATTTGCCGAAGTACCAAAAATTGCCGATTTATCCGAATAATTTAGATGCAAATATCTTAACTCCAATCAATTTTCAAGGATTCTGCCTCATCATACCTTTCCAGGAGGTCCAAATGGACAAGATTTGTGTGGTAGCACTTGTCCAAAGCGACTCTCTTTGCACTCAGGTCGAATCATATGCCGGAGCATCCAGAATTGCCAATGTCGTCCAATGATATAGATGCAAATATCTTAACTCCAATCAATTTGACACGATTCTGCTTCATCGTACCTTTTCCAGGGGGTCCAAATGTACAAGATTTGTGCGGTAGCACTTGTCCAGACCGATTCTCTTTGGATACAGGTCGAATCATACGCCGGATCCCCAGAATTGCCAATGTCGTCCAATGATGTAGATGCAAATATCTTCACTCATATCCATGTGACTGGATTCTGCCTCATCGTATCTTGTCCAGGGGGTCCAAATGTACAAGATTTGTGCGGTAGCACTTGTCCAAAGCGACTCTCTTTGGACTAAGGTCGGTCCATATGCCGAAGTAACCAAAATTGTCGATGTTATCCAAATGATATAGATGCAAATATCTTAACTCCTATCAATTTGCTAGGATTCTGCCTCATCATACCTTGTTCCGGAGGTCACAATGCACAAGATTTTGGCGGCAGCATTTGTCCAAAGCGACTCTCTTTGGACTGAGGTCGAACCATAAGCCGAGCATCCAGAATTGCCAATGTCGTCCAATGATACAGATGCAAAAATCTTGACTCCTATCAATGTGATAGGATTCTGCCTTATCATACCTTGTCCAGGAGGTCCAAATGTACAAGATTTGTGCGGTAGCACTTGTCCAAAGCGACTCTCTTTGGCCTCCGGTCGAATCATATGCCGGAGCATCCAGAATTGCCAATGTCGTCCAATGATATAGATGCAAATACCTTTACTCCTATCAATGTGACAGGATTCTGCCTCACCATACCTTTCGAGGAGGTCCAAATGTACAAGTTTTTTAGCGGCAGCATTTGTCCAAACCGACTCTTTTTGGCCTCAGGTCGATCCATATGCCGAAGTATCTAAAATTGCCGATGTTATCAGAATGATATAGACGCAAATGTCTTAACTCCTGTCAATTGTACAGCATTCTGCCTCATCGTATCTTGCCCAAGAGGTTCAAATGTACAAGATTTGTGCGGTAGCACTTGACAAAAGCAAATCTCTTCGGACTCCGGTCGAATCATAAGCCGAAGTATCCAGAATTGCCAATGTCGTCCAATGATATAGAGGCAAATATCCTCACTGCTTACAATTTTACAGCATTCTGCCTCATCGTATCTTGTCCAGGAGGTTCAAATGTAAAAGACTTGTGCGGTAGCACTTGTCCAGACTGATTCTCTTTGGATTTAGGTCGAATCATACGCCGGATCTCCAGGATTGCCATTGTCGTTCAATGATATAGATGCAAATATCGTTACTCCTATCAATTTGCCAGGATTCTGCCTCATCGTATCTTGTCCAGGGGGTCCAAATGTACAAGATTTGTGCCGTAGCATTTGTACAAAGCGACTCTCTTTGGACTAAGGTCGGTCCATATGCCGAAGTAACCAAAATTGTCGATGTTATCCAAATGATATAGATGCAAATATCTTAACTCCTATCAATTTGCTAGGATTCTGCCTCATCATACCTTGTTCCGGAGGTCACAATGCACAAGATTTTGGCGGCAGCATTTGTCCAAAGCGACTCTCTTTGGACTGAGGTCGAACCATAAGCCGAGCATCCAGAATTGCCAATGTCGTCCAATGATACAGATGCAAAAATCTTGACTCCTATCAATGTGATAGGATTCTGCCTTATCATACCTTGTCCAGGAGGTCCAAATGTACAAGATTTGTGCGGTAGCACTTGTCCAAAGCGACTCTCTTTGGCCTCCGGTCGAATCATATGCCGGAGCATCCAGAATTGCCAATGTCGTCCAATGATACAGATGCAAATATCTTTACTCCTATCAATGTGATAGGATTCTGCCACATCATATCTTGTCCAGGCGGACCAAATGTACAAGATTTGTGCGGTAGCACTTGTCCAAAGCGACTCTCTTTGGACACAGGTCGAATCATAAGCCGAGCATCCAAAATTGCCAATGTCGTCCAATGATATAGATAAAAATATCTTTACTCCTATCAATGTGATAGGATTCTGCCTCATCATACCTCGTCCAGGAGGTCCAAATGTACAAGATTTGTGTGGTAGCACTTGACAAAAGCGAATCTCTTTGGTCTCAGGTCGATCAATATGCCGAAGGAACAAAATTTGCCGATGTTATCCGAATGATATATATGCAAATATCTTAACTCCTATCAAATTTCAGGGATTCTGCCTCATCATACCTTGTCCAGGAGTTCCAAATGTACAAGATTTGTGCGGTAGTACTTGTCCAAAGCGACTGTCTTCGGATTCAGGTCGAATCATAAGCCGGAGCATCCAGAATTGCCAATGTCGTCCAATAGTATAGATGCAAATATCTTTACTCCTATCAATTTGACAGGATTCTGCCTCATCATACCTTGTCCAGGAGGTTCAAATGTACAAGATTTCTGCGGTAGCACTTAACAAAAGCGAATCTCTTTGGTCTCAGGTCGATCAATATGCCGAAGTAACAAAAATTGCCGATGTTATCCGAATGATATAGATGCAAATATCTTAACTCCTATCAAATTTCAAGGATTCTGCCTCATCATACCTTGTCCAGGAGGTCCAAATGTACAAGATTTGTGCAGTAGCACTTGACAAAAGCGAATCACTTTGTACTCAGTTCAATCCATAAGCCGAAGCATTCAGAATTGCCAATGTCGTCCAATGATATAGATGTAGTTATCTTTACTCCTATCAATGTGACAGGATTCTGCCTCATCATACCTTTTCCAGGAGGTCCAAATGTACAAGTTTTTTAGCGGCAGCCTTTGTCCAAACCGACTCTCTTTGGACTCAGGTCGATCCATATGCCGAAGTAACCAAAATTGTCAATGTTATCCAAATGATATAGATGCAAATATATTAACTCTTATCAATTTGCTAGGATTCTGCCTCATCATACCTAGTTCCGGAGGTTAAAATGTACAAGATTTGTGCGGTAGTACTTGTCCAAAGCGACTGTCTTTGGATTCAGGTCGAATCATAAGCCGGAGCATCCAGAATTGCCAATGTCGTCCAATTATATAGATGCAAATACCTTTACTCCAAACAATTTGACAGGATTCTGTCTCATCATACCTTGTTCCGGAGGTCAAAATGCACAAGATTTGGGCGGCAGCATTTGTCCAAACCGACTCTCTTTGGACTCAGGTCGAATCATAGGCCGGAGCATCCAGAATTGCCAATGTCGTCCAGTTATATAGATGCAAATATCTTCACACCTATCAATGTGATAGGATTCTGCCTCATCATACCTTGTCCAGGATGTCCAAGTGTACAATAATTGTGCGGTAGCACTTGTCCAAAGCGACTCTCTTTGCACTCAGGTCGAATCATATGCCGGAGCATCCAGAATTGCCAATGTCGTCCAATGATATAGATGCAAATATCGTTACTCCTATCAATTTGCCAGGATTCTGCCTCATCGTATCTTGTCCAGGGGGTCCAAATATACAAGATTTGTGCGGTAGCATTTGTACAAAGCGACTCTCTTTGGACTCAGGTCGGTCCATGTGCCGAACTAACCAAAATTGTCGATGTTATCCAAATGATATAGATGCAAATATCTTAACTCCTATCAATTTGCTAGGATTCTGCCTCATCATACCTTGTTCCGGAGGTCACAATGCACAAGATTTTGGCGGCAGCATTTGTCCAAAGCGACTCTCTTTGGACTGAGGTCGAACCATAAGCCGAGCATCCAGAATTGCCAAGGTCGTCCAATGATACAGATGCAAAAATCTTGACTCCTATCAATGTGATAGGATTCTGCCTTATCATACCTTGTCCAGGAGGTCCAAATGTACAAGATTTGTGCGGTAGCACTTGTCCAAAGCGACTCTCTTTGGCCTCCGGTCGAATCATATGCCGGAGCATCCAGAATTGCCAATGTCGTCCAATGATACAGATGCAAATATCTTTACTCCTATCAATGTGATAGGATTCTGCCACATCATATCCTGTCCAGGCGGACCAAATGTACAAGATTTGTGCGGTAGCACTTGTCCAAAGCGACTCTCTTTGGACACAGGTCGAATCATAAGCCGAGCATCCAAAATTGCCAATGTCGTCCAATGATATAGATAAAAATATCTTTACTCCTATCAATGTGATAGGATTCTGCCTCATCATACCTCGTCCAGGAGGTCCAAATGTACAAGATTTGTGTGGTAGCACTTGACAAAAGCGAATCTCTTTTTTCTCAGGTCGATCAATATGCCGAAGGAACAAAATTTGCCGATGTTATCCGAATGATATATATGCAAATATCTTAACTCCTATCAAATTTCAGGGATTCTGCCTCATCATACCTTGTCCAGGAGTTCCAAATGTACAAGATTTGTGCGGTAGTACTTGTCCAAAGCGACTGTCTTTGGATTCAGGTCGAATCATAAGCCGGAGCATCCAGAATTGCCAATGTCGTCCAATGACATAGACGCAAATATCTTAACTCCTATCAATTTGGCAGTATTCTGCCTCATCATACCTTGTCCAGGAGGTCCAAATGGACAAGATTTGGGCGGCAGCATTTGTCCAAAGCGACTCTCTTTTGACTGAGGTCGAACCATAAGCCGAGCATCCAGAATTGCCAATGTCGTCAAATGATACAGATGCAAATATCTTTACTCCTATCAATGTGATAGGATTCTCCCTTATCATACCTTATGCAGGAGGTCCAAATGTACAAGATTTGTGCGGTAGCACTTTTCCAAAGCGACTGTCTTTGGACTCAGGTCGAATCATAAGCCGGAGCATCCAGAATTGCCAATGTCGTACAATGATATAGATGCAAATATCTTTACTCCTATCAATTTGACAGGATTCTGCCTCATCATACCTTGTCCAGGAGGTCCAAATGTACAAGATTTGTGCAGTAGCACTTGACTAAAGCGAATCACTTTGTACTCAGTTCAATCCATAAGCCGAAGCATTCAGAATTGCCAATGTCGTCCAATGATATAGATGTAGTTATCTTTACTCCTATCAATGTGACAGGATTCTGCCTCATCATACCTTTTCCAGGAGGTCCAAATGTACAAGTTTTTTGCGGCAGCCTTTGTCCAAACCGACTCTCTTTGGACTCAGGTCGATCCATATGCCGAAGTAACCAAAATTGTCAATGTTATCCAAATGATATAGATGCAAATATCTTAACTCTTATCAATTTGCTAGGATTCTGCCTCATCATACCTTGTTCCGGAGGTTAAAATGTACAAGATTTGTGCGGTAGTACTTGTCCAAAGCGACTGTCTTTGGATTCAGGTCGAATCATAAGCCGGAGCATCCAGAATTGCCAATGCCGTCCAATGATATAGATGCAAATATCTTCACTCCTATCAATGTGACAGGATTCTGTCTCATCATACCTTTTCCAGGAGGTCCAAATGCACAAGATTTTGGAGTCAGCATTTGTCCAAACCGACTCTCTTTGGACTCAGGTCGATCCATATGCCGAAGTATCTAAAATTGCCGATGTTATCCGAATGATATAGACGCAAATATCTTAACTCCTATCAATTTGGCAGTATTCTGCCTCATCATACCTTGTCCAGCAGGTCCAAATGGACAAAATTTGGGCGGCAGCATTTGTCTAAAGCGACTCTCTTTGGACTGAGGTCGAACCATAAGCCGAGCATCCAGAATTGCCAATGTCGTCCAATGATATAGATGCAAATATCTTCACTCCTATCAATTTGACAGGATTCTAGCCCATCGAATCTTGCCCAGGAGGTTCAAGTGTACAAGATTTGTGCACTAGCACTTGACAAAAGCCAATCTCTTTGGTCCCAGGTCGAATCATAAGCCGAGCTTCCAGAATTGCCAATGTCGTCCAAGGATATAGATGCAAATGTCTTTACTCCTATCAATGTGATAGGATTCTGCCTCATCATACCTTGTCCAGGAGGTCCAAATGTACAAGATTTGTGCGGTAGCACTTGACAAAAGCGACTCTCTTTGGACTCAGGTCGATCCATATACCGATGTATCAAAAATTGCCGATGTTATCCGAATGATATAGATGCAAATATCTTAAATAGAAGCATTCAGATTTGCCAATGTCGTCCAATGATATAGATGCAATTACCTTTACTCCTATCAATTTTAAAGGATTCTGGCTCATCGTATCTTGTCCAGGAGGTTCAAGTGTACAAGATTTGTGCGGTAGCACTTGACAAATTCAAATCTCTTTGGACTCAGGTCGAATCATAAGCCGAGCATCCAGAATTGCCAATGTCGTCCAATGATGTAGATGCAAATATCTTCACTCCTATCAATTTGACAGGATCCTGGCTCATCGTATCTTGTCTAGGGGGTCCAAATGTACAAGTTGTCGGCGCTAGCACTTGCCCAAAGCGATTCTCTTTGAACTCAGGTCGAATCATTTGGAGAAGTATCTAAAATTGCCGATGTTATCCGAATGATATAGACGCAAATATCTTAACTCCTATCAATTTGGCAGTATTCTGCCTCATCATACCTTGTCCAGGAGGTCCAAATGGACAAGATTTGGGCGCCAGCATTTGTCCAAAGCGACTCTCTTTTGACTGAAGTCGAACCATAAGCCGAGCATCCAGAATTGCCAATGTCGTCAAATGATACAGATGCAAATATCTTTACTCCTATCAATGTGATAGGATTCTGCCTTATCATACCTTGTCCAAGAGGTCCAAATGTACAAGATTTGTGCGGTAGCACTTTTCCAAAGCGACTCTCTTTGGACTCAGGTCGGATCATAAGCCGGAGCATCCAGAATTGCCAATGTCGTCCAATGATATAGATGCAAATATCTTCACTCCTATCAATTTGACAGGACTCTAGCCCATCGTATCTTGTCCACGAGGTTCAAGTGTACAAGATTTGTGAGGTAGCACTTGACAAAAGCGAATCTCTTTGGACTCAGGTCGAATCATAAGCCGAGCATCCAGAATTGCCAATGTCGTCCAATGATACAGATGCAAATATCTTTACTGTTATCAATGTGATAGGATTCTGCCTAATGATACCTTGTCCAGGCGGACCAAATGTACAAGATTTGTGCGGTAGCACTTGTCCAAAGCGACTCTCTTTGGACTCAGGTCGAATAATAAGCCGGAGCATCAAGAATTGCCAATGTCGTCCAATGATATAGATGCAAATATCTTTACTCCTATCAATTTCACAGGATTCTGGCTCAGCATATCTTGTCCAGGAGGTTCAAGTGTACAAGATTTGTGCGGTAGCACTAGACAAAAGCGACTCTCTTTGGCCTCCGGTCGAATCATATGGCGGAGCATCCAGAATTGCCAATGTCGTCAAATAATATAGATGCAAATATCTTTACTCCTATCAATGTGATAGGATTCTGCCTCATCATACCTTTTCCAGGAGGTCCAAATGCACAAGATGTGGGCGGCAGCATTTGTCCAAACCGACTCTCTTTGGACTCAGGTCGATCCATATGCCGAAGTAACCAAAATTGTCGATGTTATCCCAATGATATAGATGCAAATATCTTAACTCTTATCAATTTGATAGGATTCTGCGACATCATACCTTGTTCCGGAGGTTCAAATGTACAAAATTTGTGAGGTAGTACTTGTCCAAACCGACTCTGTTTGGACTCAGGTCGAATCATAAGTCGAGCATCCAGAATTGCCAAAGTCGTCCAATTATATAGATGCAAATATCTTCACTCCTATCAATGTGATAGGATTCTGCCTCATCATACCTTTTCCAGGAAGACCAAATGCACAAGATGTGAGCGGCAGCATTTGTCTAAACCGACTCTCTATGGACTCAAGTCGATCCATTTGCCGAAGTACCAAAAATTGCCGATTTATCCGAATAATTTAGATGCAAATATCTTAACTCCAATCAATTTTCAAGGATTCTGCCTCATCATACCTTTCCAGGAGGTCCAAATGGACAAGATTTGTGTGGTAGCACTTGTCCAAAGCGACTCTCTTTGCACTCAGGTCGAATCATATGCCGGAGCATCCAGAATTGCCAATGTCGTCCAATGATATAGATGCAAATATCTTAACTCCAATCAATTTGACACGATTCTGCTTCATCGTACCTTTTCCAGGGGGTCCAAATGTACAAGATTTGTGCGGTAGCACTTGTCCAGACCGATTCTCTTTGGATACAGGTCGAATCATACGCCGGATCCCCAGAATTGCCAATGTCGTCCAATGATGTAGATGCAAATATCTTCACTCATATCCATGTGACTGGATTCTGCCTCATCGTATCTTGTCCAGGGGGTCCAAATGTACAAGATTTGTGCGGTAGCACTTGTCCAAAGCGACTCTCTTTGGACTAAGGTCGGTCCATATGCCGAAGTAACCAAAATTGTCGATGTTATCCAAATGATATAGATGCAAATATCTTAACTCCTATCAATTTGCTAGGATTCTGCCTCATCATACCTTGTTCCGGAGGTCACAATGCACAAGATTTTGGCGGCAGCATTTGTCCAAAGCGACTCTCTTTGGACTGAGGTCGAACCATAAGCCGAGCATCCAGAATTGCCAATGTCGTCCAATGATACAGATGCAAAAATCTTGACTCCTATCAATGTGATAGGATTCTGCCTTATCATACCTTGTCCAGGAGGTCCAAATGTACAAGATTTGTGCGGTAGCACTTGTCCAAAGCGACTCTCTTTGGCCTCCGGTCGAATCATATGCCGGAGCATCCAGAATTGCCAATGTCGTCCAATGATATAGATGCAAATACCTTTACTCCTATCAATGTGACAGGATTCTGCCTCACCATACCTTTCGAGGAGGTCCAAATGTACAAGTTTTTTAGCGGCAGCATTTGTCCAAACCGACTCTTTTTGGCCTCAGGTCGATCCATATGCCGAAGTATCTAAAATTGCCGATGTTATCAGAATGATATAGACGCAAATGTCTTAACTCCTGTCAATTGTACAGCATTCTGCCTCATCGTATCTTGCCCAAGAGGTTCAAATGTACAAGATTTGTGCGGTAGCACTTGACAAAAGCAAATCTCTTCGGACTCCGGTCGAATCATAAGCCGAAGTATCCAGAATTGCCAATGTCGTCCAATGATATAGAGGCAAATATCCTCACTGCTTACAATTTTACAGCATTCTGCCTCATCGTATCTTGTCCAGGAGGTTCAAATGTAAAAGACTTGTGCGGTAGCACTTGTCCAGACTGATTCTCTTTGGATTTAGGTCGAATCATACGCCGGATCTCCAGGATTGCCATTGTCGTTCAATGATATAGATGCAAATATCGTTACTCCTATCAATTTGCCAGGATTCTGCCTCATCGTATCTTGTCCAGGGGGTCCAAATGTACAAGATTTGTGCCGTAGCATTTGTACAAAGCGACTCTCTTTGGACTAAGGTCGGTCCATATGCCGAAGTAACCAAAATTGTCGATGTTATCCAAATGATATAGATGCAAATATCTTAACTCCTATCAATTTGCTAGGATTCTGCCTCATCATACCTTGTTCCGGAGGTCACAATGCACAAGATTTTGGCGGCAGCATTTGTCCAAAGCGACTCTCTTTGGACTGAGGTCGAACCATAAGCCGAGCATCCAGAATTGCCAATGTCGTCCAATGATACAGATGCAAAAATCTTGACTCCTATCAATGTGATAGGATTCTGCCTTATCATACCTTGTCCAGGAGGTCCAAATGTACAAGATTTGTGTGGTAGCACTTGACAAAAGCGAATCTCTTTGGTCTCAGGTCGATCAATATGCCGAAGGAACAAAATTTGCCGATGTTATCCGAATGATATATATGCAAATATCTTAACTCCTATCAAATTTCAGGGAATCTGCCTCATCATACCTTGTCCAGGAGTTCCAAATGTACAAGATTTGTGCGGTAGTACTTGTCCAAAGCGATTGTCTTTGGATTCAGGTCGAATCATAAGCCGGAGCATCCAGAATTGCCAATGTCGTCCAATAGTATAGATGCAAATATCTTTACTCCTATCAATTTGACAGGATTCTGCCTCATCATACCTTGTCCAGGAGGTTCAAATGTACAAGATTTCTGCGGTAGCACTTAACAAAAGCGAATCTCTTTGGTCTCAGGTCGATCAATATGCCGAAGTAACAAAAATTGCCGATCTTATCCGAATGATATAGATGCAAATATCTTAACTCCTATCAAATTTCAAGGATTCTGCCTCATCATACCTTGTCCAGGAGGTCCAAATGTACAAGATTTGTGCAGTAGCACTTGACAAAAGCGAATCACTTTGTACTCAGTTCAATCCATAAGCCGAAGCATTCAGAATTGCCAATGTCGTCCAATGATATAGATGTAGTTATCTTTACTCCTATCAATGTGACAGGATTCTGCCTCATCATACCTTTTCCAGGAGGTCCAAATGTACAAGTTTTTTAGCGGCAGCCTTTGTCCAAACCGACTCTCTTTGGACTCAGGTCGATCCATATGCCGAAGTAACCAAAATTGTCAATGATATCCAAATGATATAGATGCAAATATCTTAACTCTTATCAATTTGCTAGGATTCTGCCTCATCATACCTTGTTCCGGAGGTTAAAATGTACAAGATTTGTGCGGTAGTACTTGTCCAAAGCGACTGTCTTTGGATTCAGGTCGAATCATAAGCCGGAGCATCCAGAATTGCCAATGTCGTCCAATTATATAGATGCAAATACCTTTACTCCAAACAATTTGACAGGATTCTGTCTCATCATACCTTGTTCCGGAGGTCAAAATGCACAAGATTTGGGCGGCAGCATTTGTCCAAACCGACTCTCTTTGGACTCAGGTCGAATCATAGGCCGGAGCATCCAGAATTGCCAATGTCGTCCAGTTATATAGATGCAAATATCTTCACACCTATCAATGTGATAGGATTCTGCCTCATCATACCTTGTCCAGGATGTCCAAGTGTACAATAATTGTGCGGTAGCACTTGTCCAAAGCGACTCTCTTTGCACTCAGGTCGAATCATATGCCGGAGCATCCAGAATTGCCAATGTCGTCCAATGATATAGATGCAAATATCTTAACTCCAATCAATTTGACACGATTCTGCTTCATCGTACCTTTTCCAGGGGGTCCAAATGTACAAGATTTGTGAGGTAGCACTTGTCCAGACCGATTCTCTTTGGATTCAGGTCGAATCATACGCCGGATCCCCAGAATTGCCAATGTCGTCCAATGATGTAGATGCAAATATCTTCACTCATATCCATGTGACTGGATTCTGCCTCAACGTATCTTGTCCAGGGGGTCCAAATGTACAAGATTTGTGCGGTAGCACTTGTCCAAAGCGACTCTCTTTGGACTCAGGTCGAATCATAAGCCGGAGCATCCGGAATTGCCAATGTCGTCCAATGACATAGATGCAAATATCTTTACTGCTGTCAATTTCACAGGACTCTAGCCCATCGTATTTGTCCACGAGGTTCAAGTGTACAAGATTTGTGAGGTAGCACTTGACAAAAGCGAATCTCTTTGGACTCAGGTCGAATCATAAGCCGAGCATCCAGAATTGTCATTGTCGTCCAATGATATAGATAAAAATATCTTTACTCCTATCAATGTGATAGGATTCTGCCTCATCATACCTCGTCCAGGAGGTCCAAATGTACAAGATTTGTGTGGTAGCACTTGACAAAAGCGAATCTCTTTTTTCTCAGGTCGATCAATATGCCGAAGGAACAAAATTTGCCGATGTTATCCGAATGATATATATGCAAATATCTTAACTCCTATCAAATTTCAGGGATTCTGCCTCATCATACCTTGTCCAGGAGTTCCAAATGTACAAGATTTGTGCGGTAGTACTTGTCCAAAGCGACTGTCTTTGGATTCAGGTCGAATCATAAGCCGGAGCATCCAGAATTGCCAATGTCGTCCAATGACATAGACGCAAATATCTTAACTCCTATCAATTTGGCAGTATTCTGCCTCATCATACCTTGTCCAGGAGGTCCAAATGGACAAGATTTGGGCGGCAGCATTTGTCCAAAGCGACTCTCTTTTGACTGAGGTCGAACCATAAGCCGAGCATCCAGAATTGCCAATGTCGTCAAATGATACAGATGCAAATATCTTTACTCCTATCAATGTGATAGGATTCTCCCTTATCATACCTTATGCAGGAGGTCCAAATGTACAAGATTTGTGCGGTAGCACTTTTCCAAAGCGACTGTCTTTGGACTCAGGTCGAATCATAAGCCGGAGCATCCAGAATTGCCAATGTCGTACAATGATATAGATGCAAATATCTTTACTCCTATCAATTTGACAGGATTCTGCCTCATCATACCTTGTCCAGGAGGTCCAAATGTACAAGATTTGTGCAGTAGCACTTGACTAAAGCGAATCACTTTGTACTCAGTTCAATCCATAAGCCGAAGCATTCAGAATTGCCAATGTCGTCCAATGATATAGATGTAGTTATCTTTACTCCTATCAATGTGACAGGATTCTGCCTCATCATACCTTTTCCAGGAGGTCCAAATGTACAAGTTTTTTGCGGCAGCCTTTGTCCAAACCGACTCTCTTTGGACTCAGGTCGATCCATATGCCGAAGTAACCAAAATTGTCAATGTTATCCAAATGATATAGATGCAAATATCTTAACTCTTATCAATTTGCTAGGATTCTGCCTCATCATACCTTGTTCCGGAGGTTAAAATGTACAAGATTTGTGCGGTAGTACTTGTCCAAAGCGACTGTCTTTGGATTCAGGTCGAATCATAAGCCGGAGCATCCAGAATTGCCAATGCCGTCCAATGATATAGATGCAAATATCTTCACTCCTATCAATGTGACAGGATTCTGTCTCATCATACCTTTTCCAGGAGGTCCAAATGCACAAGATTTTGGAGTCAGCATTTGTCCAAACCGACTCTCTTTGGACTCAGGTCGATCCATATGCCGAAGTATCTAAAATTGCCGATGTTATCCGAATGATATAGACGCAAATATCTTAACTCCTATCAATTTGGCAGTATTCTGCCTCATCATACCTTGTCCAGCAGGTCCAAATGGACAAAATTTGGGCGGCAGCATTTGTCTAAAGCGACTCTCTTTGGACTGAGGTCGAACCATAAGCCGAGCATCCAGAATTGCCAATGTCGTCCAATGATATAGATGCAAATATCTTCACTCCTATCAATTTGACAGGATTCTAGCCCATCGAATCTTGCCCAGGAGGTTCAAGTGTACAAGATTTGTGCACTAGCACTTGACAAAAGCCAATCTCTTTGGTCCCAGGTCGAATCATAAGCCGAGCTTCCAGAATTGCCAATGTCGTCCAAGGATATAGATGCAAATGTCTTTACTCCTATCAATGTGATAGGATTCTGCCTCATCATACCTTGTCCAGGAGGTCCAAATGTACAAGATTTGTGCGGTAGCACTTGACAAAAGCGACTCTCTTTGGACTCAGGTCGATCCATATACCGATGTATCAAAAATTGCCGATGTTATCCGAATGATATAGATGCAAATATCTTAAATAGAAGCATTCAGATTTGCCAATGTCGTCCAATGATATAGATGCAATTACCTTTACTCCTATCAATTTTAAAGGATTCTGGCTCATCGTATCTTGTCCAGGAGGTTCAAGTGTACAAGATTTGTGCGGTAGCACTTGACAAATTCAAATCTCTTTGGACTCAGGTCGAATCATAAGCCGAGCATCCAGAATTGCCAATGTCGTCCAATGATGTAGATGCAAATATCTTCACTCCTATCAATTTGACAGGATCCTGGCTCATCGTATCTTGTCTAGGGGGTCCAAATGTACAAGTTTTCGGCGCTAGCACTTGCCCAAAGCGATTCTCTTTGAACTCAGGTCGAATCATTTGGAGAAGTATCTAAAATTGCCGATGTTATCCGAATGATATAGACGCAAATATCTTAACTCCTATCAATTTGGCAGTATTCTGCCTCATCATACCTTGTCCAGGAGGTCCAAATGGACAAGATTTGGGCGCCAGCATTTGTCCAAAGCGACTCTCTTTTGACTGAAGTCGAACCATAAGCCGAGCATCCAGAATTGCCAATGTCGTCAAATGATACAGATGCAAATATCTTTACTCCTATCAATGTGATAGGATTCTGCCTTATCATACCTTGTCCAAGAGGTCCAAATGTACAAGATTTGTGCGGTAGCACTTTTCCAAAGCGACTCTCTTTGGACTCAGGTCGGATCATAAGCCGGAGCATCCAGAATTGCCAATGTCGTCCAATGATATAGATGCAAATATCTTCACTCCTATCAATTTGACAGGACTCTAGCCCATCGTATCTTGTCCACGAGGTTCAAGTGTACAAGATTTGTGAGGTAGCACTTGACAAAAGCGAATCTCTTTGGACTCAGGTCGAATCATAAGCCGAGCATCCAGAATTGCCAATGTCGTCCAATGATACAGATGCAAATATCTTTACTGTTATCAATGTGATAGGATTCTGCCTAATGATACCTTGTCCAGGCGGACCAAATGTACAAGATTTGTGCGGTAGCACTTGTCCAAAGCGACTCTCTTTGGACTCAGGTCGAATAATAAGCCGGAGCATCAAGAATTGCCAATGTCGTCCAATGATATAGATGCAAATATCTTTACTCCTATCAATTTCACAGGATTCTGGCTCAGCATATCTTGTCCAGGAGGTTCAAGTGTACAAGATTTGTGCGGTAGCACTAGACAAAAGCGACTCTCTTTGGCCTCCGGTCGAATCATATGGCGGAGCATCCAGAATTGCCAATGTCGTCAAATAATATAGATGCAAATATCTTTACTCCTATCAATGTGATAGGATTCTGCCTCATCATACCTTTTCCAGGAGGTCCAAATGCACAAGATGTGGGCGGCAGCATTTGTCCAAACCGACTCTCTTTGGACTCAGGTCGATCCATATGCCGAAGTAACCAAAATTGTCGATGTTATCCCAATGATATAGATGCAAATATCTTAACTCTTATCAATTTGATAGGATTCTGCGACATCATACCTTGTTCCGGAGGTTCAAATGTACAAAATTTGTGAGGTAGTACTTGTCCAAACCGACTCTGTTTGGACTCAGGTCGAATCATAAGTCGAGCATCCAGAATTGCCAAAGTCGTCCAATTATATAGATGCAAATATCTTCACTCCTATCAATGTGATAGGATTCTGCCTCATCATACCTTTTCCAGGAAGACCAAATGCACAAGATGTGAGCGGCAGCATTTGTCTAAACCGACTCTCTATGGACTCAAGTCGATCCATTTGCCGAAGTACCAAAAATTGCCGATTTATCCGAATAATTTAGATGCAAATATCTTAACTCCAATCAATTTTCAAGGATTCTGCCTCATCATACCTTTCCAGGAGGTCCAAATGGACAAGATTTGTGTGGTAGCACTTGTCCAAAGCGACTCTCTTTGCACTCAGGTCGAATCATATGCCGGAGCATCCAGAATTGCCAATGTCGTCCAATGATATAGATGCAAATATCTTAACTCCAATCAATTTGACACGATTCTGCTTCATCGTACCTTTTCCAGGGGGTCCAAATGTACAAGATTTGTGCGGTAGCACTTGTCCAGACCGATTCTCTTTGGATACAGGTCGAATCATACGCCGGATCCCCAGAATTGCCAATGTCGTCCAATGATGTAGATGCAAATATCTTCACTCATATCCATGTGACTGGATTCTGCCTCATCGTATCTTGTCCAGGGGGTCCAAATGTACAAGATTTGTGCGGTAGCACTTGTCCAAAGCGACTCTCTTTGGACTAAGGTCGGTCCATATGCCGAAGTAACCAAAATTGTCGATGTTATCCAAATGATATAGATGCAAATATCTTAACTCCTATCAATTTGCTAGGATTCTGCCTCATCATACCTTGTTCCGGAGGTCACAATGCACAAGATTTTGGCGGCAGCATTTGTCCAAAGCGACTCTCTTTGGACTGAGGTCGAACCATAAGCCGAGCATCCAGAATTGCCAATGTCGTCCAATGATACAGATGCAAAAATCTTGACTCCTATCAATGTGATAGGATTCTGCCTTATCATACCTTGTCCAGGAGGTCCAAATGTACAAGATTTGTGCGGTAGCACTTGTCCAAAGCGACTCTCTTTGGCCTCCGGTCGAATCATATGCCGGAGCATCCAGAATTGCCAATGTCGTCCAATGATATAGATGCAAATACCTTTACTCCTATCAATGTGACAGGATTCTGCCTCACCATACCTTTCGAGGAGGTCCAAATGTACAAGTTTTTTAGCGGCAGCATTTGTCCAAACCGACTCTTTTTGGCCTCAGGTCGATCCATATGCCGAAGTATCTAAAATTGCCGATGTTATCAGAATGATATAGACGCAAATGTCTTAACTCCTGTCAATTGTACAGCATTCTGCCTCATCGTATCTTGCCCAAGAGGTTCAAATGTACAAGATTTGTGCGGTAGCACTTGACAAAAGCAAATCTCTTCGGACTCCGGTCGAATCATAAGCCGAAGTATCCAGAATTGCCAATGTCGTCCAATGATATAGAGGCAAATATCCTCACTGCTTACAATTTTACAGCATTCTGCCTCATCGTATCTTGTCCAGGAGGTTCAAATGTAAAAGACTTGTGCGGTAGCACTTGTCCAGACTGATTCTCTTTGGATTTAGGTCGAATCATACGCCGGATCTCCAGGATTGCCATTGTCGTTCAATGATATAGATGCAAATATCGTTACTCCTATCAATTTGCCAGGATTCTGCCTCATCGTATCTTGTCCAGGGGGTCCAAATGTACAAGATTTGTGCCGTAGCATTTGTACAAAGCGACTCTCTTTGGACTAAGGTCGGTCCATATGCCGAAGTAACCAAAATTGTCGATGTTATCCAAATGATATAGATGCAAATATCTTAACTCCTATCAATTTGCTAGGATTCTGCCTCATCATACCTTGTTCCGGAGGTCACAATGCACAAGATTTTGGCGGCAGCATTTGTCCAAAGCGACTCTCTTTGGACTGAGGTCGAACCATAAGCCGAGCATCCAGAATTGCCAATGTCGTCCAATGATACAGATGCAAAAATCTTGACTCCTATCAATGTGATAGGATTCTGCCTTATCATACCTTGTCCAGGAGGTCCAAATGTACAAGATTTGTGCGGTAGCACTTGTCCAAAGCGACTCTCTTTGGCCTCCGGTCGAATCATATGCCGGAGCATCCAGAATTGCCAATGTCGTCCAATGATACAGATGCAAATATCTTTACTCCTATCAATGTGATAGGATTCTGCCACATCATATCTTGTCCAGGCGGACCAAATGTACAAGATTTGTGCGGTAGCACTTGTCCAAAGCGACTCTCTTTGGACACAGGTCGAATCATAAGCCGAGCATCCAAAATTGCCAATGTCGTCCAATGATATAGATAAAAATATCTTTACTCCTATCAATGTGATAGGATTCTGCCTCATCATACCTCGTCCAGGAGGTCCAAATGTACAAGATTTGTGTGGTAGCACTTGACAAAAGCGAATCTCTTTGGTCTCAGGTCGATCAATATGCCGAAGGAACAAAATTTGCCGATGTTATCCGAATGATATATATGCAAATATCTTAACTCCTATCAAATTTCAGGGATTCTGCCTCATCATACCTTGTCCAGGAGTTCCAAATGTACAAGATTTGTGCGGTAGTACTTGTCCAAAGCGACTGTCTTCGGATTCAGGTCGAATCATAAGCCGGAGCATCCAGAATTGCCAATGTCGTCCAATAGTATAGATGCAAATATCTTTACTCCTATCAATTTGACAGGATTCTGCCTCATCATACCTTGTCCAGGAGGTTCAAATGTACAAGATTTCTGCGGTAGCACTTAACAAAAGCGAATCTCTTTGGTCTCAGGTCGATCAATATGCCGAAGTAACAAAAATTGCCGATGTTATCCGAATGATATAGATGCAAATATCTTAACTCCTATCAAATTTCAAGGATTCTGCCTCATCATACCTTGTCCAGGAGGTCCAAATGTACAAGATTTGTGCAGTAGCACTTGACAAAAGCGAATCACTTTGTACTCAGTTCAATCCATAAGCCGAAGCATTCAGAATTGCCAATGTCGTCCAATGATATAGATGTAGTTATCTTTACTCCTATCAATGTGACAGGATTCTGCCTCATCATACCTTTTCCAGGAGGTCCAAATGTACAAGTTTTTTAGCGGCAGCCTTTGTCCAAACCGACTCTCTTTGGACTCAGGTCGATCCATATGCCGAAGTAACCAAAATTGTCAATGTTATCCAAATGATATAGATGCAAATATATTAACTCTTATCAATTTGCTAGGATTCTGCCTCATCATACCTAGTTCCGGAGGTTAAAATGTACAAGATTTGTGCGGTAGTACTTGTCCAAAGCGACTGTCTTTGGATTCAGGTCGAATCATAAGCCGGAGCATCCAGAATTGCCAATGTCGTCCAATTATATAGATGCAAATACCTTTACTCCAAACAATTTGACAGGATTCTGTCTCATCATACCTTGTTCCGGAGGTCAAAATGCACAAGATTTGGGCGGCAGCATTTGTCCAAACCGACTCTCTTTGGACTCAGGTCGAATCATAGGCCGGAGCATCCAGAATTGCCAATGTCGTCCAGTTATATAGATGCAAATATCTTCACACCTATCAATGTGATAGGATTCTGCCTCATCATACCTTGTCCAGGATGTCCAAGTGTACAATAATTGTGCGGTAGCACTTGTCCAAAGCGACTCTCTTTGCACTCAGGTCGAATCATATGCCGGAGCATCCAGAATTGCCAATGTCGTCCAATGATATAGATGCAAATATCGTTACTCCTATCAATTTGCCAGGATTCTGCCTCATCGTATCTTGTCCAGGGGGTCCAAATATACAAGATTTGTGCGGTAGCATTTGTACAAAGCGACTCTCTTTGGACTCAGGTCGGTCCATGTGCCGAACTAACCAAAATTGTCGATGTTATCCAAATGATATAGATGCAAATATCTTAACTCCTATCAATTTGCTAGGATTCTGCCTCATCATACCTTGTTCCGGAGGTCACAATGCACAAGATTTTGGCGGCAGCATTTGTCCAAAGCGACTCTCTTTGGACTGAGGTCGAACCATAAGCCGAGCATCCAGAATTGCCAAGGTCGTCCAATGATACAGATGCAAAAATCTTGACTCCTATCAATGTGATAGGATTCTGCCTTATCATACCTTGTCCAGGAGGTCCAAATGTACAAGATTTGTGCGGTAGCACTTGTCCAAAGCGACTCTCTTTGGCCTCCGGTCGAATCATATGCCGGAGCATCCAGAATTGCCAATGTCGTCCAATGATACAGATGCAAATATCTTTACTCCTATCAATGTGATAGGATTCTGCCACATCATATCCTGTCCAGGCGGACCAAATGTACAAGATTTGTGCGGTAGCACTTGTCCAAAGCGACTCTCTTTGGACACAGGTCGAATCATAAGCCGAGCATCCAAAATTGCCAATGTCGTCCAATGATATAGATAAAAATATCTTTACTCCTATCAATGTGATAGGATTCTGCCTCATCATACCTCGTCCAGGAGGTCCAAATGTACAAGATTTGTGTGGTAGCACTTGACAAAAGCGAATCTCTTTTTTCTCAGGTCGATCAATATGCCGAAGGAACAAAATTTGCCGATGTTATCCGAATGATATATATGCAAATATCTTAACTCCTATCAAATTTCAGGGATTCTGCCTCATCATACCTTGTCCAGGAGTTCCAAATGTACAAGATTTGTGCGGTAGTACTTGTCCAAAGCGACTGTCTTTGGATTCAGGTCGAATCATAAGCCGGAGCATCCAGAATTGCCAATGTCGTCCAATGACATAGACGCAAATATCTTAACTCCTATCAATTTGGCAGTATTCTGCCTCATCATACCTTGTCCAGGAGGTCCAAATGGACAAGATTTGGGCGGCAGCATTTGTCCAAAGCGACTCTCTTTTGACTGAGGTCGAACCATAAGCCGAGCATCCAGAATTGCCAATGTCGTCAAATGATACAGATGCAAATATCTTTACTCCTATCAATGTGATAGGATTCTCCCTTATCATACCTTATGCAGGAGGTCCAAATGTACAAGATTTGTGCGGTAGCACTTTTCCAAAGCGACTGTCTTTGGACTCAGGTCGAATCATAAGCCGGAGCATCCAGAATTGCCAATGTCGTACAATGATATAGATGCAAATATCTTTACTCCTATCAATTTGACAGGATTCTGCCTCATCATACCTTGTCCAGGAGGTCCAAATGTACAAGATTTGTGCAGTAGCACTTGACTAAAGCGAATCACTTTGTACTCAGTTCAATCCATAAGCCGAAGCATTCAGAATTGCCAATGTCGTCCAATGATATAGATGTAGTTATCTTTACTCCTATCAATGTGACAGGATTCTGCCTCATCATACCTTTTCCAGGAGGTCCAAATGTACAAGTTTTTTGCGGCAGCCTTTGTCCAAACCGACTCTCTTTGGACTCAGGTCGATCCATATGCCGAAGTAACCAAAATTGTCAATGTTATCCAAATGATATAGATGCAAATATCTTAACTCTTATCAATTTGCTAGGATTCTGCCTCATCATACCTTGTTCCGGAGGTTAAAATGTACAAGATTTGTGCGGTAGTACTTGTCCAAAGCGACTGTCTTTGGATTCAGGTCGAATCATAAGCCGGAGCATCCAGAATTGCCAATGCCGTCCAATGATATAGATGCAAATATCTTCACTCCTATCAATGTGACAGGATTCTGTCTCATCATACCTTTTCCAGGAGGTCCAAATGCACAAGATTTTGGAGTCAGCATTTGTCCAAACCGACTCTCTTTGGACTCAGGTCGATCCATATGCCGAAGTATCTAAAATTGCCGATGTTATCCGAATGATATAGACGCAAATATCTTAACTCCTATCAATTTGGCAGTATTCTGCCTCATCATACCTTGTCCAGCAGGTCCAAATGGACAAAATTTGGGCGGCAGCATTTGTCTAAAGCGACTCTCTTTGGACTGAGGTCGAACCATAAGCCGAGCATCCAGAATTGCCAATGTCGTCCAATGATATAGATGCAAATATCTTCACTCCTATCAATTTGACAGGATTCTAGCCCATCGAATCTTGCCCAGGAGGTTCAAGTGTACAAGATTTGTGCACTAGCACTTGACAAAAGCCAATCTCTTTGGTCCCAGGTCGAATCATAAGCCGAGCTTCCAGAATTGCCAATGTCGTCCAAGGATATAGATGCAAATGTCTTTACTCCTATCAATGTGATAGGATTCTGCCTCATCATACCTTGTCCAGGAGGTCCAAATGTACAAGATTTGTGCGGTAGCACTTGACAAAAGCGACTCTCTTTGGACTCAGGTCGATCCATATACCGATGTATCAAAAATTGCCGATGTTATCCGAATGATATAGATGCAAATATCTTAAATAGAAGCATTCAGATTTGCCAATGTCGTCCAATGATATAGATGCAATTACCTTTACTCCTATCAATTTTAAAGGATTCTGGCTCATCGTATCTTGTCCAGGAGGTTCAAGTGTACAAGATTTGTGCGGTAGCACTTGACAAATTCAAATCTCTTTGGACTCAGGTCGAATCATAAGCCGAGCATCCAGAATTGCCAATGTCGTCCAATGATGTAGATGCAAATATCTTCACTCCTATCAATTTGACAGGATCCTGGCTCATCGTATCTTGTCTAGGGGGTCCAAATGTACAAGTTGTCGGCGCTAGCACTTGCCCAAAGCGATTCTCTTTGAACTCAGGTCGAATCATTTGGAGAAGTATCTAAAATTGCCGATGTTATCCGAATGATATAGACGCAAATATCTTAACTCCTATCAATTTGGCAGTATTCTGCCTCATCATACCTTGTCCAGGAGGTCCAAATGGACAAGATTTGGGCGCCAGCATTTGTCCAAAGCGACTCTCTTTTGACTGAAGTCGAACCATAAGCCGAGCATCCAGAATTGCCAATGTCGTCAAATGATACAGATGCAAATATCTTTACTCCTATCAATGTGATAGGATTCTGCCTTATCATACCTTGTCCAAGAGGTCCAAATGTACAAGATTTGTGCGGTAGCACTTTTCCAAAGCGACTCTCTTTGGACTCAGGTCGGATCATAAGCCGGAGCATCCAGAATTGCCAATGTCGTCCAATGATATAGATGCAAATATCTTCACTCCTATCAATTTGACAGGACTCTAGCCCATCGTATCTTGTCCACGAGGTTCAAGTGTACAAGATTTGTGAGGTAGCACTTGACAAAAGCGAATCTCTTTGGACTCAGGTCGAATCATAAGCCGAGCATCCAGAATTGCCAATGTCGTCCAATGATACAGATGCAAATATCTTTACTGTTATCAATGTGATAGGATTCTGCCTAATGATACCTTGTCCAGGCGGACCAAATGTACAAGATTTGTGCGGTAGCACTTGTCCAAAGCGACTCTCTTTGGACTCAGGTCGAATAATAAGCCGGAGCATCAAGAATTGCCAATGTCGTCCAATGATATAGATGCAAATATCTTTACTCCTATCAATTTCACAGGATTCTGGCTCAGCATATCTTGTCCAGGAGGTTCAAGTGTACAAGATTTGTGCGGTAGCACTAGACAAAAGCGACTCTCTTTGGCCTCCGGTCGAATCATATGGCGGAGCATCCAGAATTGCCAATGTCGTCAAATAATATAGATGCAAATATCTTTACTCCTATCAATGTGATAGGATTCTGCCTCATCATACCTTTTCCAGGAGGTCCAAATGCACAAGATGTGGGCGGCAGCATTTGTCCAAACCGACTCTCTTTGGACTCAGGTCGATCCATATGCCGAAGTAACCAAAATTGTCGATGTTATCCCAATGATATAGATGCAAATATCTTAACTCTTATCAATTTGATAGGATTCTGCGACATCATACCTTGTTCCGGAGGTTCAAATGTACAAAATTTGTGAGGTAGTACTTGTCCAAACCGACTCTGTTTGGACTCAGGTCGAATCATAAGTCGAGCATCCAGAATTGCCAAAGTCGTCCAATTATATAGATGCAAATATCTTCACTCCTATCAATGTGATAGGATTCTGCCTCATCATACCTTTTCCAGGAAGACCAAATGCACAAGATGTGAGCGGCAGCATTTGTCTAAACCGACTCTCTATGGACTCAAGTCGATCCATTTGCCGAAGTACCAAAAATTGCCGATTTATCCGAATAATTTAGATGCAAATATCTTAACTCCAATCAATTTTCAAGGATTCTGCCTCATCATACCTTTCCAGGAGGTCCAAATGGACAAGATTTGTGTGGTAGCACTTGTCCAAAGCGACTCTCTTTGCACTCAGGTCGAATCATATGCCGGAGCATCCAGAATTGCCAATGTCGTCCAATGATATAGATGCAAATATCTTAACTCCAATCAATTTGACACGATTCTGCTTCATCGTACCTTTTCCAGGGGGTCCAAATGTACAAGATTTGTGCGGTAGCACTTGTCCAGACCGATTCTCTTTGGATACAGGTCGAATCATACGCCGGATCCCCAGAATTGCCAATGTCGTCCAATGATGTAGATGCAAATATCTTCACTCATATCCATGTGACTGGATTCTGCCTCATCGTATCTTGTCCAGGGGGTCCAAATGTACAAGATTTGTGCGGTAGCACTTGTCCAAAGCGACTCTCTTTGGACTAAGGTCGGTCCATATGCCGAAGTAACCAAAATTGTCGATGTTATCCAAATGATATAGATGCAAATATCTTAACTCCTATCAATTTGCTAGGATTCTGCCTCATCATACCTTGTTCCGGAGGTCACAATGCACAAGATTTTGGCGGCAGCATTTGTCCAAAGCGACTCTCTTTGGACTGAGGTCGAACCATAAGCCGAGCATCCAGAATTGCCAATGTCGTCCAATGATACAGATGCAAAAATCTTGACTCCTATCAATGTGATAGGATTCTGCCTTATCATACCTTGTCCAGGAGGTCCAAATGTACAAGATTTGTGCGGTAGCACTTGTCCAAAGCGACTCTCTTTGGCCTCCGGTCGAATCATATGCCGGAGCATCCAGAATTGCCAATGTCGTCCAATGATATAGATGCAAATACCTTTACTCCTATCAATGTGACAGGATTCTGCCTCACCATACCTTTCGAGGAGGTCCAAATGTACAAGTTTTTTAGCGGCAGCATTTGTCCAAACCGACTCTTTTTGGCCTCAGGTCGATCCATATGCCGAAGTATCTAAAATTGCCGATGTTATCAGAATGATATAGACGCAAATGTCTTAACTCCTGTCAATTGTACAGCATTCTGCCTCATCGTATCTTGCCCAAGAGGTTCAAATGTACAAGATTTGTGCGGTAGCACTTGACAAAAGCAAATCTCTTCGGACTCCGGTCGAATCATAAGCCGAAGTATCCAGAATTGCCAATGTCGTCCAATGATATAGAGGCAAATATCCTCACTGCTTACAATTTTACAGCATTCTGCCTCATCGTATCTTGTCCAGGAGGTTCAAATGTAAAAGACTTGTGCGGTAGCACTTGTCCAGACTGATTCTCTTTGGATTTAGGTCGAATCATACGCCGGATCTCCAGGATTGCCATTGTCGTTCAATGATATAGATGCAAATATCGTTACTCCTATCAATTTGCCAGGATTCTGCCTCATCGTATCTTGTCCAGGGGGTCCAAATGTACAAGATTTGTGCCGTAGCATTTGTACAAAGCGACTCTCTTTGGACTAAGGTCGGTCCATATGCCGAAGTAACCAAAATTGTCGATGTTATCCAAATGATATAGATGCAAATATCTTAACTCCTATCAATTTGCTAGGATTCTGCCTCATCATACCTTGTTCCGGAGGTCACAATGCACAAGATTTTGGCGGCAGCATTTGTCCAAAGCGACTCTCTTTGGACTGAGGTCGAACCATAAGCCGAGCATCCAGAATTGCCAATGTCGTCCAATGATACAGATGCAAAAATCTTGACTCCTATCAATGTGATAGGATTCTGCCTTATCATACCTTGTCCAGGAGGTCCAAATGTACAAGATTTGTGTGGTAGCACTTGACAAAAGCGAATCTCTTTGGTCTCAGGTCGATCAATATGCCGAAGGAACAAAATTTGCCGATGTTATCCGAATGATATATATGCAAATATCTTAACTCCTATCAAATTTCAGGGAATCTGCCTCATCATACCTTGTCCAGGAGTTCCAAATGTACAAGATTTGTGCGGTAGTACTTGTCCAAAGCGATTGTCTTTGGATTCAGGTCGAATCATAAGCCGGAGCATCCAGAATTGCCAATGTCGTCCAATAGTATAGATGCAAATATCTTTACTCCTATCAATTTGACAGGATTCTGCCTCATCATACCTTGTCCAGGAGGTTCAAATGTACAAGATTTCTGCGGTAGCACTTAACAAAAGCGAATCTCTTTGGTCTCAGGTCGATCAATATGCCGAAGTAACAAAAATTGCCGATCTTATCCGAATGATATAGATGCAAATATCTTAACTCCTATCAAATTTCAAGGATTCTGCCTCATCATACCTTGTCCAGGAGGTCCAAATGTACAAGATTTGTGCAGTAGCACTTGACAAAAGCGAATCACTTTGTACTCAGTTCAATCCATAAGCCGAAGCATTCAGAATTGCCAATGTCGTCCAATGATATAGATGTAGTTATCTTTACTCCTATCAATGTGACAGGATTCTGCCTCATCATACCTTTTCCAGGAGGTCCAAATGTACAAGTTTTTTAGCGGCAGCCTTTGTCCAAACCGACTCTCTTTGGACTCAGGTCGATCCATATGCCGAAGTAACCAAAATTGTCAATGATATCCAAATGATATAGATGCAAATATCTTAACTCTTATCAATTTGCTAGGATTCTGCCTCATCATACCTTGTTCCGGAGGTTAAAATGTACAAGATTTGTGCGGTAGTACTTGTCCAAAGCGACTGTCTTTGGATTCAGGTCGAATCATAAGCCGGAGCATCCAGAATTGCCAATGTCGTCCAATTATATAGATGCAAATACCTTTACTCCAAACAATTTGACAGGATTCTGTCTCATCATACCTTGTTCCGGAGGTCAAAATGCACAAGATTTGGGCGGCAGCATTTGTCCAAACCGACTCTCTTTGGACTCAGGTCGAATCATAGGCCGGAGCATCCAGAATTGCCAATGTCGTCCAGTTATATAGATGCAAATATCTTCACACCTATCAATGTGATAGGATTCTGCCTCATCATACCTTGTCCAGGATGTCCAAGTGTACAATAATTGTGCGGTAGCACTTGTCCAAAGCGACTCTCTTTGCACTCAGGTCGAATCATATGCCGGAGCATCCAGAATTGCCAATGTCGTCCAATGATATAGATGCAAATATCTTAACTCCAATCAATTTGACACGATTCTGCTTCATCGTACCTTTTCCAGGGGGTCCAAATGTACAAGATTTGTGAGGTAGCACTTGTCCAGACCGATTCTCTTTGGATTCAGGTCGAATCATACGCCGGATCCCCAGAATTGCCAATGTCGTCCAATGATGTAGATGCAAATATCTTCACTCATATCCATGTGACTGGATTCTGCCTCAACGTATCTTGTCCAGGGGGTCCAAATGTACAAGATTTGTGCGGTAGCACTTGTCCAAAGCGACTCTCTTTGGACTCAGGTCGAATCATAAGCCGGAGCATCCGGAATTGCCAATGTCGTCCAATGACATAGATGCAAATATCTTTACTGCTGTCAATTTCACAGGACTCTAGCCCATCGTATTTGTCCACGAGGTTCAAGTGTACAAGATTTGTGAGGTAGCACTTGACAAAAGCGAATCTCTTTGGACTCAGGTCGAATCATAAGCCGAGCATCCAGAATTGTCATTGTCGTCCAATGACATAGACGCAAATATCTTAACTCCTATCAATTTGGCAGTATTCTGCCTCATCATACCTTGTCCAGGAGGTCCAAATGGACAAGATTTGGGCGGCAGCATTTGTCCAAAGCGACTCTCTTTTGACTGAGGTCGAACCATAAGCCGAGCATCCAGAATTGCCAATGTCGTCAAATGATACAGATGCAAATATCTTTACTCCTATCAATGTGATAGGATTCTCCCTTATCATACCTTATCCAGGAGGTCCAAATGTACAAGATTTGTGCGGTAGCACTTTTCCAAAGCGACTCTCTTTGGACTCAGGTCGAATCATAAGCCGGAGCATCCAGAATTGCCAATGTCGTACAATGATACAGATGCAAATATCTTTACTCCTATCAATGTGATAGGATTCTGCCTTATCATACCTTGTCCAGGAGGTCCAAATGCACAAGATTTTGGAGTCAGCATTTCTCCAAACCGACTCTCTTTGGACTCAGGTCGATCCATATGCCAAAGTATCTAAAATTGCCGATGTTATCCGAATGATATAGACGCAAATGTCTTAACTCCTATCAATTTGGCAGTATTCTGCCTCATCATACCTTGTCCAGGATGTCCAAATGGACAAGATTTGGGCTTCAGCATTTGTCCAAAGCGACTCTCTTTGGACTGAGGTCGAACCATAAGCCGAGCATCCAGAATTGCCAATGTCGTCCAATGATATAGATGCAAATACCTTTACTCCTATCAATGTGACAGGATTCTGCCTCATCATACCTTGTTCCGGAGGTCAAAATGCACAAGATTTGGGCGGCAGCATTTGTCCAAACCGACTCTCTTTGGACTCAGGTCGAATCATAGGCCGGAGCATCCAGAATTGCCAATGTCGTCCAGTTATATAGATGCAAATATCTTCACACCTATCAATGTGATAGGATTCTGCCTCATCATACCTTGTCCAGGATGTCCAAGTGTACAATAATTGTGCGGTAGCACTTGTCCAAAGCGACTCTCTTTGCACTCAGGTCGAATCATATGCCGGAGCATCCAGAATTGCCAATGTCGTCCAATGATATAGATGCAAATATCCTAACTCCAATCAATTTGACACGATTCTGCTTCATCGTACCTTTTCCAGGGGGTCCAAATGTACAAGATTTGTGCGGTAGCACTTGTCCAGACCGATTCTCTTTGGATTCAGGTCGAATCATACGCCGGATCCCCAGAATTGCCAATGTCGTCCAATGATGTAGATGCAAATATCTTCACTCATATCCATGTGACTGGATTCTGCCTCATCGTATCTTGTCCAGGGGGTCCAAATGTACAAGATTTGTGCGGTAGCACTTGTCCAAAGCGACTCTCTTTGGACTCAGGTCGAATCATAAGCCGGAGCATCCAGAATTGCCATTGTCGTCCAATGACATAGACGCAAATATCTTAACTCCTATCAATTTGGCAGTATTCTGCCTCATCATACCTTGTCCAGGAGGTCCAAATGGACAAGATTTGGGCGGCAGCATTTGTCCAAAGCGACTCTCTTTTGACTGAGGTCGAACCATAAGCCGAGCATCCAGAATTGCCAATGTCGTCAAATGATACAGATGCAAATATCTTTACTCCTATCAATGTGATAGGATTCTCCCTTATCATACCTTATCCAGGAGGTCCAAATGTACAAGATTTGTGCGGTAGCACTTTTCCAAAGCGACTCTCTTTGGACTCAGGTCGAATCATAAGCCGGAGCATCCAGAATTGCCAATGTCGTACAATGATACAGATGCAAATATCTTTACTCCTATCAATGTGATAGGATTCTGCCTTATCATACCTTGTCCAGGAGGTCCAAATGCACAAGATTTTGGAGTCAGCATTTCTCCAAACCGACTCTCTTTGGACTCAGGTCGATCCATATGCCAAAGTATTTAAAATTGCCGATGTTATCCGAATGATATAGACGCAAATGTCTTAACTCCTATCAATTTGGCAGTATTCTGCCTCATCATACCTTGTCCAGGATGTCCAAATGGACAAGATTTGGGCTTCAGCATTTGTCCAAAGCGACTCTCTTTGGACTGAGGTCGAACCATAAGCCGAGCATCCAGAATTGCCAATGTCGTCCAATGATATAGATGCAAATACCTTTACTCCTATCAATGTGACAGGATTCTGCCTCACCATACCTTTCGAGGAGGTCCAAATGTACAAGTTTTTTAGCGACAGCATTTGTCCAAACCGACTCTTTTTGGCCTCAGGTCGATCCATATGCCGAAGTATCTAAAATTGCCGATGTTATCAGAATGAAATAGACGCAAATGTCTTAACTCCTGTCAATTGTACAGCATTCTGCCTCATCGTATCTTGCCCAAGAGGTTCAAATGTACAAGATTTGTGCGGTAGCACTTGACAAAAGCAAATCTCTTCGGACTCCGGTCGAATCATAAGCCGAAGTATCCAGAATTGCCAATGTCGTCCAATGATATAGAGGCAGATATCCTCACTGCTTACAATTTTACAGCATTCTGCCTCATCGTATCTTGTCCAGGAGGTTCAAATGTAAAAGACTTGTGCGGTAGCACTTGTCCAGACTGATTCTCTTTGGATTTAGGTCGAATCATACGCCGGATCTCCAGGATTGCCATTGTCGTTCAATGATATAGATGCAAATATCGTTACTCCTATCAATTTGCCAGGATTCTGCCTCATCGTATCTTGTCCAGGGGGTCCAAATGTACAAGATTTGTGCGGTAGCATTTGTACAAAGCGACTCTCTTTGGACTAAGGTCGGTCCATATGCCGAAGTAACCAAAATTGTCGATGTTATCCAAATGATATAGATGCAAATATCTTAACTCCTATCAATTTGCTAGGATTCTGCCTCATCATACCTTGTTCCGGAGGTCACAATGCACAAGATTTTGGCGGCAGCATTTGTCCAAAGCGACTCTCTTTGGACTGAGGTCGAACCATAAGCCGAGCATCCAGAATTGCCAATGTCGTCCAATGATACAGATGCAAAAATCTTGACTCCTATCAATTTGATAGGATTCTGCCTTATCATACCTTGTCCAGGAGGTCCAAATGTACAAGATTTGTGCGGTAGCACTTGTCCAAAGCGACTCTCTTTGGCCTCCGGTCGAATCATATGCCGGAGCATCCAGAATTGCCAATGTCGTCCAATGATACAGATGCAAATATCTTTACTCCTATCAATGTGATAGGATTCTGCCACATCATATCTTGTCCAGGCGGACCAAATGTACAAGATTTGTGCGGTAGCACTTGTCCAAAGCGACTCTCTTTGGACACAGGTCGAATCATAAGCCGAGCATCCAAAATTGCCAATGTCGTCCAATGATATAGATAAAAATATCTTTACTCCTATCAATGTGATAGGATTCTGCCTCATCATACCTCGTCCAGGAGGTCCAAATGTACAAGATTTGTGTGGTAGCACTTGACAAAAGCGAATCTCTTTGGTCTCAGGTCGATCAATATGCCGAAGGAACAAAATTTGCCGATGTTATCCGAATGATATATATGCAAATATCTTAACTCCTATCAAATTTCAGGGATTCTGCCTCATCATACCTTGTCCAGGAGTTCCAAATGTACAAGATTTGTGCGGTAGTACTTGTCCAAAGCGACTGTCTTTGGATTCAGGTCGAATCATAAGCCGGAGCATCCAGAATTGCCAATGTCGTCCAATGACATAGACGCAAATATCTTAACTCCTATCAATTTGGCAGTATTCTGCCTCATCATACCTTGTCCAGGAGGTCCAAATGGACAAGATTTGGGCGGCAGCATTTGTCCAAAGCGACTCTCTTTTGACTGAGGTCGAACCATAAGCCGAGCATCCAGAATTGCCAATGTCGTCAAATGATAAAGATGCAAATATCTTTACTCCTATCAATGTGATAGGATTCTCCCTTATCATACCTTATGCAGGAGGTCCAAATGTACAAGATTTGTGTGGTAGCACTTTTCCAAAGCGACTCTCTTTGGACTCAGGTCGAATCATAAGCCGGAGCATCCAGAATTGCCAATGTCGTACAATGATATAGATGCAAATATCTTTACTCCTATCAATTTGACAGGATTCTGCCTCATCATACCTTGTCCAGGAGGTCCAAATGTACAAGATTTGTGCAGTAGCACTTGACAAAAGCGAATCACTTTGTACTCAGTTCAATCCATAAGCCGAAGCATTCAGAATTGCCAATGTCGTCCAATGATATAGATGTAGTTATCTTTATTCCTATCAATGTGACAGGATTCTGCCTCATCATACCTTTTCCAGGAGGTCCAAATGTACAAGTTTTTTAGCGGCAGCCTTTGTCCAAACCGACTCTCTTTGGACTCAGGTCGATCCATATGCCGAAGTAACCAAAATTGTCAATGTTATCCAAATGATATAGATGCAAATATCTTTACTCTTATCAATTTGCTAGGATTCTGCCTCATCATACCTTGTTCCGGAGGTTAAAATGTACAAGATTTGTGCGGTAGTACTTGTCCAAAGCGACTGTCTTTGGATTCAGGTCGAATCATAAGCCGGAGCATCCAGAATTGCCAATGCCGTCCAATGATATAGATGCAAATATCTTCACTCCTATCAATGTGACAGAATTCTGTCTCATCATACCTTTTCCAGGAGGTCCAAATGTACAAGTTTTTTAGCGGCAGCCTTTGTCCAAACCGACTCTCTTTGGACTCAGGTCGATCCATATGCCGAAGTAACCAAAATTGTCAATGTTATCCAAATGATATAGATGCAAATATCTTTACTCCTATCAATTTGGCAGTATTCTGCCTCATCATACCTTGTCCAGCAGGTCCAAATGGACAAAATTTGGGCGGCAGCATTTGTCTAAAGCGACTCTCTTTGGACTGAGGTCGAACCATAAGCCGAGCATCCAGAATTGCCAATGTCGTCCAATGATATAGATGCAAATATCTTCACTCCTATCAATTTGACAGGATTCTAGCCCATCGAATCTTGCCCAGGAGGTTCAAGTGTACAAGATTTGTGCACTAGCACTTGACAAAAGCCAATCTCTTTGGTCCCAGGTCGAATCATAAGCCGAGCATCCAGAATTGCCAATGTCGTCCAAGGATATAGATGCAAATGTCTTTACTCCTATCAATGTGATAGGATTCTGCCTCATCATACCTTGTCCAGGAGGTCCAAATGTACAAGATTTGTGCGGTAGCACTTGACAAAAGCGACTCTCTTTGGACTCAGGTCGATCCATATACCGATGTATCAAAAATTGCCGATGTTATCCGAATGATATAGATGCAAATATCTTAAATAGAAGCATTCAGATTTGCCAATGTCGTCCAATGATATAGATGCAATTACCTTTACTCCTATCAATTTTAAAGGATTCTGGCTCATCGTATCTTGTCCAGGAGGTTCAAGTGTACAAGATTTGTGCGGTAGCACTTGACAAATTCAAATCTCTTTGGACTCAGGTCGAATCATAAGCCGAGCATCCAGAATTGCCAATGTCGTCCAATGATGTAGATGCAAATATCTTCACTCCTATCAATTTGACAGGATCCTGGCTCATCGTATCTTGTCTAGGGGGTCCAAATGTACAAGTTTTGGGCGCTAGCACTTGCCCAAAGCGATTCTCTTTGAACTCAGGTCGAATCATATGGAGAAGTATCTAAAATTGCCGATGTTATCCGAATGATATAGACGCAAATATCTTAACTCCTATCAATTTGGCAGTATTCTGCCTCATCATACCTTGTCCAGGAGGTCCAAATGGACAAGATTTGGGCGCCAGCATTTGTCCAAAGCGACTCTCTTTTGACTGAAGTCGAACCATAAGCCGAGCATCCAGAATTGCCAATGTCGTCAAATGATACAGATGAAAATATCTTTACTCCTATCAATGTGATGGGATTCTGCCTTATCATACCTTATCCAGGAGGTCCAAATGTACAAGGATTGTGCGGTAGCACTTGTCCAAAGCGACTCTCTTTGGCCTCCGATCGAATCATATGCCGGAGCATCCAGAATTGCCAATGTCGTCCAATGATATAGATGCAAATATCTTCACTCCTATCAATTTGACAGGATTCTGGCTCATCGTATCCTGTCCAGGAGGTTCAAGTGTACAAGATTTGTGCAGTAGCACCTGACAAAAGCGAATCTCTTTGGACTCAGGTTGAATCAGAAGCCGGATCCCCAGGATTGCAAATGTAGTCCAATGATATAGATGCAAATACCTTTACTCCAAACAATTTGACAGGATTCTGCCTCATCATACCTTGTTCCAGGGGTCCAAATCTACAAGGATTGTGCGGTAGCACTTGTCCAAAGCAACTCTCTTTGGACTCAGGTCGAATCATAAGCCGAGCGTCCAGAATTGCCAATGTCGTCCAATGATATAGATGCAAATATCTTACTCCTATCAATTTTCAAGGATTCTGCCTCAACATACTTGTCCAGGAGGTCCAAATGGACAAGATTTGCGAGCAGCATTTGTCCAAAGCGACTCTCTTTGGACTGGGGTCGAATCATAAGCCGAGCATCCAGAATTGCCAATGTCGTCCAATGATACAGATGCAAATATCTTTACTCCTTTCAATTTGACAGGATTCTGCCTCATCGTATCTTGTCCAGGGGGGCCGAATATACAATATTTGTGCGGTAGCACTTGTCCAAAGCGACTCTCTTTGGCCTCCGATCGAATCATATGCCGGAGCATCCAGAATTGCCAATGTCGTCCAATGATATAGATGCAATTATCTTCACTCCTATCAATTTGACAGGATTCTGGCTCATCGTATCCTGTCCAGGAGGTTCAAGTGTACAAGATTTGTGCAGTAGCACTTGACAAAAGCGAATCTCTTTGGACTCAGGTCGAATCATAAGCCGAGCATCCAGAATTGCCAATGTCGTCCAATGATGTAGATGCAAATATCTTCACTCCTATCAATTTGACAGTATTCTGCCTCATCATACCTTGTCCAGGAGGCCCAAATGGACAAGATTTGGGGTTCAGCATTTGTCCAAAGCGACTCTCTTTGGACTGAGGTCGAACCATAAGCCGAGCTTCCAGAATTGCCAATGTCGTCCAATGATATAGATGCAAATATCTTCACTCCTATTAATTTGACAGGATTCTAGCCCATCGAATATTGTCCAGGAGGTTCAAGTGTACAAGATTTGTGCGGTAGCACCTGAGAAAAGCGAATCTCTTTGGACTCAGTTCGAATCATAAGCCGAGCATCCAGAATTGCCAAAGTCGTCCAAGGATATAGATGCAAATGTCTTTACTCCTATCAATGTGATAGGATTCTGCCTCATCATACCTTGTCCAGGAGGTCCAAATGTACAAGATTTGTGCGGTAGCACTTGACAAAAGCGACTCTCTTTGGACTCAGGTCGATCCATATACCGATGTATCAAAAATTGCCGATGTTATCCGAATGATATAGATGCAAATATCTTAAATAGAAGCATTCAGATTTGCCAATGTCGTCCAATGATATAGATGCAATTACCTTTACTCCTATCAATTTTAAAGGATTCTGGCTCATCGTATCTTGTCCAGGAGGTTCAAGTGTACAAGATTTGTGCGGTAGCACTAGACAAAAGCAAATCTCTTTGGACTCAGGTCGAATCATAAGCCGAGCATCCAGAATTGCCAATATCGTCCAATGATGTAGATGCAAATATCTTCACTCCTATCAATTTGACAGGATTCTGGCTCATCGTATCTTGTCTAGGGGGTCCAAATGTACAAGTTTTGGGCGGCAGCACTTGCCCAAAGCGATTCTCTTTGAACTCAGGTCGAATCATTTGGAGAAGTATCTAAAATTGCCGATGTTATCCGAATGATATAGACGCAAATATCTTAACTCCTATCAATTTGGCAGTATTCTGCCTCATCATACCTTGTCCAGGAGGTCCAAATGGACAAGATTTGGGCGCCAGCATTTGTCCAAAGCGACTCTCTTTTGACTGCAGTCGAACCATAAGCCGAGCATCCAGAATTGCCAATGTCGTCAAATGATACAGATGCAAATATCTTTACTCCTATCAATGTGATAGGATTCTGCCTTATCATACCTTGTCCAAGAGGTCCAAATGTACAAGATTTGTGCGGTAGCACTTGACAAAAGCGACTCTCTTTGGACTCAGGTCGATCCATATACCGATGTATCAAAAATTGCCGATGTTATCCGAATGATATAGATGCAAATATCTTAAATAGAAGCATTCAGATTTGCCAATGTCGTCCAATGATATAGATGCAAATATCTTTACTCCTATCAATTTCACAGGATTCTGGCTCAGCATATCTTGTCCAGGAGGTTCAAGTGTACAAGATTTGTGCGGTAGCACTTGACAAAAGCGACTCTCTTTGGCCTCCGGTCGAATCATATGCCGGAGCATCCAGAATTGCCAATGTCGTCAAACAATATAGATGCAAATATCTTTACTCCTATCAATGTGATAGGATTCTGCCTCATCATACCTTTTCCAGGAGGTCCAAATGCACAAGATGTGGGCGGCAGCATTTGTCCAAACCGACTCTCTTTGGACTCAGGTCGATCCATATGCCGAAGTAACCAAAATTGTCGATGTTATCCCAATGATATAGATGCAAATATCTTAACTCTTATCAATTTGATAGGATTCTGCGACATCATACCTTGTTCCGGAGGTTCAAATGTACAAAATTTGTGAGGTAGTACTTGTCCAAACCGACTCTGTTTGGACTCAGGTCGAATCATAAGTCGAGCATCCAGAATTGCCAAAGTCGTCCAATTATATAGATGCAAATATCTTCACTCCTATCAATGTGATAGGATTCTGCCTCATCATACCTTTTCCAGGAAGACCAAATGCACAAGATGTGAGCGGCAGCATTTGTCTAAACCGACTCTCTATGGACTCAAGTCGATCCATATGCCGAAGTACCAAAAATTGCCGATTTATCCGAATAATTTAGATGCAAATATCTTAACTCCAATCAATTTTCAAGGATTCTGCCTCATCATACCTTTCCAGGAGGTCCAAATGGACAAGATTTGTGTGGTAGCACTTGTCCAAAGCGACTCCCTTTGGATTCAGGTCGAATCATAAGCCGAAGAATCCAAAATTGCCGATATTGCCAATGATATAGAGGCAAATATCCTCACTCCTATCAATTGTACAGCATTCTGCCTCATCGTATCTTGCCCAAGAGGTTCAAATGTACAGGATTTGTGCGGTAGCATTTGACAAAAGCAAATTTTTTCGGACTCCGGTCGATTCATAAGCCGAAGTATCCAGAATTGCCAATGTCGTCCAATGATATAGAGGCAAATATCCTCACTCCTATCAATTTTACAGCATTCTGCCTCATCGTATCTTGTCCAGGAGGTTCAAGTGTACAAGATTTGTGCGGTAGCACTTGACAAAAACGAATCTCTTTGGACTCAAGTTGATCCATGTGATGAATTATCCAGAATTGCCAATGTCGTCCAATGATTTAGATGCAAATATCTTTACTCCTATCAATTGTACAGGATTCTGCCTCATCGTATCTTGTCCAGGGGGTCCACATGTACAATATTTGTGCGGTAGCACTTGTCCAGAACGACTCTCTTTGGATTCAGGTCGAATCATAAGCCGGATCCCCAGGATTGCCAATGTAGTCCAATGATATAGATGCAAATACCTTTACTCCAAACAATTTTACAGGATTCTGGTTCATCGTATCCTGTCCAGGAGGTTCAAGTGTACAAGATTTGTGCGGTAGCACTTGTCCAAAGCAACTCTCTTTGGACTCAGGTCGAATCATAAGCCGAGCGTCCAGAATTGCCAATGTCGTCCAATGATATAGATGCAAATATCTTACTCCTATCAATTTTCAAGGATTCTGCCTCATCATACCTTTTCCAGGAGGTCCAAATGTACAAGTTTTTTAGCGGCAGCATTTGTCCAAACCGACTCTCTTTGGACTCAGGTCGATCCATATGCCGAAGTAACCAAAATTGTCAATGTTATCCAAATGATATAGATGCAAATATCTTAACTCTTATCAATTTGCTAGGATTCTGCCTCATCATACCTTGTTCCGGAGGTTCAAATGTACAAGATTTGTGCGGTAGTACTTGTCCAAAGAGACTGTCTTTGGATTCAGGTCGAATCATAAGCCGGAGCATCCAGAATTGCCAATGTCGTCCAATTATATAGATGCAAATACCTTTACTCCAAACAATTTGACAGGATTCTGTCTCATCATACCTTGTTCCGGAGGTCAAAATGCACAAGATTTGGGCGGCAGCATTTGTCCAAACCGACTCTCTTTGGACTCAGGTCGAATCATAGGCCGGAGCATCCAGAATTGCCAATGTCGTACAATGATACAGATGCAAATATCTTTACTCCTATCAATGTGATAGGATTCTGCCTTATCATACCTTGTCCAGGAGGTCCAAATGCACAAGATTTTGGAGTCAGCATTTCTCCAAACCGACTCTCTTTGGACTCAGGTCGATCCATATGCCAAAGTATTTAAAATTGCCGATGTTATCCGAATGATATAGACGCAAATGTCTTAACTCCTATCAATTTGGCAGTATTCTGCCTCATCATACCTTGTCCAGGATGTCCAAATGGACAAGATTTGGGCTTCAGCATTTGTCCAAAGCGACTCTCTTTGGACTGAGGTCGAACCATAAGCCGAGCATCCAGAATTGCCAATGTCGTCCAATGATATAGATGCAAATACCTTTACTCCTATCAATGTGACAGGATTCTGCCTCACCATACCTTTCGAGGAGGTCCAAATGTACAAGTTTTTTAGCGACAGCATTTGTCCAAACCGACTCTTTTTGGCCTCAGGTCGATCCATAAGCCGAAGTATCTAAAATTGCCGATGTTATCAGAATGATATAGACGCAAATGTCTTAACTCCTGTCAATTGTACAGCATTCTGCCTCATCGTATCTTGCCCAAGAGGTTCAAATGTACAAGATTTGTGCGGTAGCACTTGACAAAAGCAAATCTCTTCGGACTCCGGTCGAATCATAAGCCGAAGTATCCAGAATTGCCAATGTCGTCCAATGATATAGAGGCAGATATCCTCACTGCTTACAATTTTACAGCATTCTGCCTCATCGTATCTTGTCCAGGAGGTTCAAATGTAAAAGACTTGTGCGGTAGCACTTGTCCAGACTGATTCTCTTTGGATTTAGGTCGAATCATACGCCGGATCTCCAGGATTGCCATTGTCGTTCAATGATATAGATGCAAATATCGTTACTCCTATCAATTTGCCAGGATTCTGCCTCATCGTATCTTGCCCAGGGGGTCCAAATGTACAAGATTTGTGCGGTAGCATTTGTACAAAGCGACTCTCTTCGGACTAAGGTCGGTCCATATGCCGAAGTAACCAAAATTGTCGATGTTATCCAAATGATATAGATGCAAATATCTTAACTCCTATCAATTTGCTAGGATTCTGCCTCATCATACCTTGTTCCGGAGGTCACAATGCACAAGATTTTGGCGGCAGCATTTGTCCAAAGCGACTCTCTTTGGACTGAGGTCGAACCATAAGCCGAGCATCCAGAATTGCCAATGTCGTCCAATGATACAGATGCAAAAATCTTGACTCCTATCAATTTGATAGGATTCTGCCTTATCATACCTTGTCCAGGAGGTCCAAATGTACAAGATTTGTGCGGTAGCACTTGTCCAAAGCGACTCTCTTTGGCCTCCGGTCGAATCATATGCCGGAGCATCCAGAATTGCCAATGTCGTCCAATGATACAGATGCAAATATCTTTACTCCTATCAATGTGATAGGATTCTGCCACATCATATCTTGTCCAGGCGGACCAAATGTACAAGATTTGTGCGGTAGCACTTGTCCAAAGCGACTCTCTTTGGACACAGGTCGAATCATAAGCCGAGCATCCAAAATTGCCAATGTCGTCCAATGATATAGATAAAAATATCTTTACTCCTATCAATGTGATAGGATTCTGCCTCATCATACCTCGTCCAGGAGGTCCAAATGTACAAGATTTGTGTGGTAGCACTTGACAAAAGCGAATCTCTTTGGTCTCAGGTCGATCAATATGCCGAAGGAACAAAATTTGCCGATGTTATCCGAATGATATATATGCAAATATCTTAAATAGAAGCATTCAGATTTGCCAATGTCGTCCAATGATATAGATGCAATTACCTTTACTCCTATCAATTTTAAAGGATTCTGGCTCATCGTATCTTGTCCAGGAGGTTCAAGTGTACAAGATTTGTGCGGTAGCACTTGACAAATTCAAATCTCTTTGGACTCAGGTCGAATCATAAGCCGAGCATCCAGAATTGCCAATGTCGTCCAATGATGTAGATGCAAATATCTTCACTCCTATCAATTTGACAGGATCCTGGCTCATCGTATCTTGTCTAGGGGGTCCAAATGTACAAGTTTTGGGCGCTAGCACTTGCCCAAAGCGATTCTCTTTGAACTCAGGTCGAATCATATGGAGAAGTATCTAAAATTGCCGATGTTATCCGAATGATATAGACGCAAATATCTTAACTCCTATCAATTTGGCAGTATTCTGCCTCATCATACCTTGTCCAGGAGGTCCAAATGGACAAGATTTGGGCGCCAGCATTTGTCCAAAGCGACTCTCTTTGGACTGGGGTCGAATCATAAGCCGAGCATCCAGAATTGCCAATGTCGTCCAATGATACAGATGCAAATATCTTTACTCCTTTCAATTTGACAGGATTCTGCCTCATCGTATCTTGTCCAGGGGGGCCGAATATACAATATTTGTGCGGTAGCACTTGTCCAAAGCGACTCTCTTTGGCCTCCGATCGAATCATATGCCGGAGCATCCAGAATTGCCAATGTCGTTCAATGATATAGATGCAAATATCGTTACTCCTATCAATTTGCCAGGATTCTGCCTCATCGTATCTTGCCCAGGGGGTCCAAATGTACAAGATTTGTGCGGTAGCATTTGTACAAAGCGACTCTCTTCGGACTAAGGTCGGTCCATATGCCGAAGTAACCAAAATTGTCGATGTTATCCAAATGATATAGATGCAAATATCTTAACTCCTATCAATTTGCTAGGATTCTGCCTCATCATACCTTGTTCCGGAGGTCACAATGCACAAGATTTTGGCGGCAGCATTTGTCCAAAGCGACTCTCTTTGGACTGAGGTCGAACCATAAGCCGAGCATCCAGAATTGCCAATGTCGTCCAATGATACAGATGCAAAAATCTTGACTCCTATCAATTTGATAGGATTCTGCCTTATCATACCTTGTCCAGGAGGTCCAAATGTACAAGATTTGTGCGGTAGCACTTGTCCAAAGCGACTCTCTTTGGCCTCCGGTCGAATCATATGCCGGAGCATCCAGAATTGCCAATGTCGTCCAATGATACAGATGCAAATATCTTTACTCCTATCAATGTGATAGGATTCTGCCACATCATATCTTGTCCAGGCGGACCAAATGTACAAGATTTGTGCGGTAGCACTTGTCCAAAGCGACTCTCTTTGGACACAGGTCGAATCATAAGCCGAGCATCCAAAATTGCCAATGTCGTCCAATGATATAGATAAAAATATCTTTACTCCTATCAATGTGATAGGATTCTGCCTCATCATACCTCGTCCAGGAGGTCCAAATGTACAAGATTTGTGTGGTAGCACTTGACAAAAGCGAATCTCTTTGGTCTCAGGTCGATCAATATGCCGAAGGAACAAAATTTGCCGATGTTATCCGAATGATATATATGCAAATATCTTAAATAGAAGCATTCAGATTTGCCAATGTCGTCCAATGATATAGATGCAATTACCTTTACTCCTATCAATTTTAAAGGATTCTGGCTCATCGTATCTTGTCCAGGAGGTTCAAGTGTACAAGATTTGTGCGGTAGCACTTGACAAATTCAAATCTCTTTGGACTCAGGTCGAATCATAAGCCGAGCATCCAGAATTGCCAATGTCGTCCAATGATGTAGATGCAAATATCTTCACTCCTATCAATTTGACAGGATCCTGGCTCATCGTATCTTGTCTAGGGGGTCCAAATGTACAAGTTTTGGGCGCTAGCACTTGCCCAAAGCGATTCTCTTTGAACTCAGGTCGAATCATATGGAGAAGTATCTAAAATTGCCGATGTTATCCGAATGATATAGACGCAAATATCTTAACTCCTATCAATTTGGCAGTATTCTGCCTCATCATACCTTGTCCAGGAGGTCCAAATGGACAAGATTTGGGCGCCAGCATTTGTCCAAAGCGACTCTCTTTGGACTGGGGTCGAATCATAAGCCGAGCATCCAGAATTGCCAATGTCGTCCAATGATACAGATGCAAATATCTTTACTCCTTTCAATTTGACAGGATTCTGCCTCATCGTATCTTGTCCAGGGGGGCCGAATATACAATATTTGTGCGGTAGCACTTGTCCAAAGCGACTCTCTTTGGCCTCCGATCGAATCATATGCCGGAGCATCCAGAATTGCCAATGTCGTCCAATGATATAGATGCAATTATCTTCACTCCTATCAATTTGACAGGATTCTGGCTCATCGTATCCTGTCCAGGAGGTTCAAGTGTACAAGATTTGTGCAGTAGCACTTGACAAAAGCGAATCTCTTTGGACTCAGGTCGAATCATAAGCCGAGCATCCAGAATTGCCAATGTCGTCCAATGATGTAGATGCAAATATCTTCACTCCTATCAATTTGACAGTATTCTGCCTCATCATACCTTGTCCAGGAGGCCCAAATGGACAAGATTTGGGGTTCAGCATTTGTCCAAAGCGACTCTCTTTGGACTGAGGTCGAACCATAAGCCGAGCTTCCAGAATTGCCAATGTCGTCCAATGATATAGATGCAAATATCTTCACTCCTATTAATTTGACAGGATTCTAGCCCATCGAATATTGTCCAGGAGGTTCAAGTGTACAAGATTTGTGCGGTAGCACCTGAGAAAAGCGAATCTCTTTGGACTCAGTTCGAATCATAAGCCGAGCATCCAGAATTGCCAAAGTCGTCCAAGGATATAGATGCAAATGTCTTTACTCCTATCAATTTTAAAGGATTCTGGCTCATCGTATCTTGTCCAGGAGGTTCAAGTGTACAAGATTTGTGCGGTAGCACTTGACAAAAGCAAATCTCTTTGGACTCAGGTCGAATCATAAGCCGAGCATCCAGAATTGCCAATATCGTCCAATGATGTAGATGCAAATATCTTCACTCCTATCAATTTGACAGGATTCTGGCTCATCGTATCTTGTCTAGGGGGTCCAAATGTACAAGTTTTGGGCGGCAGCACTTGCCCAAAGCGATTCTCTTTGAACTCAGGTCGAATCATTTGGAGAAGTATCTAAAATTGCCGATGTTATCCGAATGATATAGACGCAAATATCTTAACTCCTATCAATTTGGCAGTATTCTGCCTCATCATACCTTGTCCAGGAGGTCCAAATGGACAAGATTTGGGCGCCAGCATTTGTCCAAAGCGACTCTCTTTTGACTGAAGTCGAACCATAAGCCGAGCATCCAGAATTGCCAATGTCGTCAAATGATACAGATGCAAATATCTTTACTCCTATCAATGTGATAGGATTCTGCCTTATCATACCTTGTCCAAGAGGTCCAAATGTACAAGATTTGTGCGGTAGCACTTGACAAAAGCGACTCTCTTTGGACTCAGGTCGATCCATATACCGATGTATCAAAAATTGCCGATGTTATCCGAATGATATAGATGCAAATATCTTAAATAGAAGCATTCAGATTTGCCAATGTCGTCCAATGATATAGATGCAAATATCTTTACTCCTATCAATTTCACAGGATTCTGGCTCAGCATATCTTGTCCAGGAGGTTCAAGTGTACAAGATTTGTGCGGTAGCACTTGACAAAAGCGACTCTCTTTGGACTCAGGTCGAATCATATGCCGGAGCATCCAGAATTGCCAATGTCGTCAAATAATATAGATGCAAATATCTTTACTCCTATCAATGTGATAGGATTCTGCCTCATCATACCTTGTCCAGGAGGTCCAAATGTACAAGATTTGTGCGGTAGCACTTGACAAAAGCGACTCTCTTTGGACTCAGGTCGATCCATATACCGATGTATCAAAAATTGCCGATGTTATCCGAATGATATAGATGCAAATATCTTAAATAGAAGCATTCAGATTTGCCAATGTCGTCCAATGATATAGATGCAATTACCTTTACTCCTATCAATTTTAAAGGATTCTGGCTCATCGTATCTTGTCCAGGAGGTTCAAGTGTACAAGATTTGTGCGGTAGCACTTGACAAATTCAAATCTCTTTGGACTCAGGTCGAATCATAAGCCGAGCATCCAGAATTGCCAATGTCGTCCAATGATGTAGATGCAAATATCTTCACTCCTATCAATTTGACAGGATCCTGGCTCATCGTATCTTGTCTAGGGGGTCCAAATGTACAAGTTTTGGGCGCTAGCACTTGCCCAAAGCGATTCTCTTTGAACTCAGGTCGAATCATATGGAGAAGTATCTAAAATTGCCGATGTTATCCGAATGATATAGACGCAAATATCTTAACTCCTATCAATTTGGCAGTATTCTGCCTCATCATACCTTGTCCAGGAGGTCCAAATGGACAAGATTTGGGCGCCAGCATTTGTCCAAAGCGACTCTCTTTGGACTGGGGTCGAATCATAAGCCGAGCATCCAGAATTGCCAATGTCGTCCAATGATACAGATGCAAATATCTTTACTCCTTTCAATTTGACAGGATTCTGCCTCATCGTATCTTGTCCAGGGGGGCCGAATATACAATATTTGTGCGGTAGCACTTGTCCAAAGCGACTCTCTTTGGCCTCCGATCGAATCATATGCCGGAGCATCCAGAATTGCCAATGTCGTCCAATGATATAGATGCAATTATCTTCACTCCTATCAATTTGACAGGATTCTGGCTCATCGTATCCTGTCCAGGAGGTTCAAGTGTACAAGATTTGTGCAGTAGCACTTGACAAAAGCGAATCTCTTTGGACTCAGGTCGAATCATAAGCCGAGCATCCAGAATTGCCAATGTCGTCCAATGATGTAGATGCAAATATCTTCACTCCTATCAATTTGACAGTATTCTGCCTCATCATACCTTGTCCAGGAGGCCCAAATGGACAAGATTTGGGGTTCAGCATTTGTCCAAAGCGACTCTCTTTGGACTGAGGTCGAACCATAAGCCGAGCTTCCAGAATTGCCAATGTCGTCCAATGATATAGATGCAAATATCTTCACTCCTATTAATTTGACAGGATTCTAGCCCATCGAATATTGTCCAGGAGGTTCAAGTGTACAAGATTTGTGCGGTAGCACCTGAGAAAAGCGAATCTCTTTGGACTCAGTTCGAATCATAAGCCGAGCATCCAGAATTGCCAAAGTCGTCCAAGGATATAGATGCAAATGTCTTTACTCCTATCAATTTTAAAGGATTCTGGCTCATCGTATCTTGTCCAGGAGGTTCAAGTGTACAAGATTTGTGCGGTAGCACTTGACAAAAGCAAATCTCTTTGGACTCAGGTCGAATCATAAGCCGAGCATCCAGAATTGCCAATATCGTCCAATGATGTAGATGCAAATATCTTCACTCCTATCAATTTGACAGGATTCTGGCTCATCGTATCTTGTCTAGGGGGTCCAAATGTACAAGTTTTGGGCGGCAGCACTTGCCCAAAGCGATTCTCTTTGAACTCAGGTCGAATCATTTGGAGAAGTATCTAAAATTGCCGATGTTATCCGAATGATATAGACGCAAATATCTTAACTCCTATCAATTTGGCAGTATTCTGCCTCATCATACCTTGTCCAGGAGGTCCAAATGGACAAGATTTGGGCGCCAGCATTTGTCCAAAGCGACTCTCTTTTGACTGAAGTCGAACCATAAGCCGAGCATCCAGAATTGCCAATGTCGTCAAATGATACAGATGCAAATATCTTTACTCCTATCAATGTGATAGGATTCTGCCTTATCATACCTTGTCCAAGAGGTCCAAATGTACAAGATTTGTGCGGTAGCACTTGACAAAAGCGACTCTCTTTGGACTCAGGTCGATCCATATACCGATGTATCAAAAATTGCCGATGTTATCCGAATGATATAGATGCAAATATCTTAAATAGAAGCATTCAGATTTGCCAATGTCGTCCAATGATATAGATGCAAATATCTTTACTCCTATCAATTTCACAGGATTCTGGCTCAGCATATCTTGTCCAGGAGGTTCAAGTGTACAAGATTTGTGCGGTAGCACTTGACAAAAGCGACTCTCTTTGGCCTCCGGTCGAATCATATGCCGGAGCATCCAGAATTGCCAATGTCGTCAAATAATATAGATGCAAATATCTTTACTCCTATCAATGTGATAGGATTCTGCCTCATCATACCTTTTCCAGGAGGTCCAAATGCACAAGATGTGGGCGGCAGCATTTGTCCAAACCGACTCTCTTTGGACTCAGGTCGATCCATATGCCGAAGTAACCAAAATTGTCGATGTTATCCCAATGATATAGATGCAAATATCTTAACTCTTATCAATTTGATAGGATTCTGCGACATCATACCTTGTTCCGGAGGTTCAAATGTACAAAATTTGTGAGGTAGTACTTGTCCAAACCGACTCTGTTTGGACTCAGGTCGAATCATAAGTCGAGCATCCAGAATTGCCAAAGTCGTCCAATTATATAGATGCAAATATCTTCACTCCTATCAATGTGATAGGATTCTGCCTCATCATACCTTTTCCAGGAAGACCAAATGCACAAGATGTGAGCGGCAGCATTTGTCTAAACCGACTCTCTATGGACTCAAGTCGATCCATATGCCGAAGTACCAAAAATTGCCGATTTATCCGAATAATTTAGATGCAAATATCTTAACTCCAATCAATTTTCAAGGATTCTGCCTCATCATACCTTTCCAGGAGGTCCAAATGGACAAGATTTGTGTGGTAGCACTTGTCCAAAGCGACTCCCTTTGGATTCAGGTCGAATCATAAGCCGAAGAATCCAAAATTGCCGATATTGCCAATGATATAGAGGCAAATATCCTCACTCCTATCAATTGTACAGCATTCTGCCTCATCGTATCTTGCCCAAGAGGTTCAAATGTACAGGATTTGTGCGGTAGCATTTGACAAAAGCAAATTTCTTCGGACTCCGGTCGATTCATAAGCCGAAGTATCCAGAATTGCCAATGTCGTCCAATGATATAGAGGCAAATATCCTCACTCCTATCAATTTTACAGCATTCTGCCTCATCGTATCTTGTCCAGGAGGTTCAAGTGTACAAGATTTGTGCGGTAGCACTTGACAAAAACGAATCTCTTTGGACTCAAGTTGATCCATGTGATGAATTATCCAGAATTGCCAATGTCGTCCAATGATTTAGATGCAAATATCTTTACTCCTATCAATTGTACAGGATTCTGCCTCATCGTATCTTGTCCAGGGGGTCCACATGTACAATATTTGTGCGGTAGCACTTGTCCAGAACGACTCTCTTTGGATTCAGGTCGAATCATAAGCCGGATCCCCAGGATTGCCAATGTAGTCCAATGATATAGATGCAAATACCTTTACTCCAAACAATTTGACAGGATTCTGGTTCATCGTATCCTGTCCAGGAGGTTCAAGTGTACAAGATTTGTGCGGTAGCACTTGTCCAAAGCAACTCTCTTTGGACTCAGGTCGAATCATAAGCCGAGCGTCCAGAATTGCCAATGTCGTCCAATGATATAGATGCAAATATCTTACTCCTATCAATTTTCAAGGATTCTGCCTCATCATACCTTTTCCAGGAGGTCCAAATGTACAAGTTTTTTAGCGGCAGCATTTGTCCAAACCGACTCTCTTTGGACTCAGGTCGATCCATATGCCGAAGTAACCAAAATTGTCAATGTTATCCAAATGATATAGATGCAAATATCTTAACTCTTATCAATTTGCTAGGATTCTGCCTCATCATACCTTGTTCCGGAGGTTCAAATGTACAAGATTTGTGCGGTAGTACTTGTCCAAAGAGACTGTCTTTGGATTCAGGTCGAATCATAAGCCGGAGCATCCAGAATTGCCAATGTCGTCCAATTATATAGATGCAAATACCTTTACTCCAAACAATTTGACAGGATTCTGTATCATCATACCTTGTTCCGGAGGTCAAAATGCACAAGATTTGGGCGGCAGCATTTGTCCAAACCGACTCTCTTTGGACTCAGGTCGAATCATAGGCCGGAGCATCCAGAATTGCCAATGTCGTCCAATTATATAGATGCAAATATCTTCACTCCTATCAATGTGATAGGATTCTGCCTCGTCATACCTTGTCCAGGATGTCCAAGTGTACAATAATTGTGCGGTAGCACTTGTCCAAAGCGACTCTCTTTGCACTCAGGTCGAATCATATGCCGGAGCATCCACAATCGCCAATGTCGTCCTATGATATAGATGCAAATATCTTCACTCCTATCAATTTGCCAGGATTCTGCCTCATCGTATCTTGTCCAGGGGGTCCAAATGTACAAGATTTGTGCGGTAGCACTTGTCCAAAGCGACTCGCTTTGGACTCAGGTCGAATCATAAGCCGAGCATCCAGAATTGCCAATGTCGTCCAATGATATAGATGCAAATATTTTTTTCTCCTATCCATGTGACAGGATTCTGTCTCATCATACCTTTTCCAGGAGGTCCAAATGCACAAGATTTGGGAGTCAGCATTTGTCCAAACCGACTCTCTTTGGACTCAGGTCGATCCATATGCCGAAGTATCTAAAATTGTCGATGTTATCCAAATGATATAGATGCAAATATCTTAACTCCTATCAATTTGCTACGATTCTGCCTCATCATACCTTGTTCCGGAGGTCACAATGCACAAGATTTGGGTGGCAGCATTTGTCCAAAGCGACTCTCTTTGGACTGAGGTCGAACCATAAGCCGAGCATCCAGAATTGCCAATGTCGTCCAATGATACAGATGCAAAAATCTAGACTCCTATCAATGTGATAGGATTCTGCCTCGTCATACCTTGTCCAGGATGTCCAAGTGTACAATAATTGTGCGGTAGCACTTGTCCAAAGCGACTCTCTTTGCACTCAGGTCGAATCATATGCCGGAGCATCCACAATCGCCAATGTCGTCCTATGATATAGATGCAAATATCTTCACTCCTATCAATTTGCCAGGATTCTGCCTCATCGTATCTTGTCCAGGGGGTCCAAATGTACAAGATTTGTGCGGTAGCATTTGTCCAAAGCGACTCTCTTTTGACTGAGGTCGAACCATAAGCCGAGCATCCAGAATTGCCAATATCGTCAAATGATACAGATGCAAATATCTTTACTCCTATCAATGTGATAGGATTCTGCCTTATCATACGTTGTCCAGGAGGTCCAAATGTACAAGATTTGTGCGGTAGCACTTGTCCAAAGCGACTCTCTTTGGACACAGGTCGAATCATATGCCGACCATCCAAAATTGCCAATGTCGCCCAATGATATAGATGCAAATATCTTTACTCCTCTCAATGTGATAGGATTCTGCCTCATCATACCTTGTCCAGGAGGTCCAAATAGAAAAGACTTGGGCGACAGCATTTGTCCAAAGCGACTCTCTTTGGACACAGGTCGAATCATAAGCCGAGCATCCAGAATTGCCAATGTCGTCCAATGATATAGATGCAAATATCTTTACTCCTATTAATGTGATAGGATTCTGCCTCATCATACCTTGTTACCGAGGTCAAAATGCACAAGCTTTGGGCGGCAGCATTTGTCCAAACCGACTCTCTTTGGACTCAGGTCGATCCATATGCCGAAGTATCTAAAATTGCCGATGTTATCCGAATGATATAGACGCAAATATCTTCACTCCTATAAATTTGACAGGATTCTGGCTCATCGTATCTTGTCCAGGAGGTTCAAGTGTACAAGATTTGTGCGGTAGCACTTGTCCAAAGAGACTGTCTTTGGACTCAGGTCGAATCATAAGCCGAAGCATCCAGAATTGCCAATGTCGTCCAATAGTATAGATGCAAATATCTTAATTCCTATCAATTTTCAAGGATTCTGCCTCATCATACCTTTCCAGGAGGTCCAAATGGACAAGATTTGTGTGGTAGCACTTGTCCAAAGCGACTCCCTTTGGATTCAGATCGAATCATATGCCGAAGAATCCAAAATTGCCGATATTGCCAATGATATAGAGGCAAATATCCTCACTTCTATCAATTGTACAGCATTCTGCCTCATCGTATCTTGGCCAAGAGGTTCAAATGTACAAGATTTGTGCGGTAGCACTTGACAAAAGCAAATCTCTTCGGACTCCGGTCGATTCATAAGCCGAAGTATTCAGAATTGCCAATGTCGTCCAATGATATAGCGGCAAATATCCTCACTCCTATCAATTTTACAGCATTCTGCCTCATCGTATCTTGTCCAGGAGGTTCAAATGTAAAAGATTGGTGCGGTAGCACTTGTCCAGACTGATTCTCTTTGGATTCAGGTCGAATCATACGCCGGATCTCCAGGATTGCCAATGTCGTCCAATGATATAGATGCAAATATCTTTACTCCTATCAATTTGCCAGCATTCTGCCTCATCGTATCTTGTCCAGGGGGTCCAAATGTACAAGATTTGTACGGTAGTACTTGTCCAAACCGACTCGCTTTGGACTGAGGTCGAACCATAAGCCGAGCATCCAGAATTGCCAATGTCGTCCAATGATACAGATGCAAAAATCTTGACTCCTATCAATGTGATAGGATTCTGCCTCATCATATCTTGTCCAGGCGGACCAAATGTACAAGATGTGTGCAGTAGCACTTGTCCAAAGCGACTCTCTTTGGCCTCCGGTCGATTCATAAGCCGAAGCATCCAGAATTGCCAATGTCGTCCAATTATGTAGATGCAAATATCTTCACTCCTATCAATTTGACAGGATTCTGGCTTATCGTATCTTGTCCAGGAGGTTCAAGTGTACAAGATTTGTGCGGTAGCACTTGTCCACAGAGACTGTCTTTGGACTCAGGTCGAATCATAAGCCGGAGCATCCAGAATTGCCAATGTCGTCCAATGATATAGATGCAAATACCTTTACTCCTATCAATTTTACAGGATTCTGGCTCATCGTATCTTGTCCAGGAGGTTCAAGTGTACAAGATTGGCGGTAGCACTTGACAAAAGCGAATCTCTTTGGACTCCGGTCGAATCATAAGCCGAGCATCCAGAATTGCCATTGTCGTCCAATGATATAGATGCAAATATCTTCACACCTATCAATTTGACAGGACTCTGGCTCATCGTATCTTGTCCAGGGGGTCCAAATGTACAAGTTTTGGGCGGTAGCACTTGCCCAAAGCGACACTTTTTTGGCTGAGGTCGAACCATAAGCCGAGCATCCAGAATTGCCAATGTCGTACAATGATACAGATGCAAATATCTTTACTCCTATCAATGTGATAGGATTCTGCCTTGTCATACCTTGTCCAGGAGGTCCAAATGCACAAGATTTGGGAGTCAGCATTTCTCCAAACCGACTCTCTTTGGACTCAGGTCGAATCATAAGCCGAAGAATCCACAATTGCCGATATTGCCAATGATATAGAGGCAAATATCTTCACTCCTATCAATTGTACAGCATTCTGCCTCATCGTATCTTGCCCAAGAGGTTCAAATGTACAAGATTTGTGCGGTAGCACTTGACAAAAGCAAATCTCTTCGGACTCCGGTCGATTCATAAGCCGAAGTATCCAGAATTGCCAATGTCGTCCAATGATATAGAGGCAAATATCCTCACTCCTATCAATTTTACAGCATTCTGCCTCATCGTATCTTGTCCAGGTGGTTCAAATGTAAAAGATTTGTGCGGTAGCACTTGTCCAGACTGATCCTCTTTGGATTAAGGTCGAATCATACGCCGGATCTCCAGGACTGCCAATGTCGTCCAATGATATAGATGCAAATATCTTTACTGCTATCAATTTGCCAAGATTCTGCCTCATCGTATCTTGTCCAGGGGGTCCAAATGTACAAGATTTGTGCGGTAGCACTTGTCCAAAACGACTCTCTTTGGACTAAGGTCGATTCATATGCCGAAGTAACCAAAATTGTCGATGTTATCCAAATGATATAGATGCAAATATCTTAACTCCTATCAATTTGCTAGGATTCTGCCTTATCATACCTTGTTCCGGAGGTCACAATGCACAAGATTTGGGGGGCAGCATTTGTCCAAAGCGACTCTCTTTGGACTGAGGTCGAACCATAAGCCGAGCATCCAGAATTGCCAATGTCGTCCAATGATACAGATGCAAAAATCTAGACTCCTATCAATGTGATAGGATTCTGCCTTATCATACCTTGTCCAGGAGGTCCAAATGTACAAGATTTGTGCGGTAGCACTTGTCCAAAGCGACTCTCTTTGGCCTCCGGTCGAATCATATGCCGGAGCATCCAGAATTGCCAATGTCGTCCAATGATACAGATGCAAATATCTTTACTCCTATCAATGTGATAGGATTCTGCCTCATCATATCTTGTCCAGGCGGACCAAATGTACAAGATTTGTGCGGTAGCACTTGTCCAAAGCGACTCTCTTTGGACACAGGTCGAATCATAAGCCGACCATCCAAAATTGCCAATGTCGCCCAATGATATAGATGCAAATATCTTTACTCCTCTCAATGTGATAGGATACTGCCTCATCATACCTTGTCCAGGAGGTCCAAATAGAAAAGACTTGGGCGACAGCATTTGTCCAAAGCGACTCTCTTTGGACACAGGTCGAATCATAAGCCGAGCATCCAGAATTGCCAATGTCGTCCAATGATATAGATGCAAATATCTTTACTCCTATCAAAGTGATAGGATTCTGCCTCATCATACCTCGTCCAGGAGGTCCAAATGTACAAGATTTGTGCGGTAGCACTTGACAAAAGCGAATCTCTTTGGTCTCAGGTCGATCAATATGCCGAAGTAATAAAATTTGCCGATGTTATCCGAATGATATATATGCAAATATCTTAACTCCTATCAAATTTCAAGGATTCTGCCTCATCATACCTTGTCCAGGAGTTCCAAATGTACAAGATTTGTACGGTAGTACTTGTCCAAACCGACTCGCTTTGGACTGAGGTCGAACCATAAGCCGAGCATCCAGAATTGCCAATGTCGTCCAATGATACAGATGCAAAAATCTTGACTCCTATCAATGTGATAGGATTCTGCCTCATCATATCTTGTCCAGGCGGACCAAATGTACAAGATGTGTGCAGTAGCACTTGTCCAAAGCGACTCTCTTTGGCCTCCGGTCGATTCATAAGCCGAAGCATCCAGAATTGCCAATGTCGTCCAATTATGTAGATGCAAATATCTTCACTCCTATCAATTTGACAGGATTCTGGCTTATCGTATCTTGTCCAGGAGGTTCAAGTGTACAAGATTTGTGCGGTAGCACTTGTCGACAGAGACTGTCTTTGGACTCAGGTCGAATCATAAGCCGGAGCATCCAGAATTGCCAATGTCGTCCAATGATATAGATGCAAATACCTTTACTCCTATCAATTTTACAGGATTCTGGCTCATCGTATCTTGTCCAGGAGGTTCAAGTGTACAAGATTGGCGGTAGCACTTGACAAAAGCGAATCTCTTTGGACTCAGGTCGAATCATAAGCCGAGCATCCAGAATTGCCATTGTCGTCCAATGATATAGATGCAAATATCTTCACACCTATCAATTTGACAGGACTCTGGCTCATCGTATCTTGTCCAGGGGGTCCAAATGTACAAGTTTTGGGCGGTAGCACTTGCCCAAAGCGACTCTCTTTTGGCTGAGGTCGAACCATAAGCCGAGCATCCAGAATTCCCAATGTCGTACAATGATACAGATGCAAATATCTTTACTCCTATCAATGTGATAGGATTCTGCCTCATCATACCTTGTCCAGGAGGTCCAAATAGAAAAGACTTGGGCGACAGCATTTGTCCAAAGCGACTCTCTTTGGACACAGGTCGAATCATAAGCCGAGCATCCAGAATTGCCAATGTCGTCCAATGATATAGATGCAAATATCTTTACTCCTATTAATGTGATAGGATTCTGCCTCATCATACCTTGTTACCGAGGTCAAAATGCACAAGCTTTGGGCGGCAGCATTTGTCCAAACCGACTCTCTTTGGACTCAGGTCGAATCATAAGCCGGAGCATCCAGAATTGCCATTGTCGTCCAATTATATAGATGCAAATATCTTCACTCCTATCAATGTGATAGGATTCTGCCTCATCATACCTTGTCCAGGATGTCCAAGTGTACAAAAATTGTGCGGTAGCACTTGTCCAAAGCGACTCTCTTTGCACTCAGGTCGAATCATAAGCCGAGCATCCAGAATTGCCAATGTCGTCCAATGATATAGATGCAAATATTTTTTTCTCCTATCCATGTGACAGGACTCTGTCTCATCATACCTTTTCCAGGAGGTCCAAATGCACAAGATTTGGGAGTCAGCATTTGTCCAAACCGACTCTCTTTGGACTCAGGTCGATCCATATGCCGAAGTATCTAAAATTGCCGATGTTATCCGAATGATATAGACGCAAATATCTTCACTCCTATAAATTTGACAGGATTCTGGCTCATCGTATCTTGTCCAGGAGGTTCAAGTGTACAAGATTTGTGCGGTAGCACTTGTCCAAAGAGACTGTCTTTGGACTCAGGTCGAATCATAAGCCGAAGCATCCAGAATTGCCAATGTCGTCCAATAGTATAGATGCAAATATCTTAATTCCTATCAATTTTCAAGGATTCTGCCTCATCATACCTTTCCAGGAGGTCCAAATGGACAAGATTTGTGTGGTAGCACTTGTCCAAAGCGACTCCCTTTGGATTCAGATCGAATCATATGCCGAAGAATCCAAAATTGCCGATATTGCCAATGATATAGAGGCAAATATCCTCACTTCTATCAATTGTACAGCATTCTGCCTCATCGTATCTTGGCCAAGAGGTTCAAATGTACAAGATTTGTGCGGTAGCACTTGACAAAAGCAAATCTCTTCGGACTCCGGTCGATTCATAAGCCGAAGTATTCAGAATTGCCAATGTCGTCCAATGATATAGCGGCAAATATCCTCACTCCTATCAATTTTACAGCATTCTGCCTCATCGTATCTTGTCCAGGAGGTTCAAATGTAAAAGATTGGTGCGGTAGCACTTGTCCAGACTGATTCTCTTTGGATTCAGGTCGAATCATACGCCGGATCTCCAGGATTGCCAATGTCGTCCAATGATATAGATGCAAATATCTTTACTCCTATCAATTTGCCAGCATTCTGCCTCATCGTATCTTGTCCAGGGGGTCCAAATGTACAAGATTTGTACGGTAGTACTTGTCCAAACCGACTCGCTTTGGACTGAGGTCGAACCATAAGCCGAGCATCCAGAATTGCCAATGTCGTCCAATGATACAGATGCAAAAATCTTGACTCCTATCAATGTGATAGGATTCTGCCTCATCATATCTTGTCCAGGCGGACCAAATGTACAAGATGTGTGCAGTAGCACTTGTCCAAAGCGACTCTCTTTGGCCTCCGGTCGATTCATAAGCCGAAGCATCCAGAATTGCCAATGTCGTCCAATTATGTAGATGCAAATATCTTCACTCCTATCAATTTGACAGGATTCTGGCTTATCGTATCTTGTCCAGGAGGTTCAAGTGTACAAGATTTGTGCGGTAGCACTTGTCCACAGAGACTGTCTTTGGACTCAGGTCGAATCATAAGCCGGAGCATCCAGAATTGCCAATGTCGTCCAATGATATAGATGCAAATACCTTTACTCCTATCAATTTTACAGGATTCTGGCTCATCGTATCTTGTCCAGGAGGTTCAAGTGTACAAGATTGGCGGTAGCACTTGACAAAAGCGAATCTCTTTGGACTCAGGTCGAATCATAAGCCGAGCATCCAGAATTGCCATTGTCGTCCAATGATATAGATGCAAATATCTTCACACCTATCAATTTGACAGGACTCTGGCTCATCGTATCTTGTCCAGGGGGTCCAAATGTACAAGTTTTGGGCGGTAGCACTTGCCCAAAGCGACTCTCTTTTGGCTGAGGTCGAACCATAAGCCGAGCATCCAGAATTGCCAATGTCGTACAATGATACAGATGCAAATATCTTTACTCCTATCAATGTGATAGGATTCTGCCTTATCATACCTTGTCCAGGAGGTCCAAATGCACAAGATTTGGGAGTCAGCATTTCTCCAAACCGACTCTCTTTGGACTCAGGTCGAATCATAAGCCGAAGAATCCACAATTGCCGATATTGCCAATGATATAGAGGCAAATATCTTCACTCCTATCAATTGTACAGCATTCTGCCTCATCGTATCTTGCCCAAGAGGTTCAAATGTACAAGATTTGTGCGGTAGCACTTGACAAAAGCAAATCTCTTCGGACTCCGGTCGATTCATAAGCCGAAGTATCCAGAATTGCCAATGTCGTCCAATGATATAGAGGCAAATATCCTCACTCCTATCAATTTTACAGCATTCTGCCTCATCGTATCTTGTCCAGGGGGTTCAAATGTAAAAGATTTGTGCGGTAGCACTTGTCCAGACTGATCCTCTTTGGATTAAGGTCGAATCATACGCCGGATCTCCAGGACTGCCAATGTCGTCCAATGATATAGATGCAAATATCTTTACTGCTATCAATTTGCCAAGATTCTGCCTCATCGTATCTTGTCCAGGGGGTCCAAATGTACAAGATTTGTGCGGTAGCACTTGTCCAAAGCGACTCTCTTTGGACTAAGGTCGATTCATATGCCGAAGTAACCAAAATTGTCGATGTTATCCAAATGATATAGATGCAAATATCTTAACTCCTATCAATTTGCTAGGATTCTGCCTTATCATACCTTGTTCCGGAGGTCACAATGCACAAGATTTGGGCGGCAGCATTTGTCCAAAGCGACTCTCTTTGGACTGAGGTCGAACCATAAGCCGAGCATCCAGAATTGCCAATGTCGTCCAATGATACAGATGCAAAAATCTAGACTCCTATCAATGTGATAGGATTCTGCCTTATCATACCTTGTCCAGGAGGTCCAAATGTACAAGATTTGTGCGGTAGCACTTGTCCAAAGCGACTCTCTTTGGCCTCCGGTCGAATCATATGCCGGAGCATCCAGAATTGCCAATGTCGTCCAATGATACAGATGCAAATATCTTTACTCCTATCAATGTGATAGGATTCTGCCTCATCATATCTTGTCCAGGCGGACCAAATGTACAAGATTTGTGCGGTAGCACTTGTCCAAAGCGACTCTCTTTGGACACAGGTCGAATCATAAGCCGACCATCCAAAATTGCCAATGTCGCCCAATGATATAGATGCAAATATCTTTACTCCTCTCAATGTGATAGGATACTGCCTCATCATACCTTGTCCAGGAGGTCCAAATAGAAAAGACTTGGGCGACAGCATTTGTCCAAAGCGACTCTCTTTGGACACAGGTCGAATCATAAGCCGAGCATCCAGAATTGCCAATGTCGTCCAATGATATAGATGCAAATATCTTTACTCCTATCAAAGTGATAGGATTCTGCCTCATCATACCTCGTCCAGGAGGTCCAAATGTACAAGATTTGTGCGGTAGCACTTGACAAAAGCGAATCTCTTTGGTCTCAGGTCGATCAATATGCCGAAGTAATAAAATTTGCCGATGTTATCCGAATGATATATATGCAAATATCTTAACTCCTATCAAATTTCAAGGATTCTGCCTCATCATACCTTGTCCAGGAGTTCCAAATGTACAAGATTTGTACGGTAGTACTTGTCCAAACCGACTCGCTTTGGACTGAGGTCGAACCATAAGCCGAGCATCCAGAATTGCCAATGTCGTCCAATGATACAGATGCAAAAATCTTGACTCCTATCAATGTGATAGGATTCTGCCTCATCATATCTTGTCCAGGCGGACCAAATGTACAAGATGTGTGCAGTAGCACTTGTCCAAAGCGACTCTCTTTGGCCTCCGGTCGATTCATAAGCCGAAGCATCCAGAATTGCCAATGTCGTCCAATTATGTAGATGCAAATATCTTCACTCCTATCAATTTGACAGGATTCTGGCTTATCGTATCTTGTCCAGGAGGTTCAAGTGTACAAGATTTGTGCGGTAGCACTTGTCCACAGAGACTGTCTTTGGACTCAGGTCGAATCATAAGCCGGAGCATCCAGAATTGCCAATGTCGTCCAATGATATAGATGCAAATACCTTTACTCCTATCAATTTTACAGGATTCTGGCTCATCGTATCTTGTCCAGGAGGTTCAAGTGTACAAGATTGGCGGTAGCACTTGACAAAAGCGAATCTCTTTGGACTCAGGTCGAATCATAAGCCGAGCATCCAGAATTGCCATTGTCGTCCAATGATATAGATGCAAATATCTTCACACCTATCAATTTGACAGGACTCTGGCTCATCGTATCTTGTCCAGGGGGTCCAAATGTACAAGTTTTGGGCGGTAGCACTTGCCCAAAGCGACTCTCTTTTGGCTGAGGTCGAACCATAAGCCGAGCATCCAGAATTGCCAATGTCGTACAATGATACAGATGCAAATATCTTTACTCCTATCAATGTGATAGGATTCTGCCTTATCATACCTTGTCCAGGAGGTCCAAATGCACAAGATTTGGGAGTCAGCATTTCTCCAAACCGACTCTCTTTGGACTCAGGTCGAATCATAAGCCGAAGAATCCACAATTGCCGATATTGCCAATGATATAGAGGCAAATATCTTCACTCCTATCAATTGTACAGCATTCTGCCTCATCGTATCTTGCCCAAGAGGTTCAAATGTACAAGATTTGTGCGGTAGCACTTGACAAAAGCAAATCTCTTCGGACTCCGGTCGATTCATAAGCCGAAGTATCCAGAATTGCCAATGTCGTCCAATGATATAGAGGCAAATATCCTCACTCCTATCAATTTTACAGCATTCTGCCTCATCGTATCTTGTCCAGGGGGTTCAAATGTAAAAGATTTGTGCGGTAGCACTTGTCCAGACTGATCCTCTTTGGATTAAGGTCGAATCATACGCCGGATCTCCAGGACTGCCAATGTCGTCCAATGATATAGATGCAAATATCTTTACTGCTATCAATTTGCCAAGATTCTGCCTCATCGTATCTTGTCCAGGGGGTCCAAATGTACAAGATTTGTGCGGTAGCACTTGTCCAAAGCGACTCTCTTTGGACTAAGGTCGATTCATATGCCGAAGTAACCAAAATTGTCGATGTTATCCAAATGATATAGATGCAAATATCTTAACTCCTATCAATTTGCTAGGATTCTGCCTTATCATACCTTGTTCCGGAGGTCACAATGCACAAGATTTGGGCGGCAGCATTTGTCCAAAGCGACTCTCTTTGGACTGAGGTCGAACCATAAGCCGAGCATCCAGAATTGCCAATGTCGTCCAATGATACAGATGCAAAAATCTAGACTCCTATCAATGTGATAGGATTCTGCCTTATCATACCTTGTCCAGGAGGTCCAAATGTACAAGATTTGTGCGGTAGCACTTGTCCAAAGCGACTCTCTTTGGCCTCCGGTCGAATCATATGCCGGAGCATCCAGAATTGCCAATGTCGTCCAATGATACAGATGCAAATATCTTTACTCCTATCAATGTGATAGGATTCTGCCTCATCATATCTTGTCCAGGCGGACCAAATGTACAAGATTTGTGCGGTAGCACTTGTCCAAAGCGACTCTCTTTGGACACAGGTCGAATCATAAGCCGACCATCCAAAATTGCCAATGTCGCCCAATGATATAGATGCAAATATCTTTACTCCTCTCAATGTGATAGGATACTGCCTCATCATACCTTGTCCAGGAGGTCCAAATAGAAAAGACTTGGGCGACAGCATTTGTCCAAAGCGACTCTCTTTGGACACAGGTCGAATCATAAGCCGAGCATCCAGAATTGCCAATGTCGTCCAATGATATAGATGCAAATATCTTTACTCCTATCAAAGTGATAGGATTCTGCCTCATCATACCTCGTCCAGGAGGTCCAAATGTACAAGATTTGTGCGGTAGCACTTGACAAAAGCGAATCTCTTTGGTCTCAGGTCGATCAATATGCCGAAGTAATAAAATTTGCCAATGTTATCCGAATGATATATATGCAAATATCTTAACTCCTATCAAATTTCAAGGATTCTGCCTCATCATACCTTGTCCAGGAGTTCCAAATGTACAAGATTTGTGCGGTAGTACTTGTCCAAAGCGACTGTCTTTGGATTCAAGTCGAATCATAAGCCGGAGCATCCAGAATTGCCAATGTCGTCCAATAGTATAGATGCAAATATCTTTACTCCTATCAATTTGACAGGATCCTGGCTCATCGTATCTTGTCCAGGGGGTCCAAATGTACAAGTTTTGGGCGGCAGCACTTGTCCAAAGCCACTCTCTTTGAACTCAGGTCGAATCATATGGCGAAGTATCTAAAATTGCCGATGTTATCCGAATGATATAGACGCAAATATCTTAACTCCTATCAATTTGGCAGTATTCTGCCTCATCATACCTTGTCCAGGAGGTCCAAATGCACAAGATTTGGGAGTCAGCATTTGTCCAGACCGATTCTCTTTGGATTCAGCTCGAATCATACGCCGGATCCCCAGAATTGCCAATATCGTCCAATGATGTAGATGCAAATATCTTCACTCATATCCATGTGACAGGATTCTGCCTCATCGTATCTTGTCCAGGGGGTCCAAATGTACAAGATTTGTGCCGTAGCACTTGTCCAAAGCGACTCTCTTTGGACTCAGGTCGATCCATATGCCGAAGTATCTAAAATTGCCGATGTTATCCGAATGATATAGACGCAAATATCTTAACTCCTATCAATTTGGCAGTATTCTGCCTCATCATACCTTGTCCAGGAGGTCCAAATGGACAAGATTTGGGCGGCAGCATTTGTCCAAAGCGACTCTCTTTGGACTGAGGTCGAACCATATGCCGAGCATCCAGAATTGCCAATGTCGTCCAATGATATAGATGCAAATATCTTCACTCCTATCAATTTGACAGGATTCTAGCCCATGGAATCTTGTCCAGGAGGTTCAAGTGTACAAGATTTGTGCACTAACACTTGACAAAAGCGAATCTCTTTGGTCTCAGGTCGAATCATAAGCCGAGCATCCAGAATTGCCAATGTCGTCCAATGATATAGATGCAAATATCTTCACACCTATCAATTTGACAGGACCCTGGCTCATCGTATCTTGTCCAGGGGGTCCAAATGTACAAGTTTTGGGCGGCAGCACTTGCCCAAAGCGATTCTCTTCGAACTCAGGTCGAATCACATGGAGAAGTATCTAATATTGCCGATGTTATCCGAATGATATAGACGCAAATGTCTTAACTCCTATCAATTTGGCACTATTCTGCCTCATCATACCTTGTCCAGGAGGTCCAAATGGACAAGATTTGGGCGGCAGCATTTGTCCAAAGCGACTCTCTTTTGACTGAGGTCGAACCATAAGCCGAGCATCCAGAATTGCCAATGTCGTCAAATCATACAGATGCAAATATCTTTACTCCTATCAATGTGATAGGATTCTCCCTTATCATACCTTGTCCAGGAGGTCCAAATGTACAAGATTTGTGCGGTAGCACTTTTCCAAAGCGACTGTCTTTGGACTCAGGTCGAATCATAAGCCGGAGCATCCAGAATTGCCAATGTCGTACAATCATACAGATGCAAATATCTTTACTCCTATCAATGTGATAGGATTCTGCCTTATCATACCTTGTCCAGGAGGTCCAAATGCACAAGATTTGGGAGTCAGCATTTCTCCAAACCGACTCTCTTTGGACTCAGGTCGATCCATATGCCGAAGTATCTAAAATTGCCGATGTTATCCGAATGATATAGACGCAAATGTCTTAACTCCTATAAATTTGGCAGTATTCTGCCTCATCATACCTTGTCCAGGATGTCCAAATGGACAAGATTTGGGCTTCAGCATTTGTCCAAAGCGACTCTCTTTGGACTGAGGTCGAACCATAAGCCGAGCATCCAGAATTGCCAATGTCGTCCAATGATATAGATGCAAATACCTTTACTCCTATCAATGTGACAGGATTCTGCCTCACCATACCTTTCGAGGAGGTCCAAATGTACAAGTTTTTGAGCGGCAGCATTTGTCCAAACCGACTCTTTTTGGCCTCAGGTCGATCCATATGCCGAAGTAACCAAAATTGTCGATGTTATCCAAATGATATAGATGCAAATATCTTAACTCTTATCAATTTGATAGGATTCTGCGTCATCATACCTTGTTCCGGAGGTTCAAATGTACAAGATTTGTGCGGTAGTCCTTGTCCAGACCGACTCTGTTTGGACTCAGTTCGAATCATAAGCCGAAGAATCCAAAATTGCCGATATTGCCAATGATATAGAGGCAAATATCCTCACTCCTATCAATTGTACAGCATTCTGCCTCATCGTATCTAGCCCAAGAGGTTCAAATGTACAAGATTTGTGCGGTAGCACTTGACAAAAGCAAATCTCTTCGGACTCCGGTCGATTCATAAGCCGAAGTATCCAGAATTGCCAATGTCGTCCAATGATATAGAGGCAAATATCCTCACTCCTATCACTTTGACAGGATTCTGCCTTATCGTATCTTGTCCAGGAGGTTCACATGTACAAGATTTGTGCGGTAGCACTTAACAAAGCGAATCTCTTTGGTCTCAGGTCGATCAATATGCGCAAGTAACAAAAATTGCCGATGTTATCCGAATGATATAGATGCAAATATCTTAACTCCTATCAAATTTCAAGGATTCTGCCTCATCATACCTTGTCCAGGAGGTCCACATGTACAAGATTTGTGCGGTAGCACTTGTCCAAAGCGACTCTCTTTGGACTAAGGTCGGTCCATAAGCCGAAGCATTCAGAATTGCCAATGTCGTCCAATGATATAGATGTAGTTATCTTTACTCCTATCAATGTGACAGGATTCTGCCTCATCATACCTTTTCCAGGAGGTCCAAATGTACAAGTTTTTTAGCGGCAGCATTTGTCCAAACCGACTCTCTTTGGACTCAGGTCGATCCATATGCCGAAGTAACCAAAATTGTCAATGTTATCCAAATGATATAGATGCAAATATCTTAACTCTTATCAATTTGCTAGGATTCTGCCTCATCATACCTTGTTCCGGAGGTCAAAATGCACAAGATTTGGGCGGCAGCATTTGTCCAAACCGACTCTCTTTGGACTCAGGTCGAATCATAGGCCGGAGCATCCAGAATTGCCAATGTCGTCCAATTATATAGATGCAAATATCTTCACTCCTATCAATGTGATAGGATTCTGCCTCGTCATACCTTGTCCAGGATGTCCAAGTGTACAATAATTGTGCGGTAGCACTTGTCCAAAGCGACTCTCTTTGCACTCAGGTCGAATCATATGCCGGAGCATCCACAATCGCCAATGTCGTCCTATGATATAGATGCAAATATCTTCACTCCTATCAATTTGCCAGGATTCTGCCTCATCGTATCTTGTCCAGGGGGTCCAAATGTACAAGATTTGTGCGGTAGCACTTGTCCAAAGCGACTCGCTTTGGACTCAGGTCGAATCATAAGCCGAGCATCCAGAATTGCCAATGTCGTCCAATGATATAGATGCAAATATTTCTTTCTCCTATCCATGTGACAGGATTCTGTCTCATCATACCTTTTCCAGGAGGTCCAAATGCACAAGATTTGGGAGTCAGCATTTGTCCAAACCGACTCTCTTTGGACTCAGGTCGATCCATAAGCCGAAGCATTCAGAATTGCCATTGCCGTCCAATGATGTAGATGCAAATATCTTCACTCCTATCAATTTGACAGGATCCTGGGTCATCGTATCTTGTCCAGAAGGTCCAATTGTAGAAGATTTGTGCCGTTGGACTTGTCCAAAGTGACTCTTTTGGCCTCCGGTCGAATCATATTCCGGAGCATCCAGAATTGCCAATGTCGTCGAATGATGTAGATGCAAATATCTTCACTCCTATCAATTTGACAGGATTCTGGCTCATCGTATCTTGTCCAGGAGGTTCAAGTGTACAAGATTTGTGCGGTAGCCCTTGAGAAAAGCGAATCTCTTTGAACTCAGGTCGATCCATAAGCCGAAGCATCCAGAATTGCTAATGTCGTCCAATGATATAGATGCAAATATCTTAACTCCAATCAATTTGACACGATTCTGCCTCATCGTACCTTTTCCAGGGGGTCCAAATGTACAAGATTTGTGCGGTAGCACTTGTGCAGACCGATTCTCTTTGGATTCAGGTCGAATCATACGCCGGATCCCCAGAATTGCTAATATCGTCCAATGATGTAGATGCAAATATCTTCACTCATATCCATGTGACAGGATTCTGCCTCATCGTATCTTGTCCAGGGGGTCCAAATGTACAAGATTTGTGCCGTAGCACTTGTCCAAAGCGACTCTCTTTGGACTCAGGTCGAATCATATGGAGAAGTATCTAAAATTGCCGATGTTATCCAAATGATATAGACGCAAATATCTTAACTCCTATAAATGAGATAGGATTCTGCCTCATCATATCTTGTCCAGGCGGACCAAATGTACAAGATTTGTGCGGTTGCACTTGTCCAAAGCGACTCTCTTTGGACACAGGTCGAATCATAAGCCGACCATCCAAAATTGCCAATGTCGCCCAATGATATAGATGCAAATATCTTTACTCCTCTCAATGTGATAGGATACTGCCTCATCATACCTTGTCCAGGAGGTCCAAATAGAAAAGACTTGGGCGACAGCATTTGTCCAAAGCGACTCTCTTTGGACACAGGTCGAATCATAAGCCGAGCATCCAGAATTGCCAATGTCGTCCAATGATATAGATGCAAATATCTTTACTCCTATCAAAGTGATAGGATTCTGCCTCATCATACCTCGTCCAGGAGGTCCAAATGTACAAGATTTGTGCGGTAGCACTTGACAAAAGCGAATCTCTTTGGTCTCAGGTCGATCAATATGCCGAAGTAACAAAATTTGCCGATGTTATCCGAATGATATATATGCAAATATCTTAACTCCTATCAAATTTCAAGGATTCTGCCTCATCATACCTTGTCCAGGAGTTCCAAATGTACAAGATTTGTGCGGTAGTACTTGTCCAAAGCGACTGTCTTTGGATTCAAGTCGAATCATAAGCCGGAGCATCCAGAATTGCCAATGTCGTCCAATAGTATAGATGCAAATATCTTTACTCCTATCAATTTGACAGGATCCTGGCTCATCGTATCTTGTCCAGGGGGTCCAAATGTACAAGTTTTGGGCGGCAGCACTTGTCCAAAGCCACTCTCTTTGAACTCAGGTCGAATCATATGGCGAAGTATCTAAAATTGCCGATGTTATCCGAATGATATAGACGCAAATATCTTAACTCCTATCAATTTGGCAGTATTCTGCCTCATCATACCTTGTCCAGGAGGTCCAAATGCACAAGATTTGGGAGTCAGCATTTTTCCAAAACGACTCTCTTTGGACTCAGGTCGATCCATATGCCGAAGTATCTAAAATTGCCGATGTTATCCGAATGATATCGACGCAAATATCTTCACTCCTATAAATTTGACAGGATTCTGGCTCATCGTATCTTGTCCAGGAGGTTCAAGTGTACAAGATTTGTGCGGTAGCACTTGTCCAAAGAGACTGTCTTTGGACTCAGGTCGAATCATAAGCCGGAGCATCCAGAATTGCCAATGTCGTCCAATAGTATAGATGCAAATATCTTAACTCCTATCAATTTTCAAGGATGCTGCCTCATCATACCTTTCCAGGAGGTCCAAATGGACAAGATTTGTGTGGTAGCACTTGTCCAAAACGACTCCCTTTGGATTCAGGTCGAATCATAAGCCGAAGAATCCAAAATTGCCGATATTGCCAATGATATAGAGGCAAATATCCTCACTCCTATCAATTGTACAGCATTCTGCCTCATCGTATCTTGCCCAAGAGGTTCAAATGTACAAGATTGGTGCGGTAGCACTTGACAAAAGCAAATCTCTTCGGACTCCGGTCGATTCATAAGCCGAAGTATTCAGAATTGCCAATGTCGTCCAATGATATAGCGGCAAATATCCTCACTCCTATCAATTTTACAGCATTCTGCCTCATCGTATCTTGTCCAGGGGGTTCAAATGTAAAAGATTTGTGCGGTAGCACTTGTCCAGACTGATTCTCTTTGGATTCAGGTCGAATCATACGCCGGATCTCCAGGATTGCCAATGTCGTCCAATTATGTAGATGCAAATATCTTCACTCCTATCAATTTGACAGGATTCTGGCTCATCGTATCCTGTCCAGGAGGTTCAAGGGTACAAGATTTGTGCGGTAGCACTTGTCCACAGAGACTGTCTTTGGATTCAGGTCGAATCATACGCCGGATCTCCAGGATTGCCAATGTCGTCCAATTATGTAGATGCAAATATCTTCACTCCTATCAATGTGATAGGATTCTGCCTCATCATACCTTGTCCAGGATGTCCAAGTGTACAAAAATTGTGCGGTAGCACTTGTCCAAAGCGACTCTCTTTGCTCTCAGGTCGAATCATAAGCCGAGCATCCAGAATTGCCAATGTCGTCCAATGATATAGATGCAAATATTTTTTTCTCCTATCAATGTGACAGGATTCTGTCTCATCATACCTTTTCCAGGAGGTCCAAATGCACAAGATTTGGGAGTCAGCATTTGTCCAAACTGACTCTCTTTGTACTCAGGTCGATCCATATACCGAGCATCCAGAATTCCCAATGACGTCCAATGATATAGATGCAAATATCTTCACTCCTCTCAATTTGACAGGATTCTAGCCCATGGAATCTTGTCCAGGCGGACCAAATGTACAAGATTTGTGCGGTAGGACTTGCCCAAAGCGACTCTCTTTGGCCTCCGGTCGAATCATATGCCGGAGCATCCAGAATTGCCAATGTCGTCCAATGATATAGATGCAAATAGCTTCACTCCTATCAATTTTACAGGATTCTGGCTCAGCGTATCTTGTCCAGGAGGTTCAAGTGTACAAGATTTGTGCGGTAGCACTTTACAAAAGCGACTCTCTTTGGCCTCCGGTCGAATCATATGCCGGGGCATCCAGAATTGCCAATGTCGTCCAATGATATAGATGCAAATATCTTTACTCCTATCAATGTGACAGGATTCTGCCTCATCATACCTTGTCCAGGAGGTCCAAATGTACAAGATTTGGGAGTCAGCATTTGTCCAAACCGACTCTCTTTGGACTCAAGTCGATTCATATGCCGAAGTAACAAAAATTGCCGATGTTATCCGAATGATATAGATGCAAATATCTTAACTCCTATCAAATTTCAAGGATTCTGCCTCATCATACCTTGTCCAGGAGGTCCACATGTACAAGATTTGTGCGGTAGCACTTGTCCAAAGCGACTCTCTTTGGACTAAGGTCGGTCCATATGCCGAAGTAACCAAAATTGTCGATGTTATCCAAATGATATAGATGCAAATATCTTAACTCCTATCAATGTGATATGATTCTGCCTCATCATATCTTGTCCAGGCGGACCAAATGTACAAGATGTGTGCAGTAGCACTTGTCCAAAGCGACTCTCTTTGGCCTCCGGTCGATTCATAAGCCGAAGCATCCAGAATTGCCAATGTCGTCCAATTATGTAGATGCAAATATCTTCACTCCTATCAATTCGACAGGATTCTGGCTCATCGTATCTTGTCCAGGAGGTTCAAGTGTACAAGATTTGTGCGGTAGCACTTGTCCACAGAGACTGTCTTTGGACTCAGGTCGAATCATAAGCCGGAGCATCCAGAATTGCCAATGTCGTCCAATGATATAGATGCAAATACCTTTACTCCTATCAATTTTACAGGATTCTGGCTGATCGTATCTTGTCCAGGAGGTTCAAGTGTACAAGATTTGTGCGGTAGCACTTGACAAAAGCGAATCTCTTTGGACTCAGGTCGAATCATAAGCCGAGCATCCAGAATTGCCAATGTCGTCCAATGATATAGATGCAAATATCTTCAAACCTATCAATTTGACAGGACTCTGGCTCATCGTATCTTGTCCAGGGGGTCCAAATGTACAAGTTTTGGGCGGTAGCACTTGCCCAAAGCGACTCTCTTTTGGCTGAGGTCGAACCATAAGCCGAGCATCCAGAATTGCCAATGTCGTACAATGATACAGATGCAAATATCTTTACTCCTATCAATGTGATAGGATTCTGCCTTATCATACCTTGTCCAGGAGGTCCAAATGCACAAGATTTGTGTAGTAGCACTTGTCCAAAGCGACTCCCTTTGGATTCAGGTCGAATCATAAGCCGAAGAATCCAAAATTGCCGATATTGCCAATGATATAGAGGCAAATATCCTCACTCCTATCAATTGTACAGCATTCTGCCTCGTCGTATCTTGCCCAAGAGGTTCAAATGTACAAGATTTGTGCGGTAGCACTTGACAAAAGCAAATCTCTTCGGACTCCGGTCGATTCATAAGCCGAAGTATTCAGAATTGCCAATGTCGTCCAATGATATAGCGGCAAATATCCTCACTCCTATCAATTTTACAGCATTCTGCCTCATCGTATCTTGTCCAGGGGGTTCAAATGTAAAAGATTTGTGCGGTAGCACTTGTCCAGACTGATTCTCTTTGGATTCAGGTCGAATCATACGCCGGATCTCCAGGATTGCCAATGTCGTCCAATGATATAGATGCAAATATCTTTACTCCTATCAATTTGCCAGGATTCTGCCTCATCGTATCTTGTCCAGGGGGTCCAAATGTACAAGATTTGTGCGGTAGTACTTGTCCAAACCGACTCGCTTTGGACTGAGGTCGAACCATAAGCCGAGCATCCAGAATTGCCAATGTCGTCCAATGATACAGATGCGAAAATCTTGACTCCTATCAATGTGATAGGATTCTGCCTCATGATATCTTGTCCAGGCGGACCAAATGTACAAGATGTGTGCAGTAGCACTTGTCCAAAGCGACTCTCTTTGGCCTCCGGTCGATTCATAAGCCGAAGCATCCAGAATTGCCATTGTCGTCCAATTATGTAGATGCAAATATCTTCACTCCTATCAATTTGACAGGATTCTGGGTCATCGTATCTTGTCCAGGAGGTTCAAGGGTACAAGATTTGTGCGGTAGCACTTGTCCACGGAGACTGTCTTTGGACTCAGGTCGAATCATAAGCCGGCGCTTCCAGAATTGCCAATGTCGTCCAATTATATAGATGCAAATATCTTCACTCCTATCAATGTGTAGGATTCTGCCTCATCATACCTTGTCCAGGATGTCCAAGTGTACAAAAATTGTGCGGTAGCACTTGTCCAAAGCGACTCTCTTTGCTCTCAGGTCGAATCATAAGCCGAGCATCCAGAATTGCCAATGTCGTCCAATGATATAGATGCAAATATTTTTTTCTCCTATCAATGTGACAGGATTCTGTCTCATCATACCTTTTCCAGGAGGTCCAAATGCACAAGATTTGGGAGTCAGCATTTGTCCAAACTGACTCTCTTTGTACTCAGGTCGATCCATATACCGAGCATCCAGAATTCCCCATGACGTCCAATGATATAGATGCAAATATCTTCACTCCTCTCAATTTGACAGGATTCTAGCCCATGGAATCTTGTCCAGGCGGACCAAATGTACAAGATTTGTGCGGTAGGACTTGCCCAAAGCGACTCTCTTTGGCCTCCGGTCGAATCATATGCCGGAGCATCCAGAATTGCCAATGTCGTCCAATGATATAGATGCAAATATCTTTACTCCTATCAATGTGACAGGATTCTGCCTCATCATACCTTGTCCAGGATGTCCAAGTGTACAAAAATTGTGCGGTAGCACTTGTCCAAAGCGACTCTCTTTGCACTCAGGTCGAATCATAAGCCGAGCATCCAGAATTGCCAATGTCGTCCAATGATATAGATGCAAATATTTTTTTCTCCTATCAATGTGACAGGATTCTGTCTCATCATACCTTTTCCTGGAGGTCCAAATGCACAAGATTTGGGAGTCAGCATTTGTCCAAACCGACTCTCTTTGGACTCAGGTCGATTCATATGCCTAAGTATCTAAAATTGCCGATGTTATCCGAATGATATAGACGCAAATATCTTAACTCCTATCAATTTGGCAGTATTCTGCCTCATCATACCTTGTCCAGGAGGTCCAAATGTACAAGATTTGTGCGGTAGTACTTGTCCAAAGCGACTGCCTTTGGATTCAGGTCGAATCATAAGCCGGAGCATCCAGAATTGCCAATGTCGTCCAATGATATAGATGCAAATACCTGTACTCCAAACAATTTGACAGGATTCTGCCTCAACATACCTTGTTCCCGAGGTCAAAATGCACAAGCTTTGGGCGGCAGCATTTGTCCAAACCGACTCTCTTTGGACTCAGGTCGAATCATAAGCCGGCGCATCCAGAATTGCCAATGTCGTCCAATTATATAGATGCAAATATCTTCACTCCTATCAATGTGATAGGATTCTGCCTCATCATACCTTGTCCAGGATGTCCAAGTGTACAAAAATTGTGCGGTAGCACTTGTCCAAAGCGACTCTCTTTGCTCTCAGGTCGAATCATAAGCCGAGCATCCAGAATTGCCAATGTCGTCCAATGATATAGATGCAAATATTTTTTTCTCCTATCAATGTGACAGGATTCTGTCTCATCATACGTTTTCCAGGAGGTCCAAATGCACAAGATTTGGGAGTCAGCATTTGTCCAAACTGACTCTCTTTGTACTCAGGTCGATCCATATACCGAGCATCCAGAATTCCCAATGACGTCCAATGATATAGATGCAAATATCTTCACTCCTCTCAATTTGACAGGATTCTAGCCCATGGAATCTTGTCCAGGCGGACCAAATGTACAAGATTTGTGCGGTAGGACTTGCCCAAAGCGACTCTCTTTGGCCTCCGGTCGAATCATATGCCGGAGCATCCAGAATTGCCAATGTCGTCCAATGATATAGATGCAAATAGCTTCACTCCTATCAATTTTACAGGATTCTGGCTCAGCGTATCTTGTCCAGGAGGTTCAAGTGTACAAGATTTGTGCGGTAGCACTTTACAAAAGCGACTCTCTTTGGCCTCCGGTCGAATCATATGCCGGGGCATCCAGAATTGCCAATGTCGTCCAATGATATAGATGCAAATATCTTTACTCCTATCAATGTGACAGGATTCTGCCTCATCATACCTTGTCCAGGAGGTCCAAATGTACAAGATTTGGGAGTCAGCATTTGTCCAAACCGACTCTCTTTGGACTCAAGTTGATTCATATGCCTAAGTATCTAAAATTGCCGATGTTATCCGAATGATATAGACGCAAATATCTTAACTCCTATCAATTTGGCAGTATTCTGCCTCATCATACCTTGTCCAGGAGGTCCAAATGGACAAGATTTGGGCGGCAGCATTTGTCCAAAGCGACTCTCTTTGGACTGAGGTCGAACCATATGCCGAGCATCCAGAATTGCCAATGTCGTCCAATGATATAGATGCAAATATCTTCACTCCTATCAATTTGACAGGATTCTAGCCCATGGAATCTTGTCCAGGAGGTTCAAGTGTACAAGATTTGTGCACTAACACTTGACAAAAGCGAATCTCTTTGGTCTCAGGTCGAATCATAAGCCGAGCATCCAGAATTGCCAATGTCGTCCAATGATATAGATGCAAATATCTTCACACCTATCAATTTGACAGGACCCTGACTCATCGTATCTTGTCCAGGGGGTCCAAATGTACAAGTTTTGGGCGGCAGCACTTGCCCAAAGCGATTCTCTTCGAACTCAGGTCGAATCACATGGAGAAGTATCTAATATTGCCGGTGTTATCCGAATGATATAGACGCAAATATCTTAACTCCTATCAATTTGGCAGTATTCTGGCTCATCATACCTTGTCCAGGAGGTCCAAATGGACAAGATTTGGGCGGCAGCATTTGTCCAAAGCGACTCTCTTTTGACTGAGGTCGAACCATAAGCCGAGCATCCAGAATTGCCAATGTCGTCAAATGATACAGATGCAAATATCTTTACTCCTATCAATGTGATAGGATTCTCCCTTATCATACCTTGTCCAGGAGGTCCAAATGTACAAATTTGTGCGGTAGCACTTTTCCAAAGCGACTCTCTTTGGACTCAGGTCGAATCATAAGCCGGAGCATCCAGAATTGCCAATGTCGTACAATGATACAGATGCAAATATCTTTACTCCTATCAATGTGATAGGATTCTGCCTTATCATACCTTGTCCAGGAGGTCCAAATGCACAAGATTTGGGAGTCAGCATTTCTCCAAACCGACTCTCTTTGGACTCAGGTCGATCCATATGCCGAAGTATCTAAAATTGCCGATGTTATCCGAATGATATAGACGCAAATATCTTAACTCCTATCAATTTGGCAGTATTCTGCCTCATCATACCTTGTCCAGGAGGTCCAAATGTACAAGATTTGTGCGGTAGTACTTGTCCAAAGCGACTGCCTTTGGATTCAGGTCGAATCATAAGCCGGAGCATCCAGAATTGCCAATGTCGTCCAATGATATAGATGCAAATACCTGTACTCCAAACAATTTGACAGGATTCTGCCTCAACATACCTTGTTCCCGAGGTCAAAATGCACAAGCTTTGGGCGGCAGCATTTGTCCAAACCGACTCTCTTTGGACTCAGGTCGAATCATAAGCCGGCGCATCCAGAATTGCCAATGTCGTCCAATTATATAGATGCAAATATCTTCACTCCTATCAATGTGATAGGATTCTGCCTCATCATACCTTGTCCAGGATGTCCAAGTGTACAAAAATTGTGCGGTAGCACTTGTCCAAAGCGACTCTCTTTGCTCTCAGGTCGAATCATAAGCCGAGCATCCAGAATTGCCAATGTCGTCCAATGATATAGATGCAAATATTTTTTTCTCCTATCAATGTGACAGGATTCTGTCTCATCATACGTTTTCCAGGAGGTCCAAATGCACAAGATTTGGGAGTCAGCATTTGTCCAAACTGACTCTCTTTGTACTCAGGTCGATCCATATACCGAGCATCCAGAATTCCCAATGACGTCCAATGATATAGATGCAAATATCTTCACTCCTCTCAATTTGACAGGATTCTAGCCCATGGAATCTTGTCCAGGCGGACCAAATGTACAAGATTTGTGCGGTAGGACTTGCCCAAAGCGACTCTCTTTGGCCTCCGGTCGAATCATATGCCGGAGCATCCAGAATTGCCAATGTCGTCCAATGATATAGATGCAAATAGCTTCACTCCTATCAATTTTACAGGATTCTGGCTCAGCGTATCTTGTCCAGGAGGTTCAAGTGTACAAGATTTGTGCGGTAGCACTTTACAAAAGCGACTCTCTTTGGCCTCCGGTCGAATCATATGCCGGGGCATCCAGAATTGCCAATGTCGTCCAATGATATAGATGCAAATATCTTTACTCCTATCAATGTGACAGGATTCTGCCTCATCATACCTTGTCCAGGAGGTCCAAATGTACAAGATTTGGGAGTCAGCATTTGTCCAAACCGACTCTCTTTGGACTCAAGTTGATTCATATGCCTAAGTATCTAAAATTGCCGATGTTATCCGAATGATATAGACGCAAATATCTTAACTCCTATCAATTTGGCAGTATTCTGCCTCATCATACCTTGTCCAGGAGGTCCAAATGGACAAGATTTGGGCGGCAGCATTTGTCCAAAGCGACTCTCTTTGGACTGAGGTCGAACCATATGCCGAGCATCCAGAATTGCCAATGTCGTCCAATGATATAGATGCAAATATCTTCACTCCTATCAATTTGACAGGATTCTAGCCCATGGAATCTTGTCCAGGAGGTTCAAGTGTACAAGATTTGTGCACTAACACTTGACAAAAGCGAATCTCTTTGGTCTCAGGTCGAATCATAAGCCGAGCATCCAGAATTGCCAATGTCGTCCAATGATATAGATGCAAATATCTTCACACCTATCAATTTGACAGGACCCTGACTCATCGTATCTTGTCCAGGGGGTCCAAATGTACAAGTTTTGGGCGGCAGCACTTGCCCAAAGCGATTCTCTTCGAACTCAGGTCGAATCACATGGAGAAGTATCTAATATTGCCGGTGTTATCCGAATGATATAGACGCAAATATCTTAACTCCTATCAATTTGGCAGTATTCTGGCTCATCATACCTTGTCCAGGAGGTCCAAATGGACAAGATTTGGGCGGCAGCATTTGTCCAAAGCGACTCTCTTTTGACTGAGGTCGAACCATAAGCCGAGCATCCAGAATTGCCAATGTCGTCAAATGATACAGATGCAAATATCTTTACTCCTATCAATGTGATAGGATTCTCCCTTATCATACCTTGTCCAGGAGGTCCAAATGTACAAATTTGTGCGGTAGCACTTTTCCAAAGCGACTCTCTTTGGACTCAGGTCGAATCATAAGCCGGAGCATCCAGAATTGCCAATGTCGTACAATGATACAGATGCAAATATCTTTACTCCTATCAATGTGATAGGATTCTGCCTTATCATACCTTGTCCAGGAGGTCCAAATGCACAAGATTTGGGAGTCAGCATTTCTCCAAACCGACTCTCTTTGGACTCAGGTCGATCCATATGCCGAAGTATCTAAAATTGCCGATGTTATCCGAATGATATAGACGCAAATATCTTAACTCCTATCAATTTGGCAGTATTCTGCCTCATCATACCTTGTCCAGGAGGTCCAAATGGACAATATTTGGGCGGCAGCATTTGTCCAAAGCGACTCTCTTTGGACTGAGGTCGAACCATATGCCGAGCATCCAGAATTGCCAATGTCGTCCAATGATATAGATGCAAATATCTTCACTCCTATCAATTTGACAGGATTCTAGCCCATGGAATCTTGTCCAGGAGGTTCAAGTGTACAAGATTTGTGCACTAACACTTGACAAAAGCGAATCTCTTTGGTCTCAGGTCGAATCATAAGCCGAGCATCCAGAATTGCCAATGTCGTCCAATGATATAGATGCAAATATCTTCACACCTATCAATTTGACAGGACCCTGGCTCATCGTATCTTGTCCAGGGGGTCCAAATGTACAAGTTTTGGGCGGCAGCACTTGCCCAAAGCGATTCTCTTCGAACTCAGGTCGAATCACATGGAGAAGTATCTAATATTGCCGATGTTATCCGAATGATATAGACGCAAATGTCTTAACTCCTATCAATTTGGCAGTATTCTGCCTCATCATACCTTGTCCAGGAGGTCCAAATGGACAAGATTTGGGCGGCAGCACTTGACAAAAGCGAATCTCTTTGGACTCAGGTCGAATCATAAGCCGAGCATCCAGAATTGCCAATGTCGTCCAATGATATAGATGCAAATATCTTCACTCCTATCAATTCGACAGGATTCTGGCTCATCGTATCTTGTCCAGGAGGTTCAAGTGTACAAGATTTGTGCGGTAGCACTTGTCCACAGAGACTGTCTTTGGACTCAGGTCGAATCATAAGCCGGAGCATCCAGAATTGTCAATGTCGTCCAATGATATAGATGCAAATACCTTTACTCCTATCAATTTTACAGGATTCTGGCTGATCGTATCTTGTCCAGGAGGTTCAAGTGTACAAGATTTGTGCGGTAGCACTTGACAAAAGCGAATCTCTTTGGACTCAGGTCGAATCATAAGCCGAGCATCCAGAATTGCCAATGTCGTCCAATGATATAGATGCAAATATCTTCAAACCTATCAATTTGACAGGACTCTGGCTCATCGTATCTTGTCCAGGGGGTCCAAATGTACAAGTTTTGGGCGGTAGCACTTGCCCAAAGCGACTCTCTTTTGGCTGAGGTCGAACCATAAGCCGAGCATCCAGAATTGCCAATGTCGTACAATGATACAGATGCAAATATCTTTACTCCTATCAATGTGATAGGATTCTGCCTTATCATACCTTGTCCAGGAGGTCCAAATGCACAAGATTTGTGTAGTAGCACTTGTCCAAAGCGACTCCCTTTGGATTCAGGTCGAATCATAAGCCGAAGAATCCAAAATTGCCGATATTGCCAATGATATAGAGGCAAATATCCTCACTCCTATCAATTGTACAGCATTCTGCCTCGTCGTATCTTGCCCAAGAGGTTCAAATGTACAAGATTTGTGCGGTAGCACTTGACAAAAGCAAATCTCTTCGGACTCCGGTCGATTCATAAGCCGAAGTATTCAGAATTGCCAATGTCGTCCAATGATATAGCGGCAAATATCCTCACTCCTATCAATTTTACAGCATTCTGCCTCATCGTATCTTGTCCAGGGGGTTCAAATGTAAAAGATTTGTGCGGTAGCACTTGTCCAGACTGATTCTCTTTGGATTCAGGTCGAATCATACGCCGGATCTCCAGGATTGCCAATGTCGTCCAATGATATAGATGCAAATATCTTTACTCCTATCAATTTGCCAGGATTCTGCCTCATCGTATCTTGTCCAGGGGGTCCAAATGTACAAGATTTGTGCGGTAGTACTTGTCCAAACCGACTCGCTTTGGACTGAGGTCGAACCATAAGCCGAGCATCCAGAATTGCCAATGTCGTCCAATGATACAGATGCGAAAATCTTGACTCCTATCAATGTGATAGGATTCTGCCTCATGATATCTTGTCCAGGCGGACCAAATGTACAAGATGTGTGCAGTAGCACTTGTCCAAAGCGACTCTCTTTGGCCTCCGGTCGATTCATAAGCCGAAGCATCCAGAATTGCCAATGTCGTCCAATTATGTAGATGCAAATATCTTCACTCCTATCAATTTGACAGGATTCTGGGTCATCGTATCTTGTCCAGGAGGTTCAAGGGTACAAGATTTGTGCGGTAGCACTTATCCACGGAGACTGTCTTTGGACTCAGGTCGAATCATAAGCCGGAGCATCCAGAATTGCCAATGTCGTCCAATGATATAGATGCAAATACCTTTACTCCAAACAATTTGACAGGATTCTGCCTCATCATACCTTGTTCCCGAGGTCAAAATGCACAAGCTTTGGGCGGCAGCATTTGTCCAAACCGACTCTCTTTGGACTCAGGTCGAATCATAAGCCGGCGCATCCAGAATTGCCAATGTCGTCCAATTATATAGATGCAAATATCTTCACTCCTATCAATGTGTAGGATTCTGCCTCATCATACCTTGTCCAGGATGTCCAAGTGTACAAAAATTGTGCGGTAGCACTTGTCCAAAGCGACTCTCTTTGCTCTCAGGTCGAATCATAAGCCGAGCATCCAGAATTGCCAATGTCGTCCAATGATATAGATGCAAATATTTTTTTCTCCTATCAATGTGACAGGATTCTGTCTCATCATACCTTTTCCAGGAGGTCCAAATGCACAAGATTTGGGAGTCAGCATTTGTCCAAACTGACTCTCTTTGTACTCAGGTCGATCCATATACCGAGCATCCAGAATTCCCAATGACGTCCAATGATATAGATGCAAATATCTTCACTCCTCTCAATTTGACAGGATTCTAGCCCATGGAATCTTGTCCAGGCGGACCAAATGTACAAGATTTGTGCGGTAGGACTTGCCCAAAGCGACTCTCTTTGGCCTCCGGTCGAATCATATGCCGGAGCATCCAGAATTGCCAATGTCGTCCAATGATATAGATGCAAATATTTTTTTCTCCTATCAATGTGACAGGATTCTGTCTCATCATACCTTTTCCTGGAGGTCCAAATGCACAAGATTTGGGAGTCAGCATTTGTCCAAACCGACTCTCTTTGGACTCAGGTCGATTCATATGCCTAAGTATCTAAAATTGCCGATGTTATCCGAATGATATAGACGCAAATATCTTAACTCCTATCAATTTGGCAGTATTCTGCCTCATCATACCTTGTCCAGGAGGTCCAAATGTACAAGATTTGTGCGGTAGTACTTGTCCAAAGCGACTGCCTTTGGATTCAGGTCGAATCATAAGCCGGAGCATCCAGAATTGCCAATGTCGTCCAATGATATAGATGCAAATACCTGTACTCCAAACAATTTGACAGGATTCTGCCTCATCATAAATTGTTCCCGAGGTCAAAATGCACAAGCTTTGGGCGGCAGCATTTGTCCAAACCGACTCTCTTTGGACTCAGGTCGAATCATAAGCCGGAGCATCCAGAATTGCCAATGTCGTCCAATTATATAGATGCAAATATCTTCACTCCTATCAATGTGATAGGATTCTGCCTCATCATACCTTGTCCAGGATGTCCAAGTGTACAAAAATTGTGCGGTAGCACTTGTCCAAAGCGACTCTCTTTGCACTCAGGTCGAATCATAAGCCGAGCATCCAGAATTGCCAATGTCGTCCAATGATATAGATGCAAATATTTTTTTCTCCTATCAATGTGACAGGATTCTGTCTCATCATACCTTTTCCTGGAGGTCCAAATGCACAAGATTTGGGAGTCAGCATTTGTCCAAACCGACTCTCTTTGGACTCAGGTCGATTCATATGCCTAAGTATCTAAAATTGCCGATGTTATCCGAATGATATAGACGCAAATATCTTAACTCCTATCAATTTGGCAGTATTCTGCCTCATCATACCTTGTCCAGGAGGTCCAAATGGACAAGATTTGGGCGGCAGCATTTGTCCAAAGCGACTCTCTTTGGACTGAGGTCGAACCATATGCCGAGCATCCAGAATTGCCAATGTCGTCCAATGATATAGATGCAAATATCTTCACTCCTATCAATTTGACAGGATTCTAGCCCATGGAATCTTGTCCAGGAGGTTCAAGTGTACAAGATTTGTGCACTAACACTTGACAAAAGCGAATCTCTTTGGTCTCAGGTCGAATCATAAGCCGAGCATCCAGAATTGCCAATGTCGTCCAATGATATAGATGCAAATATCTTCACACCTATCAATTTGACAGGACCCTGGCTCATCGTATCTTGTCCAGGGGGTCCAAATGTACAAGTTTTGGGCGGCAGCACTTGCCCAAAGCGATTCTCTTCGAACTCAGGTCGAATCACATGGAGAAGTATCTAATATTGCCGATGTTATCCGAATGATATAGACGCAAATATCTTAACTCCTATCAATTTGGCAGTATTCTGCCTCATCATACCTTGTCCAGGAGGTCCAAATGGACAAGATTTGGGCGGCAGCATTTGTCCAAAGCGACTCTCTTTTGACTGAGGTCGAACCATAAGCCGAGCATCCAGAATTGCCAATGTCGTCAAATGATACAGATGCAAATATCTTTACTCCTATCAATGTGATAGGATTCTCCTTTATCATACCTTGTCCAGGAGGTCCAAATGTACAAGATTTGTGCGGTAGCACTTTTCCAAAGCGACTCTCTTTGGACTCAGGTCGAATCATAAGCCGGAGCATCCAGAATTGCCAATGTCGTACAATGATACAGATGCAAATATCTTTACTCCTATCAATGTGATAGGATTCTGCCTTATCATGCCTTGTCCAGGAGGTCCAAATGCACAAGATTTGGGAGTCAGCATTTCTCCAAACCGACTCTCTTTGGACTCAGGTCGACCCATATGCCGAAGTATCTAAAATTGCCGATGTTATCCGAATGATATAGATGCAAATATCTTAACTCCTATCAATTTGGCAGTATTCTGCCTCATCATACCTTGTCCAGGAGGTCCAAATGGACAAGATTTGGGCGGCAGCATTTGTCCAAAGCGGCTCTCTTTTGACTGAGGTCGAACCATAAGCCGAGCATCCAGAATTGCCAATGTCGTCAAATGATACAGATGCAAATATCTTTACTCCTATCAATGTGATAGGATTTTCCCTTATCATACCTTGTCCAGGAGGTCCAAATGTACAAGATTTGTGCGGTAGCACTTTTCCAAAGCGACTCTCTTTGGACTCAGGTCGAATCATAAGCCGGAGCATCCAGAATTGCCAATGTCGTACAATGAAACAGATGCAAATATCTTTACTCCTATCAATGTGATAGGATTCTGCCTTATCATACCTTGTCCAGGAGGTCCAAATGCACAAGATTTGGGCGTCAGCATTTCTCCAAACCGACTCTCTTTGGACTCAGGTCGATCCATATGCCGAAGTATCTAAAATTGCCGATGTTATCCGAATGATATAGACGCAAATGTCTTAACTCCTATCAATTTGGCAGTATTCTGCCTCATCATACTTTGTCCAGGATGTCCAAATGGACAAGATTTGGGCTTCAGCATTTGTCCAAAGCGACTCTCTTTGGACTGAGGTCGAACCATAAGCCGAGCATCCAGAATTGCCAATGTCGTCCAATGATATAGATGCAAATACCTTTACTCCTATCAATGTGACAGGATTCTGCCTCACCATACCTTTCGAGGAGGTCCAAATGTACAAGTTTTTGAGCGGCAGCATTTGTCCAAACCGACTCTTTTTGGCCTCAGGTCGATCCATATGCCGAAGTAACCAAAATTGTCGATGTTATCCAAATGATATAGATGCAAATATCTTAACTCTTATCAATTTGATAGGATTCTGCGTCATCATACCTTGTTCCGGAGGTTCAAATGTACAAGATTTGTGCGGTAGTACTTGTCCAGACCGACTCTGTTTGGACTCAGTTCGAATCATAAGCCGAAGAATCCAAAATTGCCGATATTGCCAATGATATAGAGGCAAATAACCTCACTCCTATCAATTGTACAGCATTCTGCCTCATCGTATCTAGCCCAAGAGGTTCAAATGTACAAGATTTGTGCGGTAGCACTTGACAAAAGCAAATCTCTTCGGACTCCGGTCGATTCATAAGCCGAAGTATCCAGAATTGCCAATGTCGTCCAATGATATAGAGGCAAATATCCTCACTCCTATCACTTTGACAGGATTCTGCCTCATCGTATCTTGTCCAGGGGGTCCAAATGTACAAGATTTGTGTGGTAGCACTTGACGAAAGCGAATCTCTTTGGTCTCAGGTCGATCAATATGCCGAAGTAACAAAAATTGCCGATGTTATCCAAATGATATAGATGCAAATATCTTAACTCCTATCAAATTTCAAGGATTCTGCCTCATCATACCTTGTCCAGGAGGTCCAAATGTACAAGATTTGTGCGGTAGCACTTGTCCAAAGCGACTCTCTTTGGACTAAGGTCGGTCCATATGCCGAAGTAACCAAAATTGTCGATGTTATCCAAATGATATAGATGCAAATATCTTAACTCCTATCAATTTGCTAGGATTCTGCCTCATCATACCTTGTTCCGGAGGTCACAATGCACAAGATTTTGGCGGCAGCATTTGTCCAAAGCGACTCTCTTTGGACTGAGGTCGAACCATAAGCCGAGCATCCAGAATTGCCAATGTCGTCCAATGATATAGATGCAAATATTTTTTTCTCCTATCAATGTGACAGGATTCTGTCTCATCATACCTTTTCCTGGAGGTCCAAATGCACAAGATTTGGGAGTCAGCATTTGTCCAAACCGACTCTCTTTGGACTCAGGTCGATTCATATGCCTAAGTATCTAAAATTGCCGATGTTATCCGAATGATATAGACGCAAATATCTTAACTCCTATCAATTTGGCAGTATTCTGCTTCATCATACCTTGTCCAGGAGGTCCAAATGTACAAGATTTGTGCGGTAGTACTTGTCCAAAGCGACTGCCTTTGGAATCAGGTCGAATCATAAGCCGGAGCATCCAGAATTGCCAATGTCGTCCAATGATATAGATGCAAATATCTTCACTCCTATCAATGTGATAGGATTCTGCCTCATCATACCTTGTCCAGGATGTCCAAGTGTACAATAATTGTGCGGTAGCACTTGTCCAAAGCGACTCTCTTTGCACTCAGGTCGAATCATATGCCGGAGCATCCAGAATTGCCAATGTCGTACAATGATACAGATGCAAATATCTTTACTCCTATCAATGTGATATGATTCTGCCTTATCATACCTTGTCCAGGAGGTCCAAATGCACAAGATTTGGGAGTCAGCATTTCTCCAAACCGACTCTCTTTGGACTAAGGTCGAATCATATGCCGGAGCATCCACAATCGCCAATGTCGTCCTATGATATAGATGCAAATATCTTAACTCCTATCAATTTGGCAGTATTCTGCCTCATCATACCTTGTCCAGGAGGTCCAAATGGACAAGATTTGGGCGGCAGCATTTGTCCAAAGCGACTCTCTTTTGACTGAGGTCGAACCATAAGCCGAGCATCCAGAATTGCCAATGTCGTCAAATGATACAGATGCAAATATCTTTACTCCTATCAATGTGATAGGATTCTCCCTTATCATACCTTGTCCAGGAGGTCCAAATGTACAAGATTTGTGCGGTAGCACTTTTCCAAAGCGACTCTCTTTGGACTCAGGTCGAATCATAAGCCGGAGCATCCAGAATTGCCAATGTCGTACAATGATACAGATGCAAATATCTTTACTCCTATCAATGTGATATGATTCTGCCTTATCATACCTTGTCCAGGAGGTCCAAATGCACAAGATTTGGGAGTCAGCATTTCTCCAAACCGACTCTCTTTGGACTAAGGTCGGTCCATATGCCGAAGTAACCAAAATTGTCGATGTTATCCAAATGATATAGATGCAAATATCTTAACTCCTATCAATTTGCTAGGATTCTGCCTCATCATACCTTGTTCCGGAGGTTCAAATGTACAAGATTTGTGCGGTAGCACTTAACAAAGCGAATCTCTTTGGTCTCAGGTCGATCAATATGCCGAAGTAACAAAAATTGCCGATGTTATCCGAATGATATAGATGCAAATATCTTAACTCCTATCAAATTTCAAGGATTCTGCCTCATCATACCTTGTCCAGGAGGTCCAAATGTACAAGATTTGTGCAGTAGCACTTGACAAAAGCGAATCACTTTGTACTCAGTTCAATCCATAAGCCGAAGCATTCAGAATTGCCAATGTCGTCCAATGATATAGATGTAGTTATCTTTACTCCTATCAATGTGACAGGATTCTGCCTCATCATACCTTTTCCAGGAGGTCCAAATGTACAAGTTTTTTAGCGGCAGCATTTGTCCAAACCGACTCTCTTTGGACTCAGGTCGATCCATATGCCGAAGTAACCAAAATTGTCAATGTTATCCAAATGATATAGATGCAAATATCTTAACTCTTATCAATTTGCTAGGATTCTGCCTCATCATACCTTGTTCCGGAGGTTCAAATGTACAAGATTTGTGCGGTAGTACTTGTCCAAAGAGACTGTCTTTGGATTCAGGTCGAATCATAAGCCGGAGCATCCAGAATTGCCAATGTCGTCCAATTATATAGATGCAAATACCTTTACTCCAAACAATTTGACAGGATTCTGTCTCATCATACCTTGTTCCGGAGGTCAAAATGCACAAGATTTGGGCGGCAGCATTTGTCCAAACCGACTCTCTTTGGACTCAGGTCGAATCATAGGCCGGAGCATCCAGAATTGCCAATGTCGTCCAATTATATAGATGCAAATATCTTCACTCCTATCAATGTGATAGGATTCTGCCTCATCATACCTTGTCCAGGATGTCCAAGTGTACAATAATTGTGCGGTAGCACTTGTCCAAAGCGACTCTCTTTGCACTCAGGTCGAATCATATGCCGGAGCATCCACAATCGCCAATGTCGTCCTATGATATAGATGCAAATATCTTCACTCCTATCAATTTGCCAGGATTCTGCCTCATCGTATCTTGTCCAGGGGGTCCAAATGTACAAGATTTGTGCGGTAGCACTTGTTCAAAGCGACTCGCTTTGGACTCAGGTCGAATCATAAGCCGAGCATCCAGAATTGCCAATGTCGTCCAATGATATAGATGCAAATATATTTACTCATATCCATGTGACAGGATTCTGTCTCATCATACCTTTTCCAGGAGGTCCAAATGCACAAGATTTGGGAGTCAGCATTTGTCCAAACCGACTCTCTTTGGACTCAGGTCGATCCATAAGCCGAAGCATTCAGAATTGCCATTGCCGTCCAATGATGTAGAAGCAAATATCTTCACTCCTATCAATTTGACAGGATCCTGGGTCATCGTATCTTGTCCAGAAGGTCCAACTGTAGAAGATTTGTGCCGTTGGACTTGTCCAAAGTGACTCTTTTGGCCTCCGGTCGAATCATATTCCGGAGCATCCAGAATTGCCAATGTCGTCCAATGATGTAGACGCAAATATCTTAACTGCTATCAATTTGGCAGTATTCTGCCTCATCATACCTTGTCCAGGAGGTCCACATGGACAAGATTTGGGCGGCAGCATTTGTCCAAAGCGACTCTCTTTGGACTGAGGTCGAACCATATGCCGAGCATCCAGAATTGCCAATGTCGTCCAATGATATAGATGCAAATATCTTCACTCCTATCAATTTGACAGGATTCTAGCCCATGGAATCTTATCCAGGAGGTTCAAGTGTACAAGATTTGTGCACTAACACTTGACAAAAGCGAATCTCTTTGGTCTCAGGTCGAATCATAAGCCGAGCATCCAGAATTGCCAATGTCGTCCAATGATATAGATGCAAATATCTTCACACCTATCAATTTGACAGGACCCTGGCTCATCGTATCTTGTCCAGGGGGTCCAAATGTACAAGTTTTGGGCGGCAGCACTTGCCCAAAGCGATTCTCTTCGAACTCAGGTCGAATCACATGGAGAAGTATCTAATATTGCCGATGTTATCCGAATGATATAGACGCAAATGTCTTAACTCCTATCAATTTGGCAGTATTCTGCCTCATCATACCTTGTCCAGGAGGTCCAAATGGACAAGATTTGGGCGGCAGCATTTGTCCAAAGCGACTCTCTTTTGACTGAGGTCGAACCATAAGCCAAGCATCCAGAATTGCCAATGTCGTCAAATGATACAGATGCAAATATCTTTACTCCTATCAATGTGATAGGATTCTCCCTTATCATACCTTGTCCAGGAGGTCCAAATGTACAATATTTGTGCGGTAGCACTTTTCCAAAGCGACTCTCTTTGGACTCAGGTCGAATCATAAGCCGGAGCATCCAGAATTGCCAATGTCGTACAATGATACAGATGCAAATATCTTTACTCCTATCAATGTGATAGGATTCTGCCTTATCATACCTTGTCCAGGAGGTCCAAATGCACAAGATTTGGGAGTCAGCATTTCTCCAAACCGACTCTCTTTGGACTCAGGTCGATCCATATGCCGAAGTATCTAAAATTGCCGATGTTATCCGAATGATATAGACGCAAATGTCTTAACTCCTATCAATTTGGCAGTATTCTGCCTCATCATACCTTGTCCAGGATGTCCAAATGGACAAGATTTGGGCTTCAGCATTTGTCCAAAGCGATTCTCTTTGGACTGAGGTCGAACCATAAGCCGAGCATCCAGAATTGCCAATGTCGTCCAATGATATAGATGCAAATACCTTTACTCCTATCAATGTGACAGGATTCTGCCTCACCATACCTTTCGAGGAGGTCCAAATGTACAAGTTTTTGAGCGGCAGCATTTGTCCAAACCGACTCTTTTTGGCCTCAGGTCGATCCATATGCCGAAGTAACCAAAATTGTCGATGTTATCCAAATGATATAGATGCAAATATCTTAACTCTTATCAATTTGATAGGATTCTGCGTCATCATACCTTGTCCAGGAGGTCCAAATGTACAAGATTTGTGCAGTAGCACTTGACAAAAGCGAATCACTTTGTACTCAGTTCAATCCATAAGCCGAAGCATTCAGAATTGCCAATGTCGTCCAATGATATAGATGTAGTTATCTTTACTCCTATCAATGTGACAGGATTCTGCCTCATCATACCTTTTCCAGGAGGTCCAAATGTACAAGTTTTTTAGCGGCAGCCTTTGTCCAAACCGACTCTCTTTGGACTCAGGTCGATCCATATGCCGAAGTAACCAAAATTGTCAATGTTATCCAAATGATATAGATGCAAATATCTTAACTCTTATCAATTTGCTAGGATTCTGCCTCATCATACCTTGTTCCGGAGGTTAAAATGTACAAGATTTGTGCGGTAGTACTTGTCCAAAGCGACTGTCTTTGGATTCAGGTCGAATCATAAGCCGGAGCATCCAGAATTGCCAATGTCGTCCAATTATATAGATGAAAATACCTTTACTCCAAACAATTTGACAGGATTCTGTCTCATCATACCTTGTTCCGGAGGTCAAAATGCACAAGATTTGGGCGGCAGCATTTGTCCAAACCGACTCTCTTTGGACTCAGGTCGAATCATAGGCCGGAGCATCCAGAATTGCCAATGTCGTCCAGTTATATAGATGCAAATATCTTCACACCTATCAATGTGATAGGATTCTGCCTCATCATACCTTGTCCAGGATGTCCAAGTGTACAATAATTGTGCGGTAGCACTTGTCCAAAGCGACTCTCTTTGCACTCAGGTCGAATCATATGCCGGAGCATCCAGAATTGCCAATGTCGTCCAATGATATAGATGCAAATATCTTAACTCCAATCAATTTGACACGATTCTGCTTCATCGTACCTTTTCCAGGGGGTCCAAATGTACAAGATTTGTGCGGTAGCACTTGTCCAGACCGATTCTCTTTGGATTCAGGTCGAATCATACGCCGGATCCCCAGAATTGCCAATGTCGTCCAATGATGTAGATGCAAATATCTTCACTCATATCCATGTGACTGGATTCTGCCTCATCGTATCTTGTCCAGGGGGTCCAAATGTACAAGATTTGTGCGGTAGCACTTGTCCAAAGCGACTCTCTTTGGACTCAGGTCGAATCATAAGCCGGAGCATCCGGAATTGCCAATGTCGTCCAATGACATAGATGCAAATATCTTTACTGCTGTCAATTTCACAGGACTCTAGCCCATCGTATTTGTCCACGAGGTTCAAGTGTACAAGATTTGTGAGGTAGCACTTGACAAAAGCGAATCTCTTTGGACTCAGGTCGAATCATAAGCCGAGCATCCAGAATTGCCATTGTCGTCCAATGACATAGATGCAAATATCTTAACTCCTATCAATTTGGCAGTATTCTGCCTCATCATACCTTGTCCAGGAGGTCCAAATGGACAAGATTTGGGCGGCAGCATTTGTCCAAAGCGACTCTCTTTTGACTGAGGTCGAACCATAAGCCGAGCATCCAGAATTGCCAATGTCGTCAAATGATACAGATGCAAATATCTTTACTCCTATCAATGTGATAGGATTCTCCCTTATCATACCTTATCCAGGAGGTCCAAATGTACAAGATTTGTGCGGTAGCACTTTTCCAAAGCGACTCTCTTTGGACTCAGGTCGAATCATAAGCCGGAGCATCCAGAATTGCCAATGTCGTACAATGATACAGATGCAAATATCTTTACTCCTATCAATGTGATAGGATTCTGCCTTATCATACCTTGTCCAGGAGGTCCAAATGCACAAGATTTTGGAGTCAGCATTTCTCCAAACCGACTGTCTTTGGACTCAGGTCGATCCATATGCCAAAGTATCTAAAATTGCCGATGTTATCCGAATGATATAGACGCAAATGTCTTAACTCCTATCAATTTGGCAGTATTCTGCCTCATCATACCTTGTCCAGGATGTCCAAATGGACAAGATTTGGGCTTCAGCATTTGTCCAAAGCGACTCTCTTTGGACTGAGGTCGAACCATAAGCCGAGCATCCAGAATTGCCAATGTCGTCCAATGATATAGATGCAAATACCTTTACTCCTATCAATGTGACAGGATTCTGCCTCATCATACCTTGTTCCGGAGGTCAAAATGCACAAGATTTGGGCGGCAGCATTTGTCCAAACCGACTCTCTTTGGACTCAGGTCGAATCATAGGCCGGAGCATCCAGAATTGCCAATGTCGTCCAGTTATATAGATGCAAATATCTTCACACCTATCAATGTGATAGGATTCTGCCTCATCATACCTTGTCCAGGATGTCCAAGTGTACAATAATTGTGCGGTAGCACTTGTCCAAAGCGACTCTCTTTGCACTCAGGTCGAATCATATGCAGGAGCATCCAGAATTGCCAATGTCGTCCAATGATATAGATGCAAATATCTTAACTCCAATCAATTTGACACGATTCTGCTTCATCGTACCTTTTCCAGGGGGTCCAAATGTACAAGATTTGTGCGGTAGCACTTGTCCAGACCGATTCTCTTTGGATTCAGGTCGAATCATACGCCGGATCCCCAGATTTGCCAATGTCGTCCAATGATGTAGATGCAAATATCTTCACTCATATCCATGTGACTGGATTCTGCCTCATCGTATCTTGTCCAGGGGGTCCAAATGTACAAGATTTGTGCGGTAGCACTTGTCCAAAGCGACTCTCTTTGGACTCAGGTCGAATCATAAGCCGGAGCGTCCGGAATTGCCAATGTCGTCCAATGACATAGATGCAAATATCTTTACTGCTGTCAATTTCACAGGACTCTAGCCCATCGTATTTTTCCACGAGGTTCAAGTGTACAAGATTTGTGAGGTAGCACTTGACAAAAGCGAATCTCTTTGGACTCAGGTCGAATCATAAGCCGAGCATCCAGAATTGCCATTGTCGTCCAATGACATAGACGCAAATGTCTTAACTCCTATCAATTTGGCAGTATTCTGCCTCATCATACCTTGTCCAGGAGGTCCAAATGGACAAGATTTGGGCGGCAGCATTTGTCCAAAGCGACTCTCTTTTGACTGAGGTCGAACCATAAGCCGAGCATCCAGAATTGCCAATGTCGTCAAATGATACAGATGCAAATATCTTTACTCCTATCAATGTGATAGGATTCTCCCTTATCATACCTTATCCAGGAGGTCCAAATGTACAAGATTTGTGCGGTAGCACTTTTCCAAAGCGACTCTCTTTGGACTCAGGTCGATCCATATGCCGAAGTATCTAAAATTGCCGATGTTATCAGAATGATATAGACGCAAATGTCTTAACTCCTGTCAATTGTACAGCATTTTGCCTCATCGTATCTTGCCCAAGAGGTTCAAATGTACAAGATTTGTGCGGTAGCACTTGACAAAAGCAAATCTCTTCGGACTCCGGTCGAATCATAAGCCGAAGTATCCAGAATTGCCAATGTCGTCCAATGATATAGAGGCAAATATCCTCACTGCTTACAATTTTACAGCATTCGCGCCTCATCGTATCTTGTCCAGGAGGTTCAAATGTAAAAGACTTGTGCGGTAGCACTTGTCCAGACTGATTCTCTTTGGATTTAGGTCGAATCATACGCCGGATCTCCAGGATTGCCATTGTCGTTCAATGATATAGATGCAAATATCGTTACTCCTATCAATTTGACAGGATTCTGCCTCATCATACCTTGTCCAGGAGGTTCAAATGTACAAGATTTCTGCGGTAGCACTTAACAAAAGCGAATCTCTTTGGTCTCAGGTCGATCAATATGCCGAAGTAACAAAAATTGCCGATGTTATCCGAATGATATAGATGCAAATATCTTAACTCCTATCAAATTTCAAGGATTCTGCCTCATCATACCTTGTCCAGGAGGTCCAAATGTACAAGATTTGTGCAGTAGCACTTGACAAAAGCGAATCACTTTGTACTCAGTTCAATCCATAAGCCGAAGCATTCAGAATTGCCAATGTCGTCCAATGATATAGATGTAGTTATCTTTACTCCTATCAATGTGACAGGATTCTGCCTCATCATACCTTTTCCAGGAGGTCCAAATGTACAAGTTTTTTAGCGGCAGCCTTTGTCCAAACCGACTCTCTTTGGACTCAGGTCGATCCATATGCCGAAGTAACCAAAATTGTCAATGTTATCCAAATGATATAGATGCAAATATCTTAACTCTTATCAATTTGCTAGGATTCTGCCTCATCATACCTTGTTCCGGAGGTTAAAATGTACAAGATTTGTGCGGTAGTACTTGTCCAAAGCGACTGTCTTTGGATTCAGGTCGAATCATAAGCCGGAGCATCCAGAATTGCCAATGTCGTCCAATTATATAGATGCAAATACCTTTACTCCAAACAATTTGACAGGATTCTGTCTCATCATACCTTGTTCCGGAGGTCAAAATGCACAAGATTTGGGCGGCAGCATTTGTCCAAACCGACTCTCTTTGGACTCAGGTCGAATCATAGGCCGGAGCATCCAGAATTGCCAATGTCGTCCAGTTATATAGATGCAAATATCTTCACACCTATCAATGTGATAGGATTCTGCCTCATCATACCTTGTCCAGGATGTCCAAGTGTACAATAATTGTGCGGTAGCACTTGTCCAAAGCGACTCTCTTTGCACTCAGGTCGAATCATATGCCGGAGCATCCAGAATTGCCAATGTCGTCCAATGATATAGATGCAAATATCGTTACTCCTATCAATTTGCCAGGATTCTGCCTCATCGTATCTTGTCCAGGGGGTCCAAATGTACAAGATTTGTGCGGTAGCATTTGTACAAAGGGACTCTCTTTGGACTAAGGTCGGTCCATATGCCGAAGTAACCAAAATTGTCGATGTTATCCAAATGATATAGATGCAAATATCTTAACTCCTATCAATTTGCTAGGATTCTGCCTCATCATACCTTGTTCCGGAGGTCACAATGCACAAGATTTTGGCGGCAGCATTTGTCCAAAGCGACTCTCTTTGGACTGAGGTCGAACCATAAGCCGAGCATCCAGAATTGCCAATGTCGTCCAATGATACAGATGCAAAAATCTTGACTCCTATCAATGTGATAGGATTCTGCCTTATCATACCTTGTCCAGGAGGTCCAAATGTACAAGATTTGTGCGGTAGCACTTGTCCAAAGCGACTCTCTTTGGCCTCCGGTCGAATCATATGCCGGAGCATCCAGAATTGCCAATGTCGTCCAATGATACAGATGCAAATATCTTTACTCCTATCAATGTGATAGGATTCTGCCACATCATATCTTGTCCAGGCGGACCAAATGTACAAGATTTGTGCGGTAGCACTTGTCCAAAGCGACTCTCTTTGGACACAGGTCGAATCATAAGCCGAGCATCCAAAATTGCCAATGTCGTCCAATGATATAGATAAAAATATCTTTACTCCTATCAATGTGATAGGATTCTGCCTCATCATACCTCGTCCAGGAGGTCCAAATGTACAAGATTTGTGTGGTAGCACTTGACAAAAGCGAATCTCTTTGGTCTCAGGTCGATCAATATGCCGAAGGAACAAAATTTGCCGATGTTATCCGAATGATATATATGCAAATATCTTAACTCCTATCAAATTTCAGGGATTCTGCCTCATACCTTGTCCAGGAGTTCCAAATGTACAAGATTTGTGCGGTAGTACTTGTCCAAAGCGACTGTCTTTGGATTCAGGTCGAATCATAAGCCGGAGCATCCAGAATTGCCAATGTCGTCCAATAGTATAGATGCAAATATCTTTACTCCTATCAATTTGACAGGATTCTGCCTCATCATACCTTGTCCAGGAGGTTCAAATGTACAAGATTTCTGCGGTAGCACTTAACAAAAGCGAATCTCTTTGGTCTCAGGTCGATCAATATGCCGAAGTAACAAAAATTGCCGATGTTATCCGAATGATATAGATGCAAATATCTTAACTCCTATCAAATTTCAAGGATTCTGCCTCATCATACCTTGTCCAGGAGGTCCAAATGTACAAGATTTGTGCAGTAGCACTTGACAAAAGCGAATCACTTTGTACTCAGTTCAATCCATAAGCCGAAGCATTCAGAATTGCCAATGTCGTCCAATGATATAGATGTAGTTATCTTTACTCCTATCAATTTCACAGGATTCTGGCTCAGCATATCTTGTCCAGGAGGTTCAAGTGTACAAGATTTGTGCGGTAGCACTTGACAAAAGCGACTCTCTTTGGCCTCCGGTCGAATCATATGCCGGAGCATCCAGAATTGCCAATGTCGTCAAATAATATAGATGCAAATATCTTTACTCCTATCAATGTGATAGGATTCTGCCTCATCATACCTTTTCCAGGAGGTCCAAATGCACAAGATGTGGGCGGCAGCATTTGTCCAAACCGACTCTCTTTGGACTCAGGTCGATCCATATGCCGCAGTAACAAAAATTGCCGATGTTATCCGAATGATATAGATGCAAATATCTTACTCCTATCAATTTTCAAAGATTCTGCCTCATCATACCTTGTTCCGGAGGTTCAAATGAACAAGATTTGTGCGGTAGTACTTGTCCACTGTGAGTGTCGTTGGATTCAGGTCGAATCATAAGCCGGATCCCCAGGATTGCCAATGCCGTCCAATGATATAGATGCAAATATCTTCACTCCTATCAATGTGACAGGATTCTGTCTCATCATACCTTTTCCAGGAGGTCCAAATGCACAAGATTTTGGAGTCAGCATTTGTCCAAACCGACTCTCTTTGGACTCAGGTCGATCCATATGCCGAAGTATCTAAAATTGCCGATGTTATCCGAATGATATAGACGCAAATATCTTAACTCCTATCAATTTGGCAGTATTCTGCCTCATCATACCTTGTCCAGGAGGTCCAAATGGACAAAATTTGGGCGGCAGCATTTGTCTAAAGCGACTCTCTTTGGACTCAGGTCGATCCATATACCGATGTATCAAAAATTGCCGATGTTATCCGAATGATATAGATGCAAATATCTTAAATAGAAGCATTCAGATTTGCCAATGTCGTCCAATGATATAGATGCAATTACCTTTACTCCTATCAATTTTAAAGGATTCTGGCTCATCGTATCTTGTCCAGGAGGTTCAAGTGTACAAGATTTGTGCGGTAGCACCTGACAAAAGCGAATCTCTTTGGACTCAGGTTGAATCAGAAGCCGGATCCCCAGGATTGCAAATGTAGTCCAATGATATAGATGCAAATACCTTTACTCCAAACAATTTGACAGGATTCTGCCTCATCATACCTTGTTCCAGGGGTCCAAATCTACAAGGATTGTGCGGTAGCACTTGTCCAAAGCAACTCTCTTTGGACTCAGGTCGAATCATAAGCCGAGCGTCCAGAATTGCCAATGTCGTCCAATGATATAGATGCAAATATCTTACTCCTATCAATTTTCAAGGATTCTGCCTCAACATACTTGTCCAGGAGGTCCAAATGGACAAAATTTGGGCGCCAGCATTTGTCCAAAGCGACTCTCTTTTGACTGAAGTCGAACCATAAGCCGAGCATCCAGAATTGCCAATGTCGTCAAATGATACAGATGAAAATATCTTTACTCCTATCAATGTGATGGGATTCTGCCTTATCATACCTTATCCAGGAGGTCCAAATGTACAAGGATTGTGCGGTAGCACTTGTCCAAAGCGACTCTCTTTGGCCTCCGATCGAATCATATGCCGGAGCATCCAGAATTGCCAATGTCGTCCAATGATATAGATGCAAATATCTTCACTCCTATCAATTTGACAGGATTCTGGCTCATCGTATCCTGTCCAGGAGGTTCAAGTGTACAAGATTTGTGCAGTAGCACCTGACAAAAGCGAATCTCTTTGGACTCAGGTTGAATCAGAAGCCGGATCCCCAGGATTGCAAATGTAGTCCAATGATATAGATGCAAATACCTTTACTCCAAACAATTTGACAGGATTCTGCCTCATCATACCTTGTTCCAGGGGTCCAAATCTACAAGGATTGTGCGGTAGCACTTGTCCAAAGCAACTCTCTTTGGACTCAGGTCGAATCATAAGCCGAGCGTCCAGAATTGCCAATGTCGTCCAATGATATAGATGCAAATATCTTACTCCTATCAATTTTCAAGGATTCTGCCTCAACATACTTGTCCAGGAGGTTCAAATGGACAAGATTTGGGAGCCAGCATTTGTCCAAAGCGACTCTCTTTTGACTGAAGTCGAACCATATGCCGAGCATCCAGAATTGCCAATGTCGTCAAATGATACAGATGCAAATATCTTTACTCCTATCAATGTGATAGGATTCTGCCTTATCATACCTTGTCCAAGAGGTCCAAATGTACAAGATTTGTGCGGTAGCACTTTTCCAAAGCGACTCTCTTTGGACTCAGGTCGGATCATAAGCCGGAGCATCCAGAATTGCCAATGTCGTCCATTGATATAGATGCAAATATCTTCACTCCTATCAATTTGACAGGACTCTAGCCCATCGTATCTTGTCCACGAGGTTCAAGTGTACAAGATTTGTGAGGTAGCACTTGACAAAAGCGAATCTCTTTGGACTCAGGTCGAATCATAAGCCGAGCATCCAGAATTGCCAATGTCGTCCAATGATACAGATGCAAATATCTTTACTGTTATCAATGTGATAGGATTCTGCCTCATGATACCTTGTCCAGGCGGACCAAATGTACAAGATTTGTGCGGTAGCACTTGTCCAAAGCGACTCTCTTTGGACTCAGGTCGAATAATAAGCAGGAGCATCAAGAATTGCCAATGTCGTCCAATGATATAGATGCAAATATCTTTACTCCTATCAATTTCACAGGATTCTGGCTCAGCATATCTTGTCCAGGAGGTTCAAGTGTACAAGATTTGTGCGGTAGCACTTGACAAAAGCGACTCTCTTTGGCCTCCGGTCGAATCATATGCCGGAGCATCCAGAATTGCCAATGTCGTCAAATAATATAGATGCAAATATCTTTACTCCTATCAATGTGATAGGATTCTGCCTCATCATACCTTTTCCAGGAGGTCCAAATGCACAAGATGTGGGCGGCAGCATTTGTCCAAACCGACTCTCTTTGGACTCAGGTCGATCCATATGCCGAAGTAACCAAAATTGTCGATGTTATCCAAATGATATAGATGCAAATATCTTAACTCTTATCAATTTGCTAGGATTCTGCCTCATCATACCTTGTTCCGGAGGTTCAAATGTACAAGATTTGTGCGGTAGTACTTGTCCAAACCGACTCTGTTTGGATTCAGGTCGAATCATAAGCCGGAGCATCCAGAATTGCCAATGTCGTCCAATTATATAGATGCAAATTCCTTTACTCCAAACAATTTGACAGGATTCTGTCTCATCATACCTTGTTCCGGAGGTCAAAATACACAAGATTTGGGCGGCAGCATTTGTCCAAACCGACTCTCTTTGGACTCAGGTCGAATCACAGGCCGGAGCATCCAGAATTGCCAATGTCGTCCAATTATATAGATGCAAATATCTTCACTCCTATCAATGTGATAGGATTCTGCCTCGTCATACCTTGTCCAGGATGTCCAAGTGTACAAGATTTGTGCGGTAGCACTTGACAAAAGCAAATCTCTTCGGACTCCGGTCGATTCATAAGCCGAAGTATTCAGAATTGCCAATGTCGTCCAATGATATAGCGGCAAATATCCTCACTCCTATCAATTTTACAGCATTCTGCCTCATCGTATCTTGTCCAGGAGGTTCAAATGTAAAAGATTGGTGCGGTAGCACTTGTCCAGACTGATTCTCTTTGGATTCAGGTCGAATCATACGCCGGATCTCCAGGATTGCCAATGTCGTCCAATGATATAGATGCAAATATCTTTACTCCTATCAATTTGCCAGCATTCTGCCTCATCGTATCTTGTCCAGGGGGTCCAAATGTAAAAGATTTGTACGGTAGTACTTGTCCAAACCGACTCGCTTTGGACTGAGGTCGAACCATAAGCCGAGCATCCAGAATTGCCAATGTCGTCCAATGATACAGATGCAAAAATCTAGACTCCTATCAATGTGATAGGATTCTGCCTTATCATACCTTGTCCAGGAGGTCCAAATGTACAAGATTTGTGCGGTAGCACTTGTCCAAAGCGATTCTCTTTGCACTCAGGTCGAATCATAAGCCGAGCATCCAGAATTGCCAATGTCGTCCAATGATATAGATGCAAATATTTTTTTCTCCTATCCATGTGACAGGATTCTGTCTCATCATACCTTTTCCAGGAGATCCAAATGCACAAGATTTGGGAGTCAGCATTTGTCCAAACGGACTCTCTTTGGACTCAGGTCGATCCATATGCCGAAGTATCTAAAATTGCCGATGTTATCCGAATGATATAGACGCAAATATCTTCACTCCTATCAATTTGACAGGATTCTGGGTCATCGTATCTTGTCCAGGAGGTTCAAGTGTAGAAGATTTGTGCGGTAGCACTTGTCCAAAGAGACTGTCTTTGGACTCAGGTCGAATCATAAGCCGGAGCATCCAGAATTGCCAATGTCGTCCAATTATATAGATGCAAATATCTTCACTCCCATCAATGTGATAGGATTCTGCCTCATCATACCTTGTCCAGGATGTCCAAGTGTACAAAAATTGTGCGGTAGCACTTGTCCAAAGCGATTCTCTTTGCACGCAGGTCGAATCATGAGCCGAGCATCCAGAATTGCCAATGTCGTCCAATGATATAGATGCAAATATTTTTTTCTCCTATCCATGTGACAGGATTCTGTCTCATCATACCTTTTCCAGGAGATCCAAATGCACAAGATTTGGGAGTCAGCATTTGTCCAAACCGACTCTCTTTGGACTCAGGTCGATCCATATGCCGAAGTATCTAAAATTGCCGATGTTATCCGAATGATATAGACGCAAATATCTTCACTCCTATCAATTTGACAGGATTCTGGCTCATCGTATCTTGTCCAGGAGGTTCAAGTGTACAAGATTTGTGCGGTAGCACTTGTCCAAAGAGACTGTCTTTGGACTCAGGTCGAATCATAAGCCGGAGCATCCAGAATTGCCAATGTCGTCCAATAGTATAGATGCAAATATCTTAACTCCTATCAATTTTCAAGGATTCTGCCTCATCATACCTTTCCAGGATGTCCAAATGGACAAGATTTGTGTGGTAGCACTTGTCCAAAGCGACTCCCTTTGGATTCAGGTCGAATCATAAGCCGAAGAATCCAAAATTGCCGATATTGCCAATGATATAGAGGCAAATATCCTCACTCCTATCAATTGTACAGCATTCTGCCTCATCGTATCTTGCCCAAGAGGTTCAAATGTAAAAGATTTGTGCGGTAGCACTTGACAAAAGCAAATCTCTTCGGACTCCGGTCGATTCATAAGCCGAAGTATCCAGAATTGCCAATGTCGTCCAATGATATAGAGGCAAATATCCTCACTCCTATCAATTTTACAGCATTCTGCCTCATCGTATCTTGTCCAGGGGGTTCAAATGTAAAAGATTTGTGCGGTAGCACTTGTCCAGACTGATCCTCTTTGGATTAAGGTCGAATCATACGCCGGATCTCCAGGACTGCCAATGTCGTCCAATGATACAGATGCAAAAATCTAGACTCCTATCAGTGTGATAGGATTCTGCCTTATCATACCTTGTCCAGGAGGTCCAAATGTACAAGATTTGTGCGGTAGCACTTGTCCAAAGCGACTCTCTTTGGCCTCCGGTCGAATCATATGCCGGAGCATCCAGAATTGCCAATGTCGTCCAATGATACAGATGCAAATATCTTTACTCCTATCAATGTGATAGGATTCTGCCTCATCATATCTTGTCCAGGCGGACCAAATGTACAAGATTTGTGCGGTAGCACTTGTCCAAAGCGACTCTCTTTGGACACAGGTCGAATCATAAGCCGACCATCCAAAATTGCCAATGTCGCCCAATGATATAGATGCAAATATCTTTACTCCTCTCAATGTGATAGGATACTGCCACATCATACCTTGTCCAGGAGGTCCAAATAGAAAAGACTTGGGCGACAGCATTTGTCCAAAGCGACTGTCTTTGGACACAGGTCGAATCATAAGCCGAGCATCCAGAATTGCCAATGTCGTCCAATGATATAGATGCAAATATCTTTACTCCTATCAATGTGATAGGATTCTGCCTCATCATACCTCGTCCAGGAGGTCCAAATGTACAAGATTTGTGCGGTAGCACTTGACAAAAGCGAATCTCTTTGGTCTCAGGTCGATCAATATGCCGAAGTAACAAAATTTGCCGATGTTATCCGAATGATATATATGCAAATATCTTAACTCCTATCAAATTTCAAGGATTCTGCCTCATCATACCTTGTCCAGGAGTTTCAAATGTACAAGATGTGTGCGGTAGTACTTGTCCAAAGCGACTGTCTTTGGATTCAGGTCGAATCATAAGCCGGAGCATCCAGAATTGCCAATGTCGTCCAATAGTATAGATGCAAATATCTTTACTCCTATCAATTTGACAGGATCCTGGCTCATCGTATCTTGTCCAGGGGGTCCAAATGTACAAGTTTTGGGCGGCAGCACTTGTCCAAAGCCACTCTCTTTGAACTCAGGTCGAATCATATGGCGAAGTATCTAAAATTGCCGATGTTATCCGAATGATATAGACGCAAATATCTTAACTCCTATCAATTTGGCAGTATTCTGCCTCATCATACCTTGTCCAGGAGGTCCAAATGGACACGATTTGGGCGGCAGCATTTGTCCAAAGCGACTCTCTTTGGACTGAGGTCGAACCATAAGCCGAGCATCCAGAATTGCCAATGTCGTCCAATGATATAGATGCAAATATCCTCACTCCTATCAATTTTACAGCATTCTGCCTCATCGTATCTTGTCCAGGAGGTTCAAATGTAAAAGATTTGTGCGTTAGCACTTGTCCAGACTGATTCTCTTTGGATTCAGGTCGAATCATACGCCGGATCTCCAGGATTGCCAATGTCGTCCAATGATATAGATGCAAATATATTTACTCCTATCAATTTGCCAGGATTCTGCCTCATCGTATCTTGTCCAGGGGGTCCAAATGTACAAGTTTTGGGCGGCAGCACTTGTCCAAAGCCACTCTCTTTGAACTCAGGTCGAATCATATGGCGAAGTATCTAAAATTGCCGATGTTATCCGAATGATATAGACGCAAATATCTTAACTCCTATCAATTTGGCAGTGTTCTGCCTCATCATACCTTGTCCAGGAGGTCCAAGTGTACAAACATTGTGCGGTAGCACTTGTCCAAAGCGACTCTCTTTGCACTCAGGTCGAATCATAAGCCGAGCATCCAGAATTGCCAATGTCGTCCAATGATATAGATGCAAATATTTTTTTCTCCTATCCATGTGACAGGATTCTGTCTCATCATACCTTTTCCAGGAGGTCCAAATGCACAAGATTTGGGAGTCAGCATTTGTCCAAACCGACTCTCTTTGGACTCAGGTCGATCCATATGCCGAAGTATCTAAAATTGCCGATGTTATCCGAATGATATAGACGCAAATATCTTCACTCCTATAAATTTGACAGGATTCTGGCTCATCGTATCTTGTCCAGGAGGTCCAAGGGTACAAGATTTGTGCGGTAGCACTTGTCCAAAGAGACTGTCTTTGGACTCAGGTCGAATCATAAGCCGGAGCATCCAGAATTGCCAATGTTATCCAAATGCTATAGATGCAAATATCTTAACTCTTATCAATTTGCTAGGATTCTGCCTCATCATACCTTGTTCCGGAGGTTCAAATGTACAAGATTTGTGCGGTAGTACTTGTCCAAAGAGACTGTCTTTGGATTCAGGTCGAATCATAAGCCGGAGCATCCAGAATTGCCAATGTCGTCCAATGATATAGATGCAAATATTTTTTTCTCCTATCCATGTGACAGGATTCTGTCTCATCATACCTTTTCCAGGAGGTCCAAATGCACAAGATTTGGGAGTCAGCATTTGTCCAAACCGACTCTCTTTGGACTCAGGTCGATCCATATGCCGAAGTATCTAAAATTGCCGATGTTATCCGAATGATATAGACGCAAATATCTTCACTCCTATAAATTTGACAGGATTCTGGCTCATCGTATCTTGTCCAGGAGGTCCAAGGGTACAAGATTTGTGCGGTAGCACTTGTCCAAAGAGACTGTCTTTGGACTAAGGTCGGTCCATAAGCCGAAGCATTCAGAATTGCCAATGTCGTCCAATAATATAGATGTAGTTATCTTTACTCCTATCAATGTGACAGGATTCTGCCTCGTCATACCTTTTCCAGGAGGTCCAAATGTACAAGTTTTTTAGCGGCAGCATTTGTCCAAACCGACTCTCTTTGGAGTCAGGTCGATCCATATGCCGAAGTAACCAAAATTGTCAATGTTATCCAAATGATATAGATGCAAATATCTTAACTCTTATCAATTTGCTAGGATTCTGCCTCATCATACCTTGTTCCGGAGGGTCAAATGTACAAGATTTGTGCGGTAGTACTTGTCCAAAGAGACTGTCTTTGGATTCAGGTCGAATCATAAGCCGGAGCATCCAGAATTGCCAATGTCGTCCAATTATATAGATGCAAATACCTTTACTCCAAACAATTTGACAGGATTCTGTCTCATCATACCTTGTTCCGGAGGTCAAAATGCACAAGATTTGGGCGGCAGCATTTGTCCAAACCGACTCTCTTTGGACTCAGGTCGAATCATAGGCCGGAGCATCCAGAATTGCCAATGTCGTCCAATTATATAGATGCAAATATCTTCACTCCTATCAATGTGATAGGATTCTGCCTCATCATACCTTGTCCAGGATGTCCAAGTGTACAATAATTGTGCGGTAGCACTTGTCCAAAGCGACTCTCTTTGCACTCAGGTCGAATCATATGCCGGAGCATCCACAATCGCCAATGTCGTCCTATGATATAGATGCAAATATCTTCACTCCTATCAATTTGCCAGGATTCTGCCTCATCGTATCTTGTCCAGGGGGTCCAAATGTACAAGATTTGTGCGGTAGCACTTGTCCAAAGCGACTCGCTTTGGACTCAGGTCGAATCATAAGCCGAGCATCCAGAATTGCCAATGTCGTCCAATGATATAGATGCAGATATATTTACTCATATCCATGTGACAGGATTCTGTCTCATCATACCTTTTCCAGGAGGTCCAAATGTACAAGTTTTTTAGCGGCAGCATTTGTCCAAACCGACTCTCTTTGGACTCAGGTCGATCCATATGCCGAAGTAACCAAAATTGTCAATGTTATCCAAATGATATAGATGCAAATATCTTAACTCTTATCAATTTGCTAGGATTCTGCCTCGTCATACCTTGTTCCGGAGGTTCAAATGTACAAGATTTGTGCGGTAGCACTTGTCCAAAGCGACTCGCTTTGGACTCAGGTCGAATCATAAGCCGAGCATCCAGAATTGCCAATGTCGTCCAATGATATAGATGCAAATATATTTACTCATATCCATGTGACAGGATTCTGTCTCATCATACCTTTTCCAGGAGGTCCAAATGCACAAGATTTGGGAGTCAGCATTTCTCCAAACCGACTCTCTTTGGACTCAGGTCGAATCATAAGCCGGAGCATCCGGAATTGCCAATGTCGTCCAATGACATAGATGCAAATATCTTTACTGCTGTAAATTTCACAGGACTCTAGCCCATCGTATTTGTCCACGAGGTCCAGTTGTACAAGATTTGTGAGGTAGCACTTGACAAAAGCGAATCTCTTTGGACTCAGGTCGAATCATAAGCCGAGCATCCAGAATTGCCATTGTCGTCCAATGACATAGACGCAAATATCTTAACTCCTATCAATTTGGCAGTATTCTGCCTCATCATACCTTGTCCAGGAGGTCCAAATGGACAAGATTTGGGCGGCAGCATTTGTCCAAAGCGACTCTCTTTTGACTGAGGTCGAACCATAAGCCGAGCATCCAGAATTGCCAATGTCGTCAAATGATACAGATGCAAATATCTTTACTCCTATCAATGTGATAGGATTCTCCCTTATCATACCTTATCCAGGAGGTCCAAATGTACAAGATTTGTGCGGTAGCACTTTTCCAAAGCGACTCTCTTTGGACTCAGGTCGAATCATAAGCCGGAGCATCCAGAATTGCCAATGTCGTACAATGATACAGATGCAAATATCTTTACTCCTATCAATGTGATAGGATTCTGCCTTATCATACCTTGTCCAGGAGGTCCAAATGCACAAGATTTTGGAGTCAGCATTTCTCCAAACCGACTCTCTTTGGACTCAGGTCGATCCATATGCCAAAGTATCTAAAATTGCCGATGTTATCCGAATGATATAGACGCAAATGTCTTAACTCCTATCAATTTGGCAGTATTCTGCCTCATCATACCTTGTCCAGGATGTCCAAATGGACAAGATTTGGGCTTCAGCATTTGTCCAAAGCGACTCTCTTTGGACTGAGGTCGAACCATAAGCCGAGCATCCAGAATTGCCAATGTCGTCCAATGATATAGATGCAAATACCTTTACTCCTATCAATGTGACAGGATTCTGCCTCACCATACCTTTCGAGGAGGTCCAAATGTACAAGTTTTTTAGCGGCAGCATTTGTCCAAACCGACTCTTTTTGGCCTCAGGTCGATCCATATGCCGAAGTATCTAAAATTGCCGATGTTATCAGAATGATATAGACGCAAATGTCTTAACTCCTGTCAATTGTACAGCATTCTGCCTCATCGTATCTTGCCCAAGAGGTTCAAATGTAAAAGACTTGTGCGGTAGCACTTGTCCAGACTGATTCTCTTTGGATTTAGGTCGAATCATACGCCGGATCTCCAGGATTGCCATTGTCGTTCAATGATATAGATGCAAATATCGTTACTCCTATCAATTTGCCAGGATTCTGCCTCATCGTATCTTGTCCAGGGGGTCCAAATGTACAAGATTTGTGCGGTAGCATTTGTACAAAGCGACTCTCTTTGGACTAAGGTCTGTCCATATGCCGAAGTAACCAAAATTGTCGATGTTATCCAAATGATATAGATGCAAATATCTTAACTCCTATCAATTTGCTAGGATTCTGCCTCATCATACCTTGTTCCGGAGGTCACAATGCACAAGATTTTGGCGGCAGCATTTGTCCAAAGCGACTCTCTTTGGACTGAGGTCGAACCATAAGCCGAGCATCCAGAATTGCCAATGTCGTCCAATGATACAGATGCAAAAATCTTGACTCCTATCAATGTGATAGGATTCTGCCTTATCATACCTTGTCCAGGAGGTCCAAATGTACAAGATTTGTGCGGTAGCACTTGTCCAAAGCGACTCTCTTTGGCCTCCGGTCGAATCATATGCCGGAGCATCCAGAATTGCCAATGTCGTCCAATGATACAGATGCAAATATCTTTACTCCTATCAATGTGATAGGATTCTGCCACATCATATCTTGTCCAGGCGGACCAAATGTACAAGATTTGTGCGGTAGCACTTGTCCAAAGCGACTCTCTTTGGACACAGGTCGAATCATAAGCCGAGCATCCAAAATTGCCAATGTCGTCCAATGATATAGATAAAAATATCTTTACTCCTATCAATGTGATAGGATTCTGCCTCATCATACCTCGTCCAGGAGGTCCAAATGTACAAGATTTGTGTGGTAGCACTTGACAAAAGCGAATCTCTTTGGTCTCAGGTCGATCAATATGCCGAAGGAACAAAATTTGCCGATGTTATCCGAATGATATATATGCAAATATCTTAACTCCTATCAAATTTCAGGGATTCTGCCTCATCATACCTTGTCCAGGAGTTCCAAATGTACAAGATTTGTGCGGTAGTACTTGTCCAAAGCGACTGTCTTTGGATTCAGGTCGAATCATAAGCCGGAGCATCCAGAATTGCCAATGTCGTCCAATAGTATAGATGCAAATATCTTTACTCCTATCAATTTGACAGGATTCTGCCTCATCATACCTTGTCCAGGAGGTTCAAATGTACAAGATTTCTGCGGTAGCACTTAACAAAAGCGAATCTCTTTGGTCTCAGGTCGATCAATATGCCGAAGTAACAAAAATTGCCGATGTTATCCGAATGATATAGATGCAAATATCTTAACTCCTATCAAATTTCAAGGATTCTGCCTCATCATACCTTGTCCAGGAGGTCCAAATGTACAAGATTTGTGCAGTAGCACTTGACAAAAGCGAATCACTTTGTACTCAGTTCAATCCATAAGCCGAAGCATTCAGAATTGCCAATGTCGTCCAATGATATAGATGTAGTTATCTTTACTCCTATCAATGTGACAGGATTCTGCCTCATCATACCTTTTCCAGGAGGTCCAAATGTACAAGTTTTTTAGCGGCAGCCTTTGTCCAAACCGACTCTCTTTGGACTCAGGTCGATCCATATGCCGAAGTAACCAAAATTGTCAATGTTATCCAAATGATATAGATGCAAATATCTTAACTCTTATCAATTTGCTAGGATTCTGCCTCATCATACCTTGTTCCGGAGGTTAAAATGTACAAGATTTGTGCGGTAGTACTTGTCCAAAGCGACTGTCTTTGGATTCAGGTCGAATCATAAGCCGGAGCATCCAGAATTGCCAATGTCGTACAATGATACAGATGCAAATATCTTTACTCCTATCAATGTGATAGGATTCTGCCTTATCATACCTTGTCCAGGAGGTCCAAATGCACAAGATTTTGGAGTCAGCATTTCTCCAAACCGACTCTCTTTGGACTCAGGTCGATCCATATGCCAAAGTATCTAAAATTGCCGATGTTATCCGAATGATATAGACGCAAATGTCTTAACTCCTATCAATTTGGCAGTATTCTGCCTCATCATACCTTGTCCAGGATGTCCAAATGGACAAGATTTGGGCTTCAGCCTTTGTCCAAACCGACTCTCTTTGGACTCAGGTCGATCCATATGCCGAAGTAACCAAAATTGTCAATGTTATCCAAATGATATAGATGCAAATATATTAACTCTTATCAATTTGCTAGGATTCTGCCTCATCATACCTAGTTCCGGAGGTTAAAATGTACAAGATTTGTGCGGTAGTACTTGTCCAAAGCGACTGTCTTTGGATTCAGGTCGAATCATAAGCCGGAGCATCCAGAATTGCCAATGTCGTCCAATTATATAGATGCAAATACCTTTACTCCAAACAATTTGACAGGATTCTGTCTCATCATACCTTGTTCCGGAGGTCAAAATGCACAAGATTTGGGCGGCAGCATTTGTCCAAACCGACTCTCTTTGGACTCAGGTCGAATCATAGGCCGGAGCATCCAGAATTGCCAATGTCGTCCAGTTATATAGATGCAAATATCTTCACACCTATCAATGTGATAGGATTCTGCCTCATCATACCTTGTCCAGGATGTCCAAGTGTACAATAATTGTGCGGTAGCACTTGTCCAAAGCGACTCTCTTTGCACTCAGGTCGAATCATATGCCGGAGCATCCAGAATTGCCAATGTCGTCCAATGATATAGATGCAAATATCGTTACTCCTATCAATTTGCCAGGATTCTGCCTCATCGTATCTTGTCCAGGGGGTCCAAATATACAAGATTTGTGCGGTAGCATTTGTACAAAGCGACTCTCTTTGGACTAAGGTCGGTCCATGTGCCGAACTAACCAAAATTGTCGATGTTATCCAAATGATATAGATGCAAATATCTTAACTCCTATCAATTTGCTAGGATTCTGCCTCATCATACCTTGTTCCGGAGGTCACAATGCACAAGATTTTGGCGGCAGCATTTGTCCAAAGCGACTCTCTTTGGACTGAGGTCGAACCATAAGCCGAGCATCCAGAATTGCCAAGGTCGTCCAATGATACAGATGCAAAAATCTTGACTCCTATCAATGTGATAGGATTCTGCCTTATCATACCTTGTCCAGGAGGTCCAAATGTACAAGATTTGTGCGGTAGCACTTGTCCAAAGCGACTCTCTTTGGCCTCCGGTCGAATCATATGCCGGAGCATCCAGAATTGCCAATGTCGTCCAATGATACAGATGCAAATATCTTTACTCCTATCAATGTGATAGGATTCTGCCACATCATATCCTGTCCAGGCGGACCAAATGTACAAGATTTGTGCGGTAGCACTTGTCCAAAGCGACTCTCTTTGGACACAGGTCGAATCATAAGCCAAGCATCCAAAATTGCCAATGTCGTCCAATGATATAGATAAAAATATCTTTACTCCTATCAATGTGATAGGATTCTGTCTCATCATACCTCGTCCAGGAGGTCCAAATGTACAAGATTTGTGTGGTAGCACTTGACAAAAGCGAATCTCTTTTTTCTCAGGTCGATCAATATGCCGAAGGAACAAAATTTGCCGATGTTATCCGAATGATATATATGCAAATATCTTAACTCCTATCAAATTTCAGGGATTCTGCCTCATCATACCTTGTCCAGGAGTTCCAAATGTACAAGATTTGTGCGGTAGTACTTGTCCAAAGCGACTGTCTTTGGATTCAGGTCGAATCATAAGCCGGAGCATCCAGAATTGCCAATGTCGTCCAATGACATAGACGCAAATATCTTAACTCCTATCAATTTGGCAGTATTCTGCCTCATCATACCTTGTCCAGGAGGTCCAAATGGACAAGATTTGGGCGGCAGCATTTGTCCAAAGCGACTCTCTTTTGACTGAGGTCGAACCATAAGCCGAGCATCCAGAATTGCCAATGTCGTCAAATGATACAGATGCAAATATCTTTACTCCTATCAATGTGATAGGATTCTCCCTTATCATACCTTATGCAGGAGGTCCAAATGTACAAGATTTGTGCGGTAGCACTTTTCCAAAGCGACTCTCTTTGGACTCAGGTCGAATCATAAGCCGGAGCATCCAGAATTGCCAATGTCGTACAATGATATAGATGCAAATATCTTTACTCCTATCAATTTGACAGGATTCTGCCTCATCATACCTTGTCCAGGAGGTCCAAATGTACAAGATTTGTGCAGTAGCACTTGACAAAAGCGAATCACTTTGTACTCAGTTCAATCCATAAGCCGAAGCATTCAGAATTGCCAATGTCGTCCAATGATATAGATGTAGTTATCTTTACTCCTATCAATGTGACAGGATTCTGCCTCATCATACCTTTTCCAGGAGGTCCAAATGTACAAGTTTTTTGCGGCAGCCTTTGTCCAAACCGACTCTCTTTGGACTCAGGTCGATCCATATGCCGAAGTAACCAAAATTGTCAATGTTATCCAAATGATATAGATGCAAATATCTTAACTCTTATCAATTTGCTAGGATTCTGCCTCATCATACCTTGTTCCGGAGGTTAAAATGTACAAGATTTGTGCGGTAGTACTTGTCCAAAGCGACTGTCTTTGGATTCAGGTCGAATCATAAGCCGGAGCATCCAGAATTGCCAATGTCGTCCAATAGTATAGATGCAAATATCTTTACTCCTATCAATTTGACAGGATCCCGGCTCATCGTATCTTGTCCAGGAGGTTCAAATGTACAAGATTTGTGCGGTAGCACTTAACAAAGCGAATCTCTTTGGTCTCAGGTCGATCAATATGCCGAAGTAACAAAAATTGCCGATGTTATCCGAATGATATAGATGCAAATATCTTAACTCCTATCAAATTTCAAGGATTCTGCCTCATCATACCTTGTCCAGGAGGTCCAAATGTACAAGATTTGTGCGGTAGCACTTGTCCAAAGCGACTCTCTTTGGACTAAGGTCGGTCCATATGCCGAAGTAACCAAAATTGTCGATGTTATCCAAATGATATAGATGCAAATATCTTAACTCCTATCAATTTGCTAGGATTCTGCCTCATCATACCTTGTTCCGGAGGTCACAATGCACAAGATTTTGGCGGCAGCATTTGTCCAAAGCGACTCTCTTTGGACTGAGGTCGAACCATAAGCCGAGCATCCAGAATTGCCAATGTCGTCCAATGATACAGATGCAAAAATCTTGACTCCTATCAATGTGATAGGATTCTGCCTTATCATACCTAGTCCAGGAGGTCCAAATGTACAAGATTTGTGGGGTAGTACTTGTCCAAAGCGACTGTCTTTGGATTCAGGTCGAATCATAAGCCGGAGCATCCAGAATTGCCAATGTCGTCCAATAGTATAGATGCAAAAATCTTGACTCCTATCAATGTGATAGGATTCTGCCTTATCATACCTTGTCCAGGAGGTCCAAATGTACAAGATTTGTGGGGTAGTACTTGTCCAAAGCGACTCTCTTTGGACTAAGGTCGGTCCATATGCCGAAGTAACCAAAATTGTCGATGTTATCCAAATGATATAGATGCAAATATCTTAACTCCTATCAATTTGCTAGGATTCTGCCTCATCATACCTTGTCCAGGAGGTCCAAATGTACAAGATTTGTGCAGTAGCACTTGACAAAAGCGAATCACTTTGTACTCAGTTCAATCCATAAGCCGAAGCATTCAGAATTGCCAATGTCGTCCAATAATATAGATGTAGTTATCTTTACTCCTATCAATGTGACAGGATTCTGCCTCATCATACCTTTTCCAGGAGGTCCAAATGTACAAGTTTTTTAGCGGCAGCATTTGTCCAAACCGACTCTCTTTGGACTCAGGTCGATCCATATGCCGAAGTAACCAAAATTGTCAATGTTATCCAAATGATATAGATGCAAATATCTTAACTCTTATCAATTTGCCAGGATTCTGCCTCATCATACCTTGTTCCGGAGGTTCAAATGTACAAGATTTGTGCGGTAGCACTTGTCCAAAGCGACTCGCTTTGGACTCAGGTCGAATCATAAGCCGAGCATCCAGAATTGCCAATGTCGTCCAATGATATAGATGCAAATATATTTACTCATATCCATGTGACAGGATTCTGTCTCATCATACCTTTTCCAGGAGGTCCAAATGCACAAGATTTGGGAGTCAGCATTTCTCCAAACCGACTCTCTTTGGACTCAGGTCGAAACATAAGCCGGAGCATCCGGAATTGCCAATGTCGTCCAATGACATAGATGCAAATATCTTTACTGCTGTAAATTTCACAGGACTCTAGCCCATCGTATTTGTCCACGAGGTCCAGTTGTACAAGATTTGTGAGGTAGCACTTGACAAAAGCGAATCTCTTTGGACTCAGGTCGAATCATAAGCCGAGCATCCAGAATTGCCATTGTCGTCCAATGACATAGACGCAAATATCTTAACTCCTATCAATTTGGCAGTATTCTGCCTCATCATACCTTGTCCAGGAGGTCCAAATGGACAAGATTTGGGCGGCAGCATTTGTCCAAAGCGACTCTCTTTTGACTGAGGTCGAACCATAAGCCGAGCATCCAGAATTGCCAATGTCGTCAAATGATACAGATGCAAATATCTTTACTCCTATCAATGTGATAGGATTCTCCCTTATCATACCTTATCCAGGAGGTCCAAATGTACAAGATTTGTGCGGTAGCACTTTTCCAAAGCGACTCTCTTTGGACTCAGGTCGAATCATAAGCCGGAGCATCCAGAATTGCCAATGTCGTACAATGATACAGATGCAAATATCTTTACTCCTATCAATGTGATAGGATTCTGCCTTATCATACCTTGTCCAGGAGGTCCAAATGCACAAGATTTTGGAGTCAGCATTTCTCCAAACCGACTCTCTTTGGACTCAGGTCGATCCATATGCCAAAGTATCTAAAATTGCCGATGTTATCCGAATGATATAGACGCAAATGTCTTAACTCCTATCAATTTGGCAGTATTCTGCCTCATCATACCTTGTCCAGGATGTCCAAATGGACAAGATTTGGGCTTCAGCATTTGTCCAAAGCGACTCTCTTTGGACTGAGGTCGAACCATAAGCCGAGCATCCAGAATTGCCAATGTCGTCCAATGATATAGATGCAAATACCTTTACTCCTATCAATGTGACAGGATTCTGCCTCACCATACCTTTCGAGGAGGTCCAAATGTACAAGTTTTTTAGCGGCAGCATTTGTCCAAACCGACTCTTTTTGGCCTCAGGTCGATCCATATGCCGAAGTATCTAAAATTGCCGATGTTATCAGAATGATATAGACGCAAATGTCTTAACTCCTGTCAATTGTACAGCATTCTGCCTCATCGTATCTTGCCCAAGAGGTTCAAATGTACAAGATTTGTGCGGTAGCATTTGTACAAAGCGACTCTTTTTGGACTAAGGTCGGTCCATATGCCGAAGTAACCAAAATTGTCGATGTTATCCAAATGATATAGATGCAAATATCTTAACTCCTATCAATTTGCTAGGATTCTGCCTCATCATACCTTGTTCCGGAGGTCACAATGCACAAGATTTTGGCGGCAGCATTTGTCCAAAGCGACTCTCTTTGGACTGAGGTCGAACCATAAGCCGGGCATCCAGAATTGCCAATGTCGTCCAATGATACAGATGCAAAAATCTTGACTCCTATCAATGTGATAGGATTCTGCCTTATCATACCTTGTCCAGGAGGTCCAAATGTACAAGATTTGTGCGGTAGCACTTGTCCAAAGCGACTCTCTTTGGCCTCCGGTCGAATCATATGCCGGAGCATCCAGAATTGCCAATGTCGTCCAATGATACAGATGCAAATATCTTTACTCCTATCAATGTGATAGGATTCTGCCACATCATATCTTGTCCAGGCGGACCAAATGTACAAGATTTGTGCGGTAGCACTTGTCCAAAGCGACTCTCTTTGGACACAGGTCGAATCATAAGCCGAGCATCCAAAATTGCCAATGTCGTCCAATGATATAGATAAAAATATCTTTACTCCTATCAATGTGATAGGATTCTGCCTCATCATACCTCGTCCAGGAGGTCCAAATGTACAAGATTTGTGTGGTAGCACTTGACAAAAGCGAATCTCTTTGGTCTCAGGTCGATCAATATGCCGAAGGAACAAAATTTGCCGATGTTATCCGAATGATATATATGCAAATATCTTAACTCCTATCAAATTTCAGGGATTCTGCCTCATCATACCTTGTCCAGGAGATCCAAATGTACAAGATTTGTGCGGTAGTACTTGTCCAAAGCGACTGTCTTTGGATTCAGGTCGAATCATAAGCCGGAGCATCCAGAATTGCCAATGTCGTCCAATAGTATAGATGCAAATATCTTTACTCCTATCAATTTGACAGGATTCTGCCTCATCATACCTTGTCCAGGAGGTTCAAATGTACAAGATTTCTGCGGTAGCACTTAACAAAAGCGAATCTCTTTGGTCTCAGGTCGATCAATATGCCGAAGTAACAAAAATTGCCGATGTTATCCGAATGATATAGATGCAAATATCTTAACTCCTATCAAATTTCAAGGATTCTGCCTCATCATACCTTGTCCAGGAGGTCCAAATGTACAAGATTTGTGCAGTAGCACTTGACAAAAGCGAATCACTTTGTACTCAGTTCAATCCATAAGCCGAAGCATTCAGAATTGCCAATGTCGTCCAATGATATAGATGTAGTTATCTTTACTCCTATCAATGTGACAGGATTCTGCCTCATCATACCTTTTCCAGGAGGTCCAAATGTACAAGTTTTTTAGCGGCAGCCTTTGTCCAAACCGACTCTCTTTGGACTCAGGTCGATCCATATGCCGAAGTAACCAAAATTGTCAATGTTATCCAAATGATATAGATGCAAATATCTTAACTCTTATCAATTTGCTAGGATTCTGCCTCATCATACCTTGTTCCGGAGGTTAAAATGTACAAGATTTGTGCGGTAGTACTTGTCCAAAGCGACTGTCTTTGGATTCAGGTCGAATCATAAGCCGGAGCATCCAGAATTGCCAATGTCGTCCAATTATATAGATGCAAATACCTTTACTCCAAACAATTTGACAGGATTCTGTCTCATCATACCTTGTTCCGGAGGTCAAAATGCACAAGATTTGGGCGGCAGCATTTGTCCAAACCGACTCTCTTTGGACTCAGGTCGAATCATAGGCCGGAGCATCCAGAATTGCCAATGTCGTCCAGTTATATAGATGCAAATATCTTCACACCTATCAATGTGATAGGATTCTGCCTCATCATACCTTGTCCAGGATGTCCAAGTGTACAATAATTGTGCGGTAGCACTTGTCCAAAGCGACTCTCTTTGCACTCAGGTCGAATCATATGCCGGAGCATCCAGAATTGCCAATGTCGTCCAATGATATAGATGCAAATATCTTAACTCCAATCAATTTGACACGATTCTGCTTCATCGTACCTTTTCCAGGGGGTCCAAATGTACAAGATTTGTGCGGTAGCACTTGTCCAGACCGATTCTCTTTGGATTCAGGTCGAATCATACGCCGGATCCCCAGAATTGCCAATGTCGTCCAATGATGTAGATGCAAATATCTTCACTCATATCCATGTGACTGGATTCTGCCTCATCGTATCTTGTCCAGGGGGTCCAAATGTACAAGATTTGTGCGGTAGCACTTGTCCAAAGCGACTCTCTTTGGACTCAGGTCGAATCATAAGCCGGAGCATCCGGAATTGCCAATGTCGTCCAATGACATAGATGCAAATATCTTTACTGCTGTCAATTTCACAGGACTCTAGCCCATCGTATTTGTCCACGAGGTTCAAGTGTACAAGATTTGTGAGGTAGCACTTGACAAAAGCGAATCTCTTTGGACTCAGGTCGAATCATAAGCCGAGCATCCAGAATTGCCATTGTCGTCCAATGACATAGACGCAAATATCTTAACTCCTATCAATTTGGCAGTATTCTGCCTCATCATACCTTGCCCAGGAGGTCCAAATGGACAAGATTTGGGCGGCAGCATTTGTCCAAAGCGACTCTCTTTTGACTGAGGTCGAACCATAAGCCGAGCATCCAGAATTGCCAATGTCGTCAAATGATACAGATGCAAATATCTTTACTCCTATCAATGTGATAGGATTCTCCCTTATCATACCTTATCCAGGAGGTCCAAATGTACAAGATTTGTGCGGTAGCACTTTTCCAAAGCGACTCTCTTTGGACTCAGGTCGAATCATAAGCCGGAGCATCCAGAATTGCCAATGTCGTACAATGATACAGATGCAAATATCTTTACTCCTATCAATGTGATAGGATTCTGCCTTATCATACCTTGTCCAGGAGGTCCAAATGCACAAGATTTTGGAGTCAGCATTTCTCCAAACCGACTCTCTTTGGACTCAGGTCGATCCATATGCCAAAGTATCTAAAATTGCCGATGTTATCCGAATGATATAGACGCAAATGTCTTAACTCCTATCAGTTTGGCAGTATTCTGCCTCATCATACCTTGTCCAGGATGTCCAAATGGACAAGATTTGGGCTTCAGCATTTGTCCAAAGCGACTCTCTTTGGACTAAGGTCGAACCATAAGCCGAGCATCCAGAATTGCCAATGTCGTCCAATGATATAGATGCAAATACCTTTACTCCTATCAATGTGACAGGATTCTGCCTCATCATACCTTGTTCCGGAGGTCAAAATGCACAAGATTTGGGCGGCAGCATTTGTCCAAACCGACTCTCTTTGGACTCAGGTCGAATCATAGGCCGGAGCATCCAGAATTGCCAATGTCGTCCAGTTATATAGATGCAAATATCTTCACACCTATCAATGTGATAGGATTCTGCCTCATCATACCTTGTCCAGGATGTCCAAGTGTACAATAATTGTGCGGTAGCACTTGTCCAAAGCGACTCTCTTTGCACTCAGGTCGAATCATATGCCGGAGCATCCAGAATTGCCAATGTCGTCCAATGATATAGATGCAAATATCTTAACTCCAATCAATTTGACACGATTCTGCTTCATCGTACCTTTTCCAGGGGGTCCAAATGTACAAGATTTGTGCGGTAGCACTTGTCCAGACCGATTCTCTTTGGATTCAGGTCGAATCATACGCCGGATCCCCAGAATTGCCAATGTCGTCCAATGATGTAGATGCAAATATCTTCACTCATATCCATGTGACTGGATTCTGCCTCATCGTATCTTGTCCAGGGGGTCCAAATGTACAAGATTTGTGCGGTAGCACTTGTCCAAAGCGACTCTCTTTGGACTCAGGTCGAATCATAAGCCGGAGCATCCGGAATTGCCAATGTCGTCCAATGACATAGATGCAAATATCTTTACTGCTGTCAATTTCACAGGACTCTAGCCCATCGTATTTGTCCACGAGGTTCAAGTGTACAAGATTTGTGAGGTAGCACTTGACAAAAGCGAATCTCTTTGGACTCAGGTCGAATCATAAGCCGAGCATCCAGAATTGCCATTGTCGTCCAATGACATAGACGCAAATATCTTAACTCCTATCAATTTGGCAGTATTCTGCCTCATCATACCTTGTCCAGGAGGTCCAAAAGGACAAGATTTGGGCGGCAGCATTTGTCCAAAGCGACTCTCTTTTGACTGAGGTCGAACCATAAGCCGAGCATCCAGAATTGCCAATGTCGTCAAATGATACAGATGCAAATATCTTTACTCCTATCAATGTGATAGGATTCTGCCTTATCATACCTTGTCCAGGAGGTCCAAATGCACAAGATTTTGGAGTCAGCATTTCTCCAAACCGACTCTCTTTGGACTCAGGTCGATCCATATGCCAAAGTATCTAAAATTGCCGATGTTATCCGAATGATATAGACGCAAATGTCTTAACTCCTATCAATTTGGCAGTATTCTGCCTCATCATACCTTGTCCAGGATGTCCAAATGGACAAGATTTGGGCTTCAGCATTTGTCCAAAGCGACTCTCTTTGGACTGAGGTCGAACCATAAGCCGAGCATCCAGAATTGCCAATGTCGTCCAATGATATAGATGCAAATACCTTTACTCCTATCAATGTGACAGGATTCTGCCTCACCATACCTTTCGAGGAGGTCCAAATGTACAAGTTTTTTAGCGGCAGCATTTGTCCAAACCGACTCTTTTTGGCCTCAGGTCGATCCATATGTCGAAGTATCAAAAATTGCCGATGTTATCAGAATGATATAGACGCAAATGTCTTAACTCCTGTCAATTGTACAGCATTCTGCCTCATCGTATCTTGCCCAAGAGGTTCAAATGTACAAGATTTGTGCGGTAGCACTTGACAAAAGCAAATCTCTTCGGACTCCGGTCGAATCATAAGCCGAAGTATCCAGAATTACCAATGTCGTCCAATGATATAGAGGCAAATATCCTCACTGCTTACAATTTTACAGCATTCTGCCTCATCGTATCTTGTCCAGGAGGTTCAAATGTAAAAGACTTGTGCGGTAGCACTTGTCCAGACTGATTCTCTTTGGATTTAGGTCGAATCATACGCCGGATCTCCAGGATTGCCATTGTCGTTCAATGATATAGATGCAAATATCGTTACTCCTATCAATTTGCCAGGATTCTGCCTCATCGTATCTTGTCCAGGGGGTCCAAATGTACAAGATTTGTGCGGTAGCATTTGTACAAAGCGACTCTCTTTGGACTAAGGTCGGTCCATATGCCGAAGTAACCAAAATTGTCGATGTTATCCAAATGATATAGATGCAAATATCTTAACTCCTATCAATTTGCTAGGATTCTGCCTCATCATACCTTGTTCCGGAGGTCACAATGCACAAGATTTTGGCGGCAGCATTTGTCCAAAGCGACTCTCTTTGGACTGAGGTCGAACCATAAGCCGAGCATCCAGAATTGCCAATGTCGTCCAATGATACAGATGCAAAAATCTTGACTCCTATCAATGTGATAGGATTCTGCCTTATCATACCTTGTCCAGGAGGTCCAAATGTACAAGATTTGTGCGGTAGCACTTGTCCAAAGCGACTCTCTTTGGCCTCCGGTCGAATCATATGCCGGAGCATCCAGAATTGCCAATGTCGTCCAATGATACAGATGCAAATATCTTTACTCCTATCAATGTGATAGGATTCTGCCACATCATATCTTGTCCAGGCGGACCAAATGTACAAGATTTGTGCGGTAGCACTTGTCCAAAGCGACTCTCTTTGGACACAGGTCGAATCATAAGCCGAGCATCCAAAATTGCCAATGTCGTCCAATGATATAGATAAAAATATCTTTACTCCTATCAATGTGATAGGATTCTGCCTCATCATACCTCGTCCAGGAGGTCCAAATGTACAAGATTTGTGTGGTAGCACTTGACAAAAGCGAATCTCTTTGGTCTCAGGTCGATCAATATGCCGAAGGAACAAAATTTGCCGATGTTATCCGAATGATATATATGGAAATATCTTAACTCCTATCAAATTTCAGGGATTCTGCCTCATCATACCTTGTCCAGGAGTTCCAAATGTACAAGATTTGTGCGGTAGTACTTGTCCAAAGCGACTGTCTTTGGATTCAGGTCGAATCATAAGCCGGAGCATCCAGAATTGCCAATGTCGTCCAATAGTATAGATGCAAATATCTTTACTCCTATCAATTTGACAGGATTCTGCCTCATCATACCTTGTCCAGGAGGTTCAAATGTACAAGATTTCTGCGGTAGCACTTAACAAAAGCGAATCTCTTTGGTCTCAGGTCGATCAATATGCCGAAGTAACAAAAATTGCCGATGTTATCCGAATGATATAGATGCAAATATCTTAACTCCTATCAAATTTCAAGGATTCTGCCTCATCATACCTTGTCCAGGAGGTCCAAATGTACAAGATTTGTGCAGTAGCACTTGACAAAAGCGAATCACTTTGTACTCAGTTCAATCCATAAGCCGAAGCATTCAGAATTGCCAATGTCGTCCAATGATATAGATGTAGTTATCTTTACTCCTATCAATGTGACAGGATTCTGCCTCATCATACCTTTTCCAGGAGGTCCAAATGTACAAGTTTTTTAGCGGCAGCCTTTGTCCAAACCGACTCTCTTTGGACTCAGGTCGATCCATATGCCGAAGTATCCAAAATTGTCAATGTTATCCAAATGATATAGATGCAAATATATTAACTCTTATCAATTTGCTAGGATTCTGCCTCATCATACCTAGTTCCGGAGGTTAAAATGTACAAGATTTCTGCGGTAGTACTTGTCCAAAGCGACTGTCTTTGGATTCAGGTCGAATCATAAGCCGGAGCATCCAGAATTGAAAATGTCGTCCAATGACATAGACGCAAATATCTTAACTCCTATCAATTTGGCAGTATTCTGCCTCATCATACCTTGTCCAGGAGGTCCAAATGGACAAGATTTGGGCGGCAGCATTTGTCCAAAGCGACTCTCTTTTGACTGAGGTCGAACCATAAGCCGAGCATCCAGAATTGCCAATGTCGTCAAATGATACAGATGCAAATATCTTTACTCCTATCAATGTGATAGGATTCTCCCTTATCATACCTTATGCAGGAGGTCCAAATGTACAAGATTTGTGCGGTAGCACTTTTCCAAAGCGACTCTCTTTGGACTCAGGTCGAATCATAAGCCGGAGCATCCAGAATTGCCAATGTCGTACAATGATATAGATGCAAATATCTTTACTCCTATCAATTTGACAGGATTCTGCCTCATCATACCTTGTCCAGGAGGTCCAAATGTACAAGATTTGTGCAGTAGCACTTGACTAAAGCGAATCACTTTGTACTCAGTTCAATCCATAAGCCGAAGCATTCAGAATTGCCAATGTCGTCCAATGATATAGATGTAGTTATCTTTACTCCTATCAATGTGACAGGATTCTGCCTCATCATACCTTTTCCAGGAGGTCCAAATGTACAAGTTTTTTGCGGCAGCCTTTGTCCAAACCGACTCTCTTTGGACTCAGGTCGATCCATATGCCGAAGTAACCAAAATTGTCAATGTTATCCAAATGATATAGATGCAAATATCTTAACTCTTATCAATTTGCTAGGATTCTGCCTCATCATACCTTGTTCCGGAGGTTAAAATGTACAAGATTTGTGCGGTAGTACTTGTCCAAAGCGACTGTCTTTGGATTCAGGTCGAATCATAAGCCGGAGCATCCAGAATTGCCAATGCCGTCCAATGATATAGATGCAAATATCTTCACTCCTATCAATGTGACAGGATTCTGTCTCATCATACCTTTTCCAGGAGGTCCAAATGCACAAGATTTTGGAGTCAGCATTTGTCCAAACCGACTCTCTTTGGACTCAGGTCGATCCATATGCCGAAGTATCTAAAATTGCCGATGTTATCCGAATGATATAGACGCAAATATCTTAACTCCTATCAATTTGGCAGTATTCTGCCTCATCATACCTTGTCCAGCAGGTCCAAATGGACAAAATTTGGGCGGCAGCATTTGTCTAAAGCGACTCTCTTTGGACTGAGGTCGAACCATAAGCCGAGCATCCAGAATTGCCAATGTCGTCCAATGATATAGATGCAAATATCTTCACTCCTATCAATTTGACAGGATTCTAGCCCATCGAATCTTGCCCAGGAGGTTCAAGTGTACAAGATTTGTGCACTAGCACTTGACAAAAGCCAATCTCTTTGGTCCCAGGTCGAATCATAAGCCGAGCTTCCAGAATTGCCAATGTCGTCCAAGGATATAGATGCAAATGTCTTTACTCCTATCAATGTGATAGGATTCTGCCTCATCATACCTTGTCCAGGAGGTCCAAATGTACAAGATTTGTGCGGTAGCACTTGACAAAAGCGACTCTCTTTGGACTCAGGTCGATCCATATACCGATGTATCAAAAATTGCCGATGTTATCCGAATGATATAGATGCAAATATCTTAAATAGAAGCATTCAGATTTGCCAATGTCGTCCAATGATATAGATGCAATTACCTTTACTCCTATCAATTTTAAAGGATTCTGGCTCATCGTATCTTGTCCAGGAGGTTCAAGTGTACAAGATTTGTGCGGTAGCACTTGACAAATTCAAATCTCTTTGGACTCAGGTCGAATCATAAGCCGAGCATCCAGAATTGCCAATGTCGTCCAATGATGTAGATGCAAATATCTTCACTCCTATCAATTTGACAGGATCCTGGCTCATCGTATCTTGTCTAGGGGGTCCAAATGTACAAGTTTTCGGCGCTAGCACTTGCCCAAAGCGATTCTCTTTGAACTCAGGTCGAATCATTTGGAGAAGTATCTAAAATTGCCGATGTTATCCGAATGATATAGACGCAAATATCTTAACTCCTATCAATTTGGCAGTATTCTGCCTCAACATACCTTGTCCAGGAGGTCCAAATGGACAAGATTTGGGCGCCAGCATTTGTCCAAAGCGACTCTCTTTTGACTGAAGTCGAACCATAAGCCGAGCATCCAGAATTGCCAATGTCGTCAAATGATACAGATGCAAATATCTTTACTCCTATCAATGTGATAGGATTCTGCCTTATCATACCTTGTCCAAGAGGTCCAAATGTACAAGATTTGTGCGGTAGCACTTTTCCAAAGCGACTCTCTTTGGACTCAGGTCGGATCATAAGCCGGAGCATCCAGAATTGCCAATGTCGTCCAATGATATAGATGCAAATATCTTCACTCCTATCAATTTGACAGGACTCTAGCCCATCGTATCTTGTCCACGAGGTTCAAGTGTACAAGATTTGTGAGGTAGCACTTGACAAAAGCGAATCTCTTTGGACTCAGGTCGAATCATAAGCCGAGCATCCAGAATTGCCAATGTCGTCCAATGATACAGATGCAAATATCTTTACTGTTATCAATGTGATAGGATTCTGCCTAATGATACCTTGTCCAGGCGGACCAAATGTACAAGATTTGTGCGGTAGCACTTGTCCAAAGCGACTCTCTTTGGACTCAGGTCGAATAATAAGCCGGAGCATCAAGAATTGCCAATGTCGTCCAATGATATAGATGCAAATATCTTTACTCCTATCAATTTCACAGGATTCTGGCTCAGCATATCTTGTCCAGGAGGTTCAAGTGTACAAGATTTGTGCGGTAGCACTTGACAAAAGCGACTCTCTTTGGCCTCCGGTCGAATCATATGGCGGAGCATCCAGAATTGCCAAAGTCGTCCAATTATATAGATGCAAATATCTTCACTCCTATCAATGTGATAGGATTCTGCCTCATCATACCTTTTCCAGGAAGACCAAATGCACAAGATGTGAGCGGCAGCATTTGTCTAAACCGACTCTCTATGGACTCAAGTCGATCCATTTGCCGAAGTACCAAAAATTGCCGATTTATCCGAATAATTTAGATGCAAATATCTTAACTCCAATCAATTTTCAAGGATTCTGCCTCATCATACCTTTCCAGGAGGTCCAAATGGACAAGATTTGTGTGGTAGCACTTGTCCAAAGCGACTCTCTTTGCACTCAGGTCGAATCATATGCCGGAGCATCCAGAATTGCCAATGTCGTCCAATGATATAGATGCAAATATCTTAACTCCAATCAATTTGACACGATTCTGCTTCATCGTACCTTTTCCAGGGGGTCCAAATGTACAAGATTTGTGCGGTAGCACTTGTCCAGACCGATTCTCTTTGGATACAGGTCGAATCATACGCCGGATCCCCAGAATTGCCAATGTCGTCCAATGATGTAGATGCAAATATCTTCACTCATATCCATGTGACTGGATTCTGCCTCATCGTATCTTGTCCAGGGGGTCCAAATGTACAAGATTTGTGCGGTAGCACTTGTCCAAAGCGACTCTCTTTGGACTAAGGTCGGTCCATATGCCGAAGTAACCAAAATTGTCGATGTTATCCAAATGATATAGATGCAAATATCTTAACTCCTATCAATTTGCTAGGATTCTGCCTCATCATACCTTGTTCCGGAGGTCACAATGCACAAGATTTTGGCGGCAGCATTTGTCCAAAGCGACTCTCTTTGTACTGAGGTCGAACCATAAGCCGAGCATCCAGAATTGCCAATGTCGTCCAATGATATAGATAAAAATATCTTTACTCCTATCAATGTGATAGGATTCTGCCTCATCATACCTCGTCCAGGAGGTCCAAATGTACAAGATTTGTGTGGTAGCACTTGACAAAAGCGAATCTCTTTGGTCTCAGGTCGATCAATATGCCGAAGGAACAAAATTTGCCGATGTTATCCGAATGATATATATGCAAATATCTTAACTCCTATCAAATTTCAGGGATTCTGCCTCATCATACCTTGTCCAGGAGTTCCAAATGTACAAGATTTGTGCGGTAGTACTTGTCCAAAGCGACTGTCTTTGGATTCAGGTCGAATCATAAGCCGGAGCATCCAGAATTGCCAATGTCGTCCAATAGTATAGATGCAAATATCTTTACTCCTATCAATTTGACAGGATTCTGCCTCATCATACCTTGTCCAGGAGGTTCAAATGTACAAGATTTCTGCGGTAGCACTTAACAAAAGCGAATCTCTTTGGTCTCAGGTCGATCAATATGCCGAAGTAACAAAAATTGCCGATGTTATCCGAATGATATAGATGCAAATATCTTAACTCCTATCAAATTTCAAGGATTCTGCCTCATCATACCTTGTCCAGGAGGTCCAAATGTACAAGATTTGTGCAGTAGCACTTGACAAAAGCGAATCACTTTGTACTCAGTTCAATCCATAAGCCGAAGCATTCAGAATTGCCAATGTCGTCCAATGATATAGATGTAGCTATCTTTACTCCTATCAATGTGACAGGATTCTGCCTCATCATACCTTTTCCAGGAGGTCCAAATGTACAAGTTTTTTAGCGGCAGCCTTTGTCCAAACCGACTCTCTTTGGACTCAGGTCGATCCATATGCCGAAGTAACCAAAATTGTCAATGTTATCCAAATGATATAGATGCAAATATATTAACTCTTATCAATTTGCTAGGATTCTGCCTCATCATACCTAGTTCCGGAGGTTAAAATGTACAAGATTTGTGCGGTAGTACTTGTCCAAAGCGACTGTCTTTGGATTCAGGTCGAATCATAAGCCGGAGCATCCAGAATTGCCAATGTCGTCCAATTATATAGATGCAAATACCTTTACTCCAAACAATTTGACAGGATTCTGTCTCATCATACCTTGTTCCGGAGGTCAAAATGCACAAGATTTGGGCGGCAGCATTTGTCCAAACCGACTCTCTTTGGACTCAGGTCGAATCATAGGCCGGAGCATCCAGAATTGCCAATGTCGTCCAGTTATATAGATGCAAATATCTTCACACCTATCAATGTGATAGGATTCTGCCTCATCATACCTTGTCCAGGATGTCCAAGTGTACAATAATTGTGCGGTAGCACTTGTCCAAAGCGACTCTCTTTGCACTCAGGTCGAATCATATGCCGGAGCATCCAGAATTGCCAATGTCGTCCAATGATATAGATGCAAATATCGTTACTCCTATCAATTTGCTAGGATTCTGCCTCATCATACCTTGTTCCGGAGGTCACAATGCACAAGATTTTGGCGGCAGCATTTGTCCAAAGCGACTCTCTTTGGACTGAGGTCGAACCATAAGCCGAGCATCCAGAATTGCCAAGGTCGTCCAATGATACAGATGCAAAAATCTTGACTCCTATCAATGTGATAGGATTCTGCCTTATCATACCTTGTCCAGGAGGTCCAAATGTACAAGATTTGTGCGGTAGCACTTGTCCAAAGCGACTCTCTTTGGCCTCCGGTCGAATCATATGCCGGAGCATCCAGAATTGCCAATGTCGTCCAATGATACAGATGCAAATATCTTTACTCCTATCAATGTGATAGGATTCTGCCACATCATATCCTGTCCAGGCGGACCAAATGTACAAGATTTGTGCGGTAGCACTTGTCCAAAGCGACTCTCTTTGGACACAGGTCGAATCATAAGCCGAGCATCCAAAATTGCCAATGTCGTCCAATGATATAGATAAAAATATCTTCACTCCTATCAATGTGATAGGATTCTGCCTCATCATACCTCGTCCAGGAGGTCCAAATGTACAAGATTTGTGTGGTAGCACTTGACAAAAGCGAATCTCTTTTTTCTCAGGTCGATCAATATGCCGAAGGAACAAAATTTGCCGATGTTATCCGAATGATATATATGCAAATATCTTAACTCCTATCAAATTTCAGGGATTCTGCCTCATCATACCTTGTCCAGGAGTTCCAAATGTACAAGATTTGTGCGGTAGTACTTGTCCAAAGCGACTGTCTTTGGATTCAGGTCGAATCATAAGCCGGAGCATCCAGAATTGCCAATGTCGTCCAATGACATAGACGCAAATATCTTAACTCCTATCAATTTGGCAGTATTCTGCCTCATCATACCTTGTCCAGGAGGTCCAAATGGACAAGATTTGGGCGGCAGCATTTGTCCAAAGCGACTCTCTTTTGACTGAGGTCGAACCATAAGCCGAGCATCCAGAATTGCCTATGTCGTCAAATGATACAGATGCAAATATCTTTACTCCTATCAATGTGATAGGATTCTCCCTTATCATACCTTATGCAGGAGGTCCAAATGTACAAGATTTGTGCGGTAGCACTTTTCCAAAGCGACTCTCTTTGGACTCAGGTCGAATCATAAGCCGGAGCATCCAGAATTGCCAATGTCGTACAATGATATAGATGCAAATATCTTTACTCCTATCAATTTGACAGGATTCTGCCTCATCATACCTTGTCCAGGAGGTCCAAATGTACAAGATTTGTGCAGTAGCACTTGACTAAAGCGAATCACTTTGTACTCAGTTCAATCCATAAGCCGAAGCATTCAGAATTGCCAATGTCGTCCAATGATATAGATGTAGTTATCTTTACTCCTATCAATGTGACAGGATTCTGCCTCATCATACCTTTTCCAGGAGGTCCAAATGTACAAGTTTTTTGCGGCAGCCTTTGTCCAAACCGACTCTCTTTGGACTCAGGTCGATCCATATGCCGAAGTAACCAAAATTGTCAATGTTATCCAAATGATATAGATGCAAATATCTTAACTCTTATCAATTTGCTAGGATTCTGCCTCATCATACCTTGTTCCGGAGGTTAAAATGTACAAGATTTGTGCGGTAGTACTTGTCCAAAGCGACTGTCTTTGGATTCAGGTCGAATCATAAGCCGGAGCATCCAGAATTGCCAATGCCGTCCAATGATATAGATGCAAATATCTTCACTCCTATCAATGTGACAGGATTCTGTCTCATCATACCTTTTCCAGGAGGTCCAAATGCACAAGATTTTGGAGTCAGCATTTGTCCAAACCGACTCTCTTTGGACTCAGGTCGATCCATATGCCGAAGTATCTAAAATTGCCGATGTTATCCGAATGATATAGACGCAAATATCTTAACTCCTATCAATTTGGCAGTATTCTGCCTCATCATACCTTGTCCAGCAGGTCCAAATGGACAAAATTTGGGCGGCAGCATTTGTCTAAAGCGACTCTCTTTGGACTGAGGTCGAACCATAAGCCGAGCATCCAGAATTGCCAATGTCGTCCAATGATATAGATGCAAATATCTTCACTCCTATCAATTTGACAGGATTCTAGCCCATCGAATCTTGCCCAGGAGGTTCAAGTGTACAAGATTTGTGCACTAGCACTTGACAAAAGCCAATCTCTTTGGTCCCAGGTCGAATCATAAGCCGAGCTTCCAGAATTGCCAATGTCGTCCAAGGATATAGATGCAAATGTCTTTACTCCTATCAATGTGATAGGATTCTGCCTCATCATACCTTGTCCAGGAGGTCCAAATGTACAAGATTTGTGCGGTAGCACTTGACAAAAGCGACTCTCTTTGGACTCAGGTCGATCCATATACCGATGTATCAAAAATTGCCGATGTTATCCGAATGATATAGATGCAAATATCTTAAATAGAAGCATTCAGATTTGCCAATGTCGTCCAATGATATAGATGCAATTACCTTTACTCCTATCAATTTTAAAGGATTCTGGCTCATCGTATCTTGTCCAGGATGTTCAAGTGTACAAGATTTGTGCGGTAGCACTTGACAAATTCAAATCTCTTTGGACTCAGGTCGAATCATAAGCCGAGCATCCAGAATTGCCAATGTCGTCCAATGATGTAGATGCAAATATCTTCACTCCTATCAATTTGACAGGATCCTGGCTCATCGTATCTTGTCTAGGGGGTCCAAATGTACAAGTTTTCGGCGCTAGCACTTGCCCAAAGCGATTCTCTTTGAACTCAGGTCGAATCATTTGGAGAAGTATCTAAAATTGCCGATGTTATCCGAATGATATAGACGCAAATATCTTAACTCCTATCAATTTGGCAGTATTCTGCCTCATCATACCTTGTCCAGGAGGTCCAAATGGACAAGATTTGGGCGCCAGCATTTGTCCAAAGCGACTCTCTTTTGACTGAAGTCGAACCATAAGCCGAGCATCCAGAATTGCCAATGTCGTCAAATGATACAGATGCAAATATCTTTACTCCTATCAATGTGATAGGATTCTGCCTTATCATACCTTGTCCAAGAGGTCCAAATGTACAAGATTTGTGCGGTAGCACTTTTCCAAAGCGACTCTCTTTGGACTCAGGTCGGATCATAAGCCGGAGCATCCAGAATTGCCAATGTCGTCCAATGATATAGATGCAAATATCTTCACTCCTATCAATTTGACAGGACTCTAGCCCATCGTATCTTGTCCACGAGGTTCAAGTGTACAAGATTTGTGAGGTAGCACTTGACAAAAGCGAATCTCTTTGGACTCAGGTCGAATCATAAGCCGAGCATCCAGAATTGCCAATGTCGTCCAATGATACAGATGCAAATATCTTTACTGTTATCAATGTGATAGGATTTTGCCTAATGATACCTTGTCCAGGCGGACCAAATGTACAAGATTTGTGCGGTAGCACTTGTCCAAAGCGACTCTCTTTGGACTCAGGTCGAATAATAAGCCGGAGCATCAAGAATTGCCAATGTCGTCCAATGATATAGATGCAAATATCTTTACTCCTATCAATTTCACAGGATTCTGGCTCAGCATATCTTGTCCAGGAGGTTCAAGTGTACAAGATTTGTGCGGTAGCACTTGACAAAAGCGACTCTCTTTGGCCTCCGGTCGAATCATATGGCGGAGCATCCAGAATTGCCAAAGTCGTCCAATTATATAGATGCAAATATCTTCACTCCTATCAATGTGATAGGATTCTGCCTCATCATACCTTTTCCAGGAAGACCAAATGCACAAGATGTGAGCGGCAGCATTTGTCTAAACCGACTCTCTATGGACTCAAGTCGATCCATTTGCCGAAGTACCAAAAATTGCCGATTTATCCGAATAATTTAGATGCAAATATCTTAACTCCAATCAATTTTCAAGGATTCTGCCTCATCATACCTTTCCAGGAGGTCCAAATGGACAAGATTTGTGTGGTAGCACTTGTCCAAAGCGACTCTCTTTGCACTCAGGTCGAATCATATGCCGGAGCATCCAGAATTGCCAATGTCGTCCAATGATATAGATGCAAATATCTTAACTCCAATCAATTTGACACGATTCTGCTTCATCGTACCTTTTCCAGGGGGTCCAAATGTACAAGATTTGTGCGGTAGCACTTGTCCAAAGCGACTCTCTTTGGACTAAGGTCGGTCCATATGCCGAAGTAACCAAAATTGTCGATGTTATCCAAATGATATAGATGCAAATATCTTAACTCCTATCAATTTGCTAGGATTCTGCCTCATCATACCTTGTTCCGGAGGTCACAATGCACAAGATTTTGGCGGCAGCATTTGTCCAAAGCGACTCTCTTTGTACTGAGGTCGAACCATAAGCCGAGCATCCAGAATTGCCAATGTCGTCCAATGATACAGATGCAAAAATCTTGACTCCTATCAATGTGATAGGATTCTGCCTTATCATACCTTGTCCAGGAGGTCCAAATGTACAAGATTTGTGTGGTAGCACTTGACAAAAGCGAATCTCTTTGGTCTCAGGTCGATCAATATGCCGAAGGAACAAAATTTGCCGATGTTATCCGAATGATATATATGCAAATATCTTAACTCCTATCAAATTTCAGGGAATCTGCCTCATCATACCTTGTCCAGGAGTTCCAAATGTACAAGATTTGTGCGGTAGTACTTGTCCAAAGCGACTGTCTTTGGATTCAGGTCGAATCATAAGCCGGAGCATCCAGAATTGCCAATGTCGTCCAATTATATAGATGCAAATACCTTTACTCCAAACAATTTGACAGGATTCTGTCTCATCATACCTTGTTCCGGAGGTCAAAATGCACAAGATTTGGGCGGCAGCATTTGTCCAAACCGACTCTCTTTGGACTCAGGTCGAATCATAGGCCGGAGCATCCAGAATTGCCAATGTCGTCCAGTTATATAGATGCAAATATCTTCACACCTATCAATGTGATAGGATTCTGCCTCATCATACCTTGTCCAGGATGTCCAAGTGTACAATAATTGTGCGGTAGCACTTGTCCAAAGCGACTCTCTTTGCACTCAGGTCGAATCATATGCCGGAGCATCCAGAATTGCCAATGTCGTCCAATGATATAGATGCAAATATCTTAACTCCAATCAATTTGACACGATTCTGCTTCATCGTACCTTTTCCAGGGGGTCCAAATGTACAAGATTTGTGAGGTAGCACTTGTCCAGACCGATTCTCTTTGGATTCAGGTCGAATCATACGCCGGATCCCCAGAATTGCCAATGTCGTCCAATGATGTAGATGCAAATATCTTCACTCATATCCATGTGACTGGATTCTGCCTCATCGTATCTTGTCCAGGGGGTCCAGATGTACAAGATTTGTGCGGTAGCACTTGTCCAAAGCGACTCTCTTTGGACTCAGGTCGAATCATAAGCCGGAGCATCCAGAATTGCCATTGTCGTCCAATGACATAGACGCAAATATCTTAACTCCTATCAATTTGGCAGTATTCTGCCTCATCATACCTTGTCCAGGAGGTCCAAATGGACAAGATTTGGGCGGCAGCATTTGTCCAAAGCGACTCTCTTTTGACTGAGGTCGAACCATAAGCCGAGCATCCAGAATTGCCAATGTCGTCAAATGATACAGATGCAAATATCTTTACTCCTATCAATGTGATAGGATTCTCCCTTATCATACCTTATCCAGGAGGTCCAAATGTACAAGATTTGTGCGGTAGCACTTTTCCAAAGCGACTCTCTTTGGACTCAGGTCGAATCATAAGCCGGAGCATCCAGAATTGCCAATGTCGTACAATGATACAGATGCAAATATCTTTACTCCTATCAATGTGATAGGATTCTGCCTTATCATACCTTGTCCAGGAGGTCCAAATGCACAAGATTTTGGAGTCAGCATTTCTCCAAACCGACTCTCTTTGGACTCAGGTCGATCCATATGCCAAAGTATTTAAAATTGCCGATGTTATCCGAATGATATAGACGCAAATGTCTTAACTCCTATCAATTTGGCAGTATTCTGCCTCATCATACCTTGTCCAGGATGTCCAAATGGACAAGATTTGGGCTTCAGCATTTGTCCAAAGCGACTCTCTTTGGACTGAGGTCGAACCATAAGCCGAGCATCCAGAATTGCCAATGTCGTCCAATGATATAGATGCAAATACCTTTACTCCTATCAATGTGACAGGATTCTGCCTCACCATACCTTTCGAGGAGGTCCAAATGTACAAGTTTTTTAGCGACAGCATTTGTCCAAACCGACTCTTTTTGGCCTCAGGTCGATCCATATGCCGAAGTATCTAAAATTGCCGATGTTATCAGAATGATATAGACGCAAATGTCTTAACTCCTGTCAATTGTACAGCATTCTGCCTCATCGTATCTTGCCCAAGAGGTTCAAATGTACAAGATTTGTGCGGTAGCACTTGACAAAAGCAAATCTCTTCGGACTCCGGTCGAATCATAAGCCGAAGTATCCAGAATTGCCAATGTCGTCCAATGATATAGAGGCAGATATCCTCACTGCTTACAATTTTACAGCATTCTGCCTCATCGTATCTTGTCCAGGAGGTTCAAATGTAAAAGACTTGTGCGGTAGCACTTGTCCAGACTGATTCTCTTTGGATTTAGGTCGAATCATACGCCGGATCTCCAGGATTGCCATTGTCGTTCAATGATATAGATGCAAATATCGTTACTCCTATCAATTTGCCAGGATTCTGCCTCATCGTATCTTGTCCAGGGGGTCCAAATGTACAAGATTTGTGCGGTAGCATTTGTACAAAGCGACTCTCTTTGGACTAAGGTCGGTCCATATGCCGAAGTAACCAAAATTGTCGATGTTATCCAAATGATATAGATGCAAATATCTTAACTCCTATCAATTTGCTAGGATTCTGCCTCATCATACCTTGTTCCGGAGGTCACAATGCACAAGATTTTGGCGGCAGCATTTGTCCAAAGCGACTCTCTTTGGACTGAGGTCGAACCATAAGCCGAGCATCCAGAATTGCCAATGTCGTCCAATGATACAGATGCAAAAATCTTGACTCCTATCAATTTGATAGGATTCTGCCTTATCATACCTTGTCCAGGAGGTCCAAATGTACAAGATTTGTGCGGTAGCACTTGTCCAAAGCGACTCTCTTTGGCCTCCGGTCGAATCATATGCCGGAGCATCCAGAATTGCCAATGTCGTCCAATGATACAGATGCAAATATCTTTACTCCTATCAATGTGATAGGATTCTGCCACATCATATCTTGTCCAGGCGGACCAAATGTACAAGATTTGTGCGGTAGCACTTGTCCAAAGCGACTCTCTTTGGACACAGGTCGAATCATAAGCCAAGCATCCAAAATTGCCAATGTCGTCCAATGATATAGATAAAAATATCTTTACTCCTATCAATGTGATAGGATTCTGCCTCGTCATACCTCGTCCAGGAGGTCCAAATGTACAAGATTTGTGTGGTAGCACTTGACAAAAGCGAATCTCTTTGGTCTCAGGTCGATCAATATGCCGAAGGAACAAAATTTGCCGATGTTATCCGAATGATATATATGCAAATATCTTAACTCCTATCAAATTTCAGGGATTCTGCCTCATCATACCTTGTCCAGGAGTTCCAAATGTACAAGATTTGTGCGGTAGTACTTGTCCAAAGCGACTGTCTTTGGATTCAGGTCGAATCATAAGCCGGAGCATCCAGAATTGCCAATGTCGTCCAATGACATAGACGCAAATATCTTAACTCCTATCAATTTGGCAGTATTCTGCCTCATCATACCTTGTCCAGGAGGTCCAAATGGACAAGATTTGGGCGGCAGCATTTGTCCAAAGCGACTCTCTTTTGACTGAGGTCGAACCATAAGCCGAGCATCCAGAATTGCCAATGTCGTCAAATGATAAAGATGCAAATATCTTTACTCCTATCAATGTGATAGGATTCTCCCTTATCATACCTTATGCAGGAGGTCCAAATGTACAAGATTTGTGTGGTAGCACTTTTCCAAAGCGACTCTCTTTGGACTCAGGTCGAATCATAAGCCGGAGCATCCAGAATTGCCAATGTCGTACAATGATATAGATGCAAATATCTTTACTCCTATCAATTTGACAGGATTCTGCCTCATCATACCTTGTCCAGGAGGTCCAAATGTACAAGATTTGTGCAGTAGCACTTAACAAAAGCGAATCACTTTGTACTCAGTTCAATCCATAAGCCGAAGCATTCAGAATTGCCAATGTCGTCCAATGATATAGATGTAGTTATCTTTACTCCTATCAATGTGACAGGATTCTGCCTCATCATACCTTTTCCAGGAGGTCCAAATGTACAAGTTTTTTAGCGGCAGCCTTTGTCCAAACCGACTCTCTTTGGACTCAGGTCGATCCATATGCCGAAGTAACCAAAATTGTCAATGTTATCCAAATGATATAGATGCAAATATCTTTACTCTTATCAATTTGCTAGGATTCTGCCTCATCATACCTTGTTCCGGAGGTTAAAATGTACAAGATTTGTGCGGTAGTACTTGTCCAAAGCGACTGTCTTTGGATTCAGGTCGAATCATAAGCCGGAGCATCCAGAATTGCCAATGCCGTCCAATGATATAGATGCAAATATCTTCACTCCTATCAATGTGACAGAATTCTGTCTCATCATACCTTTTCCAGGAGGTCCAAATGCACAAGATTTTGGAGTCAGCATTTGTCCAAACCGACTCTCTTTGGACTCAGGTCGATCCATATGCCGAAGTATCTAAAATTGCCGATGTTATCCGAATGATATAGACGCAAATATCTTAACTCCTATCAATTTGGCAGTATTCTGCCTCATCATACCTTGTCCAGCAGGTCCAAATGGACAAAATTTGGGCGGCAGCATTTGTCTAAAGCGACTCTCTTTGGACTGAGGTCGAACCATAAGCCGAGCATCCAGAATTGCCAATGTCGTCCAATGATATAGATGCAAATATCTTCACTCCTATCAATTTGACAGGATTCTAGCCCATCGAATCTTGCCCAGGAGGTTCAAGTGTACAAGATTTGTGCACTAGCACTTGACAAAAGCCAATCTCTTTGGTCCCAGGTCGAATCATAAGCCGAGCTTCCAGAATTGCCAATGTCGTCCAAGGATATAGATGCAAATGTCTTTACTCCTATCAATGTGATAGGATTCTGCCTCATCATACCTTGTCCAGGAGGTCCAAATGTACAAGATTTGTGCGGTAGCACTTGACAAAAGCGACTCTCTTTGGACTCAGGTCGATCCATATACCGATGTATCAAAAATTGCCGATGTTATCCGAATGATATAGATGCAAATATCTTAAATAGAAGCATTCAGATTTGCCAATGTCGTCCAATGATATAGATGCAATTACCTTTACTCCTATCAATTTTAAAGGATTCTGGCTCATCGTATCTTGTCCAGGAGGTTCAAGTGTACAAGATTTGTGCGGTAGCACTTGACAAATTCAAATCTCTTTGGACTCAGGTCGAATCATAAGCCGAGCATCCAGAATTGCCAATGTCGTCCAATGATGTAGATGCAAATATCTTCACTCCTATCAATTTGACAGGATCCTGGCTCATCGTATCTTGTCTAGGGGGTCCAAATGTACAAGTTTTGGGCGCTAGCACTTGCCCAAAGCGATTCTCTTTGAACTCAGGTCGAATCATATGGAGAAGTATCTAAAATTGCCGATGTTATCCGAATGATATAGACGCAAATATCTTAACTCCTATCAATTTGGCAGTATTCTGCCTCATCATACCTTGTCCAGGAGGTCCAAATGGACAAGATTTGGGCGCCAGCATTTGTCCAAAGCGACTCTCTTTTGACTGAAGTCGAACCATAAGCCGAGCATCCAGAATTGCCAATGTCGTCAAATGATACAGATGAAAATATCTTTACTCCTATCAATGTGATGGGATTCTGCCTTATCATACCTTATCCAGGAGGTCCAAATGTACAAGGATTGTGCGGTAGCACTTGTCCAAAGCGACTCTCTTTGGCCTCCGATCGAATCATATGCCGGAGCATCCAGAATTGCCAATGTCGTCCAATGATATAGATGCAAATATCTTCACTCCTATCAATTTGACAGGATTCTGGCTCATCGTATCCTGTCCAGGAGGTTCAAGTGTACAAGATTTGTGCAGTAGCACCTGACAAAAGCGAATCTCTTTGGACTCAGGTTGAATCAGAAGCCGGATCCCCAGGATTGCAAATGTAGTCCAATGATATAGATGCAAATACCTTTACTCCAAACAATTTGACAGGATTCTGCCTCATCATACCTTGTTCCAGGGGTCCAAATCTACAAGGATTGTGCGGTAGCACTTGTCCAAAGCAACTCTCTTTGGACTCAGGTCGAATCATAAGCCGAGCGTCCAGAATTGCCAATGTCGTCCAATGATATAGATGCAAATATCTTACTCCTATCAATTTTCAAGGATTCTGCCTCAACATACTTGTCCAGGAGGTCCAAATGGACAAGATTTGCGAGCAGCATTTGTCCAAAGCGACTCTCTTTGGACTGGGGTCGAATCATAAGCCGAGCATCCAGAATTGCCAATGTCGTCCAATGATACAGATGCAAATATCTTTACTCCTTTCAATTTGACAGGATTCTGCCTCATCGTATCTTGTCCAGGGGGGCCGAATATACAATATTTGTGCGGTAGCACTTGTCCAAAGCGACTCTCTTTGGCCTCCGATCGAATCATATGCCGGAGCATCCAGAATTGCCAATGTCGTCCAATGATATAGATGCAATTATCTTCACTCCTATCAATTTGACAGGATTCTGGCTCATCGTATCCTGTCCAGGAGGTTCAAGTGTACAAGATTTGTGCAGTAGCACTTGACAAAAGCGAATCTCTTTGGACTCAGGTCGAATCATAAGCCGAGCATCCAGAATTGCCAATGTCGTCCAATGATGTAGATGCAAATATCTTCACTCCTATCAATTTGACAGTATTCTGCCTCATCATACCTTGTCCAGGAGGCCCAAATGGACAAGATTTGGGGTTCAGCATTTGTCCAAAGCGACTCTCTTTGGACTGAGGTCGAACCATAAGCCGAGCTTCCAGAATTGCCAATGTCGTCCAATGATATAGATGCAAATATCTTCACTCCTATTAATTTGACAGGATTCTAGCCCATCGAATATTGTCCAGGAGGTTCAAGTGTACAAGATTTGTGCGGTAGCACCTGAGAAAAGCGAATCTCTTTGGACTCAGTTCGAATCATAAGCCGAGCATCCAGAATTGCCAAAGTCGTCCAAGGATATAGATGCAAATGTCTTTACTCCTATCAATGTGATAGGATTCTGCCTCATCATACCTTGTCCAGGAGGTCCAAATGTACAAGATTTGTGCGGTAGCACTTGACAAAAGCGACTCTCTTTGGACTCAGGTCGATCCATATACCGATGTATCAAAAATTGCCGATGTTATCCGAATGATATAGATGCAAATATCTTAAATAGAAGCATTCAGATTTGCCAATGTCGTCCAATGATATAGATGCAATTACCTTTACTCCTATCAATTTTAAAGGATTCTGGCTCATCGTATCTTGTCCAGGAGGTTCAAGTGTACAAGATTTGTGCGGTAGCACTTGACAAAAGCAAATCTCTTTGGACTCAGGTCGAATCATAAGCCGAGCATCCAGAATTGCCAATATCGTCCAATGATGTAGATGCAAATATCTTCACTCCTATCAATTTGACAGGATTCTGGCTCATCGTATCTTGTCTAGGGGGTCCAAATGTACAAGTTTTGGGCGGCAGCACTTGCCCAAAGCGATTCTCTTTGAACTCAGGTCGAATCATTTGGAGAAGTATCTAAAATTGCCGATGTTATCCGAATGATATAGACGCAAATATCTTAACTCCTATCAATTTGGCAGTATTCTGCCTCATCATACCTTGTCCAGGAGGTCCAAATGGACAAGATTTGGGCGCCAGCATTTGTCCAAAGCGACTCTCTTTTGACTGAAGTCGAACCATAAGCCGAGCATCCAGAATTGCCAATGTCGTCAAATGATACAGATGCAAATATCTTTACTCCTATCAATGTGATAGGATTCTGCCTTATCATACCTTGTCCAAGAGGTCCAAATGTACAAGATTTGTGCGGTAGCACTTGACAAAAGCGACTCTCTTTGGACTCAGGTCGATCCATATACCGATGTATCAAAAATTGCCGATGTTATCCGAATGATATAGATGCAAATATCTTAAATAGAAGCATTCAGATTTGCCAATGTCGTCCAATGATATAGATGCAAATATCTTTACTCCTATCAATTTCACAGGATTCTGGCTCAGCATATCTTGTCCAGGAGGTTCAAGTGTACAAGATTTGTGCGGTAGCACTTGACAAAAGCGACTCTCTTTGGCCTCCGGTCGAATCATATGCCGGAGCATCCAGAATTGCCAATGTCGTCAAATAATATAGATGCAAATATCTTTACTCCTATCAATGTGATAGGATTCTGCCTCATCATACCTTTTCCAGGAGGTCCAAATGCACAAGATGTGGGCGGCAGCATTTGTCCAAACCGACTCTCTTTGGACTCAGGTCGATCCATATGCCGAAGTAACCAAAATTGTCGATGTTATCCCAATGATATAGATGCAAATATCTTAACTCTTATCAATTTGATAGGATTCTGCGACATCATACCTTGTTCCGGAGGTTCAAATGTACAAAATTTGTGAGGTAGTACTTGTCCAAACCGACTCTGTTTGGACTCAAGTCGAATCATAAGTCGAGCATCCAGAATTGCCAAAGTCGTCCAATTATATAGATGCAAATATCTTCACTCCTATCAATGTGATAGGATTCTGCCTCATCATACCTTTTCCAGGAAGACCAAATGCACAAGATGTGAGCGGCAGCATTTGTCTAAACCGACTCTCTATGGACTCAAGTCGATCCATATGCCGAAGTACCAAAAATTGCCGATTTATCCGAATAATTTAGATGCAAATATCTTAACTCCAATCAATTTTCAAGGATTCTGCCTCATCATACCTTTCCAGGAGGTCCAAATGGACAAGATTTGTGTGGTAGCACTTGTCCAAAGCGACTCCCTTTGGATTCAGGTCGAATCATAAGCCGAAGAATCCAAAATTGCCGATATTGCCAATGATATAGAGGCAAATATCCTCACTCCTATCAATTGTACAGCATTCTGCCTCATCGTATCTTGCCCAAGAGGTTCAAATGTACAGGATTTGTGCGGTAGCATTTGACAAAAGCAAATTTCTTCGGACTCCGGTCGATTCATAAGCCGAAGTATCCAGAATTGCCAATGTCGTCCAATGATATAGAGGCAAATATCCTCACTCCTATCAATTTTACAGCATTCTGCCTCATCGTATCTTGTCCAGGAGGTTCAAGTGTACAAGATTTGTGCGGTAGCACTTGACAAAAACGAATCTCTTTGGACTCAAGTTGATCCATGTGATGAATTATCCAGAATTGCCAATGTCGTCCAATGATTTAGATGCAAATATCTTTACTCCTATCAATTGTACAGGATTCTGCCTCATCGTATCTTGTCCAGGGGGTCCACATGTACAATATTTGTGCGGTAGCACTTGTCCAGAACGACTCTCTTTGGATTCAGGTCGAATCATAAGCCGGATCCCCAGGATTGCCAATGTAGTCCAATGATATAGATGCAAATACCTTTATTCCAAACAATTTGACAGGATTCTGGTTCATCGTATCCTGTCCAGGAGGTTCAAGTGTACAAGATTTGTGCGGTAGCACTTGTCCAAAGCAACTCTCTTTGGACTCAGGTCGAATCATAAGCCGAGCGTCCAGAATTGCCAATGTCGTCCAATGATATAGATGCAAATATCTTACTCCTATCAATTTTCAAGGATTCTGCCTCATCATACCTTTTCCAGGAGGTCCAAATGTACAAGTTTTTTAGCGGCAGCATTTGTCCAAACCGACTCTCTTTGGACTCAGGTCGATCCATATGCCGAAGTAACCAAAATTGTCAATGTTATCCAAATGATATAGATGCAAATATCTTAACTCTTATCAATTTGCTAGGATTCTGCCTCATCATACCTTGTTCCGGAGGTTCAAATGTACAAGATTTGTGCGGTAGTACTTGTCCAAAGAGACTGTCTTTGGATTCAGGTCGAATCATAAGCCGGAGCATCCAGAATTGCCAATGTCGTCCAATTATATAGATGCAAATACCTTTACTCCAAACAATTTGACAGGATTCTGTCTCATCATACCTTGTTCCGGAGGTCAAAATGCACAAGATTTGGGCGGCAGCATTTGTCCAAACCGACTCTCTTTGGACTCAGGTCGAATCATAGGCCGGAGCATCCAGAATTGCCAATGTCGTCCAATTATATAGATGCAAATATCTTCACTCCTATCAATGTGATAGGATTCTGCCTCGTCATACCTTGTCCAGGATGTCTAAGTGTACAATAATTGTGCGGTAGCACTTGTCCAAAGCGACTCTCTTTGCACTCAGGTCGAATCATATGCCGGAGCATCCACAATCGCCAATGTCGTCCTATGATATAGATGCAAATATCTTCACTCCTATCAATTTGCCAGGATTCTGCCTCATCGTATCTTGTCCAGGGGGTCCAAATGTACAAGATTTGTGCGGTAGCACTTGTCCAAAGCGACTCGCTTTGGACTCAGGTCGAATCATAAGCCGAGCATCCAGAATTGCCAATGTCGTCCAATGATATAGATGCAAATATTTTTTTCTCCTATCCATGTGACAGGATTCTGTCTCATCATACCTTTTCCAGGAGGTCCAAATGCACAAGATTTGGGAGTCAGCATTTGTCCAAACCGACTCTCTTTGGACTCAGGTCGATCCATATGCCGAAGTATCTAAAATTGTCGATGTTATCCAAATGATATAGATGCAAATATCTTAACTCCTATCAATTTGCTACGATTCTGCCTCATCATACCTTGTTCCGGAGGTCACAATGCACAAGATTTGGGTGGCAGCATTTGTCCAAAGCGACTCTCTTTGGACTGAGGTCGAACCATAAGCCGAGCATCCAGAATTGCCAATGTCGTCCAATGATACAGATGCAAAAATCTAGACTCCTATCAATGTGATAGGATTCTGCCTCGTCATACCTTGTCCAGGATGTCCAAGTGTACAATAATTGTGCGGTAGCACTTGTCCAAAGCGACTCTCTTTGCACTCAGGTCGAATCATATGCCGGAGCATCCACAATCGCCAATGTCGTCCTATGATATAGATGCAAATATCTTCACTCCTATCAATTTGCCAGGATTCTGCCTCATCGTATCTTGTCCAGGGGGTCCAAATGTACAAGATTTGTGCGGTAGCATTTGTCCAAAGCGACTCTCTTTTGACTGAGGTCGAACCATAAGCCGAGCATCCAGAATTGCCAATATCGTCAAATGATACAGATGCAAATATCTTTACTCCTATCAATGTGATAGGATTCTGCCTTATCATACCTTGTCCAGGAGGTCCAAATGTACAAGATTTGTGCGGTAGCACTTGTCCAAAGCGACTCTCTTTGGACACAGGTCGAATCATAAGCCGACCATCCAAAATTGCCAATGTCGCCCAATGATATAGATGCAAATATCTTTACTCCTCTCAATGTGATAGGATTCTGCCTCATCATACCTTGTCCAGGAGGTCCAAATAGAAAAGACTTGGGCGACAGCATTTGTCCAAAGCGACTCTCTTTGGACACAGGTCGAATCATAAGCCGAGCATCCAGAATTGCCAATGTCGTCCAATGATATAGATGCAAATATCTTTACTCCTATTAATGTGATAGGATTCTGCCTCATCATACCTTGTTACCGAGGTCAAAATGCACAAGCTTTGGGCGGCAGCATTTGTCCAAACCGACTCTCTTTGGACTCAGGTCGAATCATAAGCCGGAGCATCCAGAATTGCCATTGTCGTCCAATTATATAGATGCAAATATCTTCACTCCTATCAATGTGATAGGATTCTGCCTCATCATACCTTGTCCAGGATGTCCAAGTGTACAAAAATTGTGCGGTAGCACTTGTCCAAAGCGACTCTCTTTGCACTCAGGTCGAATCATAAGCCGAGCATCCAGAATTGCCAATGTCGTCCAATGATATAGATGCAAATATTTTTTTCTCCTATCCATGTGACAGGACTCTGTCTCATCATACCTTTTCCAGGAGGTCCAAATGCACAAGATTTGGGAGTCAGCATTTGTCCAAACCGACTCTCTTTGGACTCAGGTCGATCCATATGCCGAAGTATCTAAAATTGCCGATGTTATCCGAATGATATAGACGCAAATATCTTCACTCCTATAAATTTGACAGGATTCTGGCTCATCGTATCTTGTCCAGGAGGTTCAAGTGTACAAGATTTGTGCGGTAGCACTTGTCCAAAGAGACTGTCTTTGGACTCAGGTCGAATCATAAGCCGAAGCATCCAGAATTGCCAATGTCGTCCAATAGTATAGATGCAAATATCTTAATTTCTATCAATTTTCAAGGATTCTGCCTCATCATACCTTTCCAGGAGGTCCAAATGGACAAGATTTGTGTGGTAGCACTTGTCCAAAGCGACTCCCTTTGGATTCAGATCGAATCATATGCCGAAGAATCCAAAATTGCCGATATTGCCAATGATATAGAGGCAAATATCCTCACTTCTATCAATTGTACAGCATTCTGCCTCATCGTATCTTGGCCAAGAGGTTCAAATGTACAAGATTTGTGCGGTAGCACTTGACAAAAGCAAATCTCTTCGGACTCCGGTCGATTCATAAGCCGAAGTATTCAGAATTGCCAATGTCGTCCAATGATATAGCGGCAAATATCCTCACTCCTATCAATTTTACAGCATTCTGCCTCATCGTATCTTGTCCAGGAGGTTCAAATGTAAAAGATTGGTGCGGTAGCACTTGTCCAGACTGATTCTCTTTGGATTCAGGTCGAATCATACGCCGGATCTCCAGGATTGCCAATGTCGTCCAATGATATAGATGCAAATATCTTTACTCCTATCAATTTGCCAGCATTCTGCCTCATCGTATCTTGTCCAGGGGGTCCAAATGTACAAGATTTGTACGGTAGTACTTGTCCAAACCGACTCGCTTTGGACTGAGGTCGAACCATAAGCCGAGCATCCAGAATTGCCAATGTCGTCCAATGATACAGATGCAAAAATCTTGACTCCTATCAATGTGATAGGATTCTGCCTCATCATATCTTGTCCAGGCGGACCAAATGTACAAGATGTGTGCAGTAGCACTTGTCCAAAGCGACTCTCTTTGGCCTCCGGTCGATTCATAAGCCGAAGCATCCAGAATTGCCAATGTCGTCCAATTATGTAGATGCAAATATCTTCACTCCTATCAATTTGACAGGATTCTGGCTTATCGTATCTTGTCCAGGAGGTTCAAGTGTACAAGATTTGTGCGGTAGCACTTGTCCACAGAGACTGTCTTTGGACTCAGGTCGAATCATAAGCCGGAGCATCCAGAATTGCCAATGTCGTCCAATGATATAGATGCAAATACCTTTACTCCTATCAATTTTACAGGATTCTGGCTCATCGTATCTTGTCCAGGAGGTTCAAGTGTACAAGATTGGCGGTAGCACTTGACAAAAGCGAATCTCTTTGGACTCAGGTCGAATCATAAGCCGAGCATCCAGAATTGCCATTGTCGTCCAATGATATAGATGCAAATATCTTCACACCTATCAATTTGACAGGACTCTGGCTCATCGTATCTTGTCCAGGGGGTCCAAATGTACAAGTTTTGGGCGGTAGCACTTGCCCAAAGCGACTCTCTTTTGGCTGAGGTCGAACCATAGCCGAGCATCCAGAATTGCCAATGTCGTACAATGATACAGTTGCAAATATCTTTACTCCTATCAATGTGATAGGATTCTGCCTTATCATACCTTGTCCAGGAGGTCCAAATGCACAAGATTTGGGAGTCAGCATTTCTCCAAACCGACTCTCTTTGGACTCAGGTCGAATCATAAGCCGAAGAATCCACAATTGCCGATATTGCCAATGATATAGAGGCAAATATCTTCACTCCTATCAATTGTACAGCATTCTGCCTCATCGTATCTTGCCCAAGAGGTTCAAATGTACAAGATTTGTGCGGTAGCACTTGACAAAAGCAAATCTCTTCGGACTCCGGTCGATTCATAAGCCGAAGTATCCAGAATTGCCAATGTCGTCCAATGATATAGAGGCAAATATCCTCACTCCTATCAATTTTACAGCATTCTGCCTCATCGTATCTTGTCCAGGGGGTTCAAATGTAAAAGATTTGTGCGGTAGCACTTGTCCAGACTGATCCTCTTTGGATTAAGGTCGAATCATACGCCGGATCTCCAGGACTGCCAATGTCGTCCAATGATATAGATGCAAATATCTTTACTGCTATCAATTTGCCAAGATTCTGCCTCATCGTATCTTGTCCAGGGGGTCCAAATGTACAAGATTTGTGCGGTAGCACTTGTCCAAAGCGACTCTCTTTGGACTAAGGTCGATTCATATGCCGAAGTAACCAAAATTGTCGATGTTATCCAAATGATATAGATGCAAATATCTTAACTCCTATCAATTTGCTAGGATTCTGCCTTATCATACCTTGTTCCGGAGGTCACAATGCACAAGATTTGGGCGGCAGCATTTGTCCAAAGCGACTCTCTTTGGACTGAGGTCGAACCATAAGCCGAGCATCCAGAATTGCCAATGTCGTCCAATGATACAGATGCAAAAATCTAGACTCCTATCAATGTGATAGGATTCTGCCTTATCATACCTTGTCCAGGAGGTCCAAATGTACAAGATTTGTGCGGTAGCACTTGTCCAAAGCGACTCTCTTTGGCCTCCGGTCGAATCATATGCCGGAGCATCCAGAATTGCCAATGTCGTCCAATGATACAGATGCAAATATCTTTACTCCTATCAATGTGATAGGATTCTGCCTCATCATATCTTGTCCAGGCGGACCAAATGTACAAGATTTGTGCGGTAGCACTTGTCCAAAGCGACTCTCTTTGGACACAGGTCGAATCATAAGCCGACCATCCAAAATTGCCAATGTCGCCCAATGATATAGATGCAAATATCTTTACTCCTCTCAATGTGATAGGATACTGCCTCATCATACCTTGTCCAGGAGGTCCAAATAGAAAAGACTTGGGCGACAGCATTTGTCCAAAGCGACTCTCTTTGGACACAGGTCGAATCATAAGCCGAGCATCCAGAATTGCCAATGTCGTCCAATGATATAGATGCAAATATCTTTACTCCTATCAAAGTGATAGGATTCTGCCTCATCATACCTCGTCCAGGAGGTCCAAATGTACAAGATTTGTGCGGTAGCACTTGACAAAAGCGAATCTCTTTGGTCTCAGGTCGATCAATATGCCGAAGTAATAAAATTTGCCGATGTTATCCGAATGATATATATGCAAATATCTTAACTCCTATCAAATTTCAAGGATTCTGCCTCATCATACCTTGTCCAGGAGTTCCAAATGTACAAGATTTGTACGGTAGTACTTGTCCAAACCGACTCGCTTTGGACTGAGGTCGAACCATAAGCCGAGCATCCAGAATTGCCAATGTCGTCCAATGATACAGATGCAAAAATCTTGACTCCTATCAATGTGATAGGATTCTGCCTCATCATATCTTGTCCAGGCGGACCAAATGTACAAGATGTGTGCAGTAGCACTTGTCCAAAGCGACTCTCTTTGGCCTCCGGTCGATTCATAAGCCGAAGCATCCAGAATTGCCAATGTCGTCCAATTATGTAGATGCAAATATCTTCACTCCTATCAATTTGACAGGATTCTGGCTTATCGTATCTTGTCCAGGAGGTTCAAGTGTACAAGATTTGTGCGGTAGCACTTGTCCACAGAGACTGTCTTTGGACTCAGGTCGAATCATAAGCCGGAGCATCCAGAATTGCCAATGTCGTCCAATGATATAGATGCAAATACCTTTACTCCTATCAATTTTACAGGATTCTGGCTCATCGTATCTTGTCCAGGAGGTTCAAGTGTACAAGATTGGCGGTAGCACTTGACAAAAGCGAATCTCTTTGGACTCAGGTCGAATCATAAGCCGAGCATCCAGAATTGCCATTGTCGTCCAATGATATAGATGCAAATATCTTCACACCTATCAATTTGACAGGACTCTGGCTCATCGTATCTTGTCCAGGGGGTCCAAATGTACAAGTTTTGGGCGGTAGCACTTGCCCAAAGCGACTCTCTTTTGGCTGAGGCCGAACCATAAGCCGAGCATCCAGAATTGCCAATGTCGTCCAATAGTATAGATGCAAATATCTTTACTCCTATCAATTTGACAGGATCCCGGCTCATCGTATCTTGTCCAGGAGGTTCAAATGTACAAGATTTGTGCGGTAGCACTTAACAAAGCGAATCTCTTTGGTCTCAGGTCGATCAATATGCCGAAGTAACAAAAATTGCCGATGTTATCCGAATGATATAGATGCAAATATCTTAACTCCTATCAAATTTCAAGGATTCTGCCTCATCATACCTTGTCCAGGAGGTCCACATGTACAAGATTTGTGCGGTAGCACTTGTCCAAAGCGACTCTCTTTGGACTAAGGTCGGTCCATAAGCCGAAGCATTCAGAATTGCCAATGTCGTCCAATGATATAGATGTAGTTATCTTTACTCCTATCAATGTGACAGGATTCTGCCTCATCATACCTTTTCCAGGAGGTCCAAATGTACAAGTTTTTTAGCGGCAGCATTTGTCCAAACCGACTCTCTTTGGACTCAGGTCGATCCATATGCCGAAGTAACCAAAATTGTCAATGTTATCCAAATGATATAGATGCAAATATCTTAACTCTTATCAATTTGCTAGGATTCTGCCTCATCATACCTTGTTCCGGAGGTTCAAATGTACAAGATTTGTGCGGTAGTACTTGTCCAAAGAGACTGTCTTTGGATTCAGGTCGAATCATAAGCCGGAGCATCCAGAATTGCCAATGTCGTCCAATTATATAGATGCAAATACCTTTACTCCAAACAATTTGACAGGATTCTGTCTCATCATACCTTGTTCCGGAGGTCAAAATGCACAAGATTTGGGCGGCAGCATTTGTCCAAACCGACTCTCTTTGGACTCAGGTCGAATCATAGGCCGGAGCATCCAGAATTGCCAATGTCGTCCAATTATATAGATGCAAATATCTTCACTCCTATCAATGTGATAGGATTCTGCCTCGTCATACCTTGTCCAGGATGTCCAAGTGTACAATAATTGTGCGGTAGCACTTGTCCAAAGCGACTCTCTTTGCACTCAGGTCGAATCATATGCCGGAGCATCCACAATCGCCAATGTCGTCCTATGATATAGATGCAAATATCTTCACTCCTATCAATTTGCCAGGATTCTGCCTCATCGTATCTTGTCCAGGGGGTCCAAATGTACAAGATTTGTGCGGTAGCACTTGTCCAAAGCGACTCGCTTTGGACTCAGGTCGAATCATAAGCCGAGCATCCAGAATTGCCAATGTCGTCCAATGATATAGATGCAAATATTTTTTTCTCCTATCCATGTGACAGGATTCTGTCTCATCATACCTTTTCCAGGAGGTCCAAATGCACAAGATTTGGGAGTCAGCATTTGTCCAAACCGACTCTCTTTGGACTCAGGTCGATCCATAAGCCGAAGCATTCAGAATTGCCATTGCCGTCCAATGATGTAGATGCAAATATCTTCACTCCTATCAATTTGACAGGATCCTGGGTCATCGTATCTTGTCCAGAAGGTCCAATTGTAGAAGATTTGTGCCGTTGGACTTGTCCAAAGTGACTCTTTTGGCCTCCGGTCGTATCATATTCCGGAGCATCCAGAATTGCCAATGTCGTCGAATGATGTAGATGCAAATATCTTCACTCCTATCAATTTGACAGGATTCTGGCTCATCGTATCTTGTCCAGGAGGTTCAAGTGTACAAGATTTGTGCGGTAGCCCTTGAGAAAAGCGAATCTCTTTGAACTCAGGTCGATCCATAAGCCGAAGCATCCAGAATTGCTACTGTCGTCCAATGATATAGATGCAAATATCTTAACTCCAATCAATTTGACACGATTCTGCCTCATCGTACCTTTTCCAGGGGGTCCAAATGTACAAGATTTGTGCGGTAGCACTTGTGCAGACCGATTCTCTTTGGATTCAGGTCGAATCATACGCCGGATCCCCAGAATTGCTAATATCGTCCAATGATGTAGATGCAAATATCTTCACTCATATCCATGTGACAGGATTCTGCCTCATCGTATCTTGTCCAGGGGGTCCAAATGTACAAGATTTGTGCCGTAGCACTTGTCCAAAGCGACTCTCTTTGGACTCAGGTCGAATCATATGGAGAAGTATCTAAAATTGCCGATGTTATCCAAATGATATAGACGCAAATATCTTAACTCCTATAAATGAGATAGGATTCTGCCTCATCATATCTTGTCCAGGCGGACCAAATGTACAAGATTTGTGCGGTTGCACTTGTCCAAAGCGACTCTCTTTGGACACAGGTCGAATCATAAGCCGACCATCCAAAATTGCCAATGTCGCCCAATGATATAGATGCAAATATCTTTACTCCTCTCAATGTGATAGGATACTGCCTCATCATACCTTGTCCAGGAGGTCCAAATAGAAAAGACTTGGGCGACAGCATTTGTCCAAAGCGACTCTCTTTGGACACAGGTCGAATCATAAGCCGAGCATCCAGAATTGCCAATGTCGTCCAATGATATAGATGCAAATATCTTTACTCCTATCAAAGTGATAGGATTCTGCCTCATCATACCTCGTCCAGGAGGTCCAAATGTACAAGATTTGTGCGGTAGCACTTGACAAAAGCGAATCTCTTTGGTCTCAGGTCGATCAATATGCCGAAGTAACAAAATTTGCCGATGTTATCCGAATGATATATATGCAAATATCTTAACTCCTATCAAATTTCAAGGATTCTGCCTCATCATACCTTGTCCAGGAGTTCCAAATGTACAAGATTTGTGCGGTAGTACTTGTCCAAAGCGACTGTCTTTGGATTCAAGTCGAATCATAAGCCGGAGCATCCAGAATTGCCAATGTCGTCCAATAGTATAGATGCAAATATCTTTACTCCTATCAATTTGACAGGATCCTGGCTCATCGTATCTTGTCCAGGGGGTCCAAATGTACAAGTTTTGGGCGGCAGCACTTGTCCAAAGCCACTCTCTTTGAACTCAGGTCGAATCATATGGCGAAGTATCTAAAATTGCCGATGTTATCCGAATGATATAGACGCAAATATCTTAACTCCTATCAATTTGGCAGTATTCTGCCTCATCATACCTTGTCCAGGAGGTCCAAATGCACAAGATTTGGGAGTCAGCATTTTTCCAAAACGACTCTCTTTGGACTCAGGTCGATCCATATGCCGAAGTATCTAAAATTGCCGATGTTATCCGAATGATATCGACGCAAATATCTTCACTCCTATAAATTTGACAGGATTCTGGCTCATCGTATCTTGTCCAGGAGGTTCAAGTGTACAAGATTTGTGCGGTAGCACTTGTCCAAAGAGACTGTCTTTGGACTCAGGTCGAATCATAAGCCGGAGCATCCAGAATTGCCAATGTCGTCCAATAGTATAGATGCAAATATCTTAACTCCTATCAATTTTCAAGGATGCTGCCTCATCATACCTTTCCAGGAGGTCCAAATGGACAAGATTTGTGTGGTAGCACTTGTCCAAAACGACTCCCTTTGGATTCAGGTCGAATCATAAGCCGAAGAATCCAAAATTGCCGATATTGCCAATGATATAGAGGCAAATATCCTCACTCCTATCAATTGTACAGCATTCTGCCTCATCGTATCTTGCCCAAGAGGTTCAAATGTACAAGATTGGTGCGGTAGCACTTGACAAAAGCAAATCTCTTCGGACTCCGGTCGATTCATAAGCCGAAGTATTCAGAATTGCCAATGTCGTCCAATGATATAGCGGCAAATATCCTCACTCCTATCAATTTTACAGCATTCTGCCTCATCGTATCTTGTCCAGGGGGTTCAAATGTAAAAGATTTGTGCGGTAGCACTTGTCCAGACTGATTCTCTTTGGATTCAGGTCGAATCATACGCCGGATCTCCAGGATTGCCAATGTCGTCCAATTATGTAGATGCAAATATCTTCACTCCTATCAATTTGACAGGATTCTGGCTCATCGTATCCTGTCCAGGAGGTTCAAGGGTACAAGATTTGTGCGGTAGCACTTGTCCACAGAGACTGTCTTTGGACTCAGGTCGAATCATAAGCCGGAGCATCCAGAATTGCCAATGTCGTCCAATGATATAGATGCAAATACCTTTACTCCAAACAATTTGACAGGATTCTGCCTCATCATACCTTGTTCCCGAGGTCAAAATGCACAAGCTTTGGGCGGCAGCATTTGTCCAAACCGACTCTCTTTGGACTCAGGTCGAATCATAAGCCGGCGCATCCAGAATTGCCAATGTCGTCCAATTATATAGATGCAAATATCTTCACTCCTATCAATGTGATAGGATTCTGCCTCATCATACCTTGTCCAGGATGTCCAAGTGTACAAAAATTGTGCGGTAGCACTTGTCCAAAGCGACTCTCTTTGCTCTCAGGTCGAATCATAAGCCGAGCATCCAGAATTGCCAATGTCGTCCAATGATATAGATGCAAATATTTTTTTCTCCTATCAATGTGACAGGATTCTGTCTCATCATACCTTTTCCAGGAGGTCCAAATGCACAAGATTTGGGAGTCAGCATTTGTCCAAACTGACTCTCTTTGTACTCAGGTCGATCCATATACCGAGCATCCAGAATTCCCAATGACGTCCAATGATATAGATGCAAATATCTTCACTCCTCTCAATTTGACAGGATTCTAGCCCATGGAATCTTGTCCAGGCGGACCAAATGTACAAGATTTGTGCGGTAGGACTTGCCCAAAGCGACTCTCTTTGGCCTCCGGTCGAATCATATGCCGGAGCATCCAGAATTGCCAATGTCGTCCAATGATATAGATGCAAATAGCTTCACTCCTATCAATTTTACAGGATTCTGGCTCAGCGTATCTTGTCCAGGAGGTTCAAGTGTACAAGATTTGTGCGGTAGCACTTTACAAAAGCGACTCTCTTTGGCCTCCGGTCGAATCATATGCCGGGGCATCCAGAATTGCCAATGTCGTCCAATGATATAGATGCAAATATCTTTACTCCTATCAATGTGACAGGATTCTGCCTCATCATACCTTGTCCAGGAGGTCCAAATGTACAAGATTTGGGAGTCAGCATTTGTCCAAACCGACTCTCTTTGGACTCAAGTCGATTCATATGCCTAAGTATCTAAAATTGCCGATGTTATCCGAATGATATAGACGCAAATATCTTAACTCCTATCAATTTGGCAGTATTCTGCCTCATCATACCTTGTCCAGGAGGTCCAAATGGACAAGATTTGGGCGGCAGCATTTGTCCAAAGCGACTCTCTTTGGACTGAGGTCGAACCATATGCCGAGCATCCAGAATTGCCAATGTCGTCCAATGATATAGATGCAAATATCTTCACTCCTATCAATTTGACAGGATTCTAGCCCATGGAATCTTGTCCAGGAGGTTCAAGTGTACAAGATTTGTGCACTAACACTTGACAAAAGCGAATCTCTTTGGTCTCAGGTCGAATCATAAGCCGAGCATCCAGAATTGCCAATGTCGTCCAATGATATAGATGCAAATATCTTCACACCTATCAATTTGACAGGACCCTGGCTCATCGTATCTTGTCCAGGGGGTCCAAATGTACAAGTTTTGGGCGGCAGCACTTGCCCAAAGCGATTCTCTTCGAACTCAGGTCGAATCACATGGAGAAGTATCTAATATTGCCGATGTTATCCGAATGATATAGACGCAAATATCTTAACTCCTATCAATTTGGCAGTATTCTGGCTCATCATACCTTGTCCAGGAGGTCCAAATGGACAAGATTTGGGCGGCAGCATTTGTCCAAAGCGACTCTCTTTTGACTGAGGTCGAACCATAAGCCGAGCATCCAGAATTGCCAATGTCGTCAAATGATACAGATGCAAATATCTTTACTCCTATCAATGTGATAGGATTCTCCCTTATCATACCTTGTCCAGGAGGTCCAAATGTACAAGATTTGTGCGGTAGCACTTTTCCAAAGCGACTCTCTTTGGACTCAGGTCGAATCATAAGCCGGAGCATCCAGAATTGCCAATGTCGTACAATGAAACAGATGCAAATATCTTTACTCCTATCAATGTGATAGGATTCTGCCTTATCATACCTTGTCCAGGAGGTCCAAATGCACAAGATTTGGGAGTCAGCATTTCTCCAAACCGACTCTCTTTGGACTCAGGTCGATCCATATGCCGAAGTATCTAAAATTGCCGATGTTATCCGAATGATATAGACGCAAATATCTTAACTCCTATCAATTTGGCAGTATTCTGCCTCATCATACCTTGTCCAGGAGGTCCAAATGGACAAGATTTGGGCGGCAGCATTTGTCCAAAGCGACTCTCTTTGGACTGAGGTCGTACCATATGCCGAGCATCCAGAATTGCCAATGTCGTCCAATGATATAGATGCAAATATCTTCACTCCTATCAATTTGACAGGATTCTAGCCCATGGAATCTTGTCCAGGAGGTTCAAGTGTACAAGATTTGTGCACTAACACTTGACAAAAGCGAATCTCTTTGGTCTCAGGTCGAATCATAAGCCGAGCATCCAGAATTGCCAATGTCGTCCAATGATATAGATGCAAATATCTTCACACCTATCAATTTGACAGGACCCTGGCTCATCGTATCTTGTCCAGGGGGTCCAAATGTACAAGTTTTGGGCGGCAGCACTTGCCCAAAGCGATTCTCTTCGAACTCAGGTCGAATCACATGGAGAAGTATCTAATATTGCCGATGTTATCCGAATGATATAGACGCAAATGTCTTAACTCCTATCAATTTGGCAGTATTCTGCCTCATCATACCTTGTCCAGGAGGTCCAAATGGACAAGATTTGGGCGGCAGCATTTGTCCAAAGCGACTCTCTTTTGACTGAGGTCGAACCATAAGCCGAGCATCCAGAATTGCCAATGTCGTCCAATTATGTAGATGCAAATATCTTCACTCCTATCAATTTGACAGGATTCTGGGTCATCGTATCTTGTCCAGGAGGTTCAAGGGTACAAGATTTGTGCGGTAGCACTTGTCCACGGAGACTGTCTTTGGACTCAGGTCGAATCATAAGCCGGAGCATCCAGAATTGCCAATGTCGTCCAATGATATAGATGCAAATACCTTTACTCCAAACAATTTGACAGGATTCTGCCTCATCATACCTTGTTCCCGAGGTCAAAATGCACAAGCTTTGGGCGGCAGCATTTGTCCAAACCGACTCTCTTTGGACTCAGGTCGAATCATAAGCCGGCGCATCCAGAATTGCCAATGTCGTCCAATTATATAGATGCAAATATCTTCACTCCTATCAATGTGTAGGATTCTGCCTCATCATACCTTGTCCAGGATGTCCAAGTGTACAAAAATTGTGCGGTAGCACTTGTCCAAAGCGACTCTCTTTGCTCTCAGGTCGAATCATAAGCCGAGCATCCAGAATTGCCAATGTCGTCCAATGATATAGATGCAAATATTTTTTTCTCCTATCAATGTGACAGGATTCTGTCTCATCATACCTTTTCCAGGAGGTCCAAATGCACAAGATTTGGGAGTCAGCATTTGTCCAAACTGACTCTCTTTGTACTCAGGTCGATCCATATACCGAGCATCCAGAATTCCCAATGACGTCCAATGATATAGATGCAAATATCTTCACTCCTCTCAATTTGACAGGATTCTAGCCCATGGAATCTTGTCCAGGCGGACCAAATGTACAAGATTTGTGCGGTAGGACTTGCCCAAAGCGACTCTCTTTGGCCTCCGGTCGAATCATATGCCGGAGCATCCAGAATTGCCAATGTCGTCCAATGATATAGATGCAAATATCTTTACTCCTATCAATGTGACAGGATTCTGCCTCATCATACCTTGTCCAGGATGTCCAAGTGTACAAAAATTGTGCGGTAGCACTTGTCCAAAGCGACTCTCTTTGCACTCAGGTCGAATCATAAGCCGAGCATCCAGAATTGCCAATGTCGTCCAATGATATAGATGCAAATATTTTTTTCTCCTATCAATGTGACAGGATTCTGTCTCATCATACCTTTTCCTGGAGGTCCAAATGCACAAGATTTGGGAGTCAGCATTTGTCCAAACCGACTCTCTTTGGACTCAGGTCGATTCATATGCCTAAGTATCTAAAATTGCCGATGTTATCCGAATGATATAGACGCAAATATCTTAACTCCTATCAATTTGGCAGTATTCTGCCTCATCATACCTTGTCCAGGAGGTCCAAATGTACAAGATTTGTGCGGTAGTACTTGTCCAAAGCGACTGCCTTTGGATTCAGGTCGAATCATAAGCCGGAGCATCCAGAATTGCCAATGTCGTCCAATGATATAGATGCAAATACCTGTACTCCAAACAATTTGACAGGATTCTGCCTCATCATACCTTGTTCCCGAGGTCAAAATGCACAAGCTTTGGGCGGCAGCATTTGTCCAAACCGACTCTCTTTGGACTCAGGTCGAATCATAAGCCGGCGCATCCAGAATTGCCAATGTCGTCCAATTATATAGATGCAAATATCTTCACTCCTATCAATGTGATAGGATTCTGCCTCATCATACCTTGTCCAGGATGTCCAAGTGTACAAAAATTGTGCGGTAGCACTTGTCCAAAGCGACTCTCTTTGCTCTCAGGTCGAATCATAAGCCGAGCATCCAGAATTGCCAATGTCGTCCAATGATATAGATGCAAATATTTTTTTCTCCTATCAATGTGACAGGATTCTGTCTCATCATACGTTTTCCAGGAGGTCCAAATGCACAAGATTTGGGAGTCAGCATTTGTCCAAACTGACTCTCTTTGTACTCAGGTCGATCCATATACCGAGCATCCAGAATTCCCAATGACGTCCAATGATATAGATGCAAATATCTTCACTCCTCTCAATTTGACAGGATTCTAGCCCATGGAATCTTGTCCAGGCGGACCAAATGTACAAGATTTGTGCGGTAGGACTTGCCCAAAGCGACTCTCTTTGGCCTCCGGTCGAATCATATGCCGGAGCATCCAGAATTGCCAATGTCGTCCAATGATATAGATGCAAATAGCTTCACTCCTATCAATTTTACAGGATTCTGGCTCAGCGTATCTTGTCCAGGAGGTTCAAGTGTACAAGATTTGTGCGGTAGCACTTTACAAAAGCGACTCTCTTTGGCCTCCGGTCGAATCATATGCCGGGGCATCCAGAATTGCCAATGTCGTCCAATGATATAGATGCAAATATCTTTACTCCTATCAATGTGACAGGATTCTGCCTCATCATACCTTGTCCAGGAGGTCCAAATGTACAAGATTTGGGACTCAGCATTTGTCCAAACCGACTCTCTTTGGACTCAAGTTGATTCATATGCCTAAGTATCTAAAATTGCCGATGTTATCCGAATGATATAGACGCAAATATCTTAACTCCTATCAATTTGGCAGTATTCTGCCTCATCATACCTTGTCCAGGAGGTCCAAATGGACAAGATTTGGGCGGCAGCATTTGTCCAAAGCGACTCTCTTTGGACTGAGGTCGAACCATATGCCGAGCATCCAGAATTGCCAATGTCGTCCAATGATATAGATGCAAATATCTTCACTCCTATCAATTTGACAGGATTCTAGCCCATGGAATCTTGTCCAGGAGGTTCAAGTGTACAAGATTTGTGCACTAACACTTGACAAAAGCGAATCTCTTTGGTCTCAGGTCGAATCATAAGCCGAGCATCCAGAATTGCCAATGTCGTCCAATGATATAGATGCAAATATCTTCACACCTATCAATTTGACAGGACCCTGACTCATCGTATCTTGTCCAGGGGGTCCAAATGTACAAGTTTTGGGCGGCAGCACTTGCCCAAAGCGATTCTCTTCGAACTCAGGTCGAATCACATGGAGAAGTATCTAATATTGCCGATGTTATCCGAATGATATAGACGCAAATATCTTAACTCCTATCAATTTGGCAGTATTCTGGCTCATCATACCTTGTCCAGGAGGTCCAAATGGACAAGATTTGGGCGGCAGCATTTGTCCAAAGCGACTCTCTTTTGACTGAGGTCGAACCATAAGCCGAGCATCCAGAATTGCCAATGGCGTCAAATGATACAGATGCAAATATCTTTACTCCTATCAATGTGATAGGATTCTCCCTTATCATACCTTGTCCAGGAGGTCCAAATGTACAAGATTTGTGCGGTAGCACTTTTCCAAAGCGACTCTCTTTGGTCTCAGGTCGAATCATAAGCCGAGCATCCAGAATTGCCAATGTCGTCCAATGATATAGATGCAAATATCTTCACACCTATCAATTTGACAGGACCCTGGCTCATCGTATCTTGTCCAGGGGGTCCAAATGTACAAGTTTTGGGCGGCAGCACTTGCCCAAAGCGATTCTCTTCGAACTCAGGTCGAATCACATGGAGAAGTATCTAATATTGCCGATGTTATCCGAATGATATAGACGCAAATGTCTTAACTCCTATCAATTTGGCAGTATTCTGCCTCATCATACCTTGTCCAGGAGGTCCAAATGGACAAGATTTGGGCGGCAGCACTTGACAAAAGCGAATCTCTTTGGACTCAGGTCGAATCATAAGCCGAGCATCCAGAATTGCCAATGTCGTCCAATGATATAGATGCAAATATCTTCACTCCTATCAATTCGACAGGATTCTGGCTCATCGTATCTTGTCCAGGAGGTTCAAGTGTACAAGATTTGTGCGGTAGCACTTGTCCACAGAGACTGTCTTTGGACTCAGGTCGAATCATAAGCCGGAGCATCCAGAATTGCCAATGTCGTCCAATGATATAGATGCAAATACCTTTACTCCTATCAATTTTACAGGATTCTGGCTGATCGTATCTTGTCCAGGAGGTTCAAGTGTACAAGATTTGTGCGGTAGCACTTGACAAAAGCGAATCTCTTTGGACTCAGGTCGAATCATAAGCCGAGCATCCAGAATTGCCAATGTCGTCCAATGATATAGATGCAAATATCTTCAAACCTATCAATTTGACAGGACTCTGGCTCATCGTATCTTGTCCAGGGGGTCCAAATGTACAAGTTTTGGGCGGTAGCACTTGCCCAAAGCGACTCTCTTTTGGCTGAGGTCGAACCATAAGCCGAGCATCCAGAATTGCCAATGTCGTACAATGATACAGATGCAAATATCTTTACTCCTATCAATGTGATAGGATTCTGCCTTATCATACCTTGTCCAGGAGGTCCAAATGCACAAGATTTGTGTAGTAGCACTTGTCCAAAGCGACTCCCTTTGGATTCAGGTCGAATCATAAGCCGAAGAATCCAAAATTGCCGATATTGCCAATGATATAGAGGCAAATATCCTCACTCCTATCAATTGTACAGCATTCTGCCTCGTCGTATCTTGCCCAAGAGGTTCAAATGTACAAGATTTGTGCGGTAGCACTTGACAAAAGCAAATCTCTTCGGACTCCGGTCGATTCATAAGCCGAAGTATTCAGAATTGCCAATGTCGTCCAATGATATAGCGGCAAATATCCTCACTCCTATCAATTTTACAGCATTCTGCCTCATCGTATCTTGTCCAGGGGGTTCAAATGTAAAAGATTTGTGCGGTAGCACTTGTCCAGACTGATTCTCTTTGGATTCAGGTCGAATCATACGCCGGATCTCCAGGATTGCCAATGTCGTCCAATGATATAGATGCAAATATCTTTACTCCTATCAATTTGCCAGGATTCTGCCTCATCGTATCTTGTCCAGGGGGTCCAAATGTACAAGATTTGTGCGGTAGTACTTGTCCAAACCGACTCGCTTTGGACTGAGGTCGAACCATAAGCCGAGCATCCAGAATTGCCAATGTCGTCCAATGATACAGATGCGAAAATCTTGACTCCTATCAATGTGATAGGATTCTGCCTCATGATATCTTGTCCAGGCGGACCAAATGTACAAGATGTGTGCAGTAGCACTTGTCCAAAGCGACTCTCTTTGGCCTCCGGTCGATTCATAAGCCGAAGCATCCAGAATTGCCAATGTCGTCCAATTATGTAGATGCAAATATCTTCACTCCAATCAATTTGACAGGATTCTGGGTCATCGTATCTTGTCCAGGAGGTTCAAGGGTACAAGATTTGTGCGGTAGCACTTATCCACGGAGACTGTCTTTGGACTCAGGTCGAATCATAAGCCGGAGCATCCAGAATTGCCAATGTCGTCCAATGATATAGATGCAAATACCTTTACTCCAAACAATTTGACAGGATTCTGCCTCATCATACCTTGTTCCCGAGGTCAAAATGCACAAGCTTTGGGCGGCAGCATTTGTCCAAACCGACTCTCTTTGGACTCAGGTCGAATCATAAGCCGGCGCATCCAGAATTGCCAATGTCGTCCAATTATATAGATGCAAATATCTTCACTCCTATCAATGTGTAGGATTCTGCCTCATCATACCTTGTCCAGGATGTCCAAGTGTACAAAAATTGTGCGGTAGCACTTGTCCAAAGCGACTCTCTTTGCTCTCAGGTCGAATCATAAGCCGAGCATCCAGAATTGCCAATGTCGTCCAATGATATAGATGCAAATATTTTTTTCTCCTATCAATGTGACAGGATTCTGTCTCATCATACCTTTTCCAGGAGGTCCAAATGCACAAGATTTGGGAGTCAGCATTTGTCCAAACTGACTCTCTTTTTGTACTCAGGTCGATCCATATACCGAGCATCCAGAATTCCCAATGACGTCCAATGATATAGATGCAAATATCTTCACTCCTCTCAATTTGACAGGATTCTAGCCCATGGAATCTTGTCCAGGCGGACCAAATGTACAAGATTTGTGCGGTAGGACTTGCCCAAAGCGACTCTCTTTGGCCTCCGGTCGAATCATATGCCGGAGCATCCAGAATTGCCAATGTCGTCCAATGATATAGATGCAAATATCTTTACTCCTATCAATGTGACAGGATTCTGCCTCATCATACCTTGTCCAGGATGTCCAAGTGTACAAAAATTGTGCGGTAGCACTTGTCCAAAGCGACTCTCTTTGCACTCAGGTCGAATCATAAGCCGAGCATCCAGAATTGCCAATGTCGTCCAATGATATAGATGCAAATATTTTTTTCTCCTATCAATGTGACAGGATTCTGTCTCATCATACCTTTTCCTGGAGGTCCAAATGCACAAGATTTGGGAGTCAGCATTTGTCCAAACCGACTCTCTTTGGACTCAGGTCGATTCATATGCCTAAGTATCTAAAATTGCCGATGTTATCCGAATGATATAGACGCAAATATCTTAACTCCTATCAATTTGGCAGTATTCTGCCTCATCATACCTTGTCCAGGAGGTCCAAATGTACAAGATTTGTGCGGTAGTACTTGTCCAAAGCGACTGCCTTTGGATTCAGGTCGAATCATAAGCCGGAGCATCCAGAATTGCCAATGTCGTCCAATGATATAGATGCAAATACCTGTACTCCAAACAATTTGACAGGATTCTGCCTCATCATCAATTGTTCCCGAGGTCAAAATGCACAAGCTTTGGGCGGCAGCATTTGTCCAAACCGACTCTCTTTGGACTCAGGTCGAATCATAAGCCGGAGCATCCAGAATTGCCAATGTCGTCCAATTATATAGATGCAAATATCTTCACTCCTATCAATGTGATAGGATTCTGCCTCATCATACCTTGTCCAGGATGTCCAAGTGTACAAAAATTGTGCGGTAGCACTTGTCCAAAGCGACTCTCTTTGCACTCAGGTCGAATCATAAGCCGAGCATCCAGAATTGCCAATGTCGTCCAATGATATAGATGCAAATATTTTTTTCTCCTATCAATGTGACAGGATTCTGTCTCATCATACCTTTTCCTGGAGGTCCAAATGCACAAGATTTGGGAGTCAGCATTTGTCCAAACCGACTCTCTTTGGACTCAGGTCGATTCATATGCCTAAGTATCTAAAATTGCCGATGTTATCCGAATGATATAGACGCAAATATCTTAACTCCTATCAATTTGGCAGTATTCTGCCTCATCATACCTTGTCCAGGAGGTCCAAATGGACAATATTTGGGCGGCAGCATTTGTCCAAAGCGACTCTCTTTGGACTGAGGTCGAACCATATGCCGAGCATCCAGAATTGCCAATGTCGTCCAATGATATAGATGCAAATATCTTCACTCCTATCAATTTGACAGGATTCTAGCCCATGGAATCTTGTCCAGGAGGTTCAAGTGTACAAGATTTGTGCACTAACACTTGACAAAAGCGAATCTCTTTGGTCTCAGGTCGAATCATAAGCCGAGCATCCAGAATTGCCAATGTCGTCCAATGATATAGATGCAAATATCTTCACACCTATCAATTTGACAGGACCCTGGCTCATCGTATCTTGTCCAGGGGGTCCAAATGTACAAGTTTTGGGCGGCAGCACTTGCCCAAAGCGATTCTCTTCGAACTCAGGTCGAATCACATGGAGAAGTATCTAATATTGCCGATGTTATCCGAATGATATAAACGCAAATATCTTAACTCCTATCAATTTGGCAGTATTCTGCCTCATCATACCTTGTCCAGGAGGTCCAAATGGACAAGATTTGGGCGGCAGCATTTGTCCAAAGCGACTCTCTTTTGACTGAGGTCGAACCATAAGCCGAGCATCCAGAATTGCCAATGTCGTCCAATGATACAGATGCAAAAATCTTTACTCCTATCAATGTGATAGGATTCTGCCTTATCATACCTTGTCCAGGAGGTCCAAATGTACAAGATTTGTGGGGTAGTACTTGTCCAAAGCGACTGTCTTTGGATTCAGGTCGAATCATAAGCCGGAGCATCCAGAATTGCCAATGTCGTACAATAGTATAGATGCAAATATCTTTTCTCCTATCAATTTGACAGGATTCTGCCTCATCATACCTTGTCCAGGAGGTTCAAATGTACAAGATTTGTGCGGTAGCACTTAACAAAGCGAATCTCTTTGGTCTCAGGTCGATCAATATGCCGAAGTAACAAAAATTGCCGATGTTATCCGAATGATATAGATGCAAATATCTTAACTCCTATCAAATTTCAAGGATTCTGCCTCATCATACCTTGTCCAGGAGGTCCAAATGTACAAGATTTGTGCAGTAGCACTTGACAAAAGCGAATCACTTTGTACTCAGTTCAATCCATAAGCCGAAGCATTCAGAATTGCCAATGTCGTCCAATGATATAGATGTAGTTATCTTTACTCCTATCAATGTGACAGGATTCTGCCTCATCATACCTTTTCCAGGAGGTCCAAATGTACAAGTTTTTTAGCGGCAGCATTTGTCCAAACCGACTCTCTTTGGACTCAGGTCGATCCATATGCCGAAGTAACCAAAATTGTCAATGTTATCCAAATGATATAGATGCAAATATCTTAACTCTTATCAATTTGCTAGGATTCTGCCTCATCATACCTTGTTCCGGAGGTTCAAATGTACAAGATTTGTGCGGTAGTACTTGTCCAAAGAGACTGTCTTTGGATTCAGGTCGAATCATATGCCGAGCATCCAGAATTGCCAATGTCGTCCAATGATATAGATGCAAATATCTTCACTCCTATCAATTTGACAGGATTCTAGCCCATGGAATCTTGTCCAGGAGGTTCAAGTGTACAAGATTTGTGCACTAACACTTGACAAAAGCGAATCTCTTTGGACTCAGGTCGATTCATATGCCTAAGTATCTAAAATTGCCGATGTTATCCGAATGATATAGACGCAAATATCTTAACTCCTATCAATTTGGCAGTATTCTGCCTCATCATACCTTGTCCAGGAGGTCCAAATGTACAAGATTTGTGCGGTAGTACTTGTCCAAAGCGACTGCCTTTGGATTCAGGTCGAATCATAAGCCGGAGCATCCAGAATTGCCAATGTCGTCCAATGATATAGATGCAAATACCTGTACTCCAAACAATTTGACAGGATTCTGCCTCATCATCAATTGTTCCCGAGGTCAAAATGCACAAGCTTTGGGCGGCAGCATTTGTCCAAACCGACTCTCTTTGGACTCAGGTCGAATCATAAGCCGGAGCATCCAGAATTGCCAATGTCGTCCAATTATATAGATGCAAATATCTTCACTCCTATCAATGTGATAGGATTCTGCCTCATCATACCTTGTCCAGGATGTCCAAGTGTACAAAAATTGTGCGGTAGCACTTGTCCAAAGCGACTCTCTTTGCACTCAGGTCGAATCATAAGCCGAGCATCCAGAATTGCCAATGTCGTCCAATGATATAGATGCAAATATTTTTTTCTCCTATCAATGTGACAGGATTCTGTCTCATCATACCTTTTCCTGGAGGTCCAAATGCACAAGATTTGGGAGTCAGCATTTGTCCAAACCGACTCTCTTTGGACTCAGGTCGATTCATATGCCTAAGTATCTAAAATTGCCGATGTTATCCGAATGATATAGACGCAAATATCTTAACTCCTATCAATTTGGCAGTATTCTGCCTCATCATACCTTGTCCAGGAGGTCCAAATGGACAAGATTTGGGCGGCAGCATTTGTCCAAAGCGACTCTCTTTGGACTGAGGTCGAACCATATGCCGAGCATCCAGAATTGCCAATGTCGTCCAATGATATAGATGCAAATATCTTCACTCCTATCAATTTGACAGGATTCTAGCCCATGGAATCTTGTCCAGGAGGTTCAAGTGTACAAGATTTGTGCACTAACACTTGACAAAAGCGAATCTCTTTGGTCTCAGGTCGAATCATAAGCCGAGCATCCAGAATTGCCAATGTCGTCCAATGATATAGATGCAAATATCTTCACACCTATCAATTTGACAGGACCCTGGCTCATCGTATCTTGTCCAGGGGGTCCAAATGTACAAGTTTTGGGCGGCAGCACTTGCCCAAAGCGATTCTCTTCGAACTCAGGTCGAATCACATGGAGAAGTATCTAATATTGCCGATGTTATCCGAATGATATAGACGCAAATATCTTAACTCCTATCAATTTGGCAGTATTCTGCCTCATCATACCTTGTCCAGGAGGTCCAAATGGACAAGATTTGGGCGGCAGCATTTGTCCAAAGCGACTCTCTTTTGACTGAGGTCGAACCATAAGCCGAGCATCCAGAATTGCCAATGTCGTCAAATGATACAGATGCAAATATCTTTACTCCTATCAATGTGATAGGATTCTCCTTTATCATACCTTGTCCAGGAGGTCCAAATGTACAAGATTTGTGCGGTAGCACTTTTCCAAAGCGACTCTCTTTGGACTCAGGTCGAATCATAAGCCGGAGCATCCAGAATTGCCAATGTCGTACAATGATACAGATGCAAATATCTTTACTCCTATCAATGTGATAGGATTCTGCCTTATCATACCTTGTCCAGGAGGTCCAAATGCACAAGATTTGGGAGTCAGCATTTCTCCAAACCGACTCTCTTTGGACTCAGGTCGACCCATATGCCGAAGTATCTAAAATTGCCGATGTTATCCGAATGATATAGACGCAAATATCTTAACTCCTATCAATTTGGCAGTATTCTGCCTCATCATACCTTGTCCAGGAGGTCCAAATGGACAAGATTTGGGCGGCAGCATTTGTCCAAAGCGACTCTCTTTTGACTGAGGTCGAACCATAAGCCGAGCATCCAGAATTGCCAATGTCGTCCAATGATACAGATGCAAAAATCTTTACTCCTATCAATGTGATAGGATTCTGCCTTATCATACCTTGTCCAGGAGGTCCAAATGTACAAGATTTGTGGGGTAGTACTTGTCCAAAGCGACTGTCTTTGGATTCAGGTCGAATCATAAGCCGGAGCATCCAGAATTGCCAATGTCGTCCAATAGTATAGATGCAAATATCTTTTCTCCTATCAATTTGACAGGATTCTGCCTCATCATACCTTGTCCAGGAGGTTCAAATGTACAAGATTTGTGCGGTAGCACTTAACAAAGCGAATCTCTTTGGTCTCAGGTCGATCAATATGCCGAAGTAACAAAAATTGCCGATGTTATCCGAATGATATAGATGCAAATATCTTAACTCCTATCAAATTTCAAGGATTCTGCCTCATCATACCTTGTCCAGGAGGTCCAAATGTACAAGATTTGTGCAGTAGCACTTGACAAAAGCGAATCACTTTGTACTCAGTTCAATCCATAAGCCGAAGCATTCAGAATTGCCAATGTCGTCCAATGATATAGATGTAGTTATCTTTACTCCTATCAATGTGACAGGATTCTGCCTCATCATACCTTTTCCAGGAGGTCCAAATGTACAAGTTTTTTAGCGGCAGCATTTGTCCAAACCGACTCTCTTTGGACTCAGGTCGATCCATATGCCGAAGTAACCAAAATTGTCAATGTTATCCAAATGATATAGATGCAAATATCTTAACTCTTATCAATTTGCTAGGATTCTGCCTCATCATACCTTGTTCCGGAGGTTCAAATGTACAAGATTTGTGCGGTAGTACTTGTCCAAAGAGACTGTCTTTGGATTCAGGTCGAATCATATGCCGAGCATCCAGAATTGCCAATGTCGTCCAATGATATAGATGCAAATATCTTCACTCCTATCAATTTGACAGGATTCTAGCCCATGGAATCTTGTCCAGGAGGTTCAAGTGTACAAGATTTGTGCACTAACACTTGACAAAAGCGAATCTCTTTGGTCTCAGGTCGAATCATAAGCCGAGCATCCAGAATTGCCAATGTCGTCCAATGATATAGATGCAAATATCTTCACACCTATCAATTTGACAGGACCCTGGCTCATCGTATCTTGTCCAAGGGGTCCAAATGTACAAGTTTTGGGCGGCAGCACTTGCCCAAAGCGATTCTCTTCGAACTCAGGTCGAATCACATGGAGAAGTATCTAATATTGCCGATGTTATCCGAATGATATAGACGCAAATATCTTAACTCCTATCAATTTGGCAGTATTCTGCCTCATCATACCTTGTCCAGGAGGTCCAAATGGACAAGATTTGGGCGGCAGCATTTGTCCAAAGCGACTCTCTTTTGACTGAGGTCGAACCATAAGCCGAGCATCCAGAATTGCCAATGTCGTCAAATGATACAGATGCAAATATCTTTACTCCTATCAATGTGATAGGATTCTCCCTTATCATACCTTGTCCAGGAGGTCCAAATGTACAAGATTTGTGCGGTAGCACTTTTCCAAAGCGACTCTCTTTGGACTCAGGTCGAATCATAAGCCGGAGCATCCAGAATTGCCAATGTCGTACAATGATACAGATGCAAATATCTTTACTCCTATCAATGTGATAGGATTCTGCCTTATCATACCTTGTCCAGGAGGTCCAAATGCACAAGATTTGGGAGTCAGCATTTCTCCAAACCGACTCTCTTTGGACTCAGGTCGACCCATATGCCGAAGTATCTAAAATTGCCGATGTTATCCGAATGATATAGACGCAAATATCTTAACTCCTATCAATTTGGCAGTATTCTGCCTCATCATACCTTGTCCAGGAGGTCCAAATGGACAAGATTTGGGCGGCAGCATTTGTCCAAAGCGACTCTCTTTTGACTGAGGTCGAACCATAAGCCGAGCATCCAGAATTGCCAATGTCGTCCAATGATACAGATGCAAAAATCTTGACTCCTATCAATGTGATAGGATTCTGCCTTATCATACCTTGTCCAGGAGGTCCAAATGTACAAGATTTGTGGGGTAGTACTTGTCCAAAGCGACTGTCTTTGGATTCAGGTCGAATCATAAGCCGGAGCATCCAGAATTGCCAATGTCGTCCAATAGTATAGATGCAAATATCTTTTCTCCTATCAATTTGACAGGATTCTGCCTCATCATACCTTGTCCAGGAGGTTCAAATGTACAAGATTTGTGCGGTAGCACTTAACAAAGCGAATCTCTTTGGTCTCAGGTCGATCAATATGCCGAAGTAACAAAAATTGCCGATGTTATCCGAATGATATAGATGCAAATATCTTAACTCCTATCAAATTTCAAGGATTCTGCCTCATCATACCTTGTCCAGGAGGTCCAAATGTACAAGATTTGTGCAGTAGCACTTGACAAAAGCGAATCACTTTGTACTCAGTTCAATCCATAAGCCGAAGCATTCAGAATTGCCAATGTCGTCCAATGATATAGATGTAGTTATCTTTACTCCTATCAATGTGACAGGATTCTGCCTCATCATACCTTTTCCAGGAGGTCCAAATGTACAAGTTTTTTAGCGGCAGCATTTGTCCAAACCGACTCTCTTTGGACTCAGGTCGATCCATATGCCGAAGTAACCAAAATTGTCAATGTTATCCAAATGATATAGATGCAAATATCTTAACTCTTATCAATTTGCTAGGATTCTGCCTCATCATACCTTGTTCCGGAGGTTCAAATGTACAAGATTTGTGCGGTAGTACTTGTCCAAAGAGACTGTCTTTGGATTCAGGTCGAATCATAAGCCGGAGCATCCAGAATTGCCAATGTCGTCCAATTATATAGATGCAAATACCTTTACTCCAAACAATTTGACAGGATTCTGTCTCATCATACCTTGTTCCGGAGGTCAAAATGCACAAGATTTGGGCGGCAGCATTTGTCCAAACCGACTCTCTTTGGACTCAGGTCGAATCATAGGCCGGAGCATCCAGAATTGCCAATGTCGTCCAATTATATAGATGCAAATATCTTCACTCCTATCAATGTGATAGGATTCTGCCTCATCATACCTTGTCCAGGATGTCCAAGTGTACAATAATTGTGCGGTAGCACTTGTCCAAAGCGACTCTCTTTGCACTCAGGTCGAATCATATGCCGGAGCATCCACAATCGCCAATGTCGTCCTATGATATAGATGCAAATATCTTAACTCCTATCAATTTGGCAGTATTCTGCCTCATCATACCTTGTCCAGGAGGTCCAAATGGACAAGATTTGGGCGGCAGCATTTGTCCAAAGCGACTCTCTTTTGACTGAGGTCGAACCATAAGCCGAGCATCCAGAATTGCCAATGTCGTCAAATGATACAGATGCAAATATCTTTACTCCTATCAATGTGATAGGATTCTCCCTTATCATACCTTGTCCAGGAGGTCCAAATGTACAAGATTTGTGCGGTAGCACTTTTCCAAAGCGACTCTCTTTGGACTCAGGTCGAATCATAAGCCGGAGCATCCAGAATTGCCAATGTCGTACAATGATACAGATGCAAATATCTTTACTCCTATCAATGTGATATGATTCTGCCTTATCATACCTTGTCCAGGAGGTCCAAATGCACAAGATTTGGGAGTCAGCATTTCTCCAAACCGACTCTCTTTGGACTAAGGTCGGTCCATATGCCGAAGTAACCAAAATTGTCGATGTTATCCAAATGATATAGATGCAAATATCTTAACTCCTATCAATTTGCTAGGATTCTGCCTCATCATACCTTGTTCCGGAGGTTCAAATGTACAAGATTTGTGCGGTAGCACTTAACAAAGCGAATCTCTTTGGTCTCAGGTCGATCAATATGCCGAAGTAACAAAAATTGCCGATGTTATCCGAATGATATAGATGCAAATATCTTAACTCCTATCAAATTTCAAGGATTCTGCCTCATCATACCTTGTCCAGGAGGTCCAAATGTACAAGATTTGTGCAGTAGCACTTGACAAAAGCGAATCACTTTGTACTCAGTTCAATCCATAAGCCGAAGCATTCAGAATTGCCAATGTCGTCCAATGATATAGATGTAGTTATCTTTACTCCTATCAATGTGACAGGATTCTGCCTCATCATACCTTTTCCAGGAGGTCCAAATGTACAAGTTTTTTAGCGGCAGCATTTGTCCAAACCGACTCTCTTTGGACTCAGGTCGATCCATATGCCGAAGTAACCAAAATTGTCAATGTTATCCAAATGATATAGATGCAAATATCTTAACTCTTATCAATTTGCTAGGATTCTGCCTCATCATACCTTGTTCCGGAGGTTCAAATGTACAAGATTTGTGCGGTAGTACTTGTCCAAAGAGACTGTCTTTGGATTCAGGTCGAATCATAAGCCGGAGCATCCAGAATTGCCAATGTCGTCCAATTATATAGATGCAAATACCTTTACTCCAAACAATTTGACAGGATTCTGTCTCATCATACCTTGTTCCGGAGGTCAAAATGCACAAGATTTGGGCGGCAGCATTTGTCTAAACCGACTCTCTTTGGACTCAGGTCGAATCATAGGCCGGAGCATCCAGAATTGCCAATGTCGTCCAATTATATAGATGCAAATATCTTCACTCCTATCAATGTGATAGGATTCTGCCTCATCATACCTTGTCCAGGATGTCCAAGTGTACAATAATTGTGCGGTAGCACTTGTCCAAAGCGACTCTCTTTGCACTCAGGTCGAATCATATGCCGGAGCATCCACAATCGCCAATGTCGTCCTATGATATAGATGCAAATATCTTCACTCCTATCAATTTGCCAGGATTCTGCCTCATCGTATCTTGTCCAGGGGGTCCAAATGTACAAGATTTGTGCGGTAGCACTTGTCCAAAGCGACTCGCTTTGGACTCAGGTCGAATCATAAGCCGAGCATCCAGAATTGCCAATGTCGTCCAATGATATAGATGCAAATATATTTACTCATATCCATGTGACAGGATTCTGTCTCATCATACCTTTTCCAGGAGGTCCAAATGCACAAGATTTGGGAGTCAGCATTTGTCCAAACCGACTCTCTTTGGACTCAGGTCGATCCATAAGCCGAAGCATTCAGAATTGCCATTGCCGTCCAATGATGTAGATGCAAATATCTTCACTCCTATCAATTTGACAGGATCCTGGGTCATCGTATCTTGTCCAGAAGGTCCAACTGTAGAAGATTTGTGCCGTTGGACTTGTCCAAAGTGACTCTTTTGGCCTCCGGTCGAATCATATTCCGGAGCATCCAGAATTGCCAATGTCGTCCAATGATGTAGACGCAAATATCTTAACTGCTATCAATTTGGCAGTATTCTGCCTCATCATACCTTGTCCAGGAGGTCCAAATGGACAAGATTTGGGCGGCAGCATTTGTCCAAAGCGACTCTCTTTGGACTGAGGTCGAACCATATGCCGAGCATCCAGAATTGCCAATGTCGTCCAATGATATAGATGCAAATATCTTCACTCCTATCAATTTGACAGGATTCTAGCCCATGGAATCTTATCCAGGAGGTTCAAGTGTACAAGATTTGTGCACTAACACTTGACAAAAGCGAATCTCTTTGGTCTCAGGTCGAATCATAAGCCGAGCATCCAGAATTGCCAATGTCGTCCAATGATATAGATGCAAATATCTTCACACCTATCAATTTGACAGGACCCTGGCTCATCGTATCTTGTCCAGGGGGTCCAAATGTACAAGTTTTGGGCGGCAGCACTTGCCCAAAGCGATTCTCTTCGAACTCAGGTCGAATCACATGGAGAAGTATCTAATATTGCCGATGTTATCCGAATGATATAGACGCAAATATCTTAACTCCTATCAATTTGGCAGTATTCTGCCTCATCATACCTTGTCCAGGAGGTCCAAATGGACAAGATTTGGGCGGCAGCATTTGTCCAAAGCGACTCTCTTTTGACTGAGGTCGAACCATAAGCCGAGCATCCAGAATTGCCAATGTCGTCAAATGATACAGATGCAAATATCTTTACTCCTACCAATGTGATAGGATTCTCCCTTATCATACCTTGTCCAGGAGGTCCAAATGTACAAGATTTGTGCGGTAGCACTTTTCCAAAGCGACTCTCTTTGGACTCAGGTCGAATCATAAGCCGGAGCATCCAGAATTGCCAATGTCGTACAATGATACAGATGCAAATATCTTTACTCCTATCAATGTGATATGATTCTGCCTTATCATACCTTGTCCAGGAGGTCCAGATGCACAAGATTTGGGAGTCAGCATTTCTCCAAACCGACTCTCTTTGGACTAAGGTCGGTCCATATGCCGAAGTAACCAAAATTGTCGATGTTATCCAAATGATATAGATGAAAATATCTTAACTCCTATCAATTTGCTAGGATTCTGCCTCATCATACCTTGTTCCGGAGGTCACAATGCACAAGATTTTGGCGGCAGCATTTGTCCAAAGCGACTCTCTTTGGACTGAGGTCGAACCATAAGCCGAGCATCCAGAATTGCCAATGTCGTCCAATGATACAGATGCAAAAATCTTGACTCCTATCAATGTGATAGGATTCTGCCTTATCATACCTTGTCCAGGAGGTCCAAATGTACAAGATTTGTGGGGTAGTACTTGTCCAAAGCGACTGTCTTTGGATTCAGGTCGAATCATAAGCCGGAGCATCCAGAATTGCCAATGTCGTCCAATAGTATAGATGCAAATATCTTTTCTCCTATCAATTTGACAGGATTCTGCCTCATCATACCTTGTCCAGGAGGTTCAAATGTACAAGATTTGTGCGGTAGCACTTAACAAAGCGAATCTCTTTGGTCTCAGGTCGATCAATATGCCGAAGTAACAAAAATTGCCGATGTTATCCGAATGATATAGATGCAAATATCTTAACTCCTATCAAATTTCAAGGATTCTGCCTCATCATACCTTGTCCAGGAGGTCCAAATGTACAAGATTTGTGCAGTAGCACTTGACAAAAGCGAATCACTTTGTACTCAGTTCAATCCATAAGCCGAAGCATTCAGAATTGCCAATGTCGTCCAATGATATAGATGTAGTTATCTTTACTCCAATCAATGTGACAGGATTCTGCCTCATCATACCTTGTTCCGGAGGTTCAAATGTACAAGATTTGTGCGGTAGTACTTTTCCAAAGAGACTGTCTTTGGATTCAGGTCGAATCATAAGCCGGAGCATCCAGAATTGCCAATGTCGTCCAATTATATAGATGCAAATACCTTTACTCCAAACAATTTGACAGGATTCTGTCTCATCATACCTTGTTCCGGAGGTCAAAATGCACAAGATTTGGGCGGCAGCATTTGTCTAAACCGACTCTCTTTGGACTCAGGTCGAATCATAGGCCGGAGCATCCAGAATTGCCAATGTCGTCCAATTATATAGATGCAAATATCTTCACTCCTATCAATGTGATAGGATTCTGCCTCATCATACCTTGTCCAGGATGTCCAAGTGTACAATAATTGTGCGGTAGCACTTGTCCAAAGCGACTCTCTTTGCACTCAGGTCGAATCATATGCCGGAGCATCCACAATCGCCAATGTCGTCCTATGATATAGATGCAAATATCTTAACTCCTATCAATTTGGCAGTATTCTGCCTCATCATACCTTGTCCAGGAGGTCCAAATGGACAAGATTTGGGCGGCAGCATTTGTCCAAAGCGACTCTCTTTTGACTGAGGTCGAACCATAAGCCGAGCATCCAGAATTGCCAATGTCGTCAAATGATACAGATGCAAATATCTTTACTCCTATCAATGTGATAGGATTCTCCCTTATCATACCTTGTCCAGGAGGTCCAAATGTACAAGATTTGTGCGGTAGCACTTTTCCAAAGCGACTCTCTTTGGACTCAGGTCGAATCATAAGCCGGAGCATCCAGAATTGCCAATGTCGTACAATGATACAGATGCAAATATCTTTACTCCTATCAATGTGATATGATTCTGCCTTATCATACCTTGTCCAGGAGGTCCAAATGCACAAGATTTGGGAGTCAGCATTTCTCCAAACCGACTCTCTTTGGACTAAGGTCGGTCCATATGCCGAAGTAACCAAAATTGTCGATGTTATCCAAATGATATAGATGCAAATATCTTAACTCCTATCAATTTGCTAGGATTCTGCCTCATCATACCTTGTTCCGGAGGTCACAATGCACAAGATTTTGGCGGCAGCATTTGTCCAAAGCGACTCTCTTGGACTGAGGTCGAACCATAAGCCGAGCATCCAGAATTGCCAATGTCGTCCAATGATACAGATGCAAAAATCTTGACTCCTATCAATGTGATAGGATTCTGCCTTATCATACCTTGTCCAGGAGGTCCAAATGTACAAGATTTGTGGGGTAGTACTTGTCCAAAGCGACTGTCTTTGGATTCAGGTCGAATCATAAGCCGGAGCATCCAGAATTGCCAATGTCGTCCAATAGTATAGATGCAAATATCTTTTCTCCTATCAATTTGACAGGATTCTGCCTCATCATACCTTGTCCAGGAGGTTCAAATGTACAAGATTTGTGCGGTAGCACTTAACAAAGCGAATCTCTTTGGTCTCAGGTCGATCAATATGCCGAAGTAACAAAAATTGCCGATGTTATCCGAATGATATAGATGCAAATATCTTAACTCCTATCAAATTTCAAGGATTCTGCCTCATCATACCTTGTCCAGGAGGTCCAAATGTACAAGATTTGTGCAGTAGCACTTGACAAAAGCGAATCACTTTGTACTCAGTTCAATCCATAAGCCGAAGCATTCAGAATTGCCAATGTCGTCCAATGATATAGATGTAGTTATCTTTACTCCTATCAATGTGACAGGATTCTGCCTCATCATACCTTTTCCAGGAGGTCCAAATGTACAAGTTTTTTAGCGGCAGCATTTGTCCAAACCGACTCTCTTTGGACTCAGGTCGATCCATATGCCGAAGTAACCAAAATTGTCAATGTTATCCAAATGATATAGATGCAAATATCTTAACTCTTATCAATTTGCTAGGATTCTGCCTCATCATACCTTGTTCCGGAGGTTCAAATGTACAAGATTTGTGCGGTAGTACTTGTCCAAAGAGACTGTCTTTGGATTCAGGTCGAATCATAAGCCGGAGCATCCAGAATTGCCAATGTCGTCCAATTATATAGATGCAAATACCTTTACTCCAAACAATTTGACAGGATTCTGTCTCATCATACCTTGTTCCGGAGGTCAAAATGCACAAGATTTGGGCGGCAGCATTTGTCCAAACCGACTCTCTTTGGACTCAGGTCGAATCATAGGCCGGAGCATCCAGAATTGCCAATGTCGTCCAATTATATAGATGCAAATATCTTCACTCCTATCAATGTGATAGGATTCTGCCTCATCATACCTTGTCCAGGATGTCCAAGTGTACAATAATTGTGCGGTAGCACTTGTCCAAAGCGACTCTCTTTGCACTTAGGTCGAATCATATGCCGGAGCATCCACAATCGCCAATGTCGTCCTATGATATAGATGCAAATATCTTAACTCCTATCAATTTGGCAGTATTCTGCCTCATCATACCTTGTCCAGGAGGTCCAAATGGACAAGATTTGGGCGGCAGCATTTGTCCAAAGCGACTCTCTTTTGACTGAGGTCGAACCATAAGCCGAGCATCCAGAATTGCCAATGTCGTCAAATGATACAGATGCAAATATCTTTACTCCTATCAATGTGATAGGATTCTCCCTTATCATACCTTGTCCAGGAGGTCCAAATGTACAAGATTTGTGCGGTAGCACTTTTCCAAAGCGACTCTCTTTGGACTCAGGTCGAATCATAAGCCGGAGCATCCAGAATTGCCAATGTCGTACAATGATACAGATGCAAATATCTTTACTCCTATCAATGTGATATGATTCTGCCTTATCATACCTTGTCCAGGAGGTCCAAATGCACAAGATTTGGGAGTCAGCATTTCTCCAAACCGACTCTCTTTGGACTAAGGTCGGTCCATATGCCGAAGTAACCAAAATTGTCGATGTTATCCAAATGATATAGATGCAAATATCTTAACTCCTATCAATTTGCTAGGATTCTGCCTCATCATACCTTGTTCCGGAGGTTCAAATGTACAAGATTTGTGCGGTAGCACTTAACAAAGCGAATCTCTTTGGTCTCAGGTCGATCAATATGCCGAAGTAACAAAAATTGCCGATGTTATCCGAATGATATAGATGCAAATATCTTAACTCCTATCAAATTTCAAGGATTCTGCCTCATCATACCTTGTCCAGGAGGTCCAAATGTACAAGATTTGTGCAGTAGCACTTGACAAAAGCGAATCACTTTGTACTCAGTTCAATCCATAAGCCGAAGCATTCAGAATTGCCAATGTCGTCCAATGATATAGATGTAGTTATCTTTACTCCTATCAATGTGACAGGATTCTGCCTCATCATACCTTTTCCAGGAGGTCCAAATGTACAAGTTTTTTAGCGGCAGCATTTGTCCAAACCGACTCTCTTTGACTCAGGTCGATCCATATGCCGAAGTAACCAAAATTGTCAATGTTATCCAAATGATATAGATGCAAATATCTTAACTCTTATCAATTTGCTAGGATTCTGCCTCATCATACCTTGTTCCGGAGGTTCAAATGTACAAGATTTGTGCGGTAGTACTTGTCCAAAGAGACTGTCTTTGGATTCAGGTCGAATCATAAGCCGGAGCATCCAGAATTGCCAATGTCGTCCAATTATATAGATGCAAATACCTTTACTCCAAACAATTTGACAGGATTCTGTCTCATCATACCTTGTTCCGGAGGTCAAAATGCACAAGATTTGGGCGGCAGCATTTGTCTAAACCGACTCTCTTTGGACTCAGGTCGAATCATAGGCCGGAGCATCCAGAATTGCCAATGTCGTCCAATTATATAGATGCAAATATCTTCACTCCTATCAATGTGATAGGATTCTGCCTCATCATACCTTGTCCAGGATGTCCAAGTGTACAATAATTGTGCGGTAGCACTTGTCCAAAGCGACTCTCTTTGCACTCAGGTCGAATCATATGCCGGAGCATCCACAATCGCCAATGTCGTCCTATGATATAGATGCAAATATCTTCACTCCTATCAATTTGCCAGGATTCTGCCTCATCGTATCTTGTCCAGGGGGTCCAAATGTACAAGATTTGTGCGGTAGCACTTGTCCAAAGCGACTCGCTTTGGACTCAGGTCGAATCATAAGCCGAGCATCCAGAATTGCCAATGTCGTCCAATGATATAGATGCAAATATCTTCACACCTATCAATTTGACAGGACCCTGGCTCATCGTATCTTGTCCAGGGGGTCCAAATGTACAAGTTTTGGGCGGCAGCACTTGCCCAAAGCGATTCTCTTCGAACTCAGGTCGAATCACATGGAGAAGTATCTAATATTGCCGATGTTATCCGAATGATATAGACGCAAATATCTTAACTCCTATCAATTTGGCAGTATTCTGCCTCATCATACCTTGTCCAGGAGGTCCAAATGGACAAGATTTGGGCGGCAGCATTTGTCCAAAGCGACTCTCTTTTGACTGAGGTCGAACCATAAGCCGAGCATCCAGAATTGCCAATGTCGTCAAATGATACAGATGCAAATATCTTTACTCCTATCAATGTGATAGGATTCTCCCTTATCATACCTTGTCCAGGAGGTCCAAATGTACAAGATTTGTGCGGTAGCACTTTTCCAAAGCGACTCTCTTTGGACTCAGGTCGAATCATAAGCCGGAGCATCCAGAATTGCCAATGTCGTACAATGATACAGATGCAAATATCTTTACTCCTATCAATGTGATATGATTCTGCCTTATCATACCTTGTCCAGGAGGTCCAAATGCACAAGATTTGGGAGTCAGCATTTCTCCAAACCGACTCTCTTTGGACTAAGGTCGGTCCATATGCCGAAGTAACCAAAATTGTCGATGTTATCCAAATGATATAGATGAAAATATCTTAACTCCTATCAATTTGCTAGGATTCTGCCTCATCATACCTTGTTCCGGAGGTCACAATGCACAAGATTTTGGCGGCAGCATTTGTCCAAAGCGACTCTCTTTGGACTGAGGTCGAACCATAAGCCGAGCATCCAGAATTGCCAATGTCGTCCAATGATACAGATGCAAAAATCTTGACTCCTATCAATGTGATAGGATTCTGCCTTATCATACCTTGTCCAGGAGGTCCAAATGTACAAGATTTGTGGGGTAGTACTTGTCCAAAGCGACTGTCTTTGGATTCAGGTCGAATCATAAGCCGGAGCATCCAGAATTGCCAATGTCGTCCAATAGTATAGATGCAAATATCTTTTCTCCTATCAATTTGACAGGATTCTGCCTCATCATACCTTGTCCAGGAGGTTCAAATGTACAAGATTTGTGCGGTAGCACTTAACAAAGCGAATCTCTTTGGTCTCAGGTCGATCAATATGCCGAAGTAACAAAAATTGCCGATGTTATCCGAATGATATAGATGCAAATATCTTAACTCCTATCAAATTTCAAGGATTCTGCCTCATCATACCTTGTCCAGGAGGTCCAAATGTACAAGATTTGTGCAGTAGAACTTGACAAAAGCGAATCACTTTGTACTCAGTTCAATCCATAAGCCGAAGCATTCAGAATTGCCAATGTCGTCCAATGATATAGATGTAGTTATCTTTACTCCAATCAATGTGACAGGATTCTGCCTCATCATACCTTGTTCCGGAGGTTCAAATGTACAAGATTTGTGCGGTAGTACTTGTCCAAAGAGACTGTCTTTGGATTCAGGTCGAATCATAAGCCGGAGCATCCAGAATTGCCAATGTCGTCCAATTATATAGATGCAAATACCTTTACTCCAAACAATTTGACAGGATTCTGTCTCATCATACCTTGTTCCGGAGGTCAAAATGCACAAGATTTGGGCGGCAGCATTTGTCTAAACCGACTCTCTTTGGACTCAGGTCGAATCATAGGCCGGAGCATCCAGAATTGCCAATGTCGTCCAATTATATAGATGCAAATATCTTCACTCCTATCAATGTGATAGGATTCTGCCTCATCATACCTTGTCCAGGATGTCCAAGTGTACAATAATTGTGCGGTAGCACTTGTCCAAAGCGACTCTCTTTGCACTCAGGTCGAATCATATGCCGGAGCATCCACAATCGCCAATGTCGTCCTATGATATAGATGCAAATATCTTAACTCCTATCAATTTGGCAGTATTCTGCCTCATCATACCTTGTCCAGGAGGTCCAAATGGACAAGATTTGGGCGGCAGCATTTGTCCAAAGCGACTCTCTTTTGACTGAGGTCGAACCATAAGCCGAGCATCCAGAATTGCCAATGTCGTCAAATGATACAGATGCAAATATCTTTACTCCTATCAATGTGATAGGATTCTCCCTTATCATACCTTGTCCAGGAGGTCCAAATGTACAAGATTTGTGCGGTAGCACTTTTCCAAAGCGACTCTCTTTGGACTCAGGTCGAATCATAAGCCGGAGCATCCAGAATTGCCAATGTCGTACAATGATACAGATGCAAATATCTTTACTCCTATCAATGTGATATGATTCTGCCTTATCATACCTTGTCCAGGAGGTCCAAATGCACAAGATTTGGGAGTCAGCATTTCTCCAAACCGACTCTCTTTGGACTAAGGTCGGTCCATATGCCGAAGTAACCAAAATTGTCGATGTTATCCAAATGATATAGATGCAAATATCTTAACTCCTATCAATTTGCTAGGATTCTGCCTCATCATACCTTGTTCCGGAGGTCACAATGCACAAGATTTTGGCGGCAGCATTTGTCCAAAGCGACTCTCTTTGGACTGAGGTCGAACCATAAGCCGAGCATCCAGAATTGCCAATGTCGTCCAATGATACAGATGCAAAAATCTTGACTCCTATCAATGTGATAGGATTCTGCCTTATCATACCTTGTCCAGGAGGTCCAAATGTACAAGATTTGTGGGGTAGTACTTGTCCAAAGCGACTGTCTTTGGATTCAGGTCGAATCATAAGCCGGAGCATCCAGAATTGCCAATGTCGTCCAATAGTATAGATGCAAATATCTTTTCTCCTATCAATTTGACAGGATTCTGCCTCATCATACCTTGTCCAGGAGGTTCAAATGTACAAGATTTGTGCGGTAGCACTTAACAAAGCGAATCTCTTTGGTCTCAGGTCGATCAATATGCCGAAGTAACAAAAATTGCCGATGTTATCCGAATGATATAGATGCAAATATCTTAACTCCTATCAAATTTCAAGGATTCTGCCTCATCATACCTTGTCCAGGAGGTCCAAATGTACAAGATTTGTGCAGTAGCACTTGACAAAAGCGAATCACTTTGTACTCAGTTCAATCCATAAGCCGAAGCATTCAGAATTGCCAATGTCGTCCAATGATATAGATGTAGTTATCTTTACTCCTATCAATGTGACAGGATTCTGCCTCATCATACCTTTTCCAGGAGGTCCAAATGTACAAGTTTTTTAGCGGCAGCATTTGTCCAAACCGACTCTCTTCGGACTCAGGTCGATCCATATGCCGAAGTAACCAAAATTGTCAATGTTATCCAAATGATATAGATGCAAATATCTTAACTCTTATCAATTTGCTAGGATTCTGCCTCATCATACCTTGTTCCGGAGGTTCAAATGTACAAGATTTGTGCGGTAGTACTTGTCCAAAGAGACTGTCTTTGGATTCAGGTCGAATCATAAGCCGGAGCATCCAGAATTGCCAATGTCGTCCAATTATATAGATGCAAATACCTTTACTCCAAACAATTTGACAGGATTCTGTCTCATCATACCTTGTTCCGGAGGTCAAAATGCACAAGATTTGGGCGGCAGCATTTGTCCAAACCGACTCTCTTTGGACTCAGGTCGAATCATAGGCCGGAGCATCCAGAATTGCCAATGTCGTCCAATTATATAGATGCAAATATCTTCACTCCTATCAATGTGATAGGATTCTGCCTCATCATACCTTGTCCAGGATGTCCAAGTGTACAATAATTGTGCGGTAGCACTTGTCCAAAGCGACTCTCTTTGCACTCAGGTCGAATCATATGCCGGAGCATCCACAATCGCCAATGTCGTCCTATGATATAGATGCAAATATCTTCACTCCTATCAATTTGCCAGGATTCTGCCTCATCGTATCTTGTCCAGGGGGTCCAAATGTACAAGATTTGTGCGGTAGCACTTGTCCAAAGCGACTCGCTTTGGACTCAGGTCGAATCATAAGCCGAGCATCCAGAATTGCCAATGTCGTCCAATGATATAGATGCAAATATATTTACTCATATCCATGTGACAGGATTCTGTCTCATCATACCTTTTCCAGGAGGTCCAAATGCACAAGATTTGGGAGTCAGCATTTGTCCAAACCGACTCTCTTTGGACTCAGGTCGATCCATAAGCCGAAGCATTCAGAATTGCCATTGCCGTCCAATGATGTAGAAGCAAATATCTTCACTCCTATCAATTTGACAGGATCCTGGGTCATCGTATCTTGTCCAGAAGGTCCAACTGTAGAAGATTTGTGCCGTTGGACTTGTCCAAAGTGACTCTTTTGGCCTCCGGTCGAATCATATTCCGGAGCATCCAGAATTGCCAATGTCGTCCAATGATGTAGACGCAAATATCTTAACTGCTATCAATTTGGCAGTATTCTGCCTCATCATACCTTGTCCAGGAGGTCCAAATGGACAAGATTTGGGCGGCAGCATTTGTCCAAAGCGACTCTCTTTGGACTGAGGTCGAACCATATGCCGAGCATCCAGAATTGCCAATGTCGTCCAATGATATAGATGCAAATATCTTCACTCCTATCAATTTGACAGGATTCTAGCCCATGGAATCTTATCCAGGAGGTTCAAGTGTACAAGATTTGTGCACTAACACTTGACAAAAGCGAATCTCTTTGGTCTCAGGTCGAATCATAAGCCGAGCATCCAGAATTGCCAATGTCGTCCAATGATATAGATGCAAATATCTTCACACCTATCAATTTGACAGGACCCTGGCTCATCGTATCTTGTCCAGGGGGTCCAAATGTACAAGTTTTGGGCGGCAGCACTTGCCCAAAGCGATTCTCTTCGAACTCAGGTCGAATCACATGGAGAAGTATCTAATATTGCCGATGTTATCCGAATGATATAGACGCAAATGTCTTAACTCCTATCAATTTGGCAGTATTCTGCCTCATCATACCTTGTCCAGGAGGTCCAAATGGACAAGATTTGGGCGGCAGCATTTGTCCAAAGCGACTCTCTTTTGACTGAGGTCGAACCATAAGCCAAGCATCCAGAATTGCCAATGTCGTCAAATGATACAGATGCAAATATCTTTACTCCTATCAATGTGATAGGATTCTCCCTTATCATACCTTGTCCAGGAGGTCCAAATGTACAATATTTGTGCGGTAGCACTTTTCCAAAGCGACTCTCTTTGGACTCAGGTCGAATCATAAGCCGGAGCATCCAGAATTGCCAATGTCGTACAATGATACAGATGCAAATATCTTTACTCCTATCAATGTGATAGGATTCTGCCTTATCATACCTTGTCCAGGAGGTCCAAATGCACAAGATTTGGGAGTCAGCATTTCTCCAAACCGACTCTCTTTGGACTCAGGTCGATCCATATGCCGAAGTATCTAAAATTGCCGATGTTATCCGAATGATATAGACGCAAATGTCTTAACTCCTATCAATTTGGCAGTATTCTGCCTCATCATACCTTGTCCAGGATGTCCAAATGGACAAGATTTGGGCTTCAGCATTTGTCCAAAGCGATTCTCTTTGGACTGAGGTCGAACCATAAGCCGAGCATCCAGAATTGCCAATGTCGTCCAATGATATAGATGCAAATACCTTTACTCCTATCAATGTGACAGGATTCTGCCTCACCATACCTTTCGAGGAGGTCCAAATGTACAAGTTTTTGAGCGGCAGCATTTGTCCAAACCGACTCTTTTTGGCCTCAGGTCGATCCATATGCCGAAGTAACCAAAATTGTCGATGTTATCCAAATGATATAGATGCAAATATCTTAACTCTTATCAATTTGATAGGATTCTGCGTCATCATACCTTGTCCAGGAGGTCCAAATGTACAAGATTTGTGCAGTAGCACTTGACAAAAGCGAATCACTTTGTACTCAGTTCAATCCATAAGCCGAAGCATTCAGAATTGCCAATGTCGTCCAATGATATAGATGTAGTTATCTTTACTCCTATCAATGTGACAGGATTCTGCCTCATCATACCTTTTCCAGGAGGTCCAAATGTACAAGTTTTTTAGCGGCAGCCTTTGTCCAAACCGACTCTCTTTGGACTCAGGTCGATCCATATGCCGAAGTAACCAAAATTGTCAATGTTATCCAAATGATATAGATGCAAATATCTTAACTCTTATCAATTTGCTAGGATTCTGCCTCATCATACCTTGTTCCGGAGGTTAAAATGTACAAGATTTGTGCGGTAGTACTTGTCCAAAGCGACTGTCTTTGGATTCAGGTCGAATCATAAGCCGGAGCATCCAGAATTGCCAATGTCGTCCAATTATATAGATGAAAATACCTTTACTCCAAACAATTTGACAGGATTCTGTCTCATCATACCTTGTTCCGGAGGTCAAAATGCACAAGATTTGGGCGGCAGCATTTGTCCAAACCGACTCTCTTTGGACTCAGGTCGAATCATAGGCCGGAGCATCCAGAATTGCCAATGTCGTCCAGTTATATAGATGCAAATATCTTCACACCTATCAATGTGATAGGATTCTGCCTCATCATACCTTGTCCAGGATGTCCAAGTGTACAATAATTGTGCGGTAGCACTTGTCCAAAGCGACTCTCTTTGCACTCAGGTCGAATCATATGCCGGAGCATCCAGAATTGCCAATGTCGTCCAATGATATAGATGCAAATATCTTAACTCCAATCAATTTGACACGATTCTGCTTCATCGTACCTTTTCCAGGGGGTCCAAATGTACAAGATTTGTGCGGTAGCACTTGTCCAGACCGATTCTCTTTGGATTCAGGTCGAATCATACGCCGGATCCCCAGAATTGCCAATGTCGTCCAATGATGTAGATGCAAATATCTTCACTCATATCCATGTGACTGGATTCTGCCTCATCGTATCTTGTCCAGGGTGTCCAAATGTACAAGATTTGTGCGGTAGCACTTGTCCAAAGCGACTCTCTTTGGACTCAGGTCGAATCATAAGCCGGAGCATCCGGAATTGCCAATGTCGTCCAATGACATAGATGCAAATATCTTTACTGCTGTCAATTTCACAGGACTCTAGCCCATCGTATTTGTCCACGAGGTTCAAGTGTACAAGATTTGTGAGGTAGCACTTGACAAAAGCGAATCTCTTTGGACTCAGGTCGAATCATAAGCCGAGCATCCAGAATTGCCATTGTCGTCCAATGACATAGACGCAAATATCTTAACTCCTATCAATTTGGCAGTATTCTGCCTCATCATACCTTGTCCAGGAGGTCCAAATGGACAAGATTTGGGCGGCAGCATTTGTCCAAAGCGACTCTCTTTTGACTGAGGTCGAACCATAAGCCGAGCATCCAGAATTGCCAATGTCGTCAAATGATACAGATGCAAATATCTTTACTCCTATCAATGTGATAGGATTCTCCCTTATCATACCTTATCCAGGAGGTCCAAATGTACAAGATTTGTGCGGTAGCACTTTTCCAAAGCGACTCTCTTTGGACTCAGGTCGAATCATAAGCCGGAGCATCCAGAATTGCCAATGTCGTACAATGATACAGATGCAAATATCTTTACTCCTATCAATGTGATAGGATTCTGCCTTATCATACCTTGTCCAGGAGGTCCAAATGCACAAGATTTTGGAGTCAGCATTTCTCCAAACCGACTCTCTTTGGACTCAGGTCGATCCATATGCCAAAGTATCTAAAATTGCCGATGTTATCCGAATGATATAGACGCAAATGTCTTAACTCCTATCAATTTGGCAGTATTCTGCCTCATCATACCTTGTCCAGGATGTCCAAATGGACAAGATTTGGGCTTCAGCATTTGTCCAAAGCGACTCTCTTTGGACTGAGGTCGAACCATAAGCCGAGCATCCAGAATTGCCAATGTCGTCCAATGATATAGATGCAAATACCTTTACTCCTATCAATGTGACAGGATTCTGCCTCATCATACCTTGTTCCGGAGGTCAAAATGCACAAGATTTGGGCGGCAGGATTTGTCCAAACCGACTCTCTTTGGACTCAGGTCGAATCATAGGCCGGAGCATCCAGAATTGCCAATGTCGTCCAGTTATATAGATGCAAATATCTTCACACCTATCAATGTGATAGGATTCTGCCTCATCATACCTTGTCCAGGATGTCCAAGTGTACAATAATTGTGCGGTAGCACTTGTCCAAAGCGACTCTCTTTGCACTCAGGTCGAATCATATGCCGGAGCATCCAGAATTGCCAATGTCGTCCAATGATATAGATGCAAATATCGTTACTCCTATCAATTTGCCAGGATTCTGCCTCATCGTATCTTGTCCAGGGGGTCCAAATGTACAAGATTTGTGCGGTAGCATTTGTACAAAGGGACTCTCTTTGGACTAAGGTCGGTCCATATGCCGAAGTAACCAAAATTGTCGATGTTATCCAAATGATATAGATGCAAATATCTTAACTCCTATCAATTTGCTAGGATTCTGCCTCATCATACCTTGTTCCGGAGGTCACAATGCACAAGATTTTGGCGGCAGCATTTGTCCAAAGCGACTCTCTTTGGACTGAGGTCGAACCATAAGCCGAGCATCCAGAATTGCCAATGTCGTCCAATGATACAGATGCAAAAATCTTGACTCCTATCAATGTGATAGGATTCTGCCTTATCATACCTTGTCCAGGAGGTCCAAATGTACAAGATTTGTGCGGTAGCACTTGTCCAAAGCGACTCTCTTTGGCCTCCGGTCGAATCATATGCCGGAGCATCCAGAATTGCCAATGTCGTCCAATGATACAGATGCAAATATCTTTACTCCTATCAATGTGATAGGATTCTGCCACATCATATCTTGTCCAGGCGGACCAAATGTACAAGATTTGTGCGGTAGCACTTGTCCAAAGCGACTCTCTTTGGACACAGGTCGAATCATAAGCCGAGCATCCAAAATTGCCAATGTCGTCCAATGATATAGATAAAAATATCTTTACTCCTATCAATGTGATAGGATTCTGCCTCATCATACCTCGTCCAGGAGGTCCAAATGTACAAGATTTGTGTGGTAGCACTTGACAAAAGCGAATCTCTTTGGTCTCAGGTCGATCAATATGCCGAAGGAACAAAATTTGCCGATGTTATCCGAATGATATATATGCAAATATCTTAACTCCTATCAAATTTCAGGGATTCTGCCTCATACCTTGTCCAGGAGTTCCAAATGTACAAGATTTGTGCGGTAGTACTTGTCCAAAGCGACTGTCTTTGGATTCAGGTCGAATCATAAGCCGGAGCATCCAGAATTGCCAATGTCGTCCAATAGTATAGATGCAAATATCTTTACTCCTATCAATTTGACAGGATTCTGCCTCATCATACCTTGTCCAGGAGGTTCAAATGTACAAGATTTCTGCGGTAGCACTTAACAAAAGCGAATCTCTTTGGTCTCAGGTCGATCAATATGCCGAAGTAACAAAAATTGCCGATGTTATCCGAATGATATAGATGCAAATATCTTAACTCCTATCAAATTTCAAGGATTCTGCCTCATCATACCTTGTCCAGGAGGTCCAAATGTACAAGATTTGTGCAGTAGCACTTGACAAAAGCGAATCACTTTGTACTCAGTTCAATCCATAAGCCGAAGCATTCAGAATTGCCAATGTCGTCCAATGATATAGATGTAGTTATCTTTACTCCTATCAATTTCACAGGATTCTGGCTCAGCATATCTTGTCCAGGAGGTTCAAGTGTACAAGATTTGTGCGGTAGCACTTGACAAAAGCGACTCTCTTTGGCCTCCGGTCGAATCATATGCCGGAGCATCCAGAATTGCCAATGTCGTCAAATAATATAGATGCAAATATCTTTACTCCTATCAATGTGATAGGATTCTGCCTCATCATACCTTTTCCAGGAGGTCCAAATGCACAAGATGTGGGCGGCAGCATTTGTCCAAACCGACTCTCTTTGGACTCAGGTCGATCCATATGCCGCAGTAACAAAAATTGCCGATGTTATCCGAATGATATAGATGCAAATATCTGACTCCTATCAATTTTCAAAGATTCTGCCTCATCATACCTTGTTCCGGAGGTTCAAATGAACAAGATTTGTGCGGTAGTACTTGTCCACTGTGAGTGTCGTTGGATTCAGGTCGAATCATAAGCCGGATCCCCAGGATTGCCAATGCCGTCCAATGATATAGATGCAAATATCTTCACTCCTATCAATGTGACAGGATTCTGTCTCATCATACCTTTTCCAGGAGGTCCAAATGCACAAGATTTTGGAGTCAGCATTTGTCCAAACCGACTCTCTTTGGACTCAGGTCGATCCATATGCCGAAGTATCTAAAATTGCCGATGTTATCCGAATGATATAGACGCAAATATCTTAACTCCTATCAATTTGGCAGTATTCTGCCTCATCATACCTTGTCCAGGAGGTCCAAATGGACAAGATTTGGGCGGCAGCATTTGTCTAAAGCGACTCTCTTTGGACTCAGGTCGATCCATATACCGATGTATCAAAAATTGCCGATGTTATCCGAATGATATAGATGCAAATATCTTAAATAGAAGCATTCAGATTTGCCAATGTCGTCCAATGATATAGATGCAAATATCTTCACTCCTATCAATGTGATAGGATTCTGCCTCATCATACCTTGTCCAGGATGTCCAAGTGTACAATAATTGTGCGGTAGCACTTGTCCAAAGCGACTCTCTTTGCACTCAGGTCGAATCATATGCCGGAGCATCCACAATCGCCAATGTCGTCCTATGATATAGATGCAAATATCTTAACTCCTATCAATTTGGCAGTATTCTGCCTCATCATACCTTGTCCAGGAGGTCCAAATGGACAAGATTTGGGCGGCAGCATTTGTCCAAAGCGACTCTCTTTTGACTGAGGTCGAACCATAAGCCGAGCATCCAGAATTGCCAATGTCGTCAAATGATACAGATGCAAATATCTTTACTCCTATCAATGTGATAGGATTCTCCCTTATCATACCTTGTCCAGGAGGTCCAAATGTACAAGATTTGTGCGGTAGCACTTTTCCAAAGCGACTCTCTTTGGACTCAGGTCGAATCATAAGCCGGAGCATCCAGAATTGCCAATGTCGTACAATGATACAGATGCAAATATCTTTACTCCTATCAATGTGATATGATTCTGCCTTATCATACCTTGTCCAGGAGGTCCAAATGCACAAGATTTGGGAGTCAGCATTTCTCCAAACCGACTCTCTTTGGACTAAGGTCGGTCCATATGCCGAAGTAACCAAAATTGTCGATGTTATCCAAATGATATAGATGCAAATATCTTAACTCCTATCAATTTGCTAGGATTCTGCCTCATCATACCTTGTTCCGGAGGTCACAATGCACAAGATTTTGGCGGCAGCATTTGTCCAAAGCGACTCTCTTTGGACTGAGGTCGAACCATAAGCCGAGCATCCAGAATTGCCAATGTCGTCCAATGATACAGATGCAAAAATCTTGACTCCTATCAATGTGATAGGATTCTGCCTTATCATACCTTGTCCAGGAGGTCCAAATGTACAAGATTTGTGGGGTAGTACTTGTCCAAAGCGACTGTCTTTGGATTCAGGTCGAATCATAAGCCGGAGCATCCAGAATTGCCAATGTCGTCCAATAGTATAGATGCAAATATCTTTTCTCCTATCAATTTGACAGGATTCTGCCTCATCATACCTTGTCCAGGAGGTTCAAATGTACAAGATTTGTGCGGTAGCACTTAACAAAGCGAATCTCTTTGGTCTCAGGTCGATCAATATGCCGAAGTAACAAAAATTGCCGATGTTATCCGAATGATATAGATGCAAATATCTTAACTCCTATCAAATTTCAAGGATTCTGCCTCATCATACCTTGTCCAGGAGGTCCAAATGTACAAGATTTGTGCAGTAGCACTTGACAAAAGCGAATCACTTTGTACTCAGTTCAATCCATAAGCCGAAGCATTCAGAATTGCCAATGTCGTCCAATGATATAGATGTAGTTATCTTTACTCCTATCAATGTGACAGGATTCTGCCTCATCATACCTTTTCCAGGAGGTCCAAATGTACAAGTTTTTTAGCGGCAGCATTTGTCCAAACCGACTCTCTTTGGACTCAGGTCGATCCATATGCCGAAGTAACCAAAATTGTCAATGTTATCCAAATGATATAGATGCAAATATCTTAACTCTTATCAATTTGCTAGGATTCTGCCTCATCATACCTTGTTCCGGAGGTTCAAATGTACAAGATTTGTGCGGTAGTACTTGTCCAAAGAGACTGTCTTTGGATTCAGGTCGAATCATAAGCCGGAGCATCCAGAATTGCCAATGTCGTCCAATTATATAGATGCAAATACCTTTACTCCAAACAATTTGACAGGATTCTGTCTCATCATACCTTGTTCCGGAGGTCAAAATGCACAAGATTTGGGCGGCAGCATTTGTCCAAACCGACTCTCTTTGGACTCAGGTCGAATCATAGGCCGGAGCATCCAGAATTGCCAATGTCGTCCAATTATATAGATGCAAATATCTTCACTCCTATCAATGTGATAGGATTCTGCCTCATCATACCTTGTCCAGGATGTCCAAGTGTACAATAATTGTGCGGTAGCACTTGTCCAAAGCGACTCTCTTTGCACTCAGGTCGAATCATATGCCGGAGCATCCACAATCGCCAATGTCGTCCTATGATATAGATGCAAATATCTTCACTCCTATCAATTTGCCAGGATTCTGCCTCATCGTATCTTGTCCAGGGGGTCCAAATGTACAAGATTTGTGCGGTAGCACTTGTCCAAAGCGACTCGCTTTGGACTCAGGTCGAATCATAAGCCGAGCATCCAGAATTGCCAATGTCGTCCAATGATATAGATGCAAATATATTTACTCATATCCATGTGACAGGATTCTGTCTCATCATACCTTTTCCAGGAGGTCCAAATGCACAAGATTTGGGAGTCAGCATTTGTCCAAACCGACTCTCTTTGGACTCAGGTCGATCCATAAGCCGAAGCATTCAGAATTGCCATTGCCGTCCAATGATGTAGAAGCAAATATCTTCACTCCTATCAATTTGACAGGATCCTGGGTCATCGTATCTTGTCCAGAAGGTCCAACTGTAGAAGATTTGTGCCGTTGGACTTGTCCAAAGTGACTCTTTTGGCCTCCGGTCGAATCATATTCCGGAGCATCCAGAATTGCCAATGTCGTCCAATGATGTAGACGCAAATATCTTAACTGCTATCAATTTGGCAGTATTCTGCCTCATCATACCTTGTCCAGGAGGTCCAAATGGACAAGATTTGGGCGGCAGCATTTGTCCAAAGCGACTCTCTTTGGACTGAGGTCGAACCATATGCCGAGCATCCAGAATTGCCAATGTCGTCCAATGATATAGATGCAAATATCTTCACTCCTATCAATTTGACAGGATTCTAGCCCATGGAATCTTATCCAGGAGGTTCAAGTGTACAAGATTTGTGCACTAACACTTGACAAAAGCGAATCTCTTTGGTCTCAGGTCGAATCATAAGCCGAGCATCCAGAATTGCCAATGTCGTCCAATGATATAGATGCAAATATCTTCACACCTATCAATTTGACAGGACCCTGGCTCATCGTATCTTGTCCAGGGGGTCCAAATGTACAAGTTTTGGGCGGCAGCACTTGCCCAAAGCGATTCTCTTCGAACTCAGGTCGAATCACATGGAGAAGTATCTAATATTGCCGATGTTATCCGAATGATATAGACGCAAATGTCTTAACTCCTATCAATTTGGCAGTATTCTGCCTCATCATACCTTGTCCAGGAGGTCCAAATGGACAAGATTTGGGCGGCAGCATTTGTCCAAAGCGACTCTCTTTTGACTGAGGTCGAACCATAAGCCAAGCATCCAGAATTGCCAATGTCGTCAAATGATACAGATGCAAATATCTTTACTCCTATCAATGTGATAGGATTCTCCCTTATCATACCTTGTCCAGGAGGTCCAAATGTACAATATTTGTGCGGTAGCACTTTTCCAAAGCGACTCTCTTTGGACTCAGGTCGAATCATAAGCCGGAGCATCCAGAATTGCCAATGTCGTACAATGATACAGATGCAAATATCTTTACTCCTATCAATGTGATAGGATTCTGCCTTATCATACCTTGTCCAGGAGGTCCAAATGCACAAGATTTGGGAGTCAGCATTTCTCCAAACCGACTCTCTTTGGACTCAGGTCGATCCATATGCCGAAGTATCTAAAATTGCCGATGTTATCCGAATGATATAGACGCAAATGTCTTAACTCCTATCAATTTGGCAGTATTCTGCCTCATCATACCTTGTCCAGGATGTCCAAATGGACAAGATTTGGGCTTCAGCATTTGTCCAAAGCGATTCTCTTTGGACTGAGGTCGAACCATAGGCCGAGCATCCAGAATTGCCAATGTCGTCCAATGATATAGATGCAAATACCTTTACTCCTATCAATGTGACAGGATTCTGCCTCACCATACCTTTCGAGGAGGTCCAAATGTACAAGTTTTTGAGCGGCAGCATTTGTCCAAACCGACTCTTTTTGGCCTCAGGTCGATCCATATGCCGAAGTAACCAAAATTGTCGATGTTATCCAAATGATATAGATGCAAATATCTTAACTCTTATCAATTTGATAGGATTCTGCGTCATCATACCTTGTCCAGGAGGTCCAAATGTACAAGATTTGTGCAGTAGCACTTGACAAAAGCGAATCACTTTGTACTCAGTTCAATCCATAAGCCGAAGCATTCAGAATTGCCAATGTCGTCCAATGATATAGATGTAGTTATCTTTACTCCTATCAATGTGACAGGATTCTGCCTCATCATACCTTTTCCAGGAGGTCCAAATGTACAAGTTTTTTAGCGGCAGCCTTTGTCCAAACCGACTCTCTTTGGACTCAGGTCGATCCATATGCCGAAGTAACCAAAATTGTCAATGTTATCCAAATGATATAGATGCAAATATCTTAACTCTTATCAATTTGCTAGGATTCTGCCTCATCATACCTTGTTCCGGAGGTTAAAATGTACAAGATTTGTGCGGTAGTACTTGTCCAAAGCGACTGTCTTTGGATTCAGGTCGAATCATAAGCCGGAGCATCCAGAATTGCCAATGTCGTCCAATTATATAGATGAAAATACCTTTACTCCAAACAATTTGACAGGATTCTGTCTCATCATACCTTGTTCCGGAGGTCAAAATGCACAAGATTTGGGCGGCAGCATTTGTCCAAACCGACTCTCTTTGGACTCAGGTCGAATCATAGGCCGGAGCATCCAGAATTGCCAATGTCGTCCAGTTATATAGATGCAAATATCTTCACACCTATCAATGTGATAGGATTCTGCCTCATCATACCTTGTCCAGGATGTCCAAGTGTACAATAATTGTGCGGTAGCACTTGTCCAAAGCGACTCTCTTTGCACTCAGGTCGAATCATATGCCGGAGCATCCAGAATTGCCAATGTCGTCCAATGATATAGATGCAAATATCTTAACTCCAATCAATTTGACACGATTCTGCTTCATCGTACCTTTTCCAGGGGGTCCAAATGTACAAGATTTGTGCGGTAGCACTTGTCCAGACCGATTCTCTTTGGATTCAGGTCGAATCATACGCCGGATCCCCAGAATTGCCAATGTCGTCCAATGATGTAGATGCAAATATCTTCACTCATATCCATGTGACTGGATTCTGCCTCATCGTATCTTGTCCAGGGGGTCCAAATGTACAAGATTTGTGCGGTAGCACTTGTCCAAAGCGACTCTCTTTGGACTCAGGTCGAATCATAAGCCGGAGCATCCGGAATTGCCAATGTCGTCCAATGACATAGATGCAAATATCTTTACTGCTGTCAATTTCACAGGACTCTAGCCCATCGTATTTGTCCACGAGGTTCAAGTGTACAAGATTTGTGAGGTAGCACTTGACAAAAGCGAATCTCTTTGGACTCAGGTCGAATCATAAGCCGAGCATCCAGAATTGCCATTGTCGTCCAATGACATAGACGCAAATATCTTAACTCCTATCAATTTGGCAGTATTCTGCCTCATCATACCTTGTCCAGGAGGTCCAAATGGACAAGATTTGGGCGGCAGCATTTGTCCAAAGCGACTCTCTTTTGACTGAGGTCGAACCATAAGCCGAGCATCCAGAATTGCCAATGTCGTCAAATGATACAGATGCAAATATCTTTACTCCTATCAATGTGATAGGATTCTCCCTTATCATACCTTATCCAGGAGGTCCAAATGTACAAGATTTGTGCGGTAGCACATTTCCAAAGCGACTCTCTTTGGACTCAGGTCGAATCATAAGCCGGAGCATCCAGAATTGCCAATGTCGTACAATGATACAGATGCAAATATCTTTACTCCTATCAATGTGATAGGATTCTGCCTTATCATACCTTGTCCAGGAGGTCCAAATGCACAAGATTTTGGAGTCAGCATTTCTCCAAACCGACTCTCTTTGGACTCAGGTCGATCCATATGCCAAAGTATCTAAAATTGCCGATGTTATCCGAATGATATAGACGCAAATGTCTTAACTCCTATCAATTTGGCAGTATTCTGCCTCATCATACCTTGTCCAGGATGTCCAAATGGACAAGATTTGGGCTTCAGCATTTGTCCAAAGCGACTCTCTTTGGACTGAGGTCGAACCATAAGCCGAGCATCCAGAATTGCCAATGTCGTCCAATGATATAGATGCAAATACCTTTACTCCTATCAATGTGACAGGATTCTGCCTCATCATACCTTGTTCCGGAGGTCAAAATGCACAAGATTTGGGCGGCAGGATTTGTCCAAACCGACTCTCTTTGGACTCAGGTCGAATCATAGGCCGGAGCATCCAGAATTGCCAATGTCGTCCAGTTATATAGATGCAAATATCTTCACACCTATCAATGTGATAGGATTCTGCCTCATCATACCTTGTCCAGGATGTCCAAGTGTACAATAATTGTGCGGTAGCACTTGTCCAAAGCGACTCTCTTTGCACTCAGGTCGAATCATATGCCGGAGCATCCAGAATTGCCAATGTCGTCCAATGATATAGATGCAAATATCGTTACTCCTATCAATTTGCCAGGATTCTGCCTCATCGTATCTTGTCCAGGGGGTCCAAATGTACAAGATTTGTGCGGTAGCATTTGTACAAAGGGACTCTCTTTGGACTAAGGTCGGTCCATATGCCGAAGTAACCAAAATTGTCGATGTTATCCAAATGATATAGATGCAAATATCTTAACTCCTATCAATTTGCTAGGATTCTGCCTCATCATACCTTGTTCCGGAGGTCACAATGCACAAGATTTTGGCGGCAGCATTTGTCCAAAGCGACTCTCTTTGGACTGAGGTCGAACCATAAGCCGAGCATCCAGAATTGCCAATGTCGTCCAATGATACAGATGCAAAAATCTTGACTCCTATCAATGTGATAGGATTCTGCCTTATCATACCTTGTCCAGGAGGTCCAAATGTACAAGATTTGTGCGGTAGCACTTGTCCAAAGCGACTCTCTTTGGCCTCCGGTCGAATCATATGCCGGAGCATCCAGAATTGCCAATGTCGTCCAATGATACAGATGCAAATATCTTTACTCCTATCAATGTGATAGGATTCTGCCACATCATATCTTGTCCAGGCGGACCAAATGTACAAGATTTGTGCGGTAGCACTTGTCCAAAGCGACTCTCTTTGGACACAGGTCGAATCATAAGCCGAGCATCCAAAATTGCCAATGTCGTCCAATGATATAGATAAAAATATCTTTACTCCTATCAATGTGATAGGATTCTGCCTCATCATACCTCGTCCAGGAGGTCCAAATGTACAAGATTTGTGTGGTAGCACTTGACAAAAGCGAATCTCTTTGGTCTCAGGTCGATCAATATGCCGATGGAACAAAATTTGCCGATGTTATCCGAATGATATATATGCAAATATCTTAACTCCTATCAAATTTCAGGGATTCTGCCTCATACCTTGTCCAGGAGTTCCAAATGTACAAGATTTGTGCGGTAGTACTTGTCCAAAGCGACTGTCTTTGGATTCAGGTCGAATCATAAGCCGGAGCATCCAGAATTGCCAATGTCGTCCAATAGTATAGATGCAAATATCTTTACTCCTATCAATTTGACAGGATTCTGCCTCATCATACCTTGTCCAGGAGGTTCAAATGTACAAGATTTCTGCGGTAGCACTTAACAAAAGCGAATCTCTTTGGTCTCAGGTCGATCAATATGCCGAAGTAACAAAAATTGCCGATGTTATCCGAATGATATAGATGCAAATATCTTAACTCCTATCAAATTTCAAGGATTCTGCCTCATCATACCTTGTCCAGGAGGTCCAAATGTACAAGATTTGTGCAGTAGCACTTGACAAAAGCGAATCACTTTGTACTCAGTTCAATCCATAAGCCGAAGCATTCAGAATTGCCAATGTCGTCCAATGATATAGATGTAGTTATCTTTACTCCTATCAATTTCACAGGATTCTGGCTCAGCATATCTTGTCCAGGAGGTTCAAGTGTACAAGATTTGTGCGGTAGCACTTGACAAAAGCGACTCTCTTTGGCCTCCGGTCGAATCATATGCCGGAGCATCCAGAATTGCCAATGTCGTCAAATAATATAGATGCAAATATCTTTACTCCTATCAATGTGATAGGATTCTGCCTCATCATACCTTTTCCAGGAGGTCCAAATGCACAAGATGTGGGCGGCAGCATTTGTCCAAACCGACTCTCTTTGGACTCAGGTCGATCCATATGCCGCAGTAACAAAAATTGCCGATGTTATCCGAATGATATAGATGCAAATATCTGACTCCTATCAATTTTCAAAGATTCTGCCTCATCATACCTTGTTCCGGAGGTTCAAATGAACAAGATTTGTGCGGTAGTACTTGTCCACTGTGAGTGTCGTTGGATTCAGGTCGAATCATAAGCCGGATCCCCAGGATTGCCAATGCCGTCCAATGATATAGATGCAAATATCTTCACTCCTATCAATGTGACAGGATTCTGTCTCATCATACCTTTTCCAGGAGGTCCAAATGCACAAGATTTTGGAGTCAGCATTTGTCCAAACCGACTCTCTTTGGACTCAGGTCGATCCATATGCCGAAGTATCTAAAATTGCCGATGTTATCCGAATGATATAGACGCAAATATCTTAACTCCTATCAATTTGGCAGTATTCTGCCTCATCATACCTTGTCCAGGAGGTCCAAATGGACAAGATTTGGGCGGCAGCATTTGTCTAAAGCGACTCTCTTTGGACTCAGGTCGATCCATATACCGATGTATCAAAAATTGCCGATGTTATCCGAATGATATAGATGCAAATATCTTAAATAGAAGCATTCAGATTTGCCAATGTCGTCCAATGATATAGATGCAATTACCTTTACTCCTATCAATTTTAAAGGATTCTGGCTCATCGTATCTTGTCCAGGAGGTTCAAGTGTACAAGATTTGTGCGGTAGCACTTGACAAATTCAAATCTCTTTGGACTCAGGTCGAATCATAAGCCGAGCATCCAGAATTGCCAATGTCGTCCAATGATGTAGATGCAAATATCTTCACTCCTATCAATTTGACAGGATCCTGGCTCATCGTATCTTGTCTAGGGGGTCCAAATGTACAAGTTTTGGGCGCTAGCACTTGCCCAAAGCGATTCTCTTTGAACTCAGGTCGAATCATATGGAGAAGTATCTAAAATTGCCGATGTTATCCGAATGATATAGACGCAAATATCTTAACTCCTATCAATTTGGCAGTATTCTGCCTCATCATACCTTGTCCAGGAGGTCCAAATGGACAAGATTTGGGCGCCAGCATTTGTCCAAAGCGACTCTCTTTTGACTGAAGTCGAACCATAAGCCAAGCATCCAGAATTGCCAATGTCGTCAAATGATACAGATGAAAATATCTTTACTCCTATCAATGTGATGGGATTCTGCCTTATCATACCTTATCCAGGAGGTCCAAATGTACAAGGATTGTGCGGTAGCACTTGTCCAAAGCGACTCTCTTTGGCCTCCGATCGAATCATATGCCGGAGCATCCAGAATTGCCAATGTCGTCCAATGATATAGATGCAAATATCTTCACTCCTATCAATTTGACAGGATTCTGGCTCATCGTATCCTGTCCAGGAGGTTCAAGTGTACAAGATTTGTGCAGTAGCACCTGACAAAAGCGAATCTCTTTGGACTCAGGTTGAATCAGAAGCCGGATCCCCAGGATTGCAAATGTAGTCCAATGATATAGATGCAAATACCTTTACTCCAAACAATTTGACAGGATTCTGCCTCATCATACCTTGTTCCAGGGGTCCAAATCTACAAGGATTGTGCGGTAGCACTTGTCCAAAGCAACTCTCTTTGGACTCAGGTCGAATCATAAGCCGAGCGTCCAGAATTGCCAATGTCGTCCAATGATATAGATGCAAATATCTTACTCCTATCAATTTTCAAGGATTCTGCCTCAACATACTTGTCCAGGAGGTTCAAATGGACAAGATTTGGGCGCCAGCATTTGTCCAAAGCGACTCTCTTTTGACTGAAGTCGAACCATATGCCGAGCATCCAGAATTGCCAATGTCGTCAAATGATACAGATGCAAATATCTTTACTCCTATCAATGTGATAGGATTCTGCCTTATCATACCTTGTCCAAGAGGTCCAAATGTACAAGATTTGTGCGGTAGCACTTTTCCAAAGCGACTCTCTTTGGACTCAGGTCGGATCATAAGCCGGAGCATCCAGAATTGCCAATGTCGTCCATTGATATAGATGCAAATATCTTCACTCCTATCAATTTGACAGGACTCTAGCCCATCGTATCTTGTCCACGAGGTTCAAGTGTACAAGATTTGTGAGGTAGCACTTGACAAAAGCGAATCTCTTTGGACTCAGGTCGAATCATAAGCCGAGCATCCAGAATTGCCAATGTCGTCCAATGATACAGATGCAAATATCTTTACTGTTATCAATGTGATAGGATTCTGCCTCATGATACCTTGTCCAGGCGGACCAAATGTACAAGATTTGTGCGGTAGCACTTGTCCAAAGCGACTCTCTTTCGACTCAGGTCGAATAATAAGCAGGAGCATCAAGAATTGCCAATGTCGTCCAATGATATAGATGCAAATATCTTTACTCCTATCAATTTCACAGGATTCTGGCTCAGCATATCTTGTCCAGGAGGTTCAAGTGTACAAGATTTGTGCGGTAGCACTTGACAAAAGCGACTCTCTTTGGCCTCCGGTCGAATCATATGCCGGAGCATCCAGAATTGCCAATGTCGTCAAATAATATAGATGCAAATATCTTTACTCCTATCAATGTGATAGGATTCTGCCTCATCATACCTTTTCCAGGAGGTCCAAATGCACAAGATGTGGGCGGCAGCATTTGTCCAAACCGACTCTCTTTGGACTCAGGTCGATCCATATGCCGAAGTAACCAAAATTGTCGATGTTATCCAAATGATATAGATGCAAATATCTTAACTCTTATCAATTTGCTAGGATTCTGCCTCATCATACCTTGTTCCGGAGGTTCAAATGTACAAGATTTGTGCGGTAGTACTTGTCCAAACCGACTCTGTTTGGATTCAGGTCGAATCATAAGCCGGAGCATCCAGAATTGCCAATGTCGTCCAATTATATAGATGCAAATACCTTTACTCCAAACAATTTGACAGGATTCTGTCTCATCATACCTTGTTCCGGAGGTCAAAATACACAAGATTTGGGCGGCAGCATTTGTCCAAACCGACTCTCTTTGGACTCAGGTCGAATCACAGGCCGGAGCATCCAGAATTGCCAATGTCGTCCAATTATATAGATGCAAATATCTTCACTCCTATCAATGTGATAGGATTCTGCCTCGTCATACCTTGTCCAGGATGTCCAAGTGTACAAGATTTGTGCGGTAGCACTTGACAAAAGCAAATCTCTTCGGACTCCGGTCGATTCATAAGCCGAAGTATTCAGAATTGCCAATGTCGTCCAATGATATAGCGGCAAATATCCTCACTCCTATCAATTTTACAGCATTCTGCCTCATCGTATCTTGTCCAGGAGGTTCAAATGTAAAAGATTGGTGCGGTAGCACTTGTCCAGACTGATTCTCTTTGGATTCAGGTCGAATCATACGCCGGATCTCCAGGATTGCCAATGTCGTCCAATGATATAGATGCAAATATCTTTACTCCTATCAATTTGCCAGCATTCTGCCTCATCGTATCTTGTCCAGGGGGTCCAAATGTAAAAGATTTGTACGGTAGTACTTGTCCAAACCGACTCGCTTTGGACTGAGGTCGAACCATAAGCCGAGCATCCAGAATTGCCAATGTCGTCCAATGATACAGATGCAAAAATCTAGACTCCTATCAATGTGATAGGATTCTGCCTTATCATACCTTGTCCAGGAGGTCCAAATGTACAAGATTTGTGCGGTAGCACTTGTCCAAAGCGACTCTCTTTGGCCTCCGGTCGAATCATATGCCGGAGCATCCAGAATTGCCAATGTCGTCCAATGATATAGATGCAAATACCTTTACTCCAAACAATTTGACAGGATTCTGCCTCATCATACCTTGTTACCGAGGTCAAAATGCACAAGCTTTGGGCGGCAGCATTTGTCCAAACCGACTCTCTTTGGACTCAGGTCGAATCATAAGCCGGAGCATCCAGAATTGCCAATGTCGTCCAATTATATAGATGCAAATATCTTCACTCCCATCAATGTGATAGGATTCTGCCTCATCATACCTTGTCCAGGATGTCCAAGTGTACAAAAATTGTGCGGTAGCACTTGTCCAAAGCGATTCTCTTTGCACTCAGGTCGAATCATAAGCCGAGCATCCAGAATTGCCAATGTCGTCCAATGATATAGATGCAAATATTTTTTTCTCCTATCCATGTGACAGGATTCTGTCTCATCATACCTTTTCCAGGAGATCCAAATGCACAAGATTTGGGAGTCAGCATTTGTCCAAACGGACTCTCTTTGGACTCAGGTCGATCCATATGCCGAAGTATCTAAAATTGCCGATGTTATCCGAATGATATAGACGCAAATATCTTCACTCCTATCAATTTGACAGGATTCTGGGTCATCGTATCTTGTCCAGGAGGTTCAAGTGTACAAGATTTGCGCGGTAGCACTTGCCCAAAGAGACTGTCTTTGGACTCAGGTCGAATCATAAGCCGGAGCATCCAGAATTGCCAATGTCGTCCAATTATATAGATGCAAATATCTTCACTCCCATCAATGTGATAGGATTCTGCCTCATCATACCTTGTCCAGGATGTCCAAGTGTACAAAAATTGTGCGGTAGCACTTGTCCAAAGCGATTCTCTTTGCACGCAGGTCGAATCATGAGCCGAGCATCCAGAATTGCCAATGTCGTCCAATGATATAGATGCAAATATTTTTTTCTCCTATCCATGTGACAGGATTCTGTCTCATCATACCTTTTCCAGGAGATCCAAATGCACAAGATTTGGGAGTCAGCATTTGTCCAAACCGACTCTCTTTGGACTCAGGTCGATCCATATGCCGAAGTATCTAAAATTGCCGATGTTATCCGAATGATATAGACGCAAATATCTTCACTCCTATCAATTTGACAGGATTCTGGCTCATCGTATCTTGTCCAGGAGGTTCAAGTGTACAAGATTTGTGCGGTAGCACTTGTCCAAAGAGACTGTCTTTGGACTCAGGTCGAATCATAAGCCGGAGCATCCAGAATTGCCAATGTCGTCCAATAGTATAGATGCAAATATCTTAACTCCTATCAATTTTCAAGGATTCTGCCTCATCATACCTTTCCAGGATGTCCAAATGGACAAGATTTGTGTGGTAGCACTTGTCCAAAGCGACTCCCTTTGGATTCAGGTCGAATCATAAGCCGAAGAATCCAAAATTGCCGATATTGCCAATGATATAGAGGCAAATATCCTCACTCCTATCAATTGTACAGCATTCTGCCTCATCGTATCTTGCCCAAGAGGTTCAAATGTACAAGATTTGTGCGGTAGCACTTGACAAAAGCAAATCTCTTCGGACTCCGGTCGATTCATAAGCCGAAGTATCCAGAATTGCCAATGTCGTCCAATGATATAGAGGCAAATATCCTCACTCCTATCAATTTTACAGCATTCTGCCTCATCGTATCTTGTCCAGGGGGTTCAAATGTAAAAGATTTGTGCGGTAGCACTTGTCCAGACTGATCCTCTTTGGATTAAGGTCGAATCATACGCCGGATCTCCAGGACTGCCAATGTCGTCCAATGATACAGATGCAAAAATCTAGACTCCTATCAGTGTGATAGGATTCTGCCTTATCATACCTTGTCCAGGAGGTCCAAATGTACAAGATTTGTGCGGTAGCACTTTTCCAAAGCGACTCTCTTTGGACTCAGGTCGGATCATAAGCCGGAGCATCCAGAATTGCCAATGTCGTCCATTGATATAGATGCAAATATCTTCACTCCTATCAATTTGACAGGACTCTAGCCCATCGTATCTTGTCCACGAGGTTCAAGTGTACAAGATTTGTGAGGTAGCACTTGACAAAAGCGAATCTCTTTGGACTCAGGTCGAATCATAAGCCGAGCATCCAGAATTGCCAATGTCGTCCAATGATACAGATGCAAATATCTTTACTGTTATCAATGTGATAGGATTCTGCCTCATGATACCTTGTCCAGGCGGACCAAATGTACAAGATTTGTGCGGTAGCACTTGTCCAAAGCGACTCTCTTTCGACTCAGGTCGAATAATAAGCAGGAGCATCAAGAATTGCCAATGTCGTCCAATGATATAGATGCAAATATCTTTACTCCTATCAATTTCACAGGATTCTGGCTCAGCATATCTTGTCCAGGAGGTTCAAGTGTACAAGATTTGTGCGGTAGCACTTGACAAAAGCGACTCTCTTTGGCCTCCGGTCGAATCATATGCCGGAGCATCCAGAATTGCCAATGTCGTCAAATAATATAGATGCAAATATCTTTACTCCTATCAATGTGATAGGATTCTGCCTCATCATACCTTTTCCAGGAGGTCCAAATGCACAAGATGTGGGCGGCAGCATTTGTCCAAACCGACTCTCTTTGGACTCAGGTCGATCCATATGCCGAAGTAACCAAAATTGTCGATGTTATCCAAATGATATAGATGCAAATATCTTAACTCTTATCAATTTGCTAGGATTCTGCCTCATCATACCTTGTTCCGGAGGTTCAAATGTACAAGATTTGTGCGGTAGTACTTGTCCAAACCGACTCTGTTTGGATTCAGGTCGAATCATAAGCCGGAGCATCCAGAATTGCCAATGTCGTCCAATTATATAGATGCAAATACCTTTACTCCAAACAATTTGACAGGATTCTGTCTCATCATACCTTGTTCCGGAGGTCAAAATACACAAGATTTGGGCGGCAGCATTTGTCCAAACCGACTCTCTTTGGACTCAGGTCGAATCACAGGCCGGAGCATCCAGAATTGCCAATGTCGTCCAATTATATAGATGCAAATATCTTCACTCCTATCAATGTGATAGGATTCTGCCTCGTCATACCTTGTCCAGGATGTCCAAGTGTACAAGATTTGTGCGGTAGCACTTGACAAAAGCAAATCTCTTCGGACTCCGGTCGATTCATAAGCCGAAGTATTCAGAATTGCCAATGTCGTCCAATGATATAGCGGCAAATATCCTCACTCCTATCAATTTTACAGCATTCTGCCTCATCGTATCTTGTCCAGGAGGTTCAAATGTAAAAGATTGGTGCGGTAGCACTTGTCCAGACTGATTCTCTTTGGATTCAGGTCGAATCATACGCCGGATCTCCAGGATTGCCAATGTCGTCCAATGATATAGATGCAAATATCTTTACTCCTATCAATTTGCCAGCATTCTGCCTCATCGTATCTTGTCCAGGGGGTCCAAATGTAAAAGATTTGTACGGTAGTACTTGTCCAAACCGACTCGCTTTGGACTGAGGTCGAACCATAAGCCGAGCATCCAGAATTGCCAATGTCGTCCAATGATACAGATGCAAAAATCTAGACTCCTATCAATGTGATAGGATTCTGCCTTATCATACCTTGTCCAGGAGGTCCAAATGTACAAGATTTGTGCGGTAGCACTTGTCCAAAGCGACTCTCTTTGGCCTCCGGTCGAATCATATGCCGGAGCATCCAGAATTGCCAATGTCGTCCAATGATATAGATGCAAATACCTTTACTCCAAACAATTTGACAGGACTCTGCCTCATCATACCTTGTTACCGAGGTCAAAATGCACAAGCTTTGGGCGGCAGCATTTGTCCAAACCGACTCTCTTTGGACTCAGGTCGAATCATAAGCCGGAGCATCCAGAATTGCCAATGTCGTCCAATTATATAGATGCAAATATCTTCACTCCCATCAATGTGATAGGATTCTGCCTCATCATACCTTGTCCAGGATGTCCAAGTGTACAAAAATTGTGCGGTAGCACTTGTCCAAAGCGATTCTCTTTGCACTCAGGTCGAATCATAAGCCGAGCATCCAGAATTGCCAATGTCGTCCAATGATATAGATGCAAATATTTTTTTCTCCTATCCATGTGACAGGATTCTGTCTCATCATACCTTTTCCAGGAGATCCAAATGCACAAGATTTGGGAGTCAGCATTTGTCCAAACGGACTCTCTTTGGACTCAGGTCGATCCATATGCCGAAGTATCTAAAATTGCCGATGTTATCCGAATGATATAGACGCAAATATCTTCACTCCTATCAATTTGACAGGATTCTGGGTCATCGTATCTTGTCCAGGAGGTTCAAGTGTACAAGATTTGCGCGGTAGCACTTGCCCAAAGAGACTGTCTTTGGACTCAGGTCGAATCATAAGCCGGAGCATCCAGAATTGCCAATGTCGTCCAATTATATAGATGCAAATATCTTCACTCCCATCAATGTGATAGGATTCTGCCTCATCATACCTTGTCCAGGATGTCCAAGTGTACAAAAATTGTGCGGTAGCACTTGTCCAAAGCGATTCTCTTTGCACGCAGGTCGAATCATGAGCCGAGCATCCAGAATTGCCAATGTCGTCCAATGATATAGATGCAAATATTTTTTTCTCCTATCCATGTGACAGGATTCTGTCTCATCATACCTTTTCCAGGAGATCCAAATGCACAAGATTTGGGAGTCAGCATTTGTCCAAACCGACTCTCTTTGGACTCAGGTCGATCCATATGCCGAAGTATCTAAAATTGCCGATGTTATCCGAATGATATAGACGCAAATATCTTCACTCCTATCAATTTGACAGGATTCTGGCTCATCGTATCTTGTCCAGGAGGTTCAAGTGTACAAGATTTGTGCGGTAGCACTTGTCCAAAGAGACTGTCTTTGGACTCAGGTCGAATCATAAGCCGGAGCATCCAGAATTGCCAATGTCGTCCAATAGTATAGATGCAAATATCTTAACTCCTATCAATTTTCAAGGATTCTGCCTCATCATACCTTTCCAGGATGTCCAAATGGACAAGATTTGTGTGGTAGCACTTGTCCAAAGCGACTCCCTTTGGATTCAGGTCGAATCATAAGCCGAAGAATCCAAAATTGCCGATATTGCCAATGATATAGAGGCAAATATCCTCACTCCTATCAATTGTACAGCATTCTGCCTCATCGTATCTTGCCCAAGAGGTTCAAATGTACAAGATTTGTGCGGTAGCACTTGACAAAAGCAAATCTCTTCGGACTCCGGTCGATTCATAAGCCGAAGTATCCAGAATTGCCAATGTCGTCCAATGATATAGAGGCAAATATCCTCACTCCTATCAATTTTACAGCATTCTGCCTCATCGTATCTTGTCCAGGGGGTTCAAATGTAAAAGATTTGTGCGGTAGCACTTGTCCAGACTGATCCTCTTTGGATTAAGGTCGAATCATACGCCGGATCTCCAGGACTGCCAATGTCGTCCAATGATACAGATGCAAAAATCTAGACTCCTATCAGTGTGATAGGATTCTGCCTTATCATACCTTGTCCAGGAGGTCCAAATGTACAAGATTTGTGCGGTAGCACTTGTCCAAAGCGACTCTCTTTGGCCTCCGGTCGAATCATATGCCGGAGCATCCAGAATTGCCAATGTCGTCCAATGATACAGATGCAAATATCTTTACTCCTATCAATGTGATAGGATTCTGCCTCATCATATCTTGTCCAGGCGGACCAAATGTACAAGATTTGTGCGGTAGCACTTGTCCAAAGCGACTCTCTTTGGACACAGGTCGAATCATAAGCCGACCATCCAAAATTGCCAATGTCGCCCAATGATATAGATGCAAATATCTTTACTCCTATCAATGTGATAGGATTCTGCCTCATCATACCTCGTCCAGGAGGTCCAAATGTACAAGATTTGTGCGGTAGCACTTGACAAAAGCGAATCTCTTTGGTCTCAGGTCGATCAATATGCCGAAGTAACAAAATTTGCCGATGTTATCCGAATGATATATATGCAAATATCTTAACTCCTATCAAATTTCAAGGATTCTGCCTCATCATACCTTGTCCAGGAGTTTCAAATGTACAAGATGTGTGCGGTAGTACTTGTCCAAAGCGACTGTCTTTGGATTCAGGTCGAATCATAAGCCGGAGCATCCAGAATTGCCAATGTCGTCCAATAGTATAGATGCAAATATCTTTACTCCTATCAATTTGACAGGATCCTGGCTCATCGTATCTTGTCCAGGGGGTCCAAATGTACAAGTTTTGGGCGGCAGCACTTGTCCAAAGCCACTCTCTTTGAACTCAGGTCGAATCATATGGCGAAGTATCTAAAATTGCCGATGTTATCCGAATGATATAGACGCAAATATCTTAACTCCTATCAATTTGGCAGTATTCTGCCTCATCATACCTTGTCCAGGAGGTCCAAATGGACAAGATTTGGGCGGCAGCATTTGTCCAAAGCGACTCTCTTTGGACTGAGGTCGAACCATAAGCCGAGCATCCAGAATTGCCAATGTCGTCCAATGATATAGATGCAAATATCCTCACTCCTATCAATTTTACAGCATTCTGCCTCATCGTATCTTGTCCAGGAGGTTCAAATGTAAAAGATTTGTGCGTTAGCACTTGTCCAGACTGATTCTCTTTGGATTCAGGTCGAATCATACGCCGGATCTCCAGGATTGCCAATGTCGTCCAATGATATAGATGCAAATATATTTACTCCTATCAATTTGCCAGGATTCTGCCTCATCGTATCTTGTCCAGGGGGTCCAAATGTACAAGTTTTGGGCGGCAGCACTTGTCCAAAGCCACTCTCTTTGAACTCAGGTCGAATCATATGGCGAAGTATCTAAAATTGCCGATGTTATCCGAATGATATAGACGCAAATATCTTAACTCCTATCAATTTGGCAGTGTTCTGCCTCATCATACCTTGTCCAGGAGGTCCAAGTGTACAAACATTGTGCGGTAGCACTTGTCCAAAGCGACTCTCTTTGCACTCAGGTCGAATCATAAGCCGAGCATCCAGAATTGCCAATGTCGTCCAATGATATAGATGCAAATATTTTTTTCTCCTATCCATGTGACAGGATTCTGTCTCATCATACCTTTTCCAGGAGGTCCAAATGCACAAGATTTGGGAGTCAGCATTTGTCCAAACCGACTCTCTTTGGACTCAGGTCGATCCATATGCCGAAGTATCTAAAATTGCCGATGTTATCCGAATGATATAGACGCAAATATCTTCACTCCTATAAATTTGACAGGATTCTGGCTCATCGTATCTTGTCCAGGAGGTCCAAGGGTACAAGATTTGTGCGGTAGCACTTGTCCAAAGAGACTGTCTTTGGACTCAGGTCGAATCATAAGCCGGAGCATCCAGAATTGCCAATGTTATCCAAATGCTATAGATGCAAATATCTTAACTCTTATCAATTTGCTAGGATTCTGCCTCATCATACCTTGTTCCGGAGGTTCAAATGTACAAGATTTGTGCGGTAGTACTTGTCCAAAGAGACTGTCTTTGGATTCAGGTCGAATCATAAGCCGGAGCATCCAGAATTGCCAATGTCGTCCAATTATATAGATGCAAATACCTTTACTCCAAACAATTTGACAGGATTCTGTCTCATCATACCTTGTTCCGGAGGTCAAAATGCACAAGATTTGGGAGTCAGCATTTCTCCAAACCGACTCTCTTTGGACTCAGGTCGATCCATATGCCGAAGTATCTAAAATTGCCGATGTTATCCGAATGATATAGATGCAAATATCTTAACTCCTATCAAATTTCAAGGATTCTGCCTCATCATACCTTATCCAGGAGGTCCAAATGTACAAGATTTGTGCGGTAGCACTTGTCCAAAGCGACTCTCTTTGGACTAAGGTCGGTCCATAAGCCGAAGCATTCAGAATTGCCAATGTCGTCCAATGATATAGATGTAGTTATCTTTACTCCTATCAATGTGACAGGATTCTGCCTCGTCATACCTTTTCCAGGAGGTCCAAATGTACAAGTTTTTTAGCGGCAGCATTTGTCCAAACCGACTCTCTTTGGACTCAGGTCGATCCATATGCCGAAGTAACCAAAATTGTCAATGTTATCCAAATGATATAGATGCAAATATCTTAACTCTTATCAATTTGCTAGGATTCTGCCTCATCATACCTTGTTCCGGAGGTTCAAATGTACAAGATTTGTGCGGTAGTACTTGTCCAAAGAGACTGTCTTTGGATTCAGGTCGAATCATAAGCCGGAGCATCCAGAATTGCCAATGTCGTCCAATTATATAGATGCAAATACCTTTACTCCAAACAATTTGACAGGATTCTGTCTCATCATACCTTGTTCCGGAGGTCAAAATGCACAAGATTTGGGCGGCAGCATTTGTCCAAACCGACTCTCTTTGGACTCAGGTCGAATCATAGGCCGGAGCATCCAGAATTGCCAATGTCGTCCAATTATATAGATGCAAATATCTTCACTCCTATCAATGTGATAGGATTCTGCCTCGTCATACCTTGTCCAGGATGTCCAAGTGTACAATAATTGTGCGGTAGCACTTGTCCAAAGCGACTCTCTTTGCACTCAGGTCGAATCATATGCCGGAGCATCCACAATCGCCAATGTCGTCCTATGATATAGATGCAAATATCTTCACTCCTATCAATTTGCCAGGATTCTGCCTCATCGTATCTTGTCCAGGGGGTCCAAATGTACAAGATTTGTGCGGTAGCACTTGTCCAAAGCGACTCGCTTTGGACTCAGGTCGAATCATAAGCCGAGCATCCAGAATTGCCAATGTCGTCCAATGATATAGATGCAAATATTTTTTTCTCCTATCCATGTGACAGGATTCTGTCTCATCATACCTTTTCCAGGAGGTCCAAATGCACAAGATTTGGGAGTCAGCATTTGTCCAAACCGACTCTCTTTGGACTCAGGTCGATCCATATGCCGAAGTATCTAAAATTGCCGATGTTATCCGAATGATATAGACGCAAATATCTTCACTCCTATATATTTGACAGGATTCTGGCTCATCGTGTCTTGTCCAGGAGGTTCAAGTGTACAAGATTTGTGCGGTAGCACTTGTCCAAAGAGACTGTCTTTGGACTCAGGTCGAATCATAAGCCGGAGCATCCAGAATTGCCAATGTCGTCCAATGATATAGATGCAAATATCTTAACTCCAATCAATTTGACACGATTCTGCCTCATCGTACATTTTCCAGGGGGTCCAAATGTACAAGATTTGTGCGGTAGCACATGTGCAGACCGATTCTCTTTGGATTCAGGTCGAATCATACGCCGGATCCCCAGAATTGCTAATATCGTCCAATGATGTAGATGCAAATATCTTCAATCATATCCATGTGACAGGATTCTGCCTCATCGTATCTTGTCCAGGGGGTCCAAATGTACAAGATTTGTGCCGTAGCACTTGTCCAAAGCGACTCTCTTTGGACTCAGGTCGAATCATATGGAGAAGTATCTAAAATTGCCGATGTTATCCGAATGATATAGACGCAAATATCTTAACTCCTATAAATGAGATAGGATTCTGCCTCATCATATCTTGTCCAGGCGGACCAAATGTACAAGATTTGTGCGGTTGCACTTGTCCAAAGCGACTCTCTTTGGACACAGGACGAATCATAAGCCGACCATCCAAAATTGCCAATGTCGCCCAATGATATAGATGCAAATATCTTTACTCCTCTCAATGTGATAGGATACTGCCTCATCATACCTTGTCCAGGAGGTCCAAATAGAAAAGACTTGGGCGACAGCATTTGTCCAAAGCGACTCTCTTTGGACACAGGTCGAATCATAAGCCGAGCATCCAGAATTGCCAATGTCGTCCAATGATATAGATGCAAATATCTTTACTCCTATCAAAGTGATAGGATTCTGCCTCATCATACCTCGTCCAGGGGGTCCAAATGTACAAGATTTGTGCGGTAGCACTTGACAAAAGCGAATCTCTTTGGTCTCAGGTCGATCAATATGCCGAAGTAACAAAATTTGCCGATGTTATCCGAATGATATATATGCAAATATCTTAACTCCTATCAAATTTCAAGGATTCTGCCTCATCATACCTTGTCCAGGAGTTCCAAATGTACAAGATTTGTGCGGTAGTACTTGTCCAAAGCGACTGTCTTTGGATTCAAGTCGAATCATAAGCCGGAGCATCCAGAATTGCCAATGTCGTCCAATAGTATAGATGCAAATATCTTTACTCCTATCAATTTGACAGGATCCTGGCTCATCGTATCTTGTCCAGGGGGTCCAAATGTACAAGTTTTGGGAGGCAGCACTTGTCCAAAGCCACTCTCTTTGAACTCAGGTCGAATCATATGGCGAAGTATCTAAAATTGCCGATGTTATCCGAATGATATAGACGCAAATATCTTAACTCCTATCAATTTGGCAGTATTCTGTCTCATCATACCTTTTCCAGGAGGTCCAAATGCACAAGATTTGGGAGTCAGCATTTGTCCAAACTGACTCTCTTTGTACTCAGGTCGATCCATATACCGAGCATCCAGAATTCCCAATGACGTCCAATGATATAGATGCAAATATCTTCACTCCTCTCAATTTGACAGGATTCTAGCCCATGGAATCTTGTCCAGGCGGACCAAATGTACAAGATTTGTGCGGTAGGACTTGCCCAAAGCGACTCTCTTTGGCCTCCGGTCGAATCATATGCCGGAGCATCCAGAATTGCCAATGTCGTCCAATGATATAGATGCAAATAGCTTCACTCCTATCAATTTTACAGGATTCTGGCTCAGCGTATCTTGTCCAGAGGTTCAAGTGTACAAGATTTGTGCGGTAGCACTTTACAAAAGCGACTCTCTTTGGCCTCCGGTCGAATCATATGCCGGGGCATCCAGAATTGCCAATGTCGTCCAATGATATAGATGCAAATATCTTTACTCCTATCAATGTGACAGGATTCTGCCCCACCATACCTTTCGAGGAGGTCCAAATGTACAAGATTTGTGTAGTAGCACTTGTCCAAAGCGACTCCCTTTGGATTCAGGTCGAATCATAAGCCGAAGAATCCAAAATTACCGATATTGCCAATGATATAGAGGCAAATATCCTCACTCCTATCAATTGTACAGCATTCTGCCTCGTCGTATCTTGCCCAAGAGGTTCAAATGTACAAGATTTGTGCGGTAGCACTTGACAAAAGCAAATCTCTTCGGACTCCGGTCGATTCATAAGCCGAAGTATTCAGAATTGCCAATGTCGTCCAATGATATAGCGGCAAATATCCTCACTCCTATCAATTTTACAGCATTCTGCCTCATCGTATCTTGTCCAGGGGGTTCAAATGTAAAAGATTTGTGCGGTAGCACTTGTCCAGACTGATTCTCTTTGGATTCAGGTCGAATCATACGCCGGATCTCCAGGATTGCCAATGTCGTCCAATGATATAGATGCAAATATCTTTACTCCTATCAATTTGCCAGGATTCTGCCTCATCGTATCTTGTCCAGGGGGTCCAAATGTACAAGATTTGTGCGGTAGTACTTGTCCAAACCGACTCGCTTTGGACTGAGGTCGAACCATAAGCCGAGCATCCAGAATTGCCAATGTCGTCCAATGATACAGATGCAAAAATCTTGACTCCTATCAATGTGATAGGATTCTGCCTCATGATATCTTGTCCAGGCGGACCAAATGTACAAGATGTGTGCAGTAGCACTTGTCCAAAGCGACTCTCTTTGGCCTCCGGTCGATTCATAAGCCGAAGCATCCAGAATTGCCAATGTCGTCCAATTATGTAGATGCAAATATCTTCACTCCTATCAATTTGACAGGATTCTGGGTCATCGTATCTTGTCCAGGAGGTTCAAGGGTACAAGATTTGTGCGGTAGCACTTGTCCACGGAGACTGTCTTTGGACTCAGGTCGAATCATAAGCCGGAGCATCCAGAATTGCCAATGTCGTCCAATGATATAGATGCAAATACCTTTACTCCAAACAATTTGACAGGATTCTGCCTCATCATACCTTGTTCCCGAGGTCAAAATGCACAAGCTTTGGGCGGCAGCATTTGTCCAAACCGACTCTCTTTGGACTCAGGTCGAATCATAAGCCGGCGCATCCAGAATTGCCAATGTCGTCCAATTATATAGATGCAAATATCTTCACTCCTATCAATGTGATAGGATTCTGCCTCATCATACCTTGTCCAGGATGTCCAAGTGTACAAGATTTGGGAGTCAGCATTTGTCCAAACCGACTCTCTTTGGACTCAAGTCGATTCATATGCCTAAGTATCTAAAATTGCCGATGTTATCCGAATGATATAGACGCAAATATCTTAACTCCTATCAATTTGGCAGTATTCTGCCTCATCATACCTTGTCCGGGAGGTCCAAATGGACAAGATTTGGGCGGCAGCATTTGTCCAAAGCGACTCTCTTTGGACTGAGGTCGAACCATATGCCGAGCATCCAGAATTGCCAATGTCGTCCAATGATATAGATGCAAATATCTTCACTCCTATCAATTTGACAGGATTCTAGCCCATGGAATCTTGTCCAGGAGGTTCAAGTGTACAAGATTTGTGCACTAACACTTGACAAAAGCGAATCTCTTTGGTCTCAGGTCGAATCATAAGCCGAGCATCCAGAATTGCCAATGTCGTCCAATGATATAGATGCAAATATCTTCACACCTATCAATTTGACAGGACCCTGGCTCATCGTATCTTGTCCAGGGGGTCCAAATGTACAAGTTTTGGGCGGCAGCACTTGCCCAAAGCGATTCTCTTCGAACTCAGGTCGAATCACATGGAGAAGTATCTAATATTGCCGATGTTATCCGAATGATATAGACGCAAATGTCTTAACTCCTATCAATTTGGCAGTATTCTGCCTCATCATACCTTGTCCAGGAGGTCCAAATGGACAAGATTTGGGCGGCAGCATTTGTCCAAAGCGACTCTCTTTTGACTGAGGTCGAACCATAAGCCGAGCATCCAGAATTGCCAATGTCGTCAAATGATACAGATGCAAATATCTTTACTCCTATCAATGTGATAGGATTCTCCCTTATCATACCTTGTCCAGGAGGTCCAAATGTACAAGATTTGTGCGGTAGCACTTTTCCAAAGCGACTGTCTTTGGACTCAGGTCGAATCATAAGCCGGAGCATCCAGAATTGCCAATGTCGTACAATCATACAGATGCAAATATCTTTACTCCTATCAATGTGATAGGATTCTGCCTTATCATACCTTGTCCAGGAGGTCCAAATGCACAAGATTTGGGAGTCAGCATTTCTCCAAACCGACTCTCTTTGGACTCAGGTCGATCCATATGCCGAAGTATCTAAAATTGCCGATGTTATCCGAATGATATAGACGCAAATGTCTTAACTCCTATCAATTTGGCAGTATTCTGCCTCATCATACCTTGTCCAGGATGTCCAAATGGACAAGATTTGGGCTTCAGCATTTGTCCAAAGCGACTCTCTTTGGACTGAGGTCGAACCATAAGCCGAGCATCCAGAATTGCCAATGTCGTCCAATGATATAGATGCAAATACCTTTACTCCTATCAATGTGACAGGATTCTGCCCCACCATACCTTTCGAAGAGGTCCAAATGTACAAGATTTGTGTAGTAGCACTTGTCCAAAGCGACTCCCTTTGGATTCAGGTCGAATCATAAGCCGAAGAATCCAAAATTACCGATATTGCCAATGATATAGAGGCAAATATCCTCACTCCTATCAATTGTACAGCATTCTGCCTCGTCGTATCTTGCCCAAGAGGTTCAAATGTACAAGATTTGTGCGGTAGCACTTGACAAAAGCAAATCTCTTCGGACTCCGGTCGATTCATAAGCCGAAGTATTCAGAATTGCCAATGTCGTCCAATGATATAGCGGCAAATATCCTCACTCCTATCAATTTTACAGCATTCTGCCTCATCGTATCTTGTCCAGGGGGTTCAAATGTAAAAGATTTGTGCGGTAGCACTTGTCCAGACTGATTCTCTTTGGATTCAGGTCGAATCATACGCCGGATCTCCAGGATTGCTAATGTCGTCCAATGATATAGATGCAAATATCTTTACTCCTATCAATTTGCCAGGATTCTGCCTCATCGTATCTTGTCCAGGGGGTCCAAATGTACAAGATTTGTGCGGTAGTACTTGTCCAAACCGACTCGCTTTGGACTGAGGTCGAACCATAAGCCGAGCATCCAGAATTGCCAATGTCGTCCAATGATACGGATGCAAAAATCTTGACTCCTATCAATGTGATAGGATTCTGCCTCATGATATCTTGTCCAGGCGGACCAAATGTACAAGATGTGTGCAGTAGCACTTGTCCAAAGCGACTCTCTTTGGCCTCCGGTCGATTCATAAGCCGAAGCATCCAGAATTGCCAATGTCGTCCAATTATGTAGATGCAAATATCTTCACTCCTATCAATTTGACAGGATTCTGGGTCATCGTATCTTGTCCAGGAGGTTCAAGGGTACAAGATTTGTGCGGTAGCACTTGTCCAAAGAGACTGTCTTTGGACTCAGGTCGAATCATAAGCCGGAGCATCCAGAATTGCCAATGTCGTCCAATGATATAGATGCAAATATCTTCACTCCTATCAATGTGATAGGATTCTGCCTCATCGTATCTTGTCCAGGATGTCCAAGTGTACAATAATTGTGCGGTAGCACTTGTCCAAAGCGACTCTCTTTGCACTCAGGTCGAATCATATGCCGGAGCATCCACAATCGCCAATGTCGTCCTATGATATAGATGCAAATATCTTCACTCCTATCAATTTGCCAGGATTCTGCCTCATCGTATCTTGTCCAGGGGGTCCAAATGTACAAGATTTGTGCGGTAGCACTTGTCCAAAGCGACTCGCTTTGGACTCAGGTCGAATCATAAGCCGAGCATCCAGAATTGCCAATGTCGTCCAATGATATAGATGCAAATATTTTTTTCTCCTATCCATGTGACAGGATTCTGTCTCATCATACCTTTTCCAGGAGGTCCAAATGCACAAGATTTGGGAGTCAGCATTTGTCCAAACCGACTCTCTTTGGACTCAGGTCGATCCATATGCCGAAGTATCTAAAATTGCCGATGTTATCCGAATGATATAGACGCAAATATCTTCACTCCTATATATTTGACAGGATTCTGGCTCATCGTGTCTTGTCCAGGAGGTTCAAGTGTACAAGATTTGTGCGGTAGCACTTGTCCAAAGAGACTGTCTTTGGACTCAGGTCGAATCATAAGCCGGAGCATCCAGAATTGCCAATGTCGTCCAATGATATAGATGCAAATATCTTAACTCCAATCAATTTGACACGATTCTGCCTCATCGTACATTTTCCAGGGGGTCCAAATGTACAAGATTTGTGCGGTAGCACATGTGCAGACCGATTCTCTTTGGATTCAGGTCGAATCATACGCCGGATCCCCAGAATTGCTAATATCGTCCAATGATGTAGATGCAAATATCTTCAATCATATCCATGTGACAGGATTCTGCCTCATCGTATCTTGTCCAGGGGGTCCAAATGTACAAGATTTGTGCCGTAGCACTTGTCCAAAGCGACTCTCTTTGGACTCAGGTCGAATCATATGGAGAAGTATCTAAAATTGCCGATGTTATCCAAATGATATAGACGCAAATATCTTAACTCCTATAAATGAGATAGGATTCTGCCTCATCATATCTTGTCCAGGCGGACCAAATGTACAAGATTTGTGCGGTTGCACTTGTCCAAAGCGACTCTCTTTGGACACAGGACGAATCATAAGCCGACCATCCAAAATTGCCAATGTCGCCCAATGATATAGATGCAAATATCTTTACTCCTCTCAATGTGATAGGATACTGCCTCATCATACCTTGTCCAGGAGGTCCAAATAGAAAAGACTTGGGCGACAGCATTTGTCCAAAGCGACTCTCTTTGGACACAGGTCGAATCATAAGCCGAGCATCCAGAATTGCCAATGTCGTCCAATGATATAGATGCAAATATCTTTACTCCTATCAAAGTGATAGGATTCTGCCTCATCATACCTCGTCCAGGGGGTCCAAATGTACAAGATTTGTGCGGTAGCACTTGACAAAAGCGAATCTCTTTGGTCTCAGGTCGATCAATATGCCGAAGTAACAAAATTTGCCGATGTTATCCGAATGATATATATGCAAATATCTTAACTCCTATCAAATTTCAAGGATTCTGCCTCATCATACCTTGTCCAGGAGTTCCAAATGTACAAGATTTGTGCGGTAGTACTTGTCCAAAGCGACTGTCTTTGGATTCAAGTCGAATCATAAGCCGGAGCATCCAGAATTGCCAATGTCGTCCAATAGTATAGATGCAAATATCTTTACTCCTATCAATTTGACAGGATCCTGGCTCATCGTATCTTGTCCAGGGGGTCCAAATGTACAAGTTTTGGGAGGCAGCACTTGTCCAAAGCCACTCTCTTTGAACTCAGGTCGAATCATATGGCGAAGTATCTAAAATTGCCGATGTTATCCGAATGATATAGACGCAAATATCTTAACTCCTATCAATTTGGCAGTATTCTGTCTCATCATACCTTTTCCAGGAGGTCCAAATGCACAAGATTTGGGAGTCAGCATTTGTCCAAACTGACTCTCTTTGTACTCAGGTCGATCCATATACCGAGCATCCAGAATTCCCAATGACGTCCAATGATATAGATGCAAATATCTTCACTCCTCTCAATTTGACAGGATTCTAGCCCATGGAATCTTGTCCAGGCGGACCAAATGTACAAGATTTGTGCGGTAGGACTTGCCCAAAGCGACTCTCTTTGGCCTCCGGTCGAATCATATGCCGGAGCATCCAGAATTGCCAATGTCGTCCAATGATATAGATGCAAATAGCTTCACTCCTATCAATTTTACAGGATTCTGGCTCAGCGTATCTTGTCCAGAGGTTCAAGTGTACAAGATTTGTGCGGTAGCACTTTACAAAAGCGACTCTCTTTGGCCTCCGGTCGAATCATATGCCGGGGCATCCAGAATTGCCAATGTCGTCCAATGATATAGATGCAAATATCTTTACTCCTATCAATGTGACAGGATTCTGCCCCACCATACCTTTCGAGGAGGTCCAAATGTACAAGATTTGTGTAGTAGCACTTGTCCAAAGCGACTCCCTTTGGATTCAGGTCGAATCATAAGCCGAAGAATCCAAAATTACCGATATTGCCAATGATATAGAGGCAAATATCCTCACTCCTATCAATTGTACAGCATTCTGCCTCGTCGTATCTTGCCCAAGAGGTTCAAATGTACAAGATTTGTGCGGTAGCACTTGACAAAAGCAAATCTCTTCGGACTCCGGTCGATTCATAAGCCGAAGTATTCAGAATTGCCAATGTCGTCCAATGATATAGCGGCAAATATCCTCACTCCTATCAATTTTACAGCATTCTGCCTCATCGTATCTTGTCCAGGGGGTTCAAATGTAAAAGATTTGTGCGGTAGCACTTGTCCAGACTGATTCTCTTTGGATTCAGGTCGAATCATACGCCGGATCTCCAGGATTGCCAATGTCGTCCAATGATATAGATGCAAATATCTTTACTCCTATCAATTTGCCAGGATTCTGCCTCATCGTATCTTGTCCAGGGGGTCCAAATGTACAAGATTTGTGCGGTAGTACGTGTCCAAACCGACTCGCTTTGGACTGAGGTCGAACCATAAGCCGAGCATCCAGAATTGCCAATGTCGTCCAATGATACAGATGCAAAAATCTTGACTCCTATCAATGTGATAGGATTCTGCCTCATGATATCTTGTCCAGGCGGACCAAATGTACAAGATGTGTGCAGTAGCACTTGTCCAAAGCGACTCTCTTTGGCCTCCGGTCGATTCATAAGCCGAAGCATCCAGAATTGCCAATGTCGTCCAATTATGTAGATGCAAATATCTTCACTCCTATCAATTTGACAGGATTCTGGGTCATCGTATCTTGTCCAGGAGGTTCAAGGGTACAAGATTTGTGCGGTAGCACTTGTCCACGGAGACTGTCTTTGGACTCAGGTCGAATCATAAGCCGGAGCATCCAGAATTGCCAATGTCGTCCAATGATATAGATGCAAATACCTTTACTCCAAACAATTTGACAGGATTCTGCCTCATCATACCTTGTTCCCGAGGTCAAAATGCACAAGCTTTGGGCGGCAGCATTTGTCCAAACCGACTCTCTTTGGACTCAGGTCGAATCATAAGCCGGCGCATCCAGAATTGCCAATGTCGTCCAATTATATAGATGCAAATATCTTCACTCCTATCAATGTGATAGGATTCTGCCTCATCATACCTTGTCCAGGATGTCCAAGTGTACAAGATTTGGGAGTCAGCATTTGTCCAAACCGACTCTCTTTGGACTCAAGTCGATTCATATGCCTAAGTATCTAAAATTGCCGATGTTATCCGAATGATATAGACGCAAATATCTTAACTCCTATCAATTTGGCAGTATTCTGCCTCATCATACCTTGTCCGGGAGGTCCAAATGGACAAGATTTGGGCGGCAGCATTTGTCCAAAGCGACTCTCTTTGGACTGAGGTCGAACCATATGCCGAGCATCCAGAATTGCCAATGTCGTCCAATGATATAGATGCAAATATCTTCACTCCTATCAATTTGACAGGATTCTAGCCCATGGAATCTTGTCCAGGAGGTTCAAGTGTACAAGATTTGTGCACTAACACTTGACAAAAGCGAATCTCTTTGGTCTCAGGTCGAATCATAAGCCGAGCATCCAGAATTGCCAATGTCGTCCAATGATATAGATGCAAATATCTTCACACCTATCAATTTGACAGGACCCTGGCTCATCGTATCTTGTCCAGGGGGTCCAAATGTACAAGTTTTGGGCGGCAGCACTTGCCCAAAGCGATTCTCTTCGAACTCAGGTCGAATCACATGGAGAAGTATCTAATATTGCCGATGTTATCCGAATGATATAGACGCAAATGTCTTAACTCCTATCAATTTGGCAGTATTCTGCCTCATCATACCTTGTCCAGGAGGTCCAAATGGACAAGATTTGGGCGGCAGCATTTGTCCAAAGCGACTCTCTTTTGACTGAGGTCGAACCATAAGCCGAGCATCCAGAATTGCCAATGTCGTCAAATGATACAGATGCAAATATCTTTACTCCTATCAATGTGATAGGATTCTCCCTTATCATACCTTGTCCAGGAGGTCCAAATGTACAAGATTTGTGCGGTAGCACTTTTCCAAAGCGACTGTCTTTGGACTCAGGTCGAATCATAAGCCGGAGCATCCAGAATTGCCAATGTCGTACAATCATACAGATGCAAATATCTTTACTCCTATCAATGTGATAGGATTCTGCCTTATCATACCTTGTCCAGGAGGTCCAAATGCACAAGATTTGGGAGTCAGCATTTCTCCAAACCGACTCTCTTTGGACTCAGGTCGATCCATATGCCGAAGTATCTAAAATTGCCGATGTTATCCGAATGATATAGACGCAAATGTCTTAACTCCTATCAATTTGGCAGTATTCTGCCTCATCATACCTTGTCCAGGATGTCCAAATGGACAAGATTTGGGCTTCAGCATTTGTCCAAAGCGACTCTCTTTGGACTGAGGTCGAACCATAAGCCGAGCATCCAGAATTGCCAATGTCGTCCAATGATATAGATGCAAATACCTTTACTCCTATCAATGTGACAGGATTCTGCCCCACCATACCTTTCGAAGAGGTCCAAATGTACAAGATTTGTGTAGTAGCACTTGTCCAAAGCGACTCCCTTTGGATTCAGGTCGAATCATAAGCCGAAGAATCCAAAATTACCGATATTGCCAATGATATAGAGGCAAATATCCTCACTCCTATCAATTGTACAGCATTCTGCCTCGTCGTATCTTGCCCAAGAGGTTCAAATGTACAAGATTTGTGCGGTAGCACTTGACAAAAGCAAATCTCTTCGGACTCCGGTCGATTCATAAGCCGAAGTATTCAGAATTGCCAATGTCGTCCAATGATATAGCGGCAAATATCCTCACTCCTATCAATTTTACAGCATTCTGCCTCATCGTATCTTGTCCAGGGGGTTCAAATGTAAAAGATTTGTGCGGTAGCACTTGTCCAGACTGATTCTCTTTGGATTCAGGTCGAATCATACGCCGGATCTCCAGGATTGCTAATGTCGTCCAATGATATAGATGCAAATATCTTTACTCCTATCAATTTGCCAGGATTCTGCCTCATCGTATCTTGTCCAGGGGGTCCAAATGTACAAGATTTGTGCGGTAGTACTTGTCCAAACCGACTCGCTTTGGACTGAGGTCGAACCATAAGCCGAGCATCCAGAATTGCCAATGTCGTCCAATGATACAGATGCAAAAATCTTGACTCCTATCAATGTGATAGGATTCTGCCTCATGATATCTTGTCCAGGCGGACCAAATGTACAAGATGTGTGCAGTAGCACTTGTCCAAAGCGACTCTCTTTGGCCTCCGGTCGATTCATAAGCCGAAGCATCCAGAATTGCCAATGTCGTCCAATTATGTAGATGCAAATATCTTCACTCCTATCAATTTGACAGGATTCTGGGTCATCGTATCTTGTCCAGGAGGTTCAAGGGTACAAGATTTGTGCGGTAGCACTTGTCCACGGAGACTGTCTTTGGACTCAGGTCGAATCATAAGCCGGAGAATCCAGAATTGCCAATGTCGTCCAATGATATAGATGCAAATACCTTTACTCCAAACAATTTGACAGGATTCTGCCTCATCATACCTTGTTCCCGAGGTCAAAATGCACAAGCTTTGGGCGGCAGCATTTGTCCAAACCGACTCTCTTTGGACTCAGGTCGAATCATAAGCCGGCGCATCCAGAATTGCCAATGTCGTCCAATTATATAGATGCAAATATCTTCACTCCTATCAATGTGATAGGATTCTGCCTCATCATACCTTGTCCAGGATGTCCAAGTGTACAAAAATTGTGCGGTAGCACTTGTCCAAAGCGACTCTCTTTGCTCTCAGGTCGAATCATAAGCCGAGCATCCAGAATTGCCAATGTCGTCCAATGATATAGATGCAAATATTTTTTTCTCCTATCAATGTGACAGGATTCTGTCTCATCATACCTTTTCCAGGAGGTCCAAATGCACAAGATTTGGGAGTCAGCATTTGTCCAAACTGACTCTCTTTGTACTCAGGTCGATCCATATACCGAGCATCCAGAATTCCCAATGACGTCCAATGATATAGATGCAAATATCTTCACTCCTCTCAATTTGACAGGATTCTAGACCATGGAATCTTGTCCAGGCGGACCAAATGTACAAGATTTGTGCGGTAGGACTTGCCCAAAGCGACTCTCTTTGGCCTCCGGTCGAATCATATGCCGGAGCATCCAGAATTGCCAATGTCGTCCAATGATATAGATGCAAATAGCTTCACTCCTATCAATTTTACAGGATTCTGGCTCAGCGTATCTTGTCCAGGATGTTCAAGTGTACAAGATTTGTGCGGTAGCACTTTACAAAAGCGACTCTCTTTGGCCTCCGGTCGAATCATATGCCGGGGCATCCAGAATTGCCAATGTCGTCCAATGATATAGATGCAAATATCTTTACTCCTATCAATTTAGCAGTATTCTGCCTCATCATACCTTGTCCAGGAGGTCCAAATGTACAAGATTTGTGCGGTAGTACTTGTCCAAAGCGACTGCCTTTGGATTCAGGTCGAATCATAAGCCGGAGCATCCAGAATTGCCAATGTCGTCCAATGATATAGATGCAAATACCTGTACTCCAAACAATTTGACAGGATTCTGCCTCATCATAAATTGTTCCCGAGGTCAAAATGCACAAGCTTTGGGCGGCAGCATTTGTCCAAACCGACTCTCTTTGGACTCAGGTCGAATCATAAGCCGGAGCATCCAGAATTGCCAATGTCGTCCAATTATATAGATGCAAATATCTTCACTCCTATCAATGTGATAGGATTCTGCCTCATCATACCTTGTCCAGGATGTCCAAGTGTACAAAAATTGTGCGGTAGCACTTGTCCAAAGCGACTCTCTTTGCACTCAGGTCGAATCATAAGCCGAGCATCCAGAATTGCCAATGTCGTCCAATGATATAGATGCAAATATTTTTTTCTCCTATCAATGTGGCAGGATTCTGTCTCATCATACCTTTTCCTGGAGGTCCAAATGCACAAGATTTGGGAGTCAGCATTTGTCCAAACCGACTCTCTTTGGACTCAGGTCGATTCATATGCCTAAGTATCTAAAATTGCCGATGTTATCCGAATGATATAGACGCAAATATCTTAACTCCTATCAATTTGGCAGTATTCTGCCTCATCATACCTTGTCCAGGAGGTCCAAATGGACAAGATTTGGGCGGCAGCATTTGTCCAAAGCGACTCTCTTTGGACTGAGGTCGAACCATATGCCGAGCATCCAGAATTGCCAATGTCGTCCAATGATATAGATGCAAATATCTTCACTCCTATCAATTTGACAGGATTCTAGCCCATGGAATCTTGTCCAGGAGGTTCAAGTGTACAAGATTTGTGCACTAACACTTGACAAAAGCGAATCTCTTTGGTCTCAGGTCGAATCATAAGCCGAGCATCCAGAATTGCCAATGTCGTCCAATGATATAGATGCAAATATTTTCACACCTATCAATTTGACAGGACCCTGGCTCATCGTATCTTGTCCAGGGGGTCCAAATGTACAAGTTTTGGGCGGCAGCACTTGCCCAAAGCGATTCTCTTCGAACTCAGGTCGAATCACATGGAGAAGTATCTAATATTGCCGATGTTATCCGAATGATATAGACGCAAATATCTTAACTCCTATCAATTTGGCAGTATTCTGCCTCATCATACCTTGTCCAGGAGGTCCAAATGGACAAGATTTGGGCGGCAGCATTTGTCCAAAGCGACTCTCTTTTGACTGAGGTCGAACCATAAGCCGAGCATCCAGAATTGCCAATGTCGTCAAATGATACAGATGCAAATATCTTTACTCCTATCAATGTGATAGGATTCTCCCTTATCATACCTTGTCCAGGACGTCCAAATGTACAAGATTTGTGCGGTAGCACTTTTCCAAAGCGACTCTCTTTGGACTCAGGTCGAATCATAAGCCGGAGCATCCAGAATTGCTAATGTCGTACAATGATACAGATGCAAATATCTTTACTCCTATCAATGTGATAGGATTCTGCCTTATCATACCTTGTCCAGGAGGTCCAAATGCACAAGATTTGGGAGTCAGCATTTCTCCAAACCGACTCTCTTTGGACTCAGGTCGATCCATATGCCGAAGTATCTAAAATTGCCGATGTTATCCGAATGATATAGACGCAAATGTCTTAACTCCTATCAATTTGGCAGTATTCTGCCTCATCATACTTTGTCCAGGATGTCCAAATGGACAAGATTTGGGCGGCAGCATTTGTCCAAAGCGACTCTCTTTGGACTCAGGTCGAATCATAAGCCGAAGAATCCAAAATTGCCGATATTGCTAATGATATAGAGGCAAATATCCTCACTCCTATCAATTGTACAGCATTCTGCCTCATCGTATCTAGCCCAAGAGGTTCAAATGTACAAGATTTGTGCGGTAGCACTTGACAAAAGCAAATCTCTTCGGACTCCTGTCGATTCATAAGCCGAAGTATCCAGAATTGCCAATGTCGTCCAATGATATAGAGGCAAATATCCTCACTCCTATCACTTTGACAGGATTCTGCCTCATCGTATCTTGTCCAGGGGGTCCAAATGTACAAGATTTGTGTGGTAGCACTTGACAAAAGCGAATCTCTTTGGTCTCAGGTCGATCAATATGCCGAAGTAACAAAATTTGCCGATGTTATCCGAATGATATATATGCAAATATCTTAACTCCTATCAAATTTCAGGGATTCTGCCTCATCATACCTTGTCCAGGAGTTCCAAATGTACAAGATTTGTGCGGTAGTACTTGTCCAAAGCGACTGTCTTTGGATTCAGGTCGAATCATAAGCCGGAGCATCCAGAATTGCCAATGTCGTCCAATAGTATAGATGCAAATATCTTTACTCCTATCAATTTGACAGGATCCCGGCTCATCGTATCTTGTCCAGGAGGTTCAAATGTACAAGATTTGTGCGGTAGCACTTAACAAAGCGAATCTCTTTGGTCTCAGGTCGATCAATATGCCGAAGTAACAAAAATTGCCGATGTTATCCGAATGATATAGATGCAAATATCTTAACTCCTATCAAATTTCAAGGATTCTGCCTCATCATACCTTGTCCAGGAGGTCCAAATGTACAAGATTTGTGCGGTAGCACTTGTCCAAAGCGACTCTCTTTGGACTAAGGTCGGTCCATATGCCGAAGTAACCAAAATTGTCGATGTTATCCAAATGATGTAGATGCAAATATCTTAACTCCTATCAATTTGCTAGGATTCTGCCTCATCATACCTTGTTCCGGAGGTCACAATGCACAAGATTTTGGCGGCAGCATTTGTCCAAAGCGACTCTCTTTGGACTGAGGTCGAACCATAAGCCGAGCATCCAGAATTGCCAATGTCGTCCAATGATACAGATGCAAAAATCTTGACTCCTATCAATGTGATAGGATTCTGCCTTATCATACCTTGTCCAGGAGGTCCAAATGTACAAGATTTGTGGGGTAGTACTTGTCCAAAGCGACTGTCTTTGGATTCAGGTCGAATCATAAGCCGGAGCATCCAGAATTGCCAATGTCGTCCAATAGTATAGATGCAAATATATTTTCTCCTATCAATTTGACAGGATTCTGCCTCATCATACCTTGTCCAGGAGGTTCAAATGTACAAGATTTGTGCGGTAGCACTTAACAAAGCGAATCTCTTTGGTCTCAGGTCGATCAATATGCCGAAGTAACAAAAATTGCCGATGTTATCCGAATGATATAGATGCAAATATCTTAACTCCTATCAAATTTCAAGGATTCTGCCTCATCATACCTTGTCCAGGAGGTCCAAATGTACAAGATTTGTGCAGTAGCACTTGACAAAAGCGAATCACTTTGTACTCAGTTCAATCCATAAGCCGAAGCATTCAGAATTGCCAATGTCGTCCAATGATATAGATGTAGTTATCTTTACTCCTATCAATGTGACAGGATTCTGCCTCATCATACCTTTTCCAGGAGGTCCAAATGTACAAGTTTTTTAGCGGCAGCATTTGTCCAAACCGACTCTCTTTGGACTCAGGTCGATCCATATGCCGAAGTAACCAAAATTGTCAATGTTATCCAAATGATATAGATGCAAATATCTTAACTCTTATCAATTTGCTAGGATTCTGCCTCATCATACCTTGTTCCGGAGGTTCAAATGTACAAGATTTGTGCGGTAGTACTTGTCCAAAGAGACTGTCTTTGGATTCAGGTCGAATCATAAGCCGGAGCATCCAGAATTGCCAATGTGTTCCAATTATATAGATGCAAATACCTTTACTCCAAACAATTTGACAGGATTCTGTCTCATCATTCCTTGTTCCGGAGGTCAAAATGCACAAGATTTGGGCGGCAGCATTTGTCCAAACCGACTCTCTTTGGACTCAGGTCGAATCATAGGCCGGAGCATCCAGAATTGCCAATGTCGTCCAATTATATAGATGCAAATATCTTCACTCCTATCAATGTGATAGGATTCTGCCTCATCATACCTTGTCCAGGATGTCCAAGTGTACAATAATTGTGCGGTAGCACTTGTCCAAAGCGACTCTCTTTGCACTCAGGTCGAATCATATGCCGGAGCATCCACAATCGCCAATGTCGTCCTATGATATAGATGCAAATATCTTCACTCCTATCAATTTGCCAGGATTCTGCCTCATCGTATCTTGTCCAGGGGGTCCAAATATACAAGATTTGTGCGGTAGCACTTGTCCAAAGCGACTCGCTTTGGACTCAGGTCGATTCATAAGCCGAGCATCCAGAATTGCCAATGTCGTCCAATGATATAGATGCAAATATATTTACGCATATCCATGTGACAGGATTCTGTCTCATCATACCTTTTCCAGGAGGTCCAAATGCACAAGATTTGGGAGTCAGCATTTGTCCAAACCGACTCTCTTTGGACTCAGGTCGATCCATAAGCCAAAGCATTCAGAATTGCCATTGCCGTCCAATGATGTAGATGCAAATATCTTCACTCCTATCAATTTGACAGGATCCTGGGTCATCGTATCTTGTCCAGAAGGTCCAACTGTAGAAGATTTGTGCCGTTGGACTTGTCCAAAGTGACTCTTTTGGCCTCCGGTCGAATCATATTCCGGAGCATCCAGAATTGCCAATGTCGTCCAATGATGTAGACGCAAATATCTTAACTCCTATCAATTTGGCAGTATTCTGCCTCATCATACCTTGTCCAGGAGGTCCAAATGGACAAGATTTGGGCGGCAGCATTTGTCCAAAGCGACTCTCTTTGGACTGAGGTCGAACCATATGCCGAGCATCCAGAATTGCCAATGTCGTCCAATGATATAGATGCAAATTTCTTCACTCCTATCAATTTGACAGGATTCTAGCCCATGGAATCTTATCCAGGAGGTTCAAGTGTACAAGATTTGTGCACTAACACTTGACAAAAGCGAATCTCTTTGGTCTCAGGTCGAATCATAAGCCGAGCATCCAGAATTGCCAATGTCGTCCAATGATATAGATGCAAATATCTTCACACCTATCAATTTGACAGGACCCTGGCTCATCGTATCTTGTCCAGGGGGTCCAAATGTACAAGTTTTGGGCGGCAGCACTTGCCCAAAGCGATTCTCTTCGAACTCAGGTCGAATCACATGGAGAAGTATCTAATATTGCCGATGTTATCCGAATGATATAGACGCAAATGTCTTAACTCCTATCAATTTGGCAGTATTCTGCCTCATCATACCTTGTCCAGGAGGTCCAAATGGACAAGATTTGGGCGGCAGCATTTGTCCAAAGCGACTCTCTTTTGACTGAGGTCGAACCATAAGCCGAGCATCCAGAATTGCCAATGTCGTCAAATGATACAGATGCAAATATCTTTACTCCTATCAATGTGATAGGATTCTCCCTTATCATACCTTGTCCAGGAGGTCCAAATGTACAATATTTGTGCGGTAGCACTTTTCCAAAGCGACTCTCTTTGGACTCAGGTCGAATCATAAGCCGGAGCATCCAGAATTGCCAATGTCGTACAATGATACAGATGCAAATATCTTTACTCCTATCAATGTGATAGGATTCTGCCTTATGATACCTTGTCCAGGAGGTCCAAATGCACAAGATTTGGGAGTCAGCATTTCTCCAAACCGACTCTCTTTGGACTCAGGTCGATCCATATGCCGAAGTATCTAAAATTGCCGATGTTATCCGAATGATATAGACGCAAATGTCTTAACTCCTATCAATTTGGCAGTATTCTGCCTCATCATACCTTGTCCAGGATGTCCAAATGGACAAGATTTGGGCTTCAGCATTTGTCCAAAGCGATTCTCTTTGGACTGAGGTCGAACCATAAGCCGAGCATCCAGAATTGCCAATGTCGTCCAATGATATAGATGCAAATACCTTTACTCCTATCAATGTGACAGGATTCTGCCTCACCATACCTTTCGAGGAGGTCCAAATGTACAAGTTTTTGAGCGGCAGCATTTGTCCAAACCGACTCTTTTTGGCCTCAGGTCGATCCATATGCCGAAGTAACCAAAATTGTCGATGTTATCCAAATGATATAGATGCAAATATCTTAACTCTTATCAATTTGATAGGATTCTGCGTCATCATACCTTGTTCCGGAGGTTCAAATGTACAAGATTTGTGCGGTAGTACTTGTCCAGACCGACTCTGTTTGGACTCAGTTCGAATCATAAGCCGAAGAATCCAAAATTGACGATATTGCCAATGATATAGAGGCAAATATCCTCACTCCTATCAATTGTACAGCATTCTGCCTCATCGTATCTAGCCCAAGAGGTTCAAATGTACAAGATTTGTGCGGTAGCACTTGACAAAAGCAAATCTCTTCGGACTCCGGTCGATTCATAAGCCGAAGTATCCAGAATTGCCAATGTCGTCCAATGATATAGAGGCAAATATCCTCACTCCTATCACTTTGACAGGATTCTGCCTCATCGTATCTTGTCCAGGGGGTCCAAATGTACAAGATTTGTGTGGTAGCACTTGACAAAAGCGAATCTCTTTGGTCTCAGGTCGATCAATATGCCGAAGTAACAAAATTTGCCGATGTTATCCGAATGATATATATGCAAATATCTTAACTCCTATCAAATTTCAGGGATTCTGCCTCATCATACTTTGTCCAGGAGTTCCAAATGTACAAGATTTGTGCGGTAGTACTTGTCCAAAGCGACTGTCTTTGGATTCAGGTCGAATCATAAGCCGGAGCATCCAGAATTGCCAATGTCGTCCAATAGTATAGATGCAAATATCTTTACTCCTATCAATTTGACAGGATCCCGGCTCATCGTATCTTGTCCAGGAGGTTCAAATGTACACGATTTGTGCGGTAGCACTTAACAAAGCGAATCTCTTTGGTCTCAGGTCGATCAATATGCCGAAGTAACAAAAATTGCCGATGTTATCCGAATGATATAGATGCAAATATCTTAACTCCCATCAAATTTCAAGGATTCTGCCTCATCATACCTTGTCCAGGAGGTCCAAATGTACAAGATTTGTGCGGTAGCACTGGTCCAAAGCGACTCTCTTTGGACTAAGGTCGGTCCATATGCCGAAGTAACCAAAATTGTCGATGTTATCCAAATGATATAGATGCAAATATCTTAACTCCTATCAATTTGCTAGGATTCTGCCTCATCATACCTTGTTCCGGAGGTCACAATGCACAAGATTTTGGCGGCAGCATTTGTCCAAAGCGACTCTCTTTGGACTGAGGTCGAACCATAAGCCGAGCATCCAGAATTGCCAATGTCGTCCAATGATACAGATGCAAAAATCTTGACTCCTATCAATGTGATAGGATTCTGCCTTATCATACCTTGTCCAGGAGGTCCAAATGTACAAGTTTTTTAGCGGCAGCATTTGTCCAAACCGACTCTTTTTGGCCTCAGGTCGATCCATATGCCGAAGTATCTAAAATTGCCGATGTTATCAGAATGATATAGACGCAAATGTCTTAACTCCTGTCAATTGTACAGCATTCTGCCTCATCGTATCTTGCCCAAGAGGTTCAAATGTACAAGATTTGTGCGGTAGCACTTGACAAAAGCAAATCTCTTCGGATTCCGGTCGAATCATAAGCCGAAGTATCCAGAATTGCCAATGTCGTCCAATGATATAGAGGCAAATATCCTCACTGCTTACAATTTTACAGCATTCTGCCTCATCGTATCTTGTCCAGGAGGTTCAAATGTAAAAGGCTTGTGCGTTAGCACTTGTCCAGACTGATTCTCTTTGGATTTAGGTCGAATCATACGCCGGATCTCCAGGATTGCCATTGTCGTTCAATGATATAGATGCAAATATCGTTACTCCTATCAATTTGCCAGGATTCTGCCTCATCGTATCTTGTCCAGGAGGTTCAAGTGTACAAGATTTGTGCGGTAGCACTTGACAAAAGCGACTCTCTTTGGCCTCCGGTCGAATCATATGCCGGAGCATCCAGAATTGCCAATGTCGTCAAATAATATAGATGCAAATATCTTTACTCCTATCAATGTGATAGGATTCTGCCTCATCATACCTTTTCCAGGAGGTCCAAATGCACAAGATGTGGGCGGCAGCATTTGTCCAAACCGACTCTCTTTGGACTCAGGTCGATCCATATGGAAAAGTATCTAAAATTGCCGATGTTATCCGAATGATATAGACGCAAATATCTTAACTCCTATCAATTTAGCAGTATTCTGCCTCATCATACCTTGTCCAGGAGGTCCAAATGGACAAGATTTGGGCGCCAGCATTAGTCCAAAGCGACTCTCTTTTGACTGAAGTCGAACCATAAGCCGAGCATCCAGAATTGCCAATGTCGTCAAATGATACAGATGAAAATATCTTTACTCCTATCAATGTGATGGGATTCTGCCTTATCATACCTTATCCAGGAGGTCCAAATGTACAAGGATTGTGCGGTAGCACTTGTCCAAAGCGACTCTCTTTGGCCTCCGATCGAATCATATGCCGGAGCATCCAGAATTGCCAATGTCGTCCAATGATATAGATGCAAATATCTTCACTCCTATCAATTTGACAGGATTCTGGCTCATCGTATCCTGTCCAGGAGGTTCAAGTGTACAAGATTTGTGCAGTAGCACCTGACAAAAGCGAATCTCTTTGGACTCAGGTTGAATCAGAAGCCGGATCCCCAGGATTGCAAATGTAGTCCAATGATATAGATGCAAATACCTTTACTCCAAACAATTTGACAGGATTCTGCCTCATCATACCTTGTTCCAGGGGTCCAAATCTACAAGGATTGTGCGGTAGCACTTGTCCAAAGCAACTCTCTTTGGACTCAGGTCGAATCATAAGCCGAGCGTCCAGAATTGCCAATGTCGTCCAATGATATAGATGCAAATATCTTACTCCTATCAATTTTCAAGGATTCTGCCTCAACATACTTGTCCAGGAGGTCCAAATGGACAAGATTTGGGAGCAGCATTTGTCCAAAGCGACTCTCTTTGGACTGGGGTCGAATCATAAGCCGAGCATCCAGAATTGCCAATGTCGTCCAATGATACAGATGCAAATATCTTTACTCCTTTCAATTTGACAGGATTCTGCCTCATCGTATCTTGTCCAGGGGGGCCGAATATACAATATTTGTGCGGTAGCACTTGTCCAAAGCGACTCTCTTTGGCCTCCGATCGAATCATATGCCGGAGCATCCAGAATTGCCAATGTCGTCCAATGATATAGATGCAATTATCTTCACTCCTATCAATTTGACAGGATTCTGGCTCATCGTATCCTGTCCAGGAGGTTCAAGTGTACAAGATTTGTGCAGTAGCACTTGACAAAAGCGAATCTCTTTGGACTCAGGTCGAATCATAAGCCGAGCATCCAGAATTGCCAATGTCGTCCAATGATGTAGATGCAAATATCTTCACTCCTATCAATTTGACAGTATTCTGCCTCATCATACCTTGTCCAGGAGGCCCGAATGGACAAGATTTGGGGTTCAGCATTTGTCCAAAGCGACTCTCTTTGGACTGAGGTCGAACCATAAGCCGAGCTTCCAGAATTGCCAATGTCGTCCAATGATATAGATGCAAATATCTTCACTCCTATTAATTTGACAGGATTCTAGCCCATCGAATATTGTCCAGGAGGTTCAAGTGTACAAGATTTGTGCGGTAGCACCTGAGAAAAGCGAATCTCTTTGGACTCAGTTCGAATCATAAGCCGAGCATCCAGAATTGCCAATGTCGTCCAAGGATATAGATGCAAATGTCTTTACTCCTATCAATGTGATAGGATTCTGCCTCATCATACCTTGTCCAGGAGGTCCAAATGTACAAGATTTGTGCGGCAGCACTTGACAAAAGCGACTCTCTTTGAACTCAGGTCGATCCATATACCGATGTATCAAAAATTGGCGATGTTATCCGAATGATATAGATGCAAATATCTTAAATAGAAGCATTCAGATTTGCCAATGTCGTCCAATGATATAGATGCAATTACCTTTACTCCTATCAATTTTAAAGGATTCTGGCTCATCGTATCTTGTCCAGAAGGTTCAAGTGTACAAGATTTGTGCGGTAGCACTTGACAAAAGCAAATCTCTTTGGACTCAGGTCGAATCATAAGCCGAGCATCCAGAATTGCCAATATCGTCCAATGATGTAGATGCAAATATCTTCACTCCTATCAATTTGACAGGATCCTGGCTCATCGTATCTTGTCTAGGGGGTCCAAATGTACAAGTTTTGGGGGGCAGCACTTGCCCAAAGCGATTCTCTTTGAACTCAGGTCGAATCATATGGAGAAGTATCTAAAATTGCCGATGTTATCCGAATGATATAGACGCAAATATCTTAACTCCTATCAATTTGGCAGTATTCTGCCTCATCATACCTTGTCCAGGAGGTCCAAATGGACAAGATTTGGGCGCCAGCATTTGTCCAAAGCGACTCTCTTTTGACTGAAGTCGAACCATAAGCCGAGCATCCAGAATTGCCAATGTCGTCAAATGATACAGATGCAAATATCTTTACTCCTATCAATGTGATAGGATTCTGCCTTATCATACCTTGTCCAAGAGGTCCAATTGTACAAGATTTGTGCGGTAGCACTTTTCCAAAGCGACTCTCTTTGGACTCAGGTCGGATCATAAGCCGGAGCATCCAGAATTGCCAATGTCGTCCAATGATATAGATGCAAATATCTTCACTCCTATCAATTTGACAGGATTCTGGCTCATCGTATCCTGTCCAGGAGGTTCAAGTGTACAAGATTTGTGCAGTAGCACCTGACAAAAGCGAATCTCTTTGGACTCAGGTTGAATCAGAAGCCGGATCCCCAGGATTGCAAATGTAGTCCAATGATATAGATGCAAATACCTTTACTCCAAACAATTTGACAGGATTCTGCCTCATCATACCTTGTTCCAGGGGTCCAAATCTACAAGGATTGTGCGGTAGCACTTGTCCAAAGCAACTCTCTTTGGACTCAGGTCGAATCATAAGCCGAGCGTCCAGAATTGCCAATGTCGTCCAATGATATAGATGCAAATATCTTACTCCTATCAATTTTCAAGGATTCTGCCTCAACATACTTGTCCAGGAGGTTCAAATGGACAAGATTTGGGCGCCAGCATTTGTCCAAAGCGACTCTCTTTTGACTGAAGTCGAACCATATGCCGAGCATCCAGAATTGCCAATGTCGTCAAATGATACAGATGCAAATATCTTTACTCCTATCAATGTGATAGGATTCTGCCTTATCATACCTTGTCCAAGAGGTCCAAATGTACAAGATTTGTGCGGTAGCACTTTTCCAAAGCGACTCTCTTTGGACTCAGGTCGGATCATAAGCCGGAGCATCCAGAATTGCCAATGTCGTCCATTGATATAGATGCAAATATCTTCACTCCTATCAATTTGACAGGACTCTAGCCCATCGTATCTTGTCCACGAGGTTCAAGTGTACAAGATTTGTGAGGTAGCACTTGACAAAAGCGAATCTCTTTGGACTCAGGTCGAATCATAAGCCGAGCATCCAGAATTGCCAATGTCGTCCAATGATACAGATGCAAATATCTTTACTGTTATCAATGTGATAGGATTCTGCCTCATGATACCTTGTCCAGGCGGACCAAATGTACAAGATTTGTGCGGTAGCACTTGTCCAAAGCGACTCTCTTTCGACTCAGGTCGAATAATAAGCAGGAGCATCAAGAATTGCCAATGTCGTCCAATGATATAGATGCAAATATCTTTACTCCTATCAATTTCACAGGATTCTGGCTCAGCATATCTTGTCCAGGAGGTTCAAGTGTACAAGATTTGTGCGGTAGCACTTGACAAAAGCGACTCTCTTTGGCCTCCGGTCGAATCATATGCCGGAGCATCCAGAATTGCCAATGTCGTCAAATAATATAGATGCAAATATCTTTACTCCTATCAATGTGATAGGATTCTGCCTCATCATACCTTTTCCAGGAGGTCCAAATGCACAAGATGTGGGCGGCAGCATTTGTCCAAACCGACTCTCTTTGGACTCAGGTCGATCCATATGCCGAAGTAACCAAAATTGTCGATGTTATCCAAATGATATAGATGCAAATATCTTAACTCTTATCAATTTGCTAGGATTCTGCCTCATCATACCTTGTTCCGGAGGTTCAAATGTACAAGATTTGTGCGGTAGTACTTGTCCAAACCGACTCTGTTTGGATTCAGGTCGAATCATAAGCCGGAGCATCCAGAATTGCCAATGTCGTCCAATTATATAGATGCAAATACCTTTACTCCAAACAATTTGACAGGATTCTGTCTCATCATACCTTGTTCCGGAGGTCAAAATACACAAGATTTGGGCGGCAGCATTTGTCCAAACCGACTCTCTTTGGACTCAGGTCGAATCACAGGCCGGAGCATCCAGAATTGCCAATGTCGTCCAATTATATAGATGCAAATATCTTCACTCCTATCAATGTGATAGGATTCTGCCTCGTCATACCTTGTCCAGGATGTCCAAGTGTACAAGATTTGTGCGGTAGCACTTGACAAAAGCAAATCTCTTCGGACTCCGGTCGATTCATAAGCCGAAGTATTCAGAATTGCCAATGTCGTCCAATGATATAGCGGCAAATATCCTCACTCCTATCAATTTTACAGCATTCTGCCTCATCGTATCTTGTCCAGGAGGTTCAAATGTAAAAGATTGGTGCGGTAGCACTTGTCCAGACTGATTCTCTTTGGATTCAGGTCGAATCATACGCCGGATCTCCAGGATTGCCAATGTCGTCCAATGATATAGATGCAAATATCTTTACTCCTATCAATTTGCCAGCATTCTGCCTCATCGTATCTTGTCCAGGGGGTCCAAATGTAAAAGATTTGTACGGTAGTACTTGTCCAAACCGACTCGCTTTGGACTGAGGTCGAACCATAAGCCGAGCATCCAGAATTGCCAATGTCGTCCAATGATACAGATGCAAAAATCTAGACTCCTATCAATGTGATAGGATTCTGCCTTATCATACCTTGTCCAGGAGGTCCAAATGTACAAGATTTGTGCGGTAGCACTTGTCCAAAGCGACTCTCTTTGGCCTCCGGTCGAATCATATGCCGGAGCATCCAGAATTGCCAATGTCGTCCAATGATATAGATGCAAATACCTTTACTCCAAACAATTTGACAGGATTCTGCCTCATCATACCTTGTTACCGAGGTCAAAATGCACAAGCTTTGGGCGGCAGCATTTGTCCAAACCGACTCTCTTTGGACTCAGGTCGAATCATAAGCCGGAGCATCCAGAATTGCCAATGTCGTCCAATTATATAGATGCAAATATCTTCACTCCCATCAATGTGATAGGATTCTGCCTCATCATACCTTGTCCAGGATGTCCAAGTGTACAAAAATTGTGCGGTAGCACTTGTCCAAAGCGATTCTCTTTGCACTCAGGTCGAATCATAAGCCGAGCATCCAGAATTGCCAATGTCGTCCAATGATATAGATGCAAATATTTTTTTCTCCTATCCATGTGACAGGATTCTGTCTCATCATACCTTTTCCAGGAGATCCAAATGCACAAGATTTGGGAGTCAGCATTTGTCCAAACGGACTCTCTTTGGACTCAGGTCGATCCATATGCCGAAGTATCTAAAATTGCCGATGTTATCCGAATGATATAGACGCAAATATCTTCACTCCTATCAATTTGACAGGATTCTGGGTCATCGTATCTTGTCCAGGAGGTTCAAGTGTACAAGATTTGCGCGGTAGCACTTGCCCAAAGAGACTGTCTTTGGACTCAGGTCGAATCATAAGCCGGAGCATCCAGAATTGCCAATGTCGTCCAATTATATAGATGCAAATATCTTCACTCCCATCAATGTGATAGGATTCTGCCTCATCATACCTTGTCCAGGATGTCCAAGTGTACAAAAATTGTGCGGTAGCACTTGTCCAAAGCGATTCTCTTTGCACGCAGGTCGAATCATGAGCCGAGCATCCAGAATTGCCAATGTCGTCCAATGATATAGATGCAAATATTTTTTTCTCCTATCCATGTGACAGGATTCTGTCTCATCATACCTTTTCCAGGAGATCCAAATGCACAAGATTTGGGAGTCAGCATTTGTCCAAACCGACTCTCTTTGGACTCAGGTCGATCCATATGCCGAAGTATCTAAAATTGCCGATGTTATCCGAATGATATAGACGCAAATATCTTCACTCCTATCAATTTGACAGGATTCTGGCTCATCGTATCTTGTCCAGGAGGTTCAAGTGTACAAGATTTGTGCGGTAGCACTTGTCCAAAGAGACTGTCTTTGGACTCAGGTCGAATCATAAGCCGGAGCATCCAGAATTGCCAATGTCGTCCAATAGTATAGATGCAAATATCTTAACTCCTATCAATTTTCAAGGATTCTGCCTCATCATACCTTTCCAGGATGTCCAAATGGACAAGATTTGTGTGGTAGCACTTGTCCAAAGCGACTCCCTTTGGATTCAGGTCGAATCATAAGCCGAAGAATCCAAAATTGCCGATATTGCCAATGATATAGAGGCAAATATCCTCACTCCTATCAATTGTACAGCATTCTGCCTCATCGTATCTTGCCCAAGAGGTTCAAATGTACAAGATTTGTGCGGTAGCACTTGACAAAAGCAAATCTCTTCGGACTCCGGTCGATTCATAAGCCGAAGTATCCAGAATTGCCAATGTCGTCCAATGATATAGAGGCAAATATCCTCACTCCTATCAATTTTACAGCATTCTGCCTCATCGTATCTTGTCCAGGGGGTTCAAATGTAAAAGATTTGTGCGGTAGCACTTGTCCAGACTGATCCTCTTTGGATTAAGGTCGAATCATACGCCGGATCTCCAGGACTGCCAATGTCGTCCAATGATACAGATGCAAAAATCTAGACTCCTATCAGTGTGATAGGATTCTGCCTTATCATACCTTGTCCAGGAGGTCCAAATGTACAAGATTTGTGCGGTAGCACTTGTCCAAAGCGACTCTCTTTGGCCTCCGGTCGAATCATATGCCGGAGCATCCAGAATTGCCAATGTCGTCCAATGATACAGATGCAAATATCTTTACTCCTATCAATTTGGCAGTGTTCTGCCTCATCATACCTTGTCCAGGAGGTCCAAGTGTACAAACATTGTGCGGTAGCACTTGTCCAAAGCGACTCTCTTTGCACTCAGGTCGAATCATAAGCCGAGCATCCAGAATTGCCAATGTCGTCCAATGATATAGATGCAAATATTTTTTTCTCCTATCCATGTGACAGGATTCTGTCTCATCATACCTTTTCCAGGAGGTCCAAATGCACAAGATTTGGGAGTCAGCATTTGTCCAAACCGACTCTCTTTGGACTCAGGTCGATCCATATGCCGAAGTATCTAAAATTGCCGATGTTATCCGAATGATATAGACGCAAATATCTTCACTCCTATAAATTTGACAGGATTCTGGCTCATCGTATCTTGTCCAGGAGGTCCAAGGGTACAAGATTTGTGCGGTAGCACTTGTCCAAAGAGACTGTCTTTGGACTCAGGTCGAATCATAAGCCGGAGCATCCAGAATTGCCAATGTTATCCAAATGCTATAGATGCAAATATCTTAACTCTTATCAATTTGCTAGGATTCTGCCTCATCATACCTTGTTCCGGAGGTTCAAATGTACAAGATTTGTGCGGTAGTACTTGTCCAAAGAGACTGTCTTTGGATTCAGGTCGAATCATAAGCCGGAGCATCCAGAATTGCCAATGTCGTCCAATTATATAGATGCAAATACCTTTACTCCAAACAATTTGACAGGATTCTGTCTCATCATACCTTGTTCCGGAGGTCAAAATGCACAAGATTTGGGAGTCAGCATTTCTCCAAACCGACTCTCTTTGGACTCAGGTCGATCCATATGCCGAAGTATCTAAAATTGCCGATGTTATCCGAATGATATAGATGCAAATATCTTAACTCCTATCAAATTTCAAGGATTCTGCCTCATCATACCTTATCCAGGAGGTCCAAATGTACAAGATTTGTGCGGTAGCACTTGTCCAAAGCGACTCTCTTTGGACTAAGGTCGGTCCATAAGCCGAAGCATTCAGAATTGCCAATGTCGTCCAATGATATAGATGTAGTTATCTTTACTCCTATCAATGTGACAGGATTCTGCCTCGTCATACCTTTTCCAGGAGGTCCAAATGTACAAGTTTTTTAGCGGCAGCATTTGTCCAAACCGACTCTCTTTGGACTCAGGTCGATCCATATGCCGAAGTAACCAAAATTGTCAATGTTATCCAAATGATATAGATGCAAATATCTTAACTCTTATCAATTTGCTAGGATTCTGCCTCATCATACCTTGTTCCGGAGGTTCAAATGTACAAGATTTGTGCGGTAGTACTTGTCCAAAGAGACTGTCTTTGGATTCAGGTCGAATCATAAGCCGGAGCATCCAGAATTGCCAATGTCGTCCAATTATATAGATGCAAATACCTTTACTCCAAACAATTTGACAGGATTCTGTCTCATCATACCTTGTTCCGGAGGTCAAAATGCACAAGATTTGGGCGGCAGCATTTGTCCAAACCGACTCTCTTTGGACTCAGGTCGAATCATAGGCCGGAGCATCCAGAATTGCCAATGTCGTCCAATTATATAGATGCAAATATCTTCACTCCTATCAATGTGATAGGATTCTGCCTCGTCATACCTTGTCCAGGATGTCCAAGTGTACAATAATTGTGCGGTAGCACTTGTCCAAAGCGACTCTCTTTGCACTCAGGTCGAATCATATGCCGGAGCATCCACAATCGCCAATGTCGTCCTATGATATAGATGCAAATATCTTCACTCCTATCAATTTGCCAGGATTCTGCCTCATCGTATCTTGTCCAGGGGGTCCAAATGTACAAGATTTGTGCGGTAGCACTTGTCCAAAGCGACTCGCTTTGGACTCAGGTCGAATCATAAGCCGAGCATCCAGAATTGCCAATGTCGTCCAATGATATAGATGCAAATATTTTTTTCTCCTATCCATGTGACAGGATTCTGTCTCATCATACCTTTTCCAGGAGGTCCAAATGCACAAGATTTGGGAGTCAGCATTTGTCCAAACCGACTCTCTTTGGACTCAGGTCGATCCATATGCCGAAGTATCTAAAATTGCCGATGTTATCCGAATGATATAGACGCAAATATCTTCACTCCTATATATTTGACAGGATTCTGGCTCATCGTGTCTTGTCCAGGAGGTTCAAGTGTACAAGATTTGTGCGGTAGCACTTGTCCAAAGAGACTGTCTTTGGACTCAGGTCGAATCATAAGCCGGAGCATCCAGAATTGCCAATGTCGTCCAATGATATAGATGCAAATATCTTAACTCCAATCAATTTGACACGATTCTGCCTCATCGTACATTTTCCAGGGGGTCCAAATGTACAAGATTTGTGCGGTAGCACATGTGCAGACCGATTCTCTTTGGATTCAGGTCGAATCATACGCCGGATCCCCAGAATTGCTAATATCGTCCAATGATGTAGATGCAAATATCTTCAATCATATCCATGTGACAGGATTCTGCCTCATCGTATCTTGTCCAGGGGGTCCAAATGTACAAGATTTGTGCCGTAGCACTTGTCCAAAGCGACTCTCTTTGGACTCAGGTCGAATCATATGGAGAAGTATCTAAAATTGCCGATGTTATCCGAATGATATAGACGCAAATATCTTAACTCCTATAAATGAGATAGGATTCTGCCTCATCATATCTTGTCCAGGCGGACCAAATGTACAAGATTTGTGCGGTTGCACTTGTCCAAAGCGACTCTCTTTGGACACAGGACGAATCATAAGCCGACCATCCAAAATTGCCAATGTCGCCCAATGATATAGATGCAAATATCTTTACTCCTCTCAATGTGATAGGATACTGCCTCATCATACCTTGTCCAGGAGGTCCAAATAGAAAAGACTTGGGCGACAGCATTTGTCCAAAGCGACTCTCTTTGGACACAGGTCGAATCATAAGCCGAGCATCCAGAATTGCCAATGTCGTCCAATGATATAGATGCAAATATCTTTACTCCTATCAAAGTGATAGGATTCTGCCTCATCATACCTCGTCCAGGGGGTCCAAATGTACAAGATTTGTGCGGTAGCACTTGACAAAAGCGAATCTCTTTGGTCTCAGGTCGATCAATATGCCGAAGTAACAAAATTTGCCGATGTTATCCGAATGATATATATGCAAATATCTTAACTCCTATCAAATTTCAAGGATTCTGCCTCATCATACCTTGTCCAGGAGTTCCAAATGTACAAGATTTGTGCGGTAGTACTTGTCCAAAGCGACTGTCTTTGGATTCAAGTCGAATCATAAGCCGGAGCATCCAGAATTGCCAATGTCGTCCAATAGTATAGATGCAAATATCTTTACTCCTATCAATTTGACAGGATCCTGGCTCATCGTATCTTGTCCAGGGGGTCCAAATGTACAAGTTTTGGGAGGCAGCACTTGTCCAAAGCCACTCTCTTTGAACTCAGGTCGAATCATATGGCGAAGTATCTAAAATTGCCGATGTTATCCGAATGATATAGACGCAAATATCTTAACTCCTATCAATTTGGCAGTATTCTGTCTCATCATACCTTTTCCAGGAGGTCCAAATGCACAAGATTTGGGAGTCAGCATTTGTCCAAACTGACTCTCTTTGTACTCAGGTCGATCCATATACCGAGCATCCAGAATTCCCAATGACGTCCAATGATATAGATGCAAATATCTTCACTCCTCTCAATTTGACAGGATTCTAGCCCATGGAATCTTGTCCAGGCGGACCAAATGTACAAGATTTGTGCGGTAGGACTTGCCCAAAGCGACTCTCTTTGGCCTCCGGTCGAATCATATGCCGGAGCATCCAGAATTGCCAATGTCGTCCAATGATATAGATGCAAATAGCTTCACTCCTATCAATTTTACAGGATTCTGGCTCAGCGTATCTTGTCCAGAGGTTCAAGTGTACAAGATTTGTGCGGTAGCACTTTACAAAAGCGACTCTCTTTGGCCTCCGGTCGAATCATATGCCGGGGCATCCAGAATTGCCAATGTCGTCCAATGATATAGATGCAAATATCTTTACTCCTATCAATGTGACAGGATTCTGCCCCACCATACCTTTCGAGGAGGTCCAAATGTACAAGATTTGTGTAGTAGCACTTGTCCAAAGCGACTCCCTTTGGATTCAGGTCGAATCATAAGCCGAAGAATCCAAAATTACCGATATTGCCAATGATATAGAGGCAAATATCCTCACTCCTATCAATTGTACAGCATTCTGCCTCGTCGTATCTTGCCCAAGAGGTTCAAATGTACAAGATTTGTGCGGTAGCACTTGACAAAAGCAAATCTCTTCGGACTCCGGTCGATTCATAAGCCGAAGTATTCAGAATTGCCAATGTCGTCCAATGATATAGCGGCAAATATCCTCACTCCTATCAATTTTACAGCATTCTGCCTCATCGTATCTTGTCCAGGGGGTTCAAATGTAAAAGATTTGTGCGGTAGCACTTGTCCAGACTGATTCTCTTTGGATTCAGGTCGAATCATACGCCGGATCTCCAGGATTGCCAATGTCGTCCAATGATATAGATGCAAATATCTTTACTCCTATCAATTTGCCAGGATTCTGCCTCATCGTATCTTGTCCAGGGGGTCCAAATGTACAAGATTTGTGCGGTAGTACTTGTCCAAACCGACTCGCTTTGGACTGAGGTCGAACCATAAGCCGAGCATCCAGAATTGCCAATGTCGTCCAATGATACAGATGCAAAAATCTTGACTCCTATCAATGTGATAGGATTCTGCCTCATGATATCTTGTCCAGGCGGACCAAATGTACAAGATGTGTGCAGTAGCACTTGTCCAAAGCGACTCTCTTTGGCCTCCGGTCGATTCATAAGCCGAAGCATCCAGAATTGCCAATGTCGTCCAATTATGTAGATGCAAATATCTTCACTCCTATCAATTTGACAGGATTCTGGGTCATCGTATCTTGTCCAGGAGGTTCAAGGGTACAAGATTTGTGCGGTAGCACTTGTCCACGGAGACTGTCTTTGGACTCAGGTCGAATCATAAGCCGGAGCATCCAGAATTGCCAATGTCGTCCAATGATATAGATGCAAATACCTTTACTCCAAACAATTTGACAGGATTCTGCCTCATCATACCTTGTTCCCGAGGTCAAAATGCACAAGCTTTGGGCGGCAGCATTTGTCCAAACCGACTCTCTTTGGACTCAGGTCGAATCATAAGCCGGCGCATCCAGAATTGCCAATGTCGTCCAATTATATAGATGCAAATATCTTCACTCCTATCAATGTGATAGGATTCTGCCTCATCATACCTTGTCCAGGATGTCCAAGTGTACAAGATTTGGGAGTCAGCATTTGTCCAAACCGACTCTCTTTGGACTCAAGTCGATTCATATGCCTAAGTATCTAAAATTGCCGATGTTATCCGAATGATATAGACGCAAATATCTTAACTCCTATCAATTTGGCAGTATTCTGCCTCATCATACCTTGTCCGGGAGGTCCAAATGGACAAGATTTGGGCGGCAGCATTTGTCCAAAGCGACTCTCTTTGGACTGAGGTCGAACCATATGCCGAGCATCCAGAATTGCCAATGTCGTCCAATGATATAGATGCAAATATCTTCACTCCTATCAATTTGACAGGATTCTAGCCCATGGAATCTTGTCCAGGAGGTTCAAGTGTACAAGATTTGTGCACTAACACTTGACAAAAGCGAATCTCTTTGGTCTCAGGTCGAATCATAAGCCGAGCATCCAGAATTGCCAATGTCGTCCAATGATATAGATGCAAATATCTTCACACCTATCAATTTGACAGGACCCTGGCTCATCGTATCTTGTCCAGGGGGTCCAAATGTACAAGTTTTGGGCGGCAGCACTTGCCCAAAGCGATTCTCTTCGAACTCAGGTCGAATCACATGGAGAAGTATCTAATATTGCCGATGTTATCCGAATGATATAGACGCAAATGTCTTAACTCCTATCAATTTGGCAGTATTCTGCCTCATCATACCTTGTCCAGGAGGTCCAAATGGACAAGATTTGGGCGGCAGCATTTGTCCAAAGCGACTCTCTTTTGACTGAGGTCGAACCATAAGCCGAGCATCCAGAATTGCCAATGTCGTCAAATGATACAGATGCAAATATCTTTACTCCTATCAATGTGATAGGATTCTCCCTTATCATACCTTGTCCAGGAGGTCCAAATGTACAAGATTTGTGCGGTAGCACTTTTCCAAAGCGACTGTCTTTGGACTCAGGTCGAATCATAAGCCGGAGCATCCAGAATTGCCAATGTCGTACAATCATACAGATGCAAATATCTTTACTCCTATCAATGTGATAGGATTCTGCCTTATCATACCTTGTCCAGGAGGTCCAAATGCACAAGATTTGGGAGTCAGCATTTCTCCAAACCGACTCTCTTTGGACTCAGGTCGATCCATATGCCGAAGTATCTAAAATTGCCGATGTTATCCGAATGATATAGACGCAAATGTCTTAACTCCTATCAATTTGGCAGTATTCTGCCTCATCATACCTTGTCCAGGATGTCCAAATGGACAAGATTTGGGCTTCAGCATTTGTCCAAAGCGACTCTCTTTGGACTGAGGTCGAACCATAAGCCGAGCATCCAGAATTGCCAATGTCGTCCAATGATATAGATGCAAATACCTTTACTCCTATCAATGTGACAGGATTCTGCCCCACCATACCTTTCGAAGAGGTCCAAATGTACAAGATTTGTGTAGTAGCACTTGTCCAAAGCGACTCCCTTTGGATTCAGGTCGAATCATAAGCCGAAGAATCCAAAATTACCGATATTGCCAATGATATAGAGGCAAATATCCTCACTCCTATCAATTGTACAGCATTCTGCCTCGTCGTATCTTGCCCAAGAGGTTCAAATGTACAAGATTTGTGCGGTAGCACTTGACAAAAGCAAATCTCTTCGGACTCCGGTCGATTCATAAGCCGAAGTATTCAGAATTGCCAATGTCGTCCAATGATATAGCGGCAAATATCCTCACTCCTATCAATTTTACAGCATTCTGCCTCATCGTATCTTGTCCAGGGGGTTCAAATGTAAAAGATTTGTGCGGTAGCACTTGTCCAGACTGATTCTCTTTGGATTCAGGTCGAATCATACGCCGGATCTCCAGGATTGCTAATGTCGTCCAATGATATAGATGCAAATATCTTTACTCCTATCAATTTGCCAGGATTCTGCCTCATCGTATCTTGTCCAGGGGGTCCAAATGTACAAGATTTGTGCGGTAGTACTTGTCCAAACCGACTCGCTTTGGACTGAGGTCGAACCATAAGCCGAGCATCCAGAATTGCCAATGTCGTCCAATGATACAGATGCAAAAATCTTGACTCCTATCAATGTGATAGGATTCTGCCTCATGATATCTTGTCCAGGCGGACCAAATGTACAAGATGTGTGCAGTAGCACTTGTCCAAAGCGACTCTCTTTGGCCTCCGGTCGATTCATAAGCCGAAGCATCCAGAATTGCCAATGTCGTCCAATTATGTAGATGCAAATATCTTCACTCCTATCAATTTGACAGGATTCTGGGTCATCGTATCTTGTCCAGGAGGTTCAAGGGTACAAGATTTGTGCGGTAGCACTTGTCCAAAGAGACTGTCTTTGGACTCAGGTCGAATCATAAGCCGGAGCATCCAGAATTGCCAATGTCGTCCAATGATATAGATGCAAATATCTTCACTCCTATCAATGTGATAGGATTCTGCCTCATCGTATCTTGTCCAGGATGTCCAAGTGTACAATAATTGTGCGGTAGCACTTGTCCAAAGCGACTCTCTTTGCACTCAGGTCGAATCATATGCCGGAGCATCCACAATCGCCAATGTCGTCCTATGATATAGATGCAAATATCTTCACTCCTATCAATTTGCCAGGATTCTGCCTCATCGTATCTTGTCCAGGGGGTCCAAATGTACAAGATTTGTGCGGTAGCACTTGTCCAAAGCGACTCGCTTTGGACTCAGGTCGAATCATAAGCCGAGCATCCAGAATTGCCAATGTCGTCCAATGATATAGATGCAAATATTTTTTTCTCCTATCCATGTGACAGGATTCTGTCTCATCATACCTTTTCCAGGAGGTCCAAATGCACAAGATTTGGGAGTCAGCATTTGTCCAAACCGACTCTCTTTGGACTCAGGTCGATCCATATGCCGAAGTATCTAAAATTGCCGATGTTATCCGAATGATATAGACGCAAATATCTTCACTCCTATATATTTGACAGGATTCTGGCTCATCGTGTCTTGTCCAGGAGGTTCAAGTGTACAAGATTTGTGCGGTAGCACTTGTCCAAAGAGACTGTCTTTGGACTCAGGTCGAATCATAAGCCGGAGCATCCAGAATTGCCAATGTCGTCCAATGATATAGATGCAAATATCTTAACTCCAATCAATTTGACACGATTCTGCCTCATCGTACATTTTCCAGGGGGTCCAAATGTACAAGATTTGTGCGGTAGCACATGTGCAGACCGATTCTCTTTGGATTCAGGTCGAATCATACGCCGGATCCCCAGAATTGCTAATATCGTCCAATGATGTAGATGCAAATATCTTCAATCATATCCATGTGACAGGATTCTGCCTCATCGTATCTTGTCCAGGGGGTCCAAATGTACAAGATTTGTGCCGTAGCACTTGTCCAAAGCGACTCTCTTTGGACTCAGGTCGAATCATATGGAGAAGTATCTAAAATTGCCGATGTTATCCAAATGATATAGACGCAAATATCTTAACTCCTATAAATGAGATAGGATTCTGCCTCATCATATCTTGTCCAGGCGGACCAAATGTACAAGATTTGTGCGGTTGCACTTGTCCAAAGCGACTCTCTTTGGACACAGGACGAATCATAAGCCGACCATCCAAAATTGCCAATGTCGCCCAATGATATAGATGCAAATATCTTTACTCCTCTCAATGTGATAGGATACTGCCTCATCATACCTTGTCCAGGAGGTCCAAATAGAAAAGACTTGGGCGACAGCATTTGTCCAAAGCGACTCTCTTTGGACACAGGTCGAATCATAAGCCGAGCATCCAGAATTGCCAATGTCGTCCAATGATATAGATGCAAATATCTTTACTCCTATCAAAGTGATAGGATTCTGCCTCATCATACCTCGTCCAGGGGGTCCAAATGTACAAGATTTGTGCGGTAGCACTTGACAAAAGCGAATCTCTTTGGTCTCAGGTCGATCAATATGCCGAAGTAACAAAATTTGCCGATGTTATCCGAATGATATATATGCAAATATCTTAACTCCTATCAAATTTCAAGGATTCTGCCTCATCATACCTTGTCCAGGAGTTCCAAATGTACAAGATTTGTGCGGTAGTACTTGTCCAAAGCGACTGTCTTTGGATTCAAGTCGAATCATAAGCCGGAGCATCCAGAATTGCCAATGTCGTCCAATAGTATAGATGCAAATATCTTTACTCCTATCAATTTGACAGGATCCTGGCTCATCGTATCTTGTCCAGGGGGTCCAAATGTACAAGTTTTGGGAGGCAGCACTTGTCCAAAGCCACTCTCTTTGAACTCAGGTCGAATCATATGGCGAAGTATCTAAAATTGCCGATGTTATCCGAATGATATAGACGCAAATATCTTAACTCCTATCAATTTGGCAGTATTCTGTCTCATCATACCTTTTCCAGGAGGTCCAAATGCACAAGATTTGGGAGTCAGCATTTGTCCAAACTGACTCTCTTTGTACTCAGGTCGATCCATATACCGAGCATCCAGAATTCCCAATGACGTCCAATGATATAGATGCAAATATCTTCACTCCTCTCAATTTGACAGGATTCTAGCCCATGGAATCTTGTCCAGGCGGACCAAATGTACAAGATTTGTGCGGTAGGACTTGCCCAAAGCGACTCTCTTTGGCCTCCGGTCGAATCATATGCCGGAGCATCCAGAATTGCCAATGTCGTCCAATGATATAGATGCAAATAGCTTCACTCCTATCAATTTTACAGGATTCTGGCTCAGCGTATCTTGTCCAGAGGTTCAAGTGTACAAGATTTGTGCGGTAGCACTTTACAAAAGCGACTCTCTTTGGCCTCCGGTCGAATCATATGCCGGGGCATCCAGAATTGCCAATGTCGTCCAATGATATAGATGCAAATATCTTTACTCCTATCAATGTGACAGGATTCTGCCCCACCATACCTTTCGAGGAGGTCCAAATGTACAAGATTTGTGTAGTAGCACTTGTCCAAAGCGACTCCCTTTGGATTCAGGTCGAATCATAAGCCGAAGAATCCAAAATTACCGATATTGCCAATGATATAGAGGCAAATATCCTCACTCCTATCAATTGTACAGCATTCTGCCTCGTCGTATCTTGCCCAAGAGGTTCAAATGTACAAGATTTGTGCGGTAGCACTTGACAAAAGCAAATCTCTTCGGACTCCGGTCGATTCATAAGCCGAAGTATTCAGAATTGCCAATGTCGTCCAATGATATAGCGGCAAATATCCTCACTCCTATCAATTTTACAGCATTCTGCCTCATCGTATCTTGTCCAGGGGGTTCAAATGTAAAAGATTTGTGCGGTAGCACTTGTCCAGACTGATTCTCTTTGGATTCAGGTCGAATCATACGCCGGATCTCCAGGATTGCCAATGTCGTCCAATGATATAGATGCAAATATCTTTACTCCTATCAATTTGCCAGGATTCTGCCTCATCGTATCTTGTCCAGGGGGTCCAAATGTACAAGATTTGTGCGGTAGTACGTGTCCAAACCGACTCGCTTTGGACTGAGGTCGAACCATAAGCCGAGCATCCAGAATTGCCAATGTCGTCCAATGATACAGATGCAAAAATCTTGACTCCTATCAATGTGATAGGATTCTGCCTCATGATATCTTGTCCAGGCGGACCAAATGTACAAGATGTGTGCAGTAGCACTTGTCCAAAGCGACTCTCTTTGGCCTCCGGTCGATTCATAAGCCGAAGCATCCAGAATTGCCAATGTCGTCCAATTATGTAGATGCAAATATCTTCACTCCTATCAATTTGACAGGATTCTGGGTCATCGTATCTTGTCCAGGAGGTTCAAGGGTACAAGATTTGTGCGGTAGCACTTGTCCACGGAGACTGTCTTTGGACTCAGGTCGAATCATAAGCCGGAGCATCCAGAATTGCCAATGTCGTCCAATGATATAGATGCAAATACCTTTACTCCAAACAATTTGACAGGATTCTGCCTCATCATACCTTGTTCCCGAGGTCAAAATGCACAAGCTTTGGGCGGCAGCATTTGTCCAAACCGACTCTCTTTGGACTCAGGTCGAATCATAAGCCGGCGCATCCAGAATTGCCAATGTCGTCCAATTATATAGATGCAAATATCTTCACTCCTATCAATGTGATAGGATTCTGCCTCATCATACCTTGTCCAGGATGTCCAAGTGTACAAGATTTGGGAGTCAGCATTTGTCCAAACCGACTCTCTTTGGACTCAAGTCGATTCATATGCCTAAGTATCTAAAATTGCCGATGTTATCCGAATGATATAGACGCAAATATCTTAACTCCTATCAATTTGGCAGTATTCTGCCTCATCATACCTTGTCCGGGAGGTCCAAATGGACAAGATTTGGGCGGCAGCATTTGTCCAAAGCGACTCTCTTTGGACTGAGGTCGAACCATATGCCGAGCATCCAGAATTGCCAATGTCGTCCAATGATATAGATGCAAATATCTTCACTCCTATCAATTTGACAGGATTCTAGCCCATGGAATCTTGTCCAGGAGGTTCAAGTGTACAAGATTTGTGCACTAACACTTGACAAAAGCGAATCTCTTTGGTCTCAGGTCGAATCATAAGCCGAGCATCCAGAATTGCCAATGTCGTCCAATGATATAGATGCAAATATCTTCACACCTATCAATTTGACAGGACCCTGGCTCATCGTATCTTGTCCAGGGGGTCCAAATGTACAAGTTTTGGGCGGCAGCACTTGCCCAAAGCGATTCTCTTCGAACTCAGGTCGAATCACATGGAGAAGTATCTAATATTGCCGATGTTATCCGAATGATATAGACGCAAATGTCTTAACTCCTATCAATTTGGCAGTATTCTGCCTCATCATACCTTGTCCAGGAGGTCCAAATGGACAAGATTTGGGCGGCAGCATTTGTCCAAAGCGACTCTCTTTTGACTGAGGTCGAACCATAAGCCGAGCATCCAGAATTGCCAATGTCGTCAAATGATACAGATGCAAATATCTTTACTCCTATCAATGTGATAGGATTCTCCCTTATCATACCTTGTCCAGGAGGTCCAAATGTACAAGATTTGTGCGGTAGCACTTTTCCAAAGCGACTGTCTTTGGACTCAGGTCGAATCATAAGCCGGAGCATCCAGAATTGCCAATGTCGTACAATCATACAGATGCAAATATCTTTACTCCTATCAATGTGATAGGATTCTGCCTTATCATACCTTGTCCAGGAGGTCCAAATGCACAAGATTTGGGAGTCAGCATTTCTCCAAACCGACTCTCTTTGGACTCAGGTCGATCCATATGCCGAAGTATCTAAAATTGCCGATGTTATCCGAATGATATAGACGCAAATGTCTTAACTCCTATCAATTTGGCAGTATTCTGCCTCATCATACCTTGTCCAGGATGTCCAAATGGACAAGATTTGGGCTTCAGCATTTGTCCAAAGCGACTCTCTTTGGACTGAGGTCGAACCATAAGCCGAGCATCCAGAATTGCCAATGTCGTCCAATGATATAGATGCAAATACCTTTACTCCTATCAATGTGACAGGATTCTGCCCCACCATACCTTTCGAAGAGGTCCAAATGTACAAGATTTGTGTAGTAGCACTTGTCCAAAGCGACTCCCTTTGGATTCAGGTCGAATCATAAGCCGAAGAATCCAAAATTACCGATATTGCCAATGATATAGAGGCAAATATCCTCACTCCTATCAATTGTACAGCATTCTGCCTCGTCGTATCTTGCCCAAGAGGTTCAAATGTACAAGATTTGTGCGGTAGCACTTGACAAAAGCAAATCTCTTCGGACTCCGGTCGATTCATAAGCCGAAGTATTCAGAATTGCCAATGTCGTCCAATGATATAGCGGCAAATATCCTCACTCCTATCAATTTTACAGCATTCTGCCTCATCGTATCTTGTCCAGGGGGTTCAAATGTAAAAGATTTGTGCGGTAGCACTTGTCCAGACTGATTCTCTTTGGATTCAGGTCGAATCATACGCCGGATCTCCAGGATTGCTAATGTCGTCCAATGATATAGATGCAAATATCTTTACTCCTATCAATTTGCCAGGATTCTGCCTCATCGTATCTTGTCCAGGGGGTCCAAATGTACAAGATTTGTGCGGTAGTACTTGTCCAAACCGACTCGCTTTGGACTGAGGTCGAACCATAAGCCGAGCATCCAGAATTGCCAATGTCGTCCAATGATACAGATGCAAAAATCTTGACTCCTATCAATGTGATAGGATTCTGCCTCATGATATCTTGTCCAGGCGGACCAAATGTACAAGATGTGTGCAGTAGCACTTGTCCAAAGCGACTCTCTTTGGCCTCCGGTCGATTCATAAGCCGAAGCATCCAGAATTGCCAATGTCGTCCAATTATGTAGATGCAAATATCTTCACTCCTATCAATTTGACAGGATTCTGGGTCATCGTATCTTGTCCAGGAGGTTCAAGGGTACAAGATTTGTGCGGTAGCACTTGTCCACGGAGACTGTCTTTGGACTCAGGTCGAATCATAAGCCGGAGAATCCAGAATTGCCAATGTCGTCCAATGATATAGATGCAAATACCTTTACTCCAAACAATTTGACAGGATTCTGCCTCATCATACCTTGTTCCCGAGGTCAAAATGCACAAGCTTTGGGCGGCAGCATTTGTCCAAACCGACTCTCTTTGGACTCAGGTCGAATCATAAGCCGGCGCATCCAGAATTGCCAATGTCGTCCAATTATATAGATGCAAATATCTTCACTCCTATCAATGTGATAGGATTCTGCCTCATCATACCTTGTCCAGGATGTCCAAGTGTACAAAAATTGTGCGGTAGCACTTGTCCAAAGCGACTCTCTTTGCTCTCAGGTCGAATCATAAGCCGAGCATCCAGAATTGCCAATGTCGTCCAATGATATAGATGCAAATATTTTTTTCTCCTATCAATGTGACAGGATTCTGTCTCATCATACCTTTTCCAGGAGGTCCAAATGCACAAGATTTGGGAGTCAGCATTTGTCCAAACTGACTCTCTTTGTACTCAGGTCGATCCATATACCGAGCATCCAGAATTCCCAATGACGTCCAATGATATAGATGCAAATATCTTCACTCCTCTCAATTTGACAGGATTCTAGACCATGGAATCTTGTCCAGGCGGACCAAATGTACAAGATTTGTGCGGTAGGACTTGCCCAAAGCGACTCTCTTTGGCCTCCGGTCGAATCATATGCCGGAGCATCCAGAATTGCCAATGTCGTCCAATGATATAGATGCAAATAGCTTCACTCCTATCAATTTTACAGGATTCTGGCTCAGCGTATCTTGTCCAGGATGTTCAAGTGTACAAGATTTGTGCGGTAGCACTTTACAAAAGCGACTCTCTTTGGCCTCCGGTCGAATCATATGCCGGGGCATCCAGAATTGCCAATGTCGTCCAATGATATAGATGCAAATATCTTTACTCCTATCAATTTAGCAGTATTCTGCCTCATCATACCTTGTCCAGGAGGTCCAAATGTACAAGATTTGTGCGGTAGTACTTGTCCAAAGCGACTGCCTTTGGATTCAGGTCGAATCATAAGCCGGAGCATCCAGAATTGCCAATGTCGTCCAATGATATAGATGCAAATACCTGTACTCCAAACAATTTGACAGGATTCTGCCTCATCATAAATTGTTCCCGAGGTCAAAATGCACAAGCTTTGGGCGGCAGCATTTGTCCAAACCGACTCTCTTTGGACTCAGGTCGAATCATAAGCCGGAGCATCCAGAATTGCCAATGTCGTCCAATTATATAGATGCAAATATCTTCACTCCTATCAATGTGATAGGATTCTGCCTCATCATACCTTGTCCAGGATGTCCAAGTGTACAAAAATTGTGCGGTAGCACTTGTCCAAAGCGACTCTCTTTGCACTCAGGTCGAATCATAAGCCGAGCATCCAGAATTGCCAATGTCGTCCAATGATATAGATGCAAATATTTTTTTCTCCTATCAATGTGGCAGGATTCTGTCTCATCATACCTTTTCCTGGAGGTCCAAATGCACAAGATTTGGGAGTCAGCATTTGTCCAAACCGACTCTCTTTGGACTCAGGTCGATTCATATGCCTAAGTATCTAAAATTGCCGATGTTATCCGAATGATATAGACGCAAATATCTTAACTCCTATCAATTTGGCAGTATTCTGCCTCATCATACCTTGTCCAGGAGGTCCAAATGGACAAGATTTGGGCGGCAGCATTTGTCCAAAGCGACTCTCTTTGGACTGAGGTCGAACCATATGCCGAGCATCCAGAATTGCCAATGTCGTCCAATGATATAGATGCAAATATCTTCACTCCTATCAATTTGACAGGATTCTAGCCCATGGAATCTTGTCCAGGAGGTTCAAGTGTACAAGATTTGTGCACTAACACTTGACAAAAGCGAATCTCTTTGGTCTCAGGTCGAATCATAAGCCGAGCATCCAGAATTGCCAATGTCGTCCAATGATATAGATGCAAATATTTTCACACCTATCAATTTGACAGGACCCTGGCTCATCGTATCTTGTCCAGGGGGTCCAAATGTACAAGTTTTGGGCGGCAGCACTTGCCCAAAGCGATTCTCTTCGAACTCAGGTCGAATCACATGGAGAAGTATCTAATATTGCCGATGTTATCCGAATGATATAGACGCAAATATCTTAACTCCTATCAATTTGGCAGTATTCTGCCTCATCATACCTTGTCCAGGAGGTCCAAATGGACAAGATTTGGGCGGCAGCATTTGTCCAAAGCGACTCTCTTTTGACTGAGGTCGAACCATAAGCCGAGCATCCAGAATTGCCAATGTCGTCAAATGATACAGATGCAAATATCTTTACTCCTATCAATGTGATAGGATTCTCCCTTATCATACCTTGTCCAGGACGTCCAAATGTACAAGATTTGTGCGGTAGCACTTTTCCAAAGCGACTCTCTTTGGACTCAGGTCGAATCATAAGCCGGAGCATCCAGAATTGCCAATGTCGTACAATGATACAGATGCAAATATCTTTACTCCTATCAATGTGATAGGATTCTGCCTTATCATACCTTGTCCAGGAGGTCCAAATGCACAAGATTTGCGAGTCAGCATTTCTCCAAACCGACTCTCTTTGGACTCAGGTCGACCCATATGCCGAAGTATCTAAAATTGCCGATGTTATCCGAATGATATAGACGCAAATATCTTAACTCCTATCAATTTGGCAGTATTCTGCCTCATCATACCTTGTCCAGGAGGTCCAAATGGACAAGATTTGGGCGGCAGCATTTGTCCAAAGCGACTCTCTTTTGACTGAGGTCGAACCATAAGCCGAGCATCCAGAATTGCCAATGTCGTCAAATGATACAGATGCAAATATCTTTACTCCTATCAATGTGATAGGATTCTCCCTTATCATACCTTGTCCAGGAGGTCCAAATGTACAAGATTTGTGCGGTAGCACTTTTCCAAAGCGACTCTCTTTGGACTCAGGTCGAATCATAAGCCGGAGCATCCAGAATTGCCAATGTCGTACAATGATACAGATGCAAATATCTTTACTCCTATCAATGTGATAGGATTCTGCCTTATCATACCTTGTCCAGGAGGTCCAAATGCACAAGATTTGGGAGTCAGCATTTCTCCAAACCGACTCTCTTTGGACTCAGGTCGATCCATATGCCGAAGTATCTAAAATTGCCGATGTTATCCGAATGATATAGACGCAAATGTCTTAACTCCTATCAATTTGGCAGTATTCTGCCTCATCATACTTTGTCCAGGATGTCCAAATGGACAAGATTTGGGCGGCAGCATTTGTCCAAAGCGACTCTCTTTGGACTCAGGTCGAATCATAAGCCGAAGAATCCAAAATTGCCGATATTGCTAATGATATAGAGGCAAATATCCTCACTCCTATCAATTGTACAGCATTCTGCCTCATCGTATCTAGCCCAAGAGGTTCAAATGTACAAGATTTGTGCGGTAGCACTTGACAAAAGCAAATCTCTTCGGACTCCTGTCGATTCATAAGCCGAAGTATCCAGAATTGCCAATGTCGTCCAATGATATAGAGGCAAATATCCTCACTCCTATCACTTTGACAGGATTCTGCCTCATCGTATCTTGTCCAGGGGGTCCAAATGTACAAGATTTGTGTGGTAGCACTTGACAAAAGCGAATCTCTTTGGTCTCAGGTCGATCAATATGCCGAAGTAACAAAATTTGCCGATGTTATCCGAATGATATATATGCAAATATCTTAACTCCTATCAAATTTCAGGGATTCTGCCTCATCATACCTTGTCCAGGAGTTCCAAATGTACAAGATTTGTGCGGTAGTACTTGTCCAAAGCGACTGTCTTTGGATTCAGGTCGAATCATAAGCCGGAGCATCCAGAATTGCCAATGTCGTCCAATAGTATAGATGCAAATATCTTTACTCCTATCAATTTGACAGGATCCCGGCTCATCGTATCTTGTCCAGGAGGTTCAAATGTACAAGATTTGTGCGGTAGCACTTAACAAAGCGAATCTCTTTGGTCTCAGGTCGATCAATATGCCGAAGTAACAAAAATTGCCGATGTTATCCGAATGATATAGATGCAAATATCTTAACTCCTATCAAATTTCAAGGATTCTGCCTCATCATACCTTGTCCAGGAGGTCCAAATGTACAAGATTTGTGCGGTAGCACTTGTCCAAAGCGACTCTCTTTGGACTAAGGTCGGTCCATATGCCGAAGTAACCAAAATTGTCGATGTTATCCAAATGATGTAGATGCAAATATCTTAACTCCTATCAATTTGCTAGGATTCTGCCTCATCATACCTTGTTCCGGAGGTCACAATGCACAAGATTTTGGCGGCAGCATTTGTCCAAAGCGACTCTCTTTGGACTGAGGTCGAACCATAAGCCGAGCATCCAGAATTGCCAATGTCGTCCAATGATACAGATGCAAAAATCTTGACTCCTATCAATGTGATAGGATTCTGCCTTATCATACCTTGTCCAGGAGGTCCAAATGTACAAGATTTGTGGGGTAGTACTTGTCCAAAGCGACTGTCTTTGGATTCAGGTCGAATCATAAGCCGGAGCATCCAGAATTGCCAATGTCGTCCAATAGTATAGATGCAAATATATTTTCTCCTATCAATTTGACAGGATTCTGCCTCATCATACCTTGTCCAGGAGGTTCAAATGTACAAGATTTGTGCGGTAGCACTTAACAAAGCGAATCTCTTTGGTCTCAGGTCGATCAATATGCCGAAGTAACAAAAATTGCCGATGTTATCCGAATGATATAGATGCAAATATCTTAACTCCTATCAAATTTCAAGGATTCTGCCTCATCATACCTTGTCCAGGAGGTCCAAATGTACAAGATTTGTGCAGTAGCACTTGACAAAAGCGAATCACTTTGTACTCAGTTCAATCCATAAGCCGAAGCATTCAGAATTGCCAATGTCGTCCAATGATATAGATGTAGTTATCTTTACTCCTATCAATGTGACAGGATTCTGCCTCATCATACCTTTTCCAGGAGGTCCAAATGTACAAGTTTTTTAGCGGCAGCATTTGTCCAAACCGACTCTCTTTGGACTCAGGTCGATCCATATGCCGAAGTAACCAAAATTGTCAATGTTATCCAAATGATATAGATGCAAATATCTTAACTCTTATCAATTTGCTAGGATTCTGCCTCATCATACCTTGTTCCGGAGGTTCAAATGTACAAGATTTGTGCGGTAGTACTTGTCCAAAGAGACTGTCTTTGGATTCAGGTCGAATCATAAGCCGGAGCATCCAGAATTGCCAATGTGTTCCAATTATATAGATGCAAATACCTTTACTCCAAACAATTTGACAGGATTCTGTCTCATCATTCCTTGTTCCGGAGGTCAAAATGCACAAGATTTGGGCGGCAGCATTTGTCCAAACCGACTCTCTTTGGACTCAGGTCGAATCATAGGCCGGAGCATCCAGAATTGCCAATGTCGTCCAATTATATAGATGCAAATATCTTCACTCCTATCAATGTGATAGGATTCTGCCTCATCATACCTTGTCCAGGATGTCCAAGTGTACAATAATTGTGCGGTAGCACTTGTCCAAAGCGACTCTCTTTGCACTCAGGTCGAATCATATGCCGGAGCATCCACAATCGCCAATGTCGTCCTATGATATAGATGCAAATATCTTCACTCCTATCAATTTGCCAGGATTCTGCCTCATCGTATCTTGTCCAGGGGGTCCAAATATACAAGATTTGTGCGGTAGCACTTGTCCAAAGCGACTCGCTTTGGACTCAGGTCGATTCATAAGCCGAGCATCCAGAATTGCCAATGTCGTCCAATGATATAGATGCAAATATATTTACGCATATCCATGTGACAGGATTCTGTCTCATCATACCTTTTCCAGGAGGTCCAAATGCACAAGATTTGGGAGTCAGCATTTGTCCAAACCGACTCTCTTTGGACTCAGGTCGATCCATAAGCCAAAGCATTCAGAATTGCCATTGCCGTCCAATGATGTAGATGCAAATATCTTCACTCCTATCAATTTGACAGGATCCTGGGTCATCGTATCTTGTCCAGAAGGTCCAACTGTAGAAGATTTGTGCCGTTGGACTTGTCCAAAGTGACTCTTTTGGCCTCCGGTCGAATCATATTCCGGAGCATCCAGAATTGCCAATGTCGTCCAATGATGTAGACGCAAATATCTTAACTCCTATCAATTTGGCAGTATTCTGCCTCATCATACCTTGTCCAGGAGGTCCAAATGGACAAGATTTGGGCGGCAGCATTTGTCCAAAGCGACTCTCTTTGGACTGAGGTCGAACCATATGCCGAGCATCCAGAATTGCCAATGTCGTCCAATGATATAGATGCAAATTTCTTCACTCCTATCAATTTGACAGGATTCTAGCCCATGGAATCTTATCCAGGAGGTTCAAGTGTACAAGATTTGTGCACTAACACTTGACAAAAGCGAATCTCTTTGGTCTCAGGTCGAATCATAAGCCGAGCATCCAGAATTGCCAATGTCGTCCAATGATATAGATGCAAATATCTTCACACCTATCAATTTGACAGGACCCTGGATCATCGTATCTTGTCCAGGGGGTCCAAATGTACAAGTTTTGGGCGGCAGCACTTGCCCAAAGCGATTCTCTTCGAACTCAGGTCGAATCACATGGAGAAGTATCTAATATTGCCGATGTTATCCGAATGATATAGACGCAAATGTCTTAACTCCTATCAATTTGGCAGTATTCTGCCTCATCATACCTTGTCCAGGAGGTCCAAATGGACAAGATTTGGGCGGCAGCATTTGTCCAAAGCGACTCTCTTTTGACTGAGGTCGAACCATAAGCCGAGCATCCAGAATTGCCAATGTCGTCAAATGATACAGATGCAAATATCTTTACTCCTATCAATGTGATAGGATTCTCCCTTATCATACCTTGTCCAGGAGGTCCAAATGTACAATATTTGTGCGGTAGCACTTTTCCAAAGCGACTCTCTTTGGACTCAGGTCGAATCATAAGCCGGAGCATCCAGAATTGCCAATGTCGTACAATGATACAGATGCAAATATCTTTACTCCTATCAATGTGATAGGATTCTGCCTTATGATACCTTGTCCAGGAGGTCCAAATGCACAAGATTTGGGAGTCAGCATTTCTCCAAACCGACTCTCTTTGGACTCAGGTCGATCCATATGCCGAAGTATCTAAAATTGCCGATGTTATCCGAATGATATAGACGCAAATGTCTTAACTCCTATCAATTTGGCAGTATTCTGCCTCATCATACCTTGTCCAGGATGTCCAAATGGACAAGATTTGGGCTTCAGCATTTGTCCAAAGCGATTCTCTTTGGACTGAGGTCGAACCATAAGCCGAGCATCCAGAATTGCCAATGTCGTCCAATGATATAGATGCAAATACCTTTACTCCTATCAATGTGACAGGATTCTGCCTCACCATACCTTTCGAGGAGGTCCAAATGTACAAGTTTTTGAGCGGCAGCATTTGTCCAAACCGACTCTTTTTGGCCTCAGGTCGATCCATATGCCGAAGTAACCAAAATTGTCGATGTTATCCAAATGATATAGATGCAAATATCTTAACTCTTATCAATTTGATAGGATTCTGCGTCATCATACCTTGTTCCGGAGGTTCAAATGTACAAGATTTGTGCGGTAGTACTTGTCCAGACCGACTCTGTTTGGACTCAGTTCGAATCATAAGCCGAAGAATCCAAAATTGCCGATATTGCCAATGATATAGAGGCAAATATCCTCACTCCTATCAATTGTACAGCATTCTGCCTCATCGTATCTAGCCCAAGAGGTTCAAATGTACAAGATTTGTGCGGTAGCACTTGACAAAAGCAAATCTCTTCGGACTCCGGTCGATTCATAAGCCGAAGTATCCAGAATTGCCAATGTCGTCCAATGATATAGAGGCAAATATCCTCACTCCTATCACTTTGACAGGATTCTGCCTCATCGTATCTTGTCCAGGGGGTCCAAATGTACAAGATTTGTGTGGTAGCACTTGACAAAAGCGAATCTCTTTGGTCTCAGGTCGATCAATATGCCGAAGTAACAAAATTTGCCGATGTTATCCGAATGATATATATGCAAATATCTTAACTCCTATCAAATTTCAGGGATTCTGCCTCATCATACTTTGTCCAGGAGTTCCAAATGTACAAGATTTGTGCGGTAGTACTTGTCCAAAGCGACTGTCTTTGGATTCAGGTCGAATCATAAGCCGGAGCATCCAGAATTGCCAATGTCGTCCAATAGTATAGATGCAAATATCTTTACTCCTATCAATTTGACAGGATCCCGGCTCATCGTATCTTGTCCAGGAGGTTCAAATGTACACGATTTGTGCGGTAGCACTTAACAAAGCGAATCTCTTTGGTCTCAGGTCGATCAATATGCCGAAGTAACAAAAATTGCCGATGTTATCCGAATGATATAGATGCAAATATCTTAACTCCCATCAAATTTCAAGGATTCTGCCTCATCATACCTTGTCCAGGAGGTCCAAATGTACAAGATTTGTGCGGTAGCACTGGTCCAAAGCGACTCTCTTTGGACTAAGGTCGGTCCATATGCCGAAGTAACCAAAATTGTCGATGTTATCCAAATGATATAGATGCAAATATCTTAACTCCTATCAATTTGCTAGGATTCTGCCTCATCATACCTTGTTCCGGAGGTCACAATGCACAAGATTTTGGCGGCAGCATTTGTCCAAAGCGACTCTCTTTGGACTGAGGTCGAACCATAAGCCGAGCATCCAGAATTGCCAATGTCGTCCAATGATACAGATGCAAAAATCTTGACTCCTATCAATGTGATAGGATTCTGCCTTATCATACCTTGTCCAGGAGGTCCAAATGTACAATATTTGTGCGGTAGCACTTTTCCAAAGCGACTCTCTTTGGACTCAGGTCGAATCATAAGCCGGAGCATCCAGAATTGCCAATGTCGTACAATGATACAGATGCAAATATCTTTACTCCTATCAATGTGATAGGATTCTGCCTTATGATACCTTGTCCAGGAGGTCCAAATGCACAAGATTTGGGAGTCAGCATTTCTCCAAACCGACTCTCTTTGGACTCAGGTCGATCCATATGCCGAAGTATCTAAAATTGCCGATGTTATCCGAATGATATAGACGCAAATGTCTTAACTCCTATCAATTTGGCAGTATTCTGCCTCATCATACCTTGTCCAGGATGTCCAAATGGACAAGATTTGGGCTTCAGCATTTGTCCAAAGCGATTCTCTTTGGACTGAGGTCGAACCATAAGCCGAGCATCCAGAATTGCCAATGTCGTCCAATGATATAGATGCAAATACCTTTACTCCTATCAATGTGACAGGATTCTGCCTCACCATACCTTTCGAGGAGGTCCAAATGTACAAGTTTTTGAGCGGCAGCATTTGTCCAAACCGACTCTTTTTGGCCTCAGGTCGATCCATATGCCGAAGTAACCAAAATTGTCGATGTTATCCAAATGATATAGATGCAAATATCTTAACTCTTATCAATTTGATAGGATTCTGCGTCATCATACCTTGTTCCGGAGGTTCAAATGTACAAGATTTGTGCGGTAGTACTTGTCCAGACCGACTCTGTTTGGACTCAGTTCGAATCATAAGCCGAAGAATCCAAAATTGCCGATATTGCCAATGATATAGAGGCAAATATCCTCACTCCTATCAATTGTACAGCATTCTGCCTCATCGTATCTAGCCCAAGAGGTTCAAATGTACAAGATTTGTGCGGTAGCACTTGACAAAAGCAAATCTCTTCGGACTCCGGTCGATTCATAAGCCGAAGTATCCAGAATTGCCAATGTCGTCCAATGATATAGAGGCAAATATCCTCACTCCTATCACTTTGACAGGATTCTGCCTCATCGTATCTTGTCCAGGGGGTCCAAATGTACAAGATTTGTGTGGTAGCACTTGACAAAAGCGAATCTCTTTGGTCTCAGGTCGATCAATATGCCGAAGTAACAAAATTTGCCGATGTTATCCGAATGATATATATGCAAATATCTTAACTCCTATCAAATTTCAGGGATTCTGCCTCATCATACTTTGTCCAGGAGTTCCAAATGTACAAGATTTGTGCGGTAGTACTTGTCCAAAGCGACTGTCTTTGGATTCAGGTCGAATCATAAGCCGGAGCATCCAGAATTGCCAATGTCGTCCAATAGTATAGATGCAAATATCTTTACTCCTATCAATTTGACAGGATCCCGGCTCATCGTATCTTGTCCAGGAGGTTCAAATGTACACGATTTGTGCGGTAGCACTTAACAAAGCGAATCTCTTTGGTCTCAGGTCGATCAATATGCCGAAGTAACAAAAATTGCCGATGTTATCCGAATGATATAGATGCAAATATCTTAACTCCCATCAAATTTCAAGGATTCTGCCTCATCATACCTTGTCCAGGAGGTCCAAATGTACAAGATTTGTGCGGTAGCACTGGTCCAAAGCGACTCTCTTTGGACTAAGGTCGGTCCATATGCCGAAGTAACCAAAATTGTCGATGTTATCCAAATGATATAGATGCAAATATCTTAACTCCTATCAATTTGCTAGGATTCTGCCTCATCATACCTTGTTCCGGAGGTCACAATGCACAAGATTTTGGCGGCAGCATTTGTCCAAAGCGACTCTCTTTGGACTGAGGTCGAACCATAAGCCGAGCATCCAGAATTGCCAATGTCGTCCAATGATACAGATGCAAAAATCTTGACTCCTATCAATGTGATAGGATTCTGCCTTATCATACCTTGTCCAGGAGGTCCAAATGTACAAGTTTTTTAGCGGCAGCATTTGTCCAAACCGACTCTTTTTGGCCTCAGGTCGATCCATATGCCGAAGTATCTAAAATTGCCGATGTTATCAGAATGATATAGACGCAAATGTCTTAACTCCTGTCAATTGTACAGCATTCTGCCTCATCGTATCTTGCCCAAGAGGTTCAAATGTACAAGATTTGTGCGGTAGCACTTGACAAAAGCAAATCTCTTCGGATTCCGGTCGAATCATAAGCCGAAGTATCCAGAATTGCCAATGTCGTCCAATGATATAGAGGCAAATATCCTCACTGCTTACAATTTTACAGCATTCTGCCTCATCGTATCTTGTCCAGGAGGTTCAAATGTAAAAGGCTTGTGCGTTAGCACTTGTCCAGACTGATTCTCTTTGGATTTAGGTCGAATCATACGCCGGATCTCCAGGATTGCCATTGTCGTTCAATGATATAGATGCAAATATCGTTACTCCTATCAATTTGCCAGGATTCTGCCTCATCGTATCTTGTCCAGGAGGTTCAAGTGTACAAGATTTGTGCGGTAGCACTTGACAAAAGCGACTCTCTTTGGCCTCCGGTCGAATCATATGCCGGAGCATCCAGAATTGCCAATGTCGTCAAATAATATACATGCAAATATCTTTACTCCTATCAATGTGATAGGATTCTGCCTCATCATACCTTTTCCAGGAGGTCCAAATGCACAAGATGTGGGCGGCAGCATTTGTCCAAACCGACTCTCTTTGGACTCAGGTCGATCCATATGCCGCAGTAACAAAAATTGCCGATGCTATCCGAATGATATAGATGCAAATATCTTACTCCTATCAATTTTCAAAGATTCTGCCTCATCATACCTTGTTCCGGAGGTTCAAATGAACAAGATTTGTGCGGTAGTACTTGTCCACTGTGAGTGTCGTTGGATTCAGGTCGAATCATAAGCCGGATCCCCAGGATTGCCAATGCCGTCCAATGATATAGATGCAAATATCTTCACTCCTATCAATGTGACAGGATTCTGTCTCATCATACCTTTTCCAGGAGGTCCAAATGCACAAGATTTTGGAGTCAGCATTTGTCCAAACCGACTCTCTTTGGACTCAGGTCGATCCATATGCCGAAGTAGCTAAAATTGCCGATGTTATCCGAATGATATAGACGCAAATATCTTAACTCCTATCAATTTGGCAGTATTCTGCCTCATCATACCTTGTCCAGGAGGTCCAAATGGACAAAATTTGGGCGGCAGCATTTGTCTAAAGCGACTCTCTTTGGACTGAGGTCGAACCATAAGCCGAGCATCCAGAATTGCCAATGTCGTCCAATAATATAGATGCAAATATCTTCACTCCTATCAATTTGACAGGATTCTAGCCCATCGAATCTTGCCCAGGAGGTTCAAGTGTACAAGATTTGTGCACTAGCACTTGACAAAAGCCAATCTCTTTGGTCCCAGGTCGAATCATAAGCCGAGCTTCCAGAATTGCCAATGTCGTCCAAGGATATAGATGCAAATGTCTTTACTCCTATCAATGTGATAGGATTCTGCCTCATCATACCTTGTCCAGGAGGTCCAAATGTACAAGATTTGTGCAGTAGCACTTGACAAAAGCGACTCTCTTTGGACTCAGGTCGATCCATATACCGATGTATCAAAAATTGCCGATGTTATCCGAATGATATAGATGCAAATATCTTAAATAGAAGCATTCAGATTTGCCAATGTCGTCCAATGATATAGATGCAATTACCTTTACTCCTATCAATTTTAAAGGATTCTGGCTCATCGTATCTTGTCCAGGAGGTTCAAGTGTACAAGATTTGTGCGGTAGCACTTGACAAATTCAAATCTCTTTGGACTCAGGTCGAATCATAAGCCGAGCATCCAGAATTGCCAATGTCGTCCAATGATGTAGATGCAAATATCTTCACTCCTATCAATTTGACAGGATCCTGGCTCATCGTATCTTGTCTAGGGGGTCCAAATGTACAAGTTTTGGGCGCTAGCACTTGCCCAAAGCGATTCTCTTTGAACTCAGGTCGAATCATATGGAAAAGTATCTAAAATTGCCGATGTTATCCGAATGATATAGACGCAAATATCTTAACTCCTATCAATTTAGCAGTATTCTGCCTCATCATACATTGTCCAGGAGGTCCAAATGGACAAGATTTGGGCGCCAGCATTAGTCCAAAGCGACTCTCTTTTGACTGAAGTCGAACCATAAGCCGAGCATCCAGAATTGCCAATGTCGTCAAATGATACAGATGAAAATATCTTTACTCCTATCAATGTGATGGGATTCTGCCTTATCATACCTTATCCAGGAGGTCCAAATGTACAAGGATTGTGCGGTAGCACTTGTCCAAAGCGACTCTCTTTGGCCTCCGATCGAATCATATGCCGGAGCATCCAGAATTGCCAATGTCGTCCAATGATATAGATGCAAATATCTTCACTCCTATCAATTTGACAGGATTCTGGCTCATCGTATCCTGTCCAGGAGGTTCAAGTGTACAAGATTTGTGCAGTAGCACCTGACAAAAGCGAATCTCTTTGGACTCAGGTTGAATCAGAAGCCGGATCCCCAGGATTGCAAATGTAGTCCAATGATATAGATGCAAATACCTTTACTCCAAACAATTTGACAGGATTCTGCCTCATCATACCTTGTTCCAGGGGTCCAAATCTACAAGGATTGTGCGGTAGCACTTGTCCAAAGCAACTCTCTTTGGACTCAGGTCGAATCATAAGCCGAGCGTCCAGAATTGCCAATGTCGTCCAATGATATAGATGCAAATATCTTACTCCTATCAATTTTCAAGGATTCTGCCTCAACGTACTTGTCCAGGAGGTCCAAATGGACAAGATTTGGGAGCAGCATTTGTCCAAAGCGACTCTCTTTGGACTGGGGTCGAATCATAAGCCGAGCATCCAGAATTGCCAATGTCGTCCAATGATACAGATGCAAATATCTTTACTCCTTTCAATTTGACAGGATTCTGCCTCATCGTATCTTGTCCAGGGGGGCCGAATATACAATATTTGTGCGGTAGCACTTGTCCAAAGCGACTCTCTTTGGCCTCCGATCGAATCATATGCCGGAGCATCCAGAATTGCCAATGTCGTCCAATGATATAGATGCAATTATCTTCACTCCTATCAATTTGACAGGATTCTGGCTCATCGTATCCTGTCCAGGAGGTTCAAGTGTACAAGATTTGTGCAGTAGCACTTGACAAAAGCGAATCTCTTTGGACTCAGGTCGAATCATAAGCCGAGCATCCAGAATTGCCAATGTCGTCCAATGATGTAGATGCAAATATCTTCACTCCTATCAATTTGACAGTATTCTGCCTCATCATACCTTGTCCAGGAGGCCCGAATGGACAAGATTTGGGGTTCAGCATTTGTCCAAAGCGACTCTCTTTGGACTGAGGTCGAACCATAAGCCGAGCTTCCAGAATTGCCAATGTCGTCCAATGATATAGATGCAAATATCTTCACTCCTATTAATTTGACAGGATTCTAGCCCATCGAATATTGTCCAGGAGGTTCAAGTGTACAAGATTTGTGCGGTAGCACCTGAGAAAAGCGAATCTCTTTGGACTCAGTTCGAATCATAAGCCGAGCATCCAGAATTGCCAATGTCGTCCAAGGATATAGATGCAAATGTCTTTACTCCTATCAATGTGATAGGATTCTGCCTCATCATACCTTGTCCAGGAGGTCCAAATGTACAAGATTTGTGCGGCAGCACTTGACAAAAGCGACTCTCTTTGAACTCAGGTCGATCCATATACCGATGTATCAAAAATTGGCGATGTTATCCGAATGATATAGATGCAAATATCTTAAATAGAAGCATTCAGATTTGCCAATGTCGTCCAATGATATAGATGCAATTACCTTTACTCCTATCAATTTTAAAGGATTCTGGCTCATCGTATCTTGTCCAGAAGGTTCAAGTGTACAAGATTTGTGCGGTAGCACTTGACAAAAGCAAATCTCTTTGGACTCAGGTCGAATCATAAGCCGAGCATCCAGAATTGCCAATATCGTCCAATGATGTAGATGCAAATATCTTCACTCCTATCAATTTGACAGGATCCTGGCTCATCGTATCTTGTCTAGGGGGTCCAAATGTACAAGTTTTGGGGGGCAGCACTTGCCCAAAGCGATTCTCTTTGAACTCAGGTCGAATCATATGGAGAAGTATCTAAAATTGCCGATGTTATCCGAATGATATAGACGCAAATATCTTAACTCCTATCAATTTGGCAGTATTCTGCCTCATCATACCTTGTCCAGGAGGTCCAAATGGACAAGATTTGGACGCCAGCATTTGTCCAAAGCGACTCTCTTTTGACTGAAGTCGAACCATAAGCCGAGCATCCAGAATTGCCAATGTCGTCAAATGATACAGATGCAAATATCTTTACTCCTATCAATGTGATAGGATTCTGCCTTATCATACCTTGTCCAAGAGGTCCAATTGTACAAGATTTGTGCGGTAGCACTTTTCCAAAGCGACTCTCTTTGGACTCAGGTCGGATCATAAGCCGGATCCCCAGGATTGCCAATGTAGTCCAATGATATAGATGCAAATACCTTTACTCCAAACAATTTGACAGGATTCTGCCTCATCGTATCTTGTCCAGGGGGGCCGAATATACAATATTTGTGCGGTAGCACTTGTCCAAAGCGACTCTCTATGGACTCAGGTCGAATCATAAGCCGGAGCATCCAGAATTGCCAATGTCGTCCAATGATACAGATGCAACTATCTTTACTCCTTTCAATTTGACAGGATTCTGCCTCATCATACCTTGTTCCAGAGGTGCAAATGTACAAGATTTCTGCGGTAGTACTTGTCCAAAGCGACTGTCTTTGGATTCAGGTCGAATCATAAGCCGGAGGATCCAGAATTGCCAATGTCGTCCAATAGTATAGATGCAAATATCTTTACTCCTATCAATTTGACAGGATCCTGGCTCATCGTATCTTATCCAGGCGGACCAAATGTACAAGATTTGTGCGGTAGCACTTGTGCAAAGCGACTCTCTATGGACTCAGGTCGAATCATAAGCCGGAGCATCCAGAATTGCCAATGTCGTCCAATGATATAGGTGCAATTACCTTTACTCCTATCAATTTTACAGGATTCTGGCTCAGCGTATCTTGTCCAGGAGGTTCAAGTGTACAAGATTTGTGCGGTAGCACTTGACAAAAGCGAATCTCTTTGGACTCAGGTCGAATCATAAGCCGAGCATCCAGAATTGCCAATGTCGTCCAATAGTATAGATGCAAATATCTTTACTCCTATCAATTTGACAGGATCCTGGCTCATCGTATCTTGTCCAGGCGGACCAAATGTACAAGATTTGTGCGGTAGCACTTGTGCAAAGCGACTCTCTATGGACTCAGGTCGAATCATAAGCCGGAGCATCCAGAATTGCCAATGTCGTCCAATGATATAGATGCAAATAGCTTCACTCCTATCAATTTTACAGGATTCTGGCTCATCGTATCTTGTCCAGAAGATCCAACTGTAGAAGATTTGTGCCGTTGGACTTGTCCAAAGTGACTCTTTTGGCCTCCGGTCGAATCATATGCCGGAGCATCCAGAATTGCCAATGCCGTCCAATGATGTAGATGCAAATATCTTCACTCCTATCAATTTGACAGGATTCTGGCTCATCGTATCTTGTCCAGGAGGTTCAAGTGTACAAGATTTGTGCGGTAGCCCTTGACAAAAGCGAATCTCTTTGAACTCAGGTCGATCCATAAGCCGAAGCATCCAGAATTGCCAATGTCGTCCAATGATATAGATGCAAATATCTTAACTCCAATCAATTTGACACAATTCTGCCTCATCGTACCTTTTCCAGGGGGTCCAAATGTACAAGATTTGTGCGGTAGCACTTGTCCAGACCGATTCTCTTTGGATTCAGGTCGAATCATACGCCGGATCCCCAGGATTGCCAATGTCGTCCAATGATATAGATGCAAATATCTTTACTACTATCAATTTGCCAGGATTCTGCCTCATCGCATCTTGTCCAGGGGGTCCAAATGTACAAGATTTGTGCGGTAGCACTTGTCCAAAGCGACTCTCTTTGGACTCAGGTGGAATCATAAGACGGAGCATCCGGAATTGCCAATGTCGTCCAATGATGTAGATGCAAATATCTTTACTCCTATCAATTTGACAGGATCCTGGCTCATCGTATCTTGTCCAGGCCGACCAAATGTACAAGATTTGTGCGGTAGCACTTGTGCAAAGCGACTCTCTATGGACTCAGGTCGAATCATAAGCCGGAGCATCCAGAATTGCCAATGTCGTCCAATGATACAGATGCAACTATCTTTACTCCTTTCAATTTGACAGCATTCTGCCTCATCATACCTTGTTCCAGAGGTGCAAATGTACAAGATTTCTGCGGTAGTACTTGTCCAAAGCGACTGTCTTTGGATTCAGGTCGAATCATAAGCCGGAGCATCCAGAATTGCCAATGTCGTCCAATAGTATAGATGCAAATATCTGTACTCCTATCAATTTGACAGGATCATGGCTCATCGTATCTTATCCAGGCGGACCAAATGTACAAGATTTGTGCGGTAGCACTTGTGCAAAGCGACTCTCTATGGACTCAGGTCGAATCATAAGCCGGAGCATCCAGAATTGCCAATGTCGTCCAATGATATAGATGCAAATAGCTTCACTCCTATCAATTTGACAGGATTCTGGCTCAGCGTATCTTTTGCAGGAGGTTCAAGTGTACAAGATGTGTGCGGTAGCACTTGACAAAAGCGAATCTCTTTGGACTCAAGTCGAATCACAAGCCGAGCATCTAGAATTGCCAATGTCGTCCAATGATATAGATGCAAATATCTTCACTCCTATCAATTTTCAAGGATTCTGCCTCATGATACCTTTCCAGGAGGTCCAAATGGACAAGATTTGTGTGGTAGCACTTGTCCAAAGCGACTCCCTTTGGATTCAGGTCGAATCATAAGCCGAAGAATCCAAAATTGCCGATATTGCCAATGATATAGAGGCAAATATCCTCACTCCTATCAATTGTACAGCATTCTGCCTCATCGTATCTTGCCCAAGAGGTTCAAATGTACAAGATTTGTGCGGTAGCACTTGACAAAAGCAAATCTCTTCGGACTCCGGTCGATTCATAAGCCTAAGTATACAGGATTGCCAATGCCGTCCAATGATATAGATGCAAATAACTTCACTCCTATCAATTTGGCAGGATTCTAGTCCATCTAATCTTGTCCAGGAGGTTCAAGTGTACAAGATTTGTGCGGTAGCACTTGTCCAAAGTGACTCTTTTGGCCTCCGGTCGAATCATATGCCGGAGCATCCAGAATTGCCAATGTCGTCCAATGATGTAGATGCAAATATCTTCACTCCTATCAATTTGACAGGATTCTGGCTCATCGTATCTTGTCCAGGAGGTTCAAGTGTACAAGATTTGTGCGGTAGCCCTTGACAAAAGCGAATCTCTTTGAACTCAGGTCGATCCATAAGCCGAAGCATCCAGAATTGCCAATGTCGTCCAATGATATAGATGCAATTACCTTTACTCCTATCAATTTTACAGCATTCTGCCTCATCGTATCTTGCCCAAGAGGTTCAAATGTACAAGATTTGTGCGGTAGCACTTGACAAAAGCAAATCTCTTCGGACTCCGGTCGATTCATAAGCCTAAGTATCCAGAATTGCCAATGTCGTCCAATGATGTAGATGCAAATATCTTTACTCCTATCAATTTGACAGGATCCTGGCTACGCGTATCTTGTCCAGGCGGACCAAATGTACAAGATTTGTGCGGTAGCACTTGTGCAAAGCGACTCTCTATGGACTCAGGTCGAATCATAAGCCGGAGCATCCAGAATTGCCAATGTCGTCCAATGATATAGATGCAAATAGCTTCACTCCTATCAATTTGACAGGATTCTGGCTCATCGCATCTTGTCCAGAAGATCCAACTATAGAAGATTTGTGCCGTTGGACTTGTCCAAAGTGACTCTTTTGGCCTCCGGTCGAATCATATGCCGGAGCATCCAGAATTGCCAATGTCGTCCAATGATATAGATGCAAATATCTTTACTCCTATCAATTTGCCAGGATTCTGCCTCATCATACCTTGTCCAGGAGGTCCAAATGGACAAGATTTGGGCGCCAGCATTTGTCCAAAGCGACTCTCTTTGGACTGAGGTCGAACCATAAGCCGAGCATCCAGAATTGCCAATGTCGTCCAATGATATAGATGCAAATATCTTCACTCCTATCAATTTGACAGGACTCTAGCCCATCGTATCTTGTCCAGAAGGTTCAAGTGTACAAGATTTGTGAGGTAGCACTTGACAAAAGTGACTCTTTTGGCCTCCGGTCGAATCATATGCCGGAGCATCCAGAATTGCCAATGTCGTCCAATGATGTAGATGCAAATATCTTCACTCCTACCAATTTGACAGGATTCTGGCTCATCGTATCTTGTCCAGGAGGTTCAAGTGTACAAGATTTGTGCGGTAGCCCTTGACAAAAGCGAATCTCTTTGGATTCAGGTCGAATCATACGCCGGATCCCCAGGATTGCCAATGCCGTCCAATGATATAGATGCAAATATCTTTACTCCTATCAATGTGATAGGATTCTGCCTCATCACACCTTTTCCAGGAGGTCCAAATGCACAAGATGTGGGCGGCAGCATTTGTCCAAACCGACTCTCTTTGGACTCAGGTCGATCCATATGCCGCAGTAACAAAAATTGCCGATGTTATCCGAATGATATAGATGCAAATATCTTACTCCTATCAATTTTCAAAGATTCTGCCTCATCATACCTTTTCCAGGAGGTCCAAATGCACAAGATGTGGGCGGCAGCATTTGTCCAAACCGACTCTCTTTGGACTCAGGTCGATCCATATGCCGCAGTAACAAAAATTGCCAATGTCGTCCAATGATACAGATGCAAATATCTTTACTCCTTTCAATTTAACAGGATTCTGCCTCATCGTATCTTGTCCAGGGGGGCCGAATGTACAATATTTGTGTGGTAGCACTTGTCCAAAGAAACTCCCTTTGGATTCAGGTCGAATCATAAGGCGAAGAATCCAAAATTGCCGATGTTATCCGAATGATATAGATGCAAATATCTTCACTCCTATCAATTTGACAGGATTCTGGCTCATCGTATCTTGTCCAGGAGGTTCAAGTGTACAAGATTTGTGCGGTAGCCCTTGACAAAAGCGAATCTCTTTGAACTCAGGTCGATCCATAAGCCCAAGCATCCAGAATAGCCAATGTCGTCCAATGATATAGATGCAAATATCTTAACTCCAATCAATTTGACACGATTCTGCCTCATTGTACCTTTTCCAGGGGGTCCAAATGTACAAGATTTGTGCGGTAGCACTTGTCCAGAGCGAATCTCTTTGGATTCAGGTCGAATCATACGCCGGATCCCCAGGATTGCCAATGCCGTCCAATGATATAGATGCAAATATCTTCACTCCAATCAATTTGACAGGATTCTAGTCCATCTAATCTTGTCCAGGAGGTTCAAGTGTACAAGATTTGTGCGGTAGCACTTGACAAAAGCGAATCTCTTTGGTCTCAGGTCGATCCATATACCGAAGTATCAAAAATTGCCGATGTTATCCGAATGATATAGATGCAAATATCTTAAATAGAAGCATTCAGATTTGCCAATGTCGTCCAATGATATAGATGCAATTACCTTTACTCCTATCAATTTTACAGGATTCTGGCTCATCGTATCTTGTCCAGGAGGTTCAAGTGTACAAGATTTGTGCGGTAGCACTTGACAAAAGCGAATCTCTTTGGACTCAGGTCGAATCATAAGCCGAGCATCCAGAATTGCCAATGTCGTCCAATGATGTAGATGCAAATATCTTCACTCCTATCAATTTGGCAGTATTCTGCCCCATCATACCTTGTCCAGGAGGTTCAAGTGTACAAGATTTGTGCGGTAGCCCTTGGCAAAAGCGAATCTCTTTGGACTCAGGTGGAATCATAAGCCGACCATCCAAAATTGCCAATGTCGTCCAATGATATAGATGCAAATAGCTTCGCTCCTATCAATTTGACAGGATTCTGGCTCATCGTATCTTGTACAGGAGGTTCACGTGTGCAAGATTTGTGCGGTAGCACTTGTCCAGACCGACTCTCTTTGGTTTCAGGTCGAATCATACGCCGGATCCCCAGGATTGCCAATGCCGTCCAATGATATAGATGCAAATATCTTCACTCCTATCAATGCGGCAGGATTCTGTCTCATCATACCTTTTCCAGGAGGTCCAAATGCACAAGATTTTGGAGTCAGCATTTGTCCAAACCGACTCTATTTGGACTCAGGTCGATCCATATGCCGAAGTATCTAAAATTGCCGATGTTATCCGAATGATATAGACGCAAATATCTTAACTCCTATCAATTTGGCAGTATTCTGCCTCATCATACCTTGTCCAGGAGGTCCAAATGGACAAGATTTGGGCGGCAGCATTTGTCCAAAGCGACTCTCTTTGGACTGAGGTCGAACCATAAGCCGAGCATCCAGAATTGCCAATGTCGTCCAATGATATAGATGCAAATATCTTCACTCCTATCAATTTGACAGGACTCTAGCCCATCGTATCTTGTCCAGAAGGTTCAAGTGTACAAGATTTGTGAGGTAGCACTTGACAAAAGCGAATCTCTTTGGACTCAGGTCGAATCATAAGCCGAGCATCCAGAATTTCCAATGTCGTCCAATGATACATATGCAAATATATTTACTCCTATCAATGTGATAGGATTCTGCCTCATGATACCTTGTCCAGGCGGACCAAATGTATAAGATTTTTGCGGTAGCACTTGTCCAATGCGACTCTCTTTGGACTCAGGTCGAATCATAAGCCGGAGCATCAAAAATTGCCAATGTCGTCCAATGATGTAGATGCAAATATCTTCACTCCTATCAATTTGACAGGATTCTGGCTCATTGTATCTTGTCCAGGAGGTCCAACTGTAGAAGATTTGTGCCGTTGGACTTGTCCAAAGTGACTCTTTTGGCCTCCGGTCGAATCATATGCCGGAGCATCCAGAATTGCCAATGTCGTCCAATGATGTAGATGCAAATATCTTCACTCCTACCAATTTGACAGGATTCTGGCTCATCGTATCTTGTCCAGGAGGTTCAAGTGTACAAGATTTGTGCGGTAGCCCTTGACAAAAGCGAATCTCTTTGAACTCAGGTCGATCCATAAGCCGAAGCATCCAGAATAGCCAATGTCGTCCAATGATATAGATGCAAATATCTTAACTCCAATCAATTTGACACGATTCTGCCTCATTGTACCTTTTCCAGGGGGTCCAAATGTACAAGATTTGTGCGGTAGCACTTGTCCAGTGCGAATCTCTTTGGATTCAGGTCGAATCATACGCCGGATCCCCAGGATTGCCAATGCCGTCCAATGATATAGATGCAAATATCTTCACTCCTATCAATTTGACAGGATTCTAGTCCATCTAATCTTGTCCAGGAGGTTCAAGTGTACAAGACTTGTGCGGTAGCACTTGACAAAAGCGAATCTCTTTGGACTCAGGTCGATCCATATACCGAAGTATCAAAAATTGCCGATGTTATCCGAATGATATAGATGCAAATATCTTAAATAGAAGCATTCAGATTTGCCAATGTCGTCCAATGATATAGATGCAATTACCTTTACTCCTATCAATTTTACAGGATTCTGGCTCATCGTATCTTGTCCAGGAGGTTCAAGTGTACAAGATTTGTGCGGTAGCACTTGACAAAAGCGACTCTCTTTGGACTCAGGTCGAATCATAAGCCGGAGCATCCAGAATTGCCAATGTCGTCCAATGATATAGATGCAAATATCTTCACTCCTATCAATTTGACAGGATTCTAGCCCATCGAATCTTGTCCAGGAGGTTCAAGTGTACAAGATTTTTGCGGTAGCACTTGTCCCAAGCGACTCTCTTTGAACTCAGGTCGAATCATATGGCGAAGTATCTAAAATTGCCGATGTTATCCGAATGATATAGACGCAAATATCTTAACTCCTATCAATTTGGCAGTATTCTGCCTCATCATACCTTGTCCAGGAGGTCCACATGGACAAGATTTGGGCGGCAGCATTTGTCCAAAGCGACTCTCTTTGGCCTCCGGTCGATTCATAAGCCGAAGCATCCAGAATTGCCAATGTCGTCCAATGATATAGATGCAAATATCTTCACTCCTATCAATTTGACAGGACTCTAGCCCATCGTATCTTGTCCAGGAGGTTCAAGTGTACAAGATTTGTGAGGTAGCACTTGACAAAAGCGAATCTCTTTGGACTCAGGTCGAATCATAAGCCGAGCATCCAGAATTTCCAATGTCGTCCAATGATACATATGCAAATATATTTACTCCTATCAATGTGATAGGATTCTGCCTCATGATACCTTGTCCAGGCGGACCAAATGTACAAGATTTTTGCGGTAGCACTTGTCCAAAGCGACTCTCTTTGGACTCAGGTCGAATCATAAGCCGGAGCATCAAGAATTGCCAATGTCGTCCAATGATATAGATGCAAATAGCTTCACTCCTATCAATTTGACAGGATTCTGGCTCATTGTATCTTGTCCAGGAGGTCCAACTGTAGAAGATTTGTGCCGTTGGACTTGTCCAAAGTGACTCTTTTGGCCTCCGGTCGAATCATATGCCGGAGCATCCAGAATTGCCAATGTCGTCCAATGATGTAGATGCAAATATCTTCACTCCTATCAATTTGACAGGATTCTGGCTCATCGTATCTTGTCCAGGAGGTTCAAGTGTACAAGATTTGTGCGGTAGCCCTTGACAAAAGCGAATCTCTTTGAACTCAGGTCGATCCATAAGCCCAAGCATCCAGAATAGCCAATGTCGTCCAATGATATAGATGCAAATATCTTAACTCCAATCAATTTGACACGATTCTGCCTCATTGTACCTTTTCCAGGGGGTCCAAATGTACAAGATTTGTGCGGTAGCACTTGTCCAGAGCGAATCTCTTTGGATTCAGGTCGAATCATACGCCGGATCCCCAGGATTGCCAATGCCGTCCAATGATATAGATGCAAATATCTTCACCCCAATCAATTTGACAGGATTCTAGTCCATCTAATCTTGTCCAGGAGGTTCAAGTGTACAAGATTTGTGCGGTAGCACTTGACAAAAGCGAATCTCTTTGGACTCAGATCGATCCATATACCGAAGTATCAAAAATTGCCGATGTTATCCGAATGATATAGATGCAAATATCTTAAATAGAAGCATTCAGATTTGCCAATGTCGTCCAATGATATAGATGCAATTACCTTTACTCCTATCAATTTTACAGGATTCTGGCTCATCGTATCTTGTCCAGGAGGTTCAAGTGTACAAGATTTGTGCGGTAGCACTTGACAAAAGCGAATCTCTTTGGACTCAGGTCGAATCATAAGCCGAGCATCCAGAATTGCCAATGTCGTCCAATGATGTAGATGCAAATATCTTCACTCTTATCAATTTGGCAGTATTCTGCCTCATCATACCTTGTCCAGGAGGTCCAAATGGACAAGATTTGGGCGCCAGCATTTGTCCAAAGCGACTCTCTTTTGACTGAGGTCGAACCATAAGCCGAGCATCCAGAATTGCCAATGTCGTCAAATGATACAGATGCAAATATCTTTACTCCTATCAATGTGATAGGATTCTGCCTTATCATACCTTGTCCAGGAGGTCCAAATGTACAAGATTTGTGCGGTAGCACTTTTCCAAGGCGACTCTCTTTGGACTCAGGTCGAATCATAAGCCGGAGCATCCAGAATTGCCAAAGTCGTCCAATGATATAGATGCAAATAGCTTCACTCCTATCAATTTGACAGGATTCTGCCTCATCGTATCTTGCCCAAGAGGTTCAAATGTACAAGATTTGTGCGGTAGCACTTGACAAAAGCAAATCTCTTCGGACTCCGGTCGATTCATAAGCCGAAGTATCCAGGATTGCCAATGCCGTCCAATGATATAGATGCAAATATCTTCACTCCTATCAATTTGACAGGATTCTAGTCCATCTAATCTTGTCCAGGAGGTTCAAGTGTACAAGATTTGTGCGGTAGCACTTGACAAAAGCGAATCTCTTTGGACTCAGGTCGATCCATATACCGAAGTATCAAAAATTGCCGATGTTATCCGAATGATATAGATGCAAATATCTTAAATAGAAGCATTCAGATTTGCCAATGTCGTCCAATGATATAGATGCAATTACCTTTACTCCTATCAATTTTACAGGATTCTGGCTCATCGTATCTTGTCCACGAGGTTCAAGTGTACAAGATTTGTGCGGTAGCACTTGACAAAAGCGAATCTCTTTGGACTCAGGTCGAATCATAAGCCGAGCATCCAGAATTGCCAATGTCGTCCAATGATGTAGATGCAAATATCTTCACTCCTATCAATTTGGCAGTATTCTGCCTCATCATACCTTGTCCAGGAGGACCAAATGGACAAGATTTGGGCGCCAGCATTTGTCCAAAGCGACTCTCTTTTGACTGAGGTCGAACCATAAGCCGAGCATCCAGAATTGCCAATGTCGTCAAATGATACAGATGCAAATATCTTTACTCCTATCAATGTGATAGGATTCTGCCTTATCATACCTTGCCCAGGAGGTCCAAATGTACAACATTTGTGCGGTAGCACTTGACAAAAGCGAATCTCTTTGGTCTCAGGTCGAATCATAAGCCGAGCATCCAGAATTGCCAATGTCGTCCAATGATATAGATGCAAATATCTTCACTCCTATCAATTTGACAGGATCCTGGCGCATCGTATCTTGTCGAGGGGGTCCAAATGTACAAGATTTGGGCGGCAGCATTTGTCCAAAGCGACTCTCTTTTGGCTGAGGTCGAACCATAAGCCGAGCATCCAGAATTGCCAATGTCGTACAATGATACAGATGCAAATATCTTTACTCCTATCAATGTGATAGGATTCTGCCTTATCATACCTTGTCCAGGAGGTCCAAATGCACAAGATTTGTTAGTCAGCATTTCTCCAAACCGACTCTCTTTGGACTCAGGTCGATCCATATGCCGAAGTATCTAAAATTGCCGATGTTATCCGAATGATATAGACGCAAATGTCTTAACTCCTATCAATTTGTCAGTATTCTGCCTCATCATACCTTGTCCAGGAGGTCCAAATGCACAAGATTTGGGCTTCAGCATTTGTCCAAAGCGACTCTCTTTGGACTGAGGTCGAACCATAAGCCGAGCATCCAGAATTGCCAATGTCGTCCAATGATATAGATGCAAATATCTTCACTCCTATCAATTTGACAGGATTCTAGCCCATCGAATCTTGTCCAGCAGGTTCAAGTGTACAAGATTTTTGCGGTAGCACTTGTCCCAAGCGACTCTCTTTGAACTCAGGTCGAATCATATGGCGAAGTATCTAAAATTGCCGATGTTATCCGAATGATATAGACGCAAATATCTTAACTCCTATCAATTTGGCAGTATTCTGCCTCATCATACCTTGTCCAGGAGGTCCACATGGACAAGATTTGGGCGGCAGCATTTGTCCAAAGCGACTCTCTTTGGCCTCCGGTCGATTCATAAGCCGAAGCATCCAGAATTGCCAATGTCGTCCAATGATATAGATGCAAATACCTTTACTCCTATCAATTTGACAGGATTCTGGCTCATCGTATCTTGTCCAGGAGGTTCAAGTGTACAAGATTTGTGCGGTAGCACTTGTCCAAAGAGACTGTCTTTGGACTCAGGTCGAATCATAAGCCGGAGCATCCAGAATTGCCAATGTCGTCCAATGATATAGATGCAAATACCTTTACTCCTATCAATTTGACAGGATCCTGGCGCATCGTATCTTGTCGAGGGGGTCCAAATGTGCAAGATTTGGGCGGCAGCACTTGTCCAAAGCGACTCTCTTTTGGCTGAGGTCGAACCATAAGCCGAGCATCCAGAATTGCGAATGTCATCAAATGATACAGATGCAAATATCTTTACTCCTATCAATGTGATAGGATTCTGCCTTATCATACCTTGTCCAGGAGGTCCAAATGCACAAGATTTGTTAGTCAGCATTTCTCCAAACCGACTCTCTTTGGATTCAGGTCGAATCATAAGGCGAAGAATCCAAAATTGCCGATATTGTCCAATGATATAGATGCAAATACCGTCACTCCTATCAATTTGCCAGGATTCTGCCTCATCATACCTTGTTCCGGAGGTTCAAATGAACAAGATTTGTGCGGTAGTACTTGTCCACTGCGAGTGTCGTTGGATTCAGGTCGAATCATAAGCCGGAGCATCCAGAATTGCTAATGTCGTCCAATGATATAGATGCAAATACCTTCACTCCTATCAATTGGACAGGATTCTGGCTCATCGTATCTTGTCCAGGAGGTTCAAGTGTACAAGATTTGTGCGGTAGCACTTGTCCAAAGAGACTGTCTTTGGACTCAGGTCGAATCATAAGCCGGAGCATCCAGAATTGCCAATGTCGTCCAATGATATAGATGCAAATACCTTTACTCCAAACAATTTGACAGGATTCTGCCTCATCATACCTTGTTCCGGAGGTCAAAATGCACAAGCTTTGGGCGGCAGCATTTGTCCAAACCGACTCTCTTTGGACTTAGGTCGAATCATAAGCCGGAGCATCCAGAATTGCCAATGTCGTCCAATTATATAGATGCAAATATCTTCACTCCTATCAATGTGATAGGATTCTGCCTCATCATACCTTGTCCAGGAGGTCCAAATGGACAAGATTTGGGCGGCAGCATTTGTCCAACGCGACTCTCTATTGACTGAGGTCGAACCATAAGCCGACCATCCAAAATTGCCAATGTCGTCCAATGATATAGATGCAAATATCTTTACTCCTATCAATGTGATAGGATTCTGCCTCATCATACCTTTTCCAGGAAGACCAAATGCACAAGATGTGGGCGGCAGCATTTGTCCAAACCGACTCTCTTTGGACTCAAGTCGATCCATATGCCGAAGTACCAAAAATTGCCGATTTATCCGAATAATATAGATGCAAATATCTTAACTCCTATCAATTTTCAAGGATTCTGCCTCATCATACCTTTCCAGCAGGTCGAAATGGACAAGATTTGTGTGGTAGCACTTGTCCAAAGCGACTCCCTTTGGATTCAGATCGAATCATAAGCCGAAGAATCCAAAATTGCCGATATTGCCTATGATATAGAGGCAAATATCCTCAATCCTATCAATTGTACAGCATTCTGCCTCATCGTATCTTGCCCAAGAGGTTCAAATGTACAAGATTTGTGCGGTAGCACTTCACAAAAGCAAATCTCTTCGGACTCCGATCGATACATAAGCCGAAGTATCCAGAATTGCCAATGTCGTCCAATGATATAGAGGCAAATATCCTCACTCCTATCAATTTTACAGCATTCTGCCTCATCGTATCTTCTCCAGGAGGTTCAAATGTAAAAGATTTGTGCGGTAGCACTTGTCCAGACTGATTTTCTTTGGATTTAGGTCGAATCGTACGCCGGATCTCCAGGATTGCCAATGTCGTCCAATGATATAGATGCAAATATCTTTACTCCTATCAATTTGCCAGGATTCTGCCTCATCGTATCTTGTCCAGGGGGTCCAACTGCACAAGATTTGTGCGGTAGCACTTGTCCAAAGCGACTCTCTTTGGACTCAGGTCGAATCATAAGCCTGAGCATCCAGAATTGCCAATGTCGTCCAATGATATAGATGCAAATGTCTTCACTCCTATCAATTTGACAGGATTCTGGCTCATCGTATCCTGTCCAGAAGGTTCAAGTGTACAAGATTTGTGCGGTAGCACTTGACAAAAGCGAATCTCTTTGGTCTCAGGTCGAATCATATGAAGAAGCATCCAGAATTACCAATGTCGTCCAATGATATAGATGCAAATATCTTTACTCCTATCAATGTGATAGGATTCTGCCTCATCATACCTCGTCCAGGAGGTCCAAATATACAGGATTTGTGCGGTAGCACGTGTCCAAAGCGACTCTCTTTGGATACAGGTCGAATCATATGCCGAGCATCCAGAATTGCCAATGTCGTCCAATGATATAGATGCAAATATCATTACTCCTATCAATGTGATAGGATTCTGCCTCATCATATCTTGTCCAGGCGGACCAAATGTACAAGATTTGTGCGGTAGCACTTGTCCAAAGCGACTCTCTTTGGACACAGGTCGAATCATAAGCCGACCATCCAAAATTGCCAATGTCGCCCAATGATATAGATGCAAATATCTTTACTCCTATCAATGTGATAGGATACTGCCTCATCATACCTTATCCAGGAGGTCCAAATAGAAAAGACTTGGGCGACAGCATTTGTCCAAAGCGACTCTCTTTGGACACAGGTCGAATCATAAGCCGAGCGTCCAGAATTGCAAATGTCGTCCAATGATATAGATGCAAATATCTTTACTCCTATCAATTTGACAGGATTCTGCCTCATCATACCTTGTCCAGGAGGTTCAAATGTACAAGATTTGTGCGGTAGCACTTGACAAAAGCAAATCTCTTTGGTATCAGGTCGATCAATATGCCGAAGTAACAAAAATTGCCGATGTTATCCGAATGATATAGATGCAAATATCTTAACTCCTATCAAATTTCAAGGATTCTGCCTCATCATACCTTGTCCAGGAGGTCCAAATGGACAAGATTTGGGCGGCAGCATTTGTCCAAAGCGACTCTCTTTGGACTGAGGTCGAACTATAAGCCGAGCATCCAGAATTGCCAATGTCGTCCAATGATATAGATGCAAATATCTTCACTCCTATCAATTTGACAGGATTCTAGCCCATCGAATCTTGTCCAGGAGGTTCAAGTGTACTTGATTTGTGCGGTAGCACTTGAGAAAACCGACTCTCTTTGGACTCAGGTCGAATCATAAGTCGAGCATCCAGAATTGCCAATGTCGTCCAAGGATATAGATGCAAATGTCTTTACTCCTATCAATGTGATAGGATTCTGCCTCATCATACCTTATCCAGGAGGTCCAAATAGAAAAGACTTGGGCGACAGCATTTGTCCAAAGCGACTCTCTTTGGACACAGGTCGAATCATAAGCCGAGCGTCCAGAATTGCAAATGTCGTCCAATGATATAGATGCAAATATCTTTACTCCTATCAATTTGACAGGATTCTGCCTCATCATACCTTGTCCAGGAGGTTCAAATGTACAAGATTTGTGCGGTAGCACTTGACAAAAGCAAATCTCTTTGGTCTCAGGTCGATCAATATGCCGAAGTAACAAAAATTGCCGATGTTATCCGAATGATATAGATGCAAATATCTTAACTCCTATCAAATTTCAAGGATTCTGCCTCATCATACCTTGTCCAGGAGGTTCAAATGTACAAGATTTGTGCGGTAGCACTTGACAAAAGCAAATCTCTTTGGTCTCAGGTCGATCAATATGCCGAAGTAACAAAAATTGCCGATGTTATCCGAATGATATAGATGCAAATATCTTAACTCCTATCAAATTTCAAGGATTCTGCCTCATCATACCTTGTCCAGGAGGTCCAAATGGACAAGATTTGGGCGGCAGCATTTGTCCAAAGCGACTCTCTTTGGACTGAGGTCGAACTATAAGCCGAGCATCCAGAATTGCAAATGTCGTCCAATGATATAGATGCAAATATCTTTACTCCTATCAATTTGACAGGATTCTGCCTCATCATACCTTGTCCAGGAGGTTCAAATGTACAAGATTTGTGCGGTAGCACTTGACAAAAGCAAATCTCTTTGGTCTCAGGTCGATCAATATGCCGAAGTAACAAAAATTGCCGATGTTATCCGAATGATATAGATGCAAATATCTTAACTCCTATCAAATTTCAAGGATTCTGCCTCATCATACCTTGTCCAGGAGGTCCAAATGGACAAGATTTGGGCGGCAGCATTTGTCCAAAGCGACTCTCTTTGGACTGAGGTCGAACTATAAGCCGAGCATCCAGAATTGCCAATATCGTCCAATGATATAGATGCAAATATCTTCACTCCTATCAATTTGACAGGATTCTAGCCCATCGAATCTTGTCCAGGAGGTTCAAGTGTACTTGATTTGTGCGGTAGCACTTGAGAAAACCGACTCTCTTTGGACTCAGGTCGAATCATAAGTCGAGCATCCAGAATTGCCAATGTCGTCCAAGGATATAGATGCAAATGTCTTTACTCCTATTAATGTGATAGGATTCTGCCTCATCATACCTTGTCCAGGATGTCCAAGTGTACAAAATGTGTGCTGTAGCACTTTTCCAAAGCGACTCTCTTTGGACTCAGGTCGATCCATATGCCGAAGCATCCAGAATTGCCAATGTCGTCCAATTATATAGATGCAAATATCTTTACTCCTATCAATGTGATAGGATTCTGCCTCATCATACCTTTTCCAGGAAGACCAAATGCACAAGATGTGGGCGGCAGCATTTGTCCAAACCGACTCTCTTTGGACTCAAGTCGATCCATATGCCGAAGTACCAAAAATTGCCGATTTATCCGGATAATATAGATGCAAATATCTTAACTCCTATTAATTTTCAAGGATTCTGCCTCATCATACCTTTCCAGGAGGTCCAAATGGACAAGATTTGTGTGGTAGCACTTGTCCAAAGCGACTCCCTTTGGATTCAGGTCGAATCATAAGCCGAAGAATCCAAAATTGCCAATATTGCCAAAGATATAGATGCAAATATCTTTACTCCTATCAATGTGATAGGATTCTGCCTCATCACACCTTTTCCAGGAGGTCCAAATGCACAAGATGTTGGCGGCAGCATGTGTCCAAACCGACTCTCTTTGGACTCAGGTCAATCCATATGCCGCAGTAACAAAAATTGCCGATGTTATCCGAATGATATAGATGCAAATATCTTATTCCTATCAATTTTCAAGGATTCTGCCTCATCATACCTTGTCCAGGAGGTCCAAATAGACAAGATTTGGGCGGCAGCATTTGTCCAAAGCGACTCTCTTTTGACTGAGGTCGAACCATAAGCCGAGCATCCAGAATTGCCAATGTCGTCCAATGATATAGATGCAAATATCTTTACTCCTATCAATTTGACAGGATTCTGCCTCATCATACCTTGTCCAGGAGGTCCAAATGTACAAGATTTGTGCGGTAACACTTTTCCAAAGCGACTCTCTTTGGACTCAGGTCGAATCATAAGCCGGAGCATCCAGAATTGCCAATGTCGTCCAATGATATAGATGCAAATAGCTTCACTCCTATCAATTTGACAGGATTCTGGCTCATCGTATCTTGCCCATGAGGTTCAAGTGTACAAGATTTGTGCGGTAGCACTTGTCCAAAGCGACTCTCTTTGGACTCAGGTCGAATCATAAGCCGAAGCATCCAGAATTGCCAATGTCGTCCAATGATATAGATCCAATATATTTACTCCTATCAATGTGATAGGATTCTGCCTTATCATACCTTGTCCAGGAGGTCCAAATGGATAAGATTTGGGCGGCAGCATTTGCCCAAAGCGACTCTCTTTGGACACAGGTCGAATCATAAGCCGAGCATCCAGAATTGCCAATGTCGTCCAACGATATAGATGCAAATATCTTTACTGCTATCAATGTGATAGGATTCTGCCTCATCATACCTCGTCCAGGAGGTCCAAATATAAAAGATTTGTGCGGTAGCACGTTTCCAAAGCGGCTCTCTTTGGACTCAGGTCGAATCATAAGCCGGTGCATTCAGAATTGCCAATGTCGTCCAATGACATAGATGCAAAAATCATCACTCCTATCAATTTTACAGGATTCTGCCTCATCGTATCTTGTTCAGGAGGTTCAAATGTACAAGATTTGTGCGATAGCACTTGACAAAAGCGAATCTCTTTGGACTCAGGTCGATCCTTATGCCGAAGTAACAAAAATTGCCGATGTTATCCGAATGACATAGATGCAAATATCTTAACTCCTATCAATTTGCTAGGATTCTGCCTCATCATACCTTGTTCCGGAGGTCACAATGCACAAGATTTGGGCGGCAGCATTTGTCCAAAGCGACTCTCTTTGGACTGAGGTCGAACCATAAGCCGATCATCCAGAATTGCCAATGTCGTCCAATGATACAGATGCAAAAATCTTGACTCCTATCAATTTGCTAGGATTCTGCCTCATCATGCCTTGTTCCGGAGGTTCAAATTGTTCAAGATTTGTGCGGTAGTATTTGTCCAAAGCGACTGTCTTTGGATTCAGGTCGAATCATAAGCCGGGGCATCCAGAATTGCCAATGTCGTCAAATAATATAGATGCAAATATCTTTACTCCTATCAATGTGATGGGATTCTGCCTCATCATACCTTTTCCAGGAGGTCCAAATGCACAAGATGTGGGCGGCAGCATTTGTCCAAACCGACTCTCTTTGGACTCAGGTCGATCCATATGCCGCAGTAACAAAAATTGCCGATGTTATCCGAATGATATACATGCAAATATCTTATTCCTATCAATTTTCAAGGATTCTGCCTCATCATACCTTGTCCAGGAGGTCCAAATGGACAAGATTTGGGAGCAGCATTTGTCCAAACCGACTCTCTTTGGACTCAGGTCGAATCATAGGCCGGAGCATCCAGAATTGCCAATGTCGTCCAATTATATAGATGCAAATATCTTCACTCCTATCAATGTGATAGGATTCTGCCTCATCATACCTTGTCCAGGATGTCCAAGTGTACAAAAATTGTGCGGTAGCACTTGTCCAAAGCGACTCTCTTTGCACTCAGGTCGAATCATATGCCGGAGCATCCACAATCGCCAATGTCGTCCTATGATATAGATGCAAATATCTTCACTCCTATCAATTTGCCAGGATTCTGCCTCATCGTATCTTGTCCAGGGGGTCCAAATGTACAAGATTTGTGCGGCAGCACTTGTCCAAAGCGACTCGATTTGGACTCAGGTCGAATCATAAGCCGAGCATCCAGAATTGCCAATGTCGTCCAATGATACAGATGCAAATATCTTTACTCCTATCAATGTGATAGGATTCTGCCTCATGATACCTTGTCCAGGCGGACCAAATGTACAAGATTTGTGCGGTAGCACTGGTCCAAAGCGACTCTCTTTGGACTCAGGTCGAATCATAAGCCGGAGCATCAAGAATTGCCAATGTCGTCCAATGATATAGATGCAAATAGCTTCACTCCTATCAATTTGACAGGATTCTGGCTCATTGTATCTTGTCCAGGAGGTTCAATTGTACAAGATTTGTGCTGTAGCACTGGACAAAAGCGAATCTCTTTGGACTGTGGTCGAATCATAAGCCGAGCATCCAGAATTGCCAATGTCATCCAATGATATAGATGCAAATATATTTACTCATATCCATGTGACAGGATTCTGTCTCATGATACCTTTTCCAGGAGGTCCAAATGCACAAGATTTGGGAGTCAGCATTTGTCCAAACCGACTCTCTTTGGACTCAGGTCGATTCATATGCCGAAGTAACAAAAATGGCCGATGTGATTCGAATGATATAGATGTAAATATCTTAACACCTATCAAATTTCCAGGATTCCGCTCTCATCATACCTTGTTCCGGAGGTCCAAATGTACAAGATTTGTGCGGTAGTACTTGTCCAAAGCGACTCTCTTTGGACTCCGGTCGAATCATATGCCGGAGCATCCAGAATTGCCAATGTCGTCCAATGATATAGATGCGAATATCTTTACTCCTATCAATGTGATAGGATTCTGCCTCATCATATCTTGTCCAGGCGGACCAAATGTACAAGATTTGTGTCGTAGCACTTGTCCAAAGCGACTCTCTTTGGACACAGGTCGAGTCATAAGCCGACCATCCAAAATTACCAACGTCGCCCAATGATATAGATGCAAATATCTTTACTCCTATCATTGTGATAGGATACTGCCTCATCATACCTTGCCCAGGAGGTCCAAATGTACAAGATTTGTGCGGTTGCACTTGACAAAAGCGAATCTCTTTGGTCTCAGGTTGATCAATATGCCGAAGTAACAAAAATTGCCGATGTTATCCGAATGATATAGATGCAAATATCTTAACTCCTATCAAATTTCAAGGATTCTGCCTCATCATACCTTGTCCAGGAGGTCCAAATGTACAAGTTTTTCAGCGGCAGCATTTGTCCAAACCGACTCTCTTTGGACTCAGGTCGATCCATATGCCGAAGTAATCAAAATTGTCAATGTTATCCAAATGATATAGATGCAAATATCTTAACTCTTATCAATTTGCTAGGATTCTGCCTCATCATACCTTGTTCCGGAGGTTCAAATGTATAAGATTTGTGCGGTAGTACTTGTCCAAAGCGACTGTCTTTGGATTCAGGTCGAATCATAAGCCGGAGCATCCAGAATTGCCAATGTCGTCCAATGATATAGATGCAAATAGCTTCACTCCTATCAATTTGACAGGATTCTGGCTCAGCGTATCTTGTCCAGGAGGTTCAAGTGTACAAGATGTGTGCGGTAGCACTTGACAAAAGCGAATCTCTTTGGACTCGGGTCAATCCATAAGCCAAAGCATCCAGAATTGCCAATATCGTCCAATGATATAGATGCACATATCTTTACTCCTATCACTTTCACAGGATTCTGGCTCAACGTATCTTGTCCAGGAGGTTCAAGTGTACAAGATTTGTGCGGTAGCACTTTACAAAAGCGACTCTGTTTGGCCTCCGGTCGAATCATAAGCCGGGCATCCAGAATTGCCAATGTCGTCAAATAGTATAGATGCAAATATCTTTACTCCTATCAATGTGATAGGATTCTGCCAATATCGTCCAATGATATAGATGCACATATCTTTACTCCTATCACTTTCACAGGATTCTGGCACAACGTATCTTGTCCAGGAGGTTCAAGTGTACAAGATTTGTGCGGTAGCACTTTACAAAAGCGACTCTGTTTGGCCTCCGGTCGAATCATAAGCCGGGCATCCAGAATTGCCAATGTCGTCAAATAGTATAGATGCAAATATCTTTACTCCTATCAATGTGATAGGATTCTGCCTCATCATAGCTTTTCCAGGAGGTCCAAATGCACAAGATGTGGGCGGCAGCATTTGTCCAAACCGACTCTCTTTGGACTCAGGTCGATCCATATGCCGAAGTAACCAAAATTGTCGATGTTATCCAAATGATATAGATGCAAATATCTTCACTCCTATCAATTTGACAGGATCCTGGCTCATCGTATCTTTTCGAGGGGGTCCAAATGTACAAGATTTGGGTGGCAGCATTTGTCCAAAGCGACTCTCTTTTGGCTGTGGTCGAACCATAAGCCGAGCATCCAGAATTGCCAATGTCGTCCAATGATACAGATGCAAATATCTTTACTCCTATCAATGTGATAGGATTCTGCCTTATCATACCTTGTCCAGGAGGTGCAAATGCACAAGATTTGGGAGTCAGCATTTCTCCAAACCGACTCTCTTTGGACTCAGGTCGATCCATATGCCGAAGTATCTAAAATTGCCGATGTTATCCGAATGATATAGACGCAAATATCTTAACTTCTATTAATTTCGCAGTATTCTGCCCAATCATACTTTGTCCAGGAGGTCCAAATGGACAAGATTTGGGTGGCAGCACTTGTCCAAAGCGACTGTCTTTGGCCTCCGGTCGAATCATATGCCGGAGCATCCAGAATTGCCAATGTCTTCCAATGATATAGATGCAAATATCTTCACTCCTATCAATTTGACAGGATCCTGGCTCATCGGATCTTGTCGAGGGGGTCCAAATGTACAAGATTTGGGCGGCAGCATTTGTCCAAAGCGACTCTCTTTTGACTGAGGTCGAACCATAAGCCGAGCATCCAGAATTGCAAATGTCGTCAAATGATACAGATGCAAATATCTTTACTCCTATCAATGTGATAGGATTCTGCCTTATCATACCTTGTCCAAAAGGTCCAAATGTACAAGATTTGTGCGGTAGCACTTTTCCAAAGCGACTCTCTTTGTCCTCCGGTCGAATCATATGCCGGAGCATCCAGAATTGCCAATGTTGTCCAAGGATATAGATGCAAATATCATCACTTTACTCCTATCAATGTGATAGGATTCTGCCTTATCATACCTTATCCAGGAGGTCCAAATGTACAAGGTTTGTGCGGTAGCACTTGTCCAAAGCGACTCTCTTTGGCCTCCGATCGAATCATATGCCGGAGCATCCAGAATTGCCAATGTCGTCCAATGATATAGATTGCAAATATCTTCACTCCTATCAATTTGACAGGATTCTGGCTCATCGTATCCTCTCCAGGAGGTTCAAGTGTACAAGATTTGTGCAGTAGCACTTGACAAAAGCGAATCTCTTTGGACTCAGGTTGAATCATAAGCCGACCATCCAATATTGCCAATGTCGCCCAATGATATAGGTGCAAATATCTTTACTCCTATCAATTTGACAGGATTCTGGCTGATCGTATCTTGTCCAGGAGGTTCAAGTGTACACGATTTGTGCGGTAGCACTTGACAAAAGCGAATCTCTTTGGACTCAGGTCGATCCATGTGATGAATTATCCAGAATTGCCTATGTCGTCCAATGATTTAGATGCAAATATCTTTACTCCTATCAATTGTACAGGATTCTGCCTCATCGTATCTTGTCCAGGGGGTCCACATGTACAATATTTGTACGGTTGCACTTGTCCAGAAGGACTCTCTTTGGATTCAGGTCGAATCATAAGCCGGATCCCCAGGATTGCCAATGTAGTCCAATGATATAGATGCAAATACCTTTACTCGAAACAATTTGACAGGATTCTGCCTCATCATACCTTGTTCCAGAGGTCCAAATCTACAAGGTTTGTGCGGTAGCGCTTGTCCAAAGCAACTCACTTTGGACTCAGGTCGAATCATAAGCCGAGCGTCCAGAATTGCCAATGTCGTCCAATGATATAGATGCAAATATCTTTACTCCTATCAATGTGACAGGATTCTGCCTCATCATACCTTTTCCAGGAGGTTCAAATGTACAAGATTTGTGTGGTAGCACTTGACAAAAGCGAATCTCTTTGGTCTCAGGTCGATCAATATGCCCAAGTAACAAAAATTGCCGATGTTATCCGAATGATATAGATGTGGATATCTATACTCCTATCAATGTGACAGGATTCTGCCTCATCATACCTTTTCCAGGAGGTCCAAATGTACAAGTTTTTTAGCGGCAGCATTTGTCCAAACCGACTCTCTTTGGACTCAGGTCGATCCATATACCGAGGTAACCAAAATTGTCGATGTTATCCAAATGATATAGATGCAAATATCATAACTCCTATCAATTTGCTTGGATTCTGCCTCATCATACCTGGTTCCGGAGGTTCAAATGTACAAGATTTGTGCGGTAGTACTTGTCCAAAGCGACTGTCTTTGGATTCAGGTCGAATCATAAGCCGGAGCATCCAGAATTGCCGATGTTATCCGAATGATATAGATGCAAATATCTTACTCCTATCAATTTTCAGGGATTCTGCCTCATCATACCTTGTCCAGGAGGTCCAAATGGACAAGATTTGGGAGCAGCATTTGTCCAAAGCGACTCTCTTTGGACTGGGGTCGAATCATAAGCCGAGCATCCAGAATTGCCAATGTCGTCCAATGATACAGAAGCAAATATCTTTACTCCTTTCAATTTGACAGGATTCTGCCTCATCGTATCTTTTCCAGGGGGGCCGAATGTACAACATTTGTGTGGTAGCACTTGCCCAAAGCAACTGCCTTTGGATTCAGGTCGAATCATTAGGCGAAGAATCCAAAATTGCCGATATTGTCCAATGATATAGATGCAAATTACGTCACTCCTATCAATTTGCCAGGATTCTGCCTCATCTTACCTTGTTCCGGAGGTTCAAATGAACAAGATTTGTGCGGTAGTATTTGTCCACTGCGAGTGTCGTTGGATTCAGGTCGAATCATAAGCCGGAGCATCCAGAATTGCCAATGTCGTCCAATGATATAGATGCAAATAACTTCACTCCTATCAATTTGACAGGATTCTGGCTCATCGTATCTTGTCCAGGAGGTTCAAGTGTACAAGATTTGTGCGGTAGCACTTGTTCAAAGAGACTGTCTTTGGACTCAGGTCGAATCATAAGCCGGAGCATCCAGAATTGCCAATGTCGTCCAATGATATAGATGCAAATACCTTTACTCCAAACAATTTGACAGGATTCTGCCTCATCGTATCTTGTCCAGGGGGTCCAAATGTACAAGTTTTGGGCGGCAGCACTCGCCCAAAGCGTTTCTCTTCGAACTCCGGTCGATTCATAAGCCGAAGTATCCAGAATTGCCAATGTCGTCCAATGATATAGATGCAAATATCTTCACTCCTATCAATTTGACAGGATTCTAGCCCATCGAATCTTGTCCAGGAGGTTCAAGTGTACAAGATTTGTGCACTAGCACTTGACAAAAGCGAATCTCTTTGGTCTCCGGTCGAATCATATGCCGGAGCATCCAGAATTGCCAATGTCGTCCAAGGATATAGATTCAAATATCATCACTTTACTCCTATCAATGTGATAGGATTCTGCCTTATCATACCTTATCCAGGAGGTCCAAATGTACAAGGTTTGTGCGGTAGCACTTGTCCAAAGCGACTCTCTTTGGCCTCCGATCGAATCATATGCCGGAGCATCCAGAATTGCCAATGTCGTCCAATGATATAGATTGCAAATATCTTCACTCCTATCAATTTGACAGGATTCTGGCTCATCGTATCCTCTCCAGGAGGTTCAAGTGTACAAGATTTGTGCAGTAGCACTTGACAAAAGCGAATCTCTTTGGACTCAGGTTGAATCATAAGCCGACCATCCAATATTGCCAATGTCGCCCAATGATATAGGTGCAAATATCTTTACTCCTATCAATTTGACAGGATTCTGGCTGATCGTATCTTGTCCAGGAGGTTCAAGTGTACACGATTTGTGCGGTAGCACTTGACAAAAGCGAATCTCTTTGGACTCAGGTCGATCCATGTGATGAATTATCCAGAATTGCCTATGTCGTCCAATGATTTAGATGCAAATATCTTTACTCCTATCAATTGTACACGATTCTGCCTCATCGTATCTTGTCCAGGGGGTCCACATGTACAATATTTGTACGGTTGCACTTGTCCAGAAGGACTCTCTTTGGATTCAGGTCGAATCATAAGCCGGATCCCCAGGATTGCCAATGTAGTCCAATGATATAGATGCAAATACCTTTACTCGAAACAATTTGACAGGATTCTGCCTCATCATACCTTGTTCCAGAGGTCCAAATCTACAAGGTTTGTGCGGTAGCGCTTGTCCAAAGCAACTCACTTTGGACTCAGGTCGAATCATAAGCCGAGCGTCCAGAATTGCAAATGTCGTCCAATGATATAGATGCAAATATCTTTACTGCTATCAATGTGACAGGATTCTGCCTCATCATACCTTGTCCAGGAGGTCCAAATGTACAAGTTTTTTAGCGGCAGTATTTGTCCAAACCGACTCTTGTTGGACTCAGGTCGATCCATATGCCGAAGTAACCAAAATTGTCGATGTTATCCAAATGATATAGATGCAAATATCTTCACTCCTATCAATTTGACAGGATCCTGGCTCATCGTATCTTTTCGAGGGGGTCCAAATGTACAAGTTTTGGGCGGCAGCACTCGCCCAAAGCGTTTCTCTTCGAACTCCGGTCGATTCATAAGCCGAAGTATCCAGAATTGCCAATGTCGTCCAATGATATAGATGCAAATATCTTGACTCCTATCAATGTGATAGGATTCTGCCTCATCATATCTTGTCCAGGCGGACCAAATGTACAAGATTTGTGCGGTAGCACTTGTCCAAAGCGACTCTCTTTGGACACAGGTCGAATCATAAGCCGACCATCCAAAATTGCCAATGTCGCCCAATGATATAGATGCAAATATCTTTACTCCTATCAATGTGATAGGATACTGCCTCATCATACCTTATCCAGGAGGTCCAAATAGAAAAGACTTGGGCGACAGCATTTGTCCAAAGCGACTCTCTTTGGACACAGGTCGAATCATAAGCCGAGCGTCCAGAATTGCAAATGTCGTCCAATGATATAGATGCAAATATCTTTACTCCTATCAATTTGACAGGATTCTGCCTCATCATACCTTGTCCAGGAGGTTCAAATGTACAAGATTTGTGCGGTAGCACTTGACAAAAGCAAATCTCTTTGGTCTCAGGTCGATCAATATGCCGAAGTAACAAAAATTGCCGATGTTATCCGAATGATATAGATGCAAATATCTTAACTCCTATCAAATTTCAAGGATTCTGCCTCATCATACCTTGTCCAGGAGGTCCAAATGGACAAGATTTGGGCGGCAGCATTTGTCCAAAGCGACTCTCTTTGGACTGAGGTCGAACTATAAGCCGAGCATCCAGAATTGCCAATGTCGTCCAATGATATAGATGCAAATATCTTCACTCCTATCAATTTGACAGGATTCTAGCCCATCGAATCTTGTCCAGGACGTTCAAGTGTACTTGATTTGTGCGGTAGCACTTGAGAAAACCGACTCTCTTTGGACTCAGGTCGAATCATAAGTCGAGCATCCAGAATTGCCAATGTCGTCCAAGGATATAGATGCAAATGTCTTTACTCCTATCAATGTGATAGGATTCTGCCTCATCATACCTTGTCCAGGATGTCCAAGTGTACAAAATGTGTGCTGTAGCACTTTTCCAAAGCGACTCTCTTTGGACTCAGGTCGATCCATAAGCCGAAGCATCCAGAATTGCCAATGTCGTCCAATTATATAGATGCAAATATCTTTACTCCTATCAATGTGATAGGATTCTGCCTCATCATACCTTTTCCAGGAAGACCAAATGCACAAGATGTGGGCGGCAGCATTTGTCCAAACCGACTCTCTTTGGACTCAAGTCGATCCATATGCCGAAGTACCAAAAATTGCCGATTTATCCGAATAATATAGATGCAAATATCTTAACTCCTATTAATTTTCAAGGATTCTGCCTCATCATACCTTTCCAGGAGGTCCAAATGGACAAGATTTGTGTGGTAGCACTTGTCCAAAGCGACTCCCTTTGGATTCAGGTCGAATCATAAGCCGAAGAATCCAAAATTGCCAATATTGCCAAAGATATAGATGCAAATATCTTTACTCCTATCAATGTGATAGGATTCTGCCTCATCATACCTTTTCCAGGAGGTCCAAATGCACAAGATGTGGGCGGCAGCATTTGTCCAAACCGACTCTCTTTGGACTCAGGTCAATCCATATGCCGCAGTAACAAAAATTGCCGATGTTATCCGAATGATATAGATGCAAATATCTTATTCCTATCAATTTTCAAGGATTCTGCCTCATCATACCTTGTCCAGGAGGTCCAAATAGACAAGATTTGGGCGGCAGCATTTGTCCAAAGCGACTCTGTTTTGACTGAGGTCGAACCATAAGCCGAGCATCCAGAATTGCCAATGTCGTCAAATGATACAGATGCAAATATCTTTACTCCTATCAATGTGATAGGATTCTGCCTTATCATACCTTGTCCAGGAGGTCCAAATGTACAAGATTTGTGCGGTAGCACTTTTCCAAAGCGACTCTCTTTGGACTCAGGTCGAATCATAAGCCGGAGCATCCAGAATTGCCAATGTCGTCCAATGATATAGATGCAAATAGCTTCACTCCTATCAACTTGACAGGATTCTGGCTCAGCGTATCTTGTCCAGGAGGTTCAAGTGTACAAGATGTGTGCGGTAGCACTTGACAAAAGCGAATCTCTTTGAACTCAGGTCGATCCATAAGCCAAAGCATCCAGAATTGCCAATATCGTCCAATGATATAGATTCAAATATCTTTACTCATATCACTTTCACAGGATTCTGCCTCATCGTATCTTGTCCAGGGGGTCAAAATGTACAAGATTTGTGCGGTAGGACTTGCCCAAAGCGACTCTCTTTGGCCTCCGGTCGAATCATATGCCGGGGCATCCAGAATTGCCAATGTCGTCCAATGATATAGATGCAAATATCTTTACTCCTATCAATTTTACAGGATTCTGGCTCAGCGTATCTTGTCCAGGAGGTTCAAGTGTACAAGATTTGTGCGGTAGCACTTTACAAAAGCGACTCTCTTTGGCCTCCGGTCGAATCATATGCCGGGGCATCCAGAATTGCCAATGTCGTCCAATGATATAGATGCAAATATCTTTACTCCTATCAATGTGACAGGATTCTGCCTCATCACACCTTGTCCAGGAGGTTCAAATGTACAAGATTTGTGCGGTAGCACTTGACAAAAGCGAATCTCTTTGGATTCAGGTCGATCAATATGCCGAAGTAACAAAAATTGCCGTTGTTATCCGAATGATATAGATGCAAATATCTTAACTCGTATCAAATTTCAAGGATTCTGCCTCATCATACCTTGTTCCGGAGGTTCAAATGTACAAGATTTGTGCGGTAGCACTTGTCCAAAGCGACTCTCTTTGGTCTGAGGTTGAACCATAAGCCGAGCATCCAGAATAGCCAATGTCGTCCAATGATACAGATGCAAAAATCTTGACTCCTATCAATGTGATAGGATTCTGCCTCATCATATCTTGTCCAGGCGAACCAAATGTACAAGATTTGTGCGGTAGCACTTGACAAAAGCGAATCTCTTTGGATTCAGGTCGATCAATATGCCGAAGTAACAAAAATTGCCGATGTTATCCCAATGATATAGATGCAAATATCTTTACTCCTATCAATGTGATAGGATACTGCCTCATCATACCTTGCCCAGGAGGTCCAAATGTACAAGATTTGTGCGGTTGCACTTGACAAAAGCGAATCTCTTTGGTCTCAGGTCGATCAATATGCCGAAGTAACAAAAATTGCCGATGTTATCCGAATGATATAGATGCAAATATCTTAACTCCTATCAAATTTCAAGGATTCTGCCTCATCATACCTTGTCCAGGAGGTCCAAATGTACAAGATTTGTGCAGTAGCACTTGACAAAAGCGAATCAGTTTGTACTCAGTTCGATCCATAAGCCGAAGCATCCAGAATTGCCAATGTCGTAAAATGATACAGATGCAAATATCTTTACTCCTATCAATGTGATAGGATTCTGCCTTATCATACCTTGTCCAGGAGGTCCAAATGGATAAGATTTGGGCGGCAGCATTTGCCCAAAGCGACTCTCTTTGGACACAGGTCGAATCATAAGCCGAGCATCCAGAATTGCCAATGTCGTCCAACGATATAGATGCAAATATCTTTACTGCTATCAATGTGATAGGATTCTGCCTCATCATACCTCGTCCAGGAGGTCCAAATATAAAAGATTTGTGCGGTAGCACGTTTCCAAAGCGGCTCTCTTTGGACTCAGGTCGAATCATAAGCCGGTGCATTCAGAATTGCCAATGTCGTCCAATGACATAGATGCAAAAATCATCACTCCTATCAATTTTACAGGATTCTGCCTCATCGTATCTTGTTCAGGAGGTTCAAATGTACAAGATTTGTGCGATAGCACTTGACAAAAGCGAATCTCTTTGGACTCAGGTCGATCCTTATGCCGAAGTAACAAAAATTGCCGATGTTATCCGAATGACATAGATGCAAATATCTTAACTCCTATCAATTTGCTAGGATTCTGCCTCATCATACCTTGTTCCGGAGGTCACAATGCACAAGATTTGGGCGGCAGCATTTGTCCAAAGCGACTCTCTTTGGACTGAGGTCGAACCATAAGCCGATCATCCAGAATTGCCAATGTCGTCCAATGATACAGATGCAAAAATCTTGACTCCTATCAATTTGCTAGGATTCTGCCTCATCATGCCTTGTTCCGGAGGTTCAAATGTACAAGATTTGTGCGGTAGTATTTGTCCAAAGCGACTGTCTTTGGATTCAGGTCGAATCATAAGCCGGGGCATCCAGAATTGCCAATGTCGTCAAATAGTATAGATGCAAATATCTTTACTCCTATCAATGTGATGGGATTCTGCCTCATCATACCTTTTCCAGGAGGTCCAAATGCACAAGATGTGGGCGGCAGCATTTGTCCAAACCGACTCTCTTTGGACTCAGGTCGATCCATATGCCGCAGTAACAAAAATTGCCGATGTTATCCGAATGATATACATGCAAATATCTTATTCCTATCAATTTTCAAGGATTCTGCCTCATCATACCTTGTCCAGGAGGTCCAAATGGACAAGATTTGGGAGCAGCATTTGTCCAAACCGACTCTCTTTGGACTCAGGTCGAATCATAGGCCGGAGCATCCAGAATTGCCAATGTCGTCCAATTATATAGATGCAAATATCTTCACTCCTATCAATGTGATAGGATTCTGCCTCATCATACCTTGTCCAGGATGTCCAAGTGTACAAAAATTGTGCGGTAGCACTTGTCCAAAGCGACTCTCTTTGCACTCAGGTCGAATCATATGCCGGAGCATCCACAATCGCCAATGTCGTCCTATGATATAGATGCAAATATCTTCACTCCTATCAATTTGCCAGGATTCTGCCTCATCGTATCTTGTCCAGGGGGTCCAAATGTACAAGATTTGTGCGGCAGCACTTGTCCAAAGCGACTCGATTTGGACTCAGGTCGAATCATAAGCCGAGCATCCAGAATTGCCAATGTCGTCCAATGATACAGATGCAAATATCTTTACTCCTATCAATGTGATAGGATTCTGCCTCATGATACCTTGTCCAGGCGGACCAAATGTACAAGATTTGTGCGGTAGCACTGGTCCAAAGCGACTCTCTTTGGACTCAGGTCGAATCATAAGCCGGAGCATCAAGAATTGCCAATGTCGTCCAATGATATAGATGCAAATAGCTTCACTCCTATCAATTTGACAGGATTCTGGCTCATTGTATCTTGTCCAGGAGGTTCAATTGTACAAGATTTGTGCTGTAGCACTGGACAAAAGCGAATCTCTTTGGACTGTGGTCGAATCATAAGCCGAGCATCCAGAATTGCCAATGTCATCCAATGATATAGATGCAAATATATTTACTCATATCCATGTGACAGGATTCTGTCTCATGATACCTTTTCCAGGAGGTCCAAATGCACAAGATTTGGGAGTCAGCATTTGTCCAAACCGACTCTCTTTGGACTCAGGTCGATTCATATGCCGAAGTAACAAAAATGGCCGATGTGATTCGAATGATATAGATGTAAATATCTTAACACCTATCAAATTTCCAGGATTCCGCTCTCATCATACCTTGTTCCGGAGGTCCAAATGTACAAGATTTGTGCGGTAGTACTTGTCCAAAGCGACTCTCTTTGGACTCCGGTCGAATCATATGCCGGAGCATCCAGAATTGCCAATGTCGTCCAATGATATAGATGCGAATATCTTTACTCCTATCAATGTGATAGGATTCTGCCTCATCATATCTTGTCCAGGCGGACCAAATGTACAAGATTTGTGTCGTAGCACTTGTCCAAAGCGACTCTCTTTGGACACAGGTCGAGTCATAAGCCGACCATCCAAAATTACCAACGTCGCCCAATGATATAGATGCAAATATCTTTACTCCTATCATTGTGATAGGATACTGCCTCATCATACCTTGCCCAGGAGGTCCAAATGTACAAGATTTGTGCGGTTGCACTTGACAAAAGCGACTCCCTTTGGATTCAGGTCGAATCAAATGCCGTGCATCCAGAATTGCCAATGTCGTCCAATGATATAGATGCAAATAGCTTCACTCCTATCAATGTGCTAGGATTCTGGCTCATCGTATCTTGTCCAGGAGGTTCAAGTGTACAAGATTTGTGCGGTAGCACTTGTCCAGACCGACTCTCTTTGGATTCGGGTCGAATCATACGCCGGATCCCCAGGATTGCCAATGTCGTCCAATGATATAGATGCAAATATCTTTACTCCTATCAATGTGATAGGATTCTGCCTCATCATACCTCGTCCAGGAGATCCAAATATACAAGATTTGTGCGGTAGCACGTGTCCATAGCGACTCTCTTTGGACACAGGTCGAATCATATGCCGAGCATCCAGAATTGCCAATGTCGTCCAATGATATAGATGCAAATATCTTTACTGCTATCAATGTGACAGGATTCTGCCTCATCATACCTTTTCCAGGAGGTCCAAATGTACAAGTTTTTTAGCGGCAGCATTTGTCCAAACCGACTCTCTTTGGACTCAGGTCGATCCATATACCGAGGTAACCAAAATTGTCGATGTTATCCAAATGATATAGATGCAAATATCATAACTCCTATCAATTTGCTTGGATTCTGCCTCATCATACCTGGTTCCGGAGGTTCAAATGTACAAGATTTGTGCGGTAGTACTTGTCCAAAGCGACTGTCTTTGGATTCAGGTCGAATCATAAGCCGGAGCATCCAGAATTGCCGATGTTATCCGAATGATATAGATGCAAATATCTTACTCCTATCAATTTTCAGGGATTCTGCCTCATCATACCTTGTCCAGGAGGTCCAAATGGACAAGATTTGGGAGCAGCATTTGTCCAAAGCGACTCTCTTTGGACTGGGGTCGAATCATAAGCCGAGCATCCAGAATTGCCAATGTCGTCCAATGATACAGAAGCAAATATCTTTACTCCTTTCAATTTGACAGGATTCTGCCTCATCGTATCTTTTCCAGGGGGGCCGAATGTACAACATTTGTGTGGTAGCACTTGCCCAAAGCAACTGCCTTTGGATTCAGGTCGAATCATTAGGCGAAGAATCCAAAATTGCCGATATTGTCCAATGATATAGATGCAAATTACGTCACTCCTATCAATTTGCCAGGATTCTGCCTCATCTTACCTTGTTCCGGAGGTTCAAATGAACAAGATTTGTGCGGTAGTATTTGTCCACTGCGAGTGTCGTTGGATTCAGGTCGAATCATAAGCCGGAGCATCCAGAATTGCCAATGTCGTCCAATGATATAGATGCAAATAACTTCACTCCTATCAATTTGACAGGATTCTGGCTCATCGTATCTTGTCCAGGAGGTTCAAGTGTACAAGATTTGTGCGGTAGCACTTGTTCAAAGAGACTGTCTTTGGACTCAGGTCGAATCATAAGCCGGTGCATCCAGAATTGCCAATGTCGTCCAATGATATAGATGCAAATACCTTTACTCCAAACAATTTGACAGGATTCTGCCTCATCGTATCTTGTCCAGGGGGTCCAAATGTACAAGTTTTGGGCGGCAGCACTCGCCCAAAGCGTTTCTCTTCGAACTCCGGTCGATTCATAAGCCGAAGTATCCAGAATTGCCAATGTCGTCCAATGATATAGATGCAAATATCTTCACTCCTATCAATTTGACAGGATTCTAGCCCATCGAATCTTGTCCAGGAGGTTCAAGTGTACAAGATTTGTGCACTAGCACTTGACAAAAGCGAATCTCTTTGGTCTCAGGTCGAATCATAAGCCGAGCATCCAGAATTGCCAATGTCGTCCAAGGATATAGATGCAAATGTCTTTACTCCTATCAATGTGATAGGATTCTGCCTCATCATACCTCGTCCAGGATGTCCAAATATACAAGATTTGTGCGGTAGCACGTGTCCAAAGCGACTCTCTTTGGACACAGGTCGAATCATATGCCGAGCATCCAGAATTGCCAATGTCGTCCAATGATATAGATGCAAATATCTTTACTGCTATCAATGTGACAGGATTCTGCCTCATCATACCTTGTCCAGGAGGTCCAAATGTACAAGTTTTTTAGCGGCAGTATTTGTCCAAACCGACTCTTGTTGGACTCAGGTCGATCCATATGCCGAAGTAACCAAAATTGTCGATGTTATCCAAATGATATAGATGCAAATATCTTCACTCCTATCAATTTGACAGGATCCTGGCTCATCGTATCTTTTCGAGGGGGTCCAAATGTACAAGATTTGGGTGGCAGCATTTGTCCAAAGCGACTCTCTTTTGGCTGTGGTCGAACCATAAGCCGAGCATCCAGAATTGCCAATGTCGTCCAATGATACAGATGCAAATATCTTTACTCCTATCAATGTGATAGGATTCTGCCTTATCATACCTTGTCCAGGAGGTGCAAATGCACAAGATTTGGGAGTCAGCATTTCTCCAAACCGACTCTCTTTGGACTCAGGTCGATCCATATGCCGAAGTATCTAAAATTGCCGATGTTATCCGAATGATATAGACGCAAATATCTTAACTTCTATTAATTTCGCAGTATTCTGCCCAATCATACTTTGTCCAGGAGGTCCAAATGGACAAGATTTGGGTGGCAGCACTTGTCCAAAGCGACTGTCTTTGGCCTCCGGTCGAATCATATGCCGGAGCATCCAGAATTGCCAATGTCTTCCAATGATATAGATGCAAATATCTTCACTCCTATCAATTTGACAGGATCCTGGCTCATCGGATCTTGTCGAGGGGGTCCAAATGTACAAGATTTGGGCGGCAGAATTTGTCCAAAGCGACTCTCTTTTGACTGAGGTCGAACCATAAGCCGAGCATCCAGAATTGCAAATGTCGTCAAATGATACAGATGCAAATATCTTTACTCCTATCAATGTGATAGGATTCTGCCTTATCATACCTTGTCCAAAAGGTCCAAATGTACAAGATTTGTGCGGTAGCACTTTTCCAAAGCGACTCTCTTTGTCCTCCGGTCGAATCATATGCCGGAGCATCCAGAATTGCCAATGTCGTCCAAGGATATAGATGCAAATATCATCACTTTACTCCTATCAATGTGATAGGATTCTGCCTTATCATACCTTATCCAGGAGGTCCAAATGTACAAGGTTTGTGCGGTAGCACTTGTCCAAAGCGACTCTCTTTGGCCTCCGATCGAATCATATGCCGGAGCATCCAGAATTGCCAATGTCGTCCAATGATATAGATTGCAAATATCTTCACTCCTATCAATTTGACAGGATTCTGGCTCATCGTATCCTCTCCAGGAGGTTCAAGTGTACAAGATTTGTGCAGTAGCACTTGACAAAAGCGAATCTCTTTGGACTCAGGTTGAATCATAAGCCGACCATCCAATATTGCCAATGTCGCCCAATGATATAGGTGCAAATATCTTTACTCCTATCAATTTGACAGGATTCTGGCTGATCGTATCTTGTCCAGGAGGTTCAAGTGTACACGATTTGTGCGGTAGCACTTGACAAAAGCGAATCTCTTTGGACTCAGGTCGATCCATGTGATGAATTATCCAGAATTGCCTATGTCGTCCAATGATTTAGATGCAAATATCTTTACTCCTATCAACTGTACAGGATTCTGCCTCATCGTATCTTGTCCAGGGGGTCCACATGTACAATATTTGTACGGTTGCACTTGTCCAGAAGGACTCTCTTTGGATTCAGGTCGAATCATAAGCCGGATCCCCAGGATTGCCAATGTAGTCCAATGATATAGATGCAAATACCTTTACTCGAAACAATTTGACAGGATTCTGCCTCATCATACCTTGTTCCAGAGGTCCAAATCTACAAGGTTTGTGCGACAGCATTTTTCCAAAGCGACTCTCTTTTGACTGAGGTCGAACCATAAGCCGAGCATCCAGAATTGCCAATGTCGTCAAATGATACAGATGCAAATATCTTTACTCCTATCAATGTGATAGGATTCTGCCTTATCATACCTTGTCCAGGAGGTCCAAATGTACAAGATTTGTGCGGTAGCACTTGACAAAAGCGAATCTCTTTGGACTCAGGTCGAATCATAAGCCGAGCATCCAGAATTGCCAATGTCGTCCAATGATATAGATGCAAATATCTTCACTCCTATCAATTTGACAGGATCCTGGCGCATCGTATCTTGTCGAGGGGGTCCAAATGTACAAGATTTGGGCGGCAGCATTTGTCCAAAGCGACTCTCTTTGGACTGAGGTCGAATCATAAGCCGGAGCATCCAGAATTGTCAATGTCGGCCAATGATACAGATGCAAATATCTTTACTCCTATCAATGTGATAGGATTCTGCCTTATCATACCTTGTCCAGGAGGTCCAAATGTACAAGATTTGTGCGGTAGCACTATTCCAAAGCGACTCTTTTTGGACTCAGGTCGAATCATAAGCCGGAGCATCCAGAATTGCCAATGTCGTCCAATGATATAGATGCAAATAGCTTCACTCCTATCAATTTGACAGGATTCTGGCTCATCGTATCTTGTCCATGAGGTTCAAGTGTACAAGATTTGTGCGGTAGCACTTGACAAAAGCGAATCTCTTTGGACTCAGGTCGAATCATAAGCCGAGCATCCAGAATTGCCAATGTCGTCCAATGATATAGATGCAAATATCTTCACTCCTATCAATTCGACAGGATCCTGGCGCATCGTATCTTGTCGAGGGGGTCCAAATGTACAAGATTTGGGCGGCAGCATTTGTCCAAAGCGACTCTCTTTGGACTGAGGTCGAATCATAAGCCGGAGCATCCAGAATTGTCAATGTCGTCCAATGATACAGATGCAAATATCTTTACTCTTATCAATGTGATAGGATTCTGCCTTATCATACCTTATCCAGGAGGTCCAAATGTACAAGGTTTGTGCGGTAGCACCTGTCCAAAGCGACTCTCTTTGGCCTCCGATCGAATCATATGCCGGAGCATCCAGAATTGCCAATGTCGTCCAATGATATAGATGCAAATATCTTCACTCCTATCAATTTGACAGGATTCTGGCTCATCGTATCTTGTCCAGGCGGACCAAATGTACAAGATTTGTGCGGTAGCTCTTGTGCAAAGGAACTCTCTATGGACTCAGGTCGAATCATAAGCCGGAGCATCCAGAATTGCCAATGTCGTCCAATGATATAGATGCAAATAGCTTCACTCCTATCAATTTGACAGTATTCTGGCTCAGCGTATCTTGTCCAGGAGTTTCAAGTGTACAAGATGTGTGCGGTAGCACTTGACAAAAGCGAATCTCTTTGGACTCAGGTTGATCCATAAGCCAAAGCATCCAGAATTGCCAATGTCGTCCAATGATATAGATGCAAATATCTTTACTCCTATCAATTTGACAGGATTCTGCCTCATCGTATGTTGCCCAGGAGGACCAAATGGACAAGATTTGGGCGGCAGCATTTGTCCAAAGCGACTCTCTTTGGACTGAGGTCGAACCATAAGCCGAGCATCCAGAATTGCCTATGTCGTCCAATTATATAGATGCAAATATCTTCACTCCTATCAATGTGATAGGATTCTGCCTCATCATACCTTTTCCAGGAAGACCAAATGCACAAGATGTGGGCGGCAGCATTTGTCCAAACCGACTCTCTTTGGACTCAAGTCGATCCATATGCCGAAGTACCAAAAATTGCCGATTTATCCGAATAATATAGATGCAAATATCTTCACTCCTATCAATTTTCAAGGATTCTGCCTCATCATACCTTTCCAGGAGGTCCAAATGGACAAGATTTGTGCAGTAGCACTTGTCCAAAGCGACTCTCTTTGGACTCAGGTCGAACCATATGCCGAAGCATCAGAAATTTTCGATATTGTCCTATGATATAGATGCAAATAAATTTACCCTTATCAATTTGACAGGGTTCTGCCTCACCGTATCTTGTGCAGGAAGTCCACATGTACAAGATTTATGCGGTAGGACTTTTGCAAAGCGGCTCTCTTTTGATTTGGGTCGAATCATATAGCGAAACATCCAGAACTGCCAATGTCGTCCAATGGTGTAGATGCAATTATCTCGCCTCCAATCAATTTGCCAGTATTCTGCCACATCATACCTTGTTCCGGAGGCCGAAATCCACAACATTAGTGCAGTCGCACTTGTCCAAAGCGTCTCTCTTTGAACACAGGTCGAATCATAAGCCGAAGCATCCAGAATTGCCAATGTCGTCCAATGATGTAGATGCAAATAGCTTCACTCCTATCAATGAGATAGGATTCTGCCTCGTCATACCTTGTCCAGGAGGTCAAAATGGACGAGATTTGTGCGGTAGCACTTGTCGAAAGCGCCTCTCTTTTGGATTCAGGTCGATCCATAAGCCGAAGCATCCAGAATTGCCAATGTCGTCCAATGATATAGATGCAAATACCTTTACTCCTATCAATTGTACAGGATTCTGCCTCATGATATAGATGCAAATATGTTCACTCCTATCAATGAGATAGGATTCTGCCTCGTCATTCCTTGTCCAGGAGGACCAAATGGACAAGATTTGTGCGGTAGCACTTTTCCAAAGCGACTCTCTTTGGACTCAGGTCGAATCATAAGCCGAGCATCCAGAATTGCCATTGTCGTCCAATTATATAGATGCAAATATCTTCACTCCTATCAATTTGACAGGATCCTGGCGCATCGTATCTTGTCGAGGGGGTCCAAATGTACAAGATTTGGGCGGCAGCATTTGTCCAAAGCGACTATCTTTTGGCTGAGGTCGAACCATAAGCCGAGCATCCAGAATTGCCAATGTCGTCCAATGATATAGATGCAAATAGCTTCACTCCTATCAATAAGATAGGATTCTGCCTCGTCATACCTTGTCCAGGAGGTCAAAATGGACGAGATTTGTGCGGTAGCACTTTTCCAAAGCGACTCTCTTTGGGCTCAGGTCGAATCATAAGCCGGAGCATCCAGAAATGCCAATGTCGTCCAATGATATAGATGCAAATAGCTTCACTCCTATCAATTTGACAGGATTCTGGCTCATCGTATCTTGTCCATGAGGTTCAAGTGTACAAGATTTGTGCGGTAGCACTTGACAAAACCGACTCTGTTTGGACTCAGGTCGAATCATAAGTCGAGCATCCAGAATTGCCAATGTCGTCCAATTATATAGATTCAAATATCTTCACTCCTATCAATGTGATAGGATTCTGCCTCATCATACCTTTTCCAGGAAGACCAAATGCACAAGATGTGGGCGGCAGCATTTGTCCAAACCGACTCTCTTTGGACTCAAGTCGATCCATATGCCGAAGTACCAAAAATTGCCGATTTATCCGAATAATATAGATGCAAATATCTTAACTCCTATCAATTTTCAAGAATTCTGCCTCATCATACCTTTCCAGGAGGTCCAAATGGACAAGATTTGTGTGGTAGCACTTGTCCAAAGCGACTCCCTTTGGATTCAGGTCGAATCATAAGCCGAAGAATCCAAAATTGCCGATATTGCCAATGATATAGAGGCAAATATCATCACTCCTATCAATTGTATAGCATTCTGCCTCATCGTATCTTGCCCAAGAGGTTCAAATGTACAAGATTTGTGCGGTAGCACTTGACAAAAGCAAATCTCTTCGGACTCCGGTCGATTCATAAGCCGAAGTATCCAGAATTGCCAATGTCGTCCAATGGTATAGAGGCAAATATCCTCACTCCTATCAATTTTACAGGATTCTGGCTCATCGTATCTTGTCCGGAGGTTCAAGTGTACAAGATTTGGGAGTCAGCATTTGTCCAAACCGACTCTCTTTGGACTCAGGTCGATCCATATGCCGAGCATCCAGAATTGCCAATGTCGTCCAATGATACAGATGCAAAAATCTTCACTCCTATCAATGTGATAGGATTCTGCCTTATCCAGGAGGTCCAAATGTATAAGATTTGTGCGGTAGCACTTGTCCAAAGCGACTCTCTTTGGCCTCCGGTCGAATCATATGCCGGAGCATCCAGAATTGCCAATGTCGTCCAATGATACAGATGCAAATATCTTTACTCCTATCAATGTGATAGGATTCTGCCTCATCATATCTTGTCCAGGCGGACCAAATGTACAAGATTTGTGCGGTAGTACTTGTCCAAACCGACTCTGTTTGGACTCAGTTCGAATCATAAGTCGAGCATCCAGAATTGCCAATGTCATCCAATTATATAGATGCAAATATCTTCACTCCTATCAATGTGATAGGATTCTGCCTCATCATACCTTTTCCAGGAAGACCAAATGCACAAGATGTGGGCGGCAGCATTTGTCCAAACCGACTCTCTTTGGACTCAGGTCGATCCATATGCCGAAGTATCTAAAATTGCCGATGTTATCCGAATGATATAGACGCAAATATCTTAACTCCTATCAATTTGGCAGTATTCTGCCTCATTATACCTTGTCCAGGAGGTCCACATGGACAAGATTTGGGCGGCAGCATTTGTCCAAAGCGACTCTCTTTGGCCTCCGGTCGATTCATAAACCGAAGCATCCAGAATAGCCAATGTCGTCCAATGATATAGATGCAAATACCATTACTCCTAACAATTTGACAGGATTCTGCCTCATCGTATGTTGCCCAGGAGTACCAAATCGACAAGATTTGGGCGGCAGCATTTGTCCAAAGCGACTCTCTTTGGACTGAGGTCGAACCATAAGCCGGAGCATCCAGAATTGCCAATGACGTCCAATGATATAGATGCAAATAGCTTCACTCCTATCAATTTGACAGGATTCTGGCTCATCGTATCTTGTCCATGAGGTTCAAGTGTACAAGATTTGTGCGGTAGCACTTGACAAAAGCGAATCTCTTTGGACTCAGGTCGAATCAGAAGCCGAGCATCCAGAATTGCCAATGTCGTCCAATGATATAGATGGAAATATCTTCACTCCTATCAATTTGACAGGATCCTGGCGCATCGTATCTTGTCCAGGGGGTCCAAATGTACAAGATTTGGGCGGCAGCACTTGAGAAAAGCGACTCTCTTTGGACTCAGGTCGATCCATATACCGAAGTATCAAAAATTGCCGAAGTTATCCGAATGATATAGATGCAAATATCTTAAATAGAAGCATTCAGAATTGCCAATGTCGTCCAATGATATAGATGCAAATACCTTTACTCCTATCAATGTGACAGGATTCTGCCTCACCATACCGTTCGAGGAGGTCCAAATGTACAAGTTTTTTAGAGGCAGCATTTGTCCAAACGACCCTTTTTGGACTCAGGTCGATCCATATGCCGAAGTAACCAAAATTGTCGATGTTATCCAAATGATATAGATGCAAATATCTTAACTCTTATCAACTTGATAGGATTCTGCGTCATCATACCTTGTTCCGGAGGTTCAAATGTACAAGATTTGTGCGGTAGTACTTGTCCAAACCGACTCTGTTTGGACTCAGGTCGAATCATAAGTCGAGCATCCAGAATTGCCAATGTCGTCCAATTATATAGATTCAAATATCTTCACTCCTATCAATGTGATAGGATTCTGCCTCATCATACCTTTTCCAGGAAGACCAAATGCACAAGATGTGGGCGGCAGCATTTGTCCAAACCGACTCTCTTTGAACTCAAGTCGATCCATATGCCGAAGTACCAAAAATTGCCGATTTATCCGAATAATATAGATGCAAATATATTAACTCCTATCAATTTTCAAGGATTCTGCCTCATCATACCTTTCCAGGAGGTCCAAATGGACAAGATTTGTGTGGTAGCACTTGTCCAAAGCGACTCCCTTTGGATTCAGGTCGAATCATAAGCCGAAGAATCCAAAATTGCCGATATTGCCAATGATATAGAGGCAAATATCCTCACTCCTATCAATTGTATAGCATTCTGCCTCATCGTATCTTGCCCAAGAGGTTCAAATGTACAAGATTTGTGCGGTAGCACTTGACAAAAGCAAATCTCTTCGGACTCCGGTCGATTGATAAGCCGAAGTATCCAGAATTGCCAATGTCGTCCAATGGTATAGAGGCAAATATCCTCACTCCTATCAATTTTACAGGATTCTGGCTCATCGTATCTTGTCCAGGAGGTTCAAGTGTACAAGATTTGTGCGGTAGCACTTGACAAAAGCGAATCTCTTTGGACTCAGGTCGAATCATAAGCCGAGCATCCAGAATTGCCAATGTCGTCCAATGATATAGATGCAAATACCTTCACACCTATCAATTTGACAGGACCCTGGCTCATCGTATCTTGTCCAGGGGGTCCAAATGCACAAGATTTGGGAGTAAGCATTTGTCCAAACCGACTCTCTTTGGACTCAGGTCGATCCATATGCCGAAGTATCTAAAATTGCCGATGTTATCCGAATGATATAGACGCAAATATCTTAACTCCTATCAATTTGACAGGATTCTGTCTCATCATACCTTTTCCAGGAGGTCCAAATTGACAAGATTTGGGCGGCAGCATTTGTCCAAAGGGACTCTCTTTGGACTGAGGTCGAACCATAAGCCGAGCATCCAGAATTGCCAATGTCGTCCAATGATATAGATGCAAATATCTTCACTCCTATCAATTTGACAGGATTCTAGCCCATGGAATCTTGTCCAGGAGGTTCAAGTGTACAAGATTTGTGCACTAGCACTTGACAAAAGCGACTCTCTTTGGACTCAGGTCGATCCATATACCGAAGTATCAAAAATTGCCGATATTATCCGATTGATATAGATGCAAATATCTTAAATAGAAGCATTCAGAATTGCCAATGTCGTCCAATGATATAGATGCAAATACCTTCACTCCTATCAATTTGACAGGATTCTAGCCCATCGAATCTTGTCCAGGAGGTTCAAATGTACAAGATTTGTGCGGTAGCACTTGAGAAAAGCGAATCTCTTTGGACTCAGTTCGAATCATAAGCCGAGCATCCAGAATTGCCAACGTCGTCCAATGATATAGATGCAAATACCTTTACTCCTATCAATGTGACAGGATTCTGCCTCACCATACCTTTCGAGGAGGTCCAAATGTACAAGTTCTTTAGCGGCAGCATTTGTCCAAACCGACTCTTTTTGGACTCAGGTCGATCCATATGCGGAAGTAACCAAAATTTTCGATGTTATCCAAATGATATAGATGCAAATATCTTAACTCTTATCAATTTGATAGGATTCTACGTCATCATACCTTGTTCCGGAGGTTCAAATGGACGAGATTTGTGCGTCAGCACTTGTCGAAAGCGCCTCTCTTTTGGATTCAGGTCAATCCATAAGCCGAAGCATCCAGAATTGCCAATGTCGTCCAATGATATAGATGCAAATATCTTTACTCCTATCAATTTGACAGGATTCTGCCTCATCGTATGTTGCCCAGGAGGACCAAATGGACAAGATTTGGGCGGCAGCATTTGTGCAAAGCGACTCTCTTTGGACTGAGGTCGAATCATAAGCCGAGCATCCAGAATTGCCAATGTCGTCCAATGATATAGATGCAAATATCTTCACTCCTATCAATTTGAAAGGATCCTGGCGCATCGTATCTTGTCGAGGGGGTCCAAATGTACAAGATTTGGGCGGCAGCATTTGTCCAAAGCGACTATCTTTTGGCTGAGGTCGAACCATAAGCCCAGCATCCAGAATTGCCAATGTCGTACAATGATACAGATGCAAATATCTTTACTCCTATCAATGTGATAGGATTCTGCCTTATCATACCTTGTCCAGGAGGTCCAAATGCACAAGATTTGGGTGTCAGCATTTCTCCAAACCGACTCTCTTTGGACTCAGGTCGATCCATATGCCGAAGTATCTAAAATTGCCGATGTTATCCGAATGATATAGACGCAAATGTCTTAACTCCTATCAATTTGGCAGTATTCTGCCGCATCATACCTTGTCCAGGAGGTCCAAATGGACAAGATTTGGGCTTCAGCATTTGTCCAAAGCGACTCTCTTTGGACTGAGGTCGAACCATAAGCCGAGCATCCAGAATTGCCAACGTCGTCCAATGATATAGATGCAAATACCTTTACTCCTATCAATGTGACAGGATTCTGCCTCACCATACCTTTCGAGGAGGTCCAAATGTACAAGTTTTTTAGCGGCAGCATTTGTCCAAACCGACTCTTTTTGGACTCAGGTCGATCCATATGCCGAAGTAACCAAAATTTTCGATGTTATCCAAATGATATAGATGCAAATATCTTAACTCTTATCAATTTGATAGGATTCTGCGTCATCATACCTTGTTCCGGAGGTTCAAATGTACAAGATTTGTGCGGTAGTACTTGTCCAAACCGACTCTGTTTGGACTCAGGTCGAATCATAAGTCGAGCATCCAGAATTGCCAATGTCGTCCAATTATATAGATTCAAATATCTTCACTCCTATCAACGTGATAGGATTCTGCCTCATCATACCTTTTCCAGGAAGACCAAATGCACAAGATGTGGGCGGCAGCATTTGTCCAAACCGACTCTCTTTGGACTCAAGTCGATCCATATGCCGAAGTACCAAAAATTGCCGATTTATCCGAATAATATAGATGCAAATATCTTAACTCCTATCAATTTTCAAGAATTCTGCCTCATCATACCTTTCCAGGAGGTCCAAATGGACAAGATTTGTGTGGTAGCACTTGTCCAAAGCGACTCCCTTTGGATTCAGGTCGAATCATAAGCCGAAGAATCCAAAATTGCCGATATTGCCAATGATATAGAGGCAAATATCATCACTCCTATCAATTGTATAGCATTCTGCCTCATCGTATCTTGCCCAAGAGGTTCAAATGTACAAGATTTGTGCGGTAGCACTTGACAAAAGCAAATCTCTTCGGACTCCGGTCGATTCATAAGCCGAAGTATCCAGAATTGCCAATGTCGTCCAATGGTATAGAGGCAAATATCCTCACTCCTATCAATTTTACAGGATTCTGGCTCATCGTATCTTGTCCGGAGGTTCAAGTGTACAAGATTTGGGAGTCAGCATTTGTCCAAACCGACTCTCTTTGGACTCAGGTCGATCCATATGCCGAGCATCCAGAATTGCCAATGTCGTCCAATGATACAGATGCAAAAATCTTGACTCCTATCAATGTGATAGGATTCTGCCTTATCCAGGAGGTCCAAATGTATAAGATTTGTGCGGTAGCACTTGTCCAAAGCGACTCTCTTTGGCCTCCGGTCGAATCATATGCCGGAGCATCCAGAATTGCCAATGTCGTCCAATGATACAGATGCAAATATCTTTACTCCTATCAATGTGATAGGATTCTGCCTCATCATATCTTGTCCAGGCGGACCAAATGTACAAGATTTGTGCGGTAGTACTTGTCCAAACCGACTCTGTTTGGACTCAGTTCGAATCATAAGTCGAGCATCCAGAATTGCCAATGTCATCCAATTATATAGATGCAAATATCTTCACTCCTATCAATGTGATAGGATTCTGCCTCATCATACCTTTTCCAGGAAGACCAAATGCACAAGATGTGGGCGGCAGCATTTGTCCAAACCGACTCTCTTTGGACTCAGGTCGATCCATATGCCGAAGTATCTAAAATTGCCGATGTTATCCGAATGATATAGACGCAAATATCTTAACTCCTATCAATTTGGCAGTATTCTGCCTCATTATACCTTGTCCAGGAGGTCCACATGGACAAGATTTGGGCGGCAGCATTTGTCCAAAGCGACTCTCTTTGGCCTCCGGTCGATTCATAAACCGAAGCATCCAGAATAGCCAATGTCGTCCAATGATATAGATGCAAATACCATTACTCCTAACAATTTGACAGGATTCTGGCTCATCGTATCTTGTCCAGGACGTTCAAATGCACAAGATTTGGGAGTCAGCATTTGTCCAAAGCGACTCTCTTTGGCCTCCGGTCGATCCATATGCCGAAGTATCTAAAATTGCCGATGTTATCCGAATGATATAGACGCAAATATCTTAACTCCTATCAATTTGGCAGTATTCTGCCTCATCATACCTTGTCCAGGAGGTCCAAATGGACAAGATTTGGGCGGCAGCATTTGTCCAAAGCGACTCTCTTTGGACTGAGGTCGAACCATAAGCCGAGCATCCAGAATTGCCAATGTCGTCCAATGATACAGATGCAAATATCTTTACTCCTATCAATTTGACAGGATTCTGCCTCATCGTATGTTGCCCAGGAGTACCAAATCGACAAGATTTGGGCGGCAGCATTTGTCCAAAGCGACTCTCTTTGGACTGAGGTCGAACCATAAGCCGGAGCATCCAGAATTGCCAATGACGTCCAATGATATAGATGCAAATAGCTTCACTCCTATCAATTTGACAGGATTCTGGCTCATCGTATCTTGTCCATGAGGTTCAAGTGTACAAGATTTGTGCGGTAGCACTTGACAAAAGCGAATCTCTTTGGACTCAGGTCGAATCAGAAGCCGAGCATCCAGAATTGCCAATGTCGTCCAATGATATAGATGGAAATATCTTCACTCTTATCAATTTGACAGGATCCTGGCGCATCGTATCTTGTCCAGGGGGTCCAAATGTACAAGATTTGGGCGGCAGCACTTGAGAAAAGCGACTCTCTTTGGACTCAGGTCGATCCATATACCGAAGTATCAAAAATTGCCGAAGTTATCCGAATGATATAGATGCAAATATCTTAAATAGAAGCATTCAGAATTGCCAATGTCGTCCAATGATATAGATGCAAATACCTTTACTCCTATCAATGTGACAGGATTCTGCCTCACCATACCGTTCGAGGAGGTCCAAATGTACAAGTTTTTTAGAGGCAGCATTTGTCCAAACGACCCTTTTTGGACTCAGGTCGATCCATATGCCGAAGTAACCAAAATTGTCGATGTTATCCAAATGATATAGATGCAAATATCTTAACTCTTATCAACTTGATAGGATTCTGCGTCATCATACCTTGTTCCGGAGGTTCAAATGTACAAGATTTGTGCGGCAGTACTTGTCCAAACCGACTCTGTTTGGACTCAGGTCGAATCATAAGTCGAGCATCCAGAATTGCCAATGTCGTCCAATTATATAGATTCAAATATCTTCACTCCTATCAATGTGATAGGATTCTGCCTCATCATACCTTTTCCAGGAAGACCAAATGCACAAGATGTGGGCGGCAGCATTTGTCCAAACCGACTCTCTTTGAACTCAAGTCGATCCATATGCCGAAGTACCAAAAATTGCCGATTTATCCGAATAATATAGATGCAAATATCTTAACTCCTATCAATTTTCAAGGATTCTGCCTCATCATACCTTTCCAGGAGGTCCAAATGGACAAGATTTGTGTGGTAGCACTTGTCCAAAGCGACTCCCTTTGGATTCAGGTCGAATCATAAGCCGAAGAATCCAAAATTGCCGATATTGCCAATGATATAGAGGCAAATATCCTCACTCCTATCAATTGTATAGCATTCTGCCTCATCGTATCTTGCCCAAGAGGTTCAAATGTACAAGATTTGTGCGGTAGCACTTGACAAAAGCAAATCTCTTCGGACTCCGGTCGATTGATAAGCCGAAGTATCCAGAATTGCCAATGTCGTCCAATGGTATAGAGGCAAATATCCTCACTCCTATCAATTTTACAGGATTCTGGCTCATCGTATCTTGTCCAGGAGGTTCAAGTGTACAAGATTTGTGCGGTAGCACTTGACAAAAGCGAATCTCTTTGGACTCAGGTCGAATCATAAGCCGAGCATCCAGAATTGCCAATGTCGTCCAATGATATAGATGCAAATACCTTCACACCTATCAATTTGACAGGACCCTGGCTCATCGTATCTTGTCCAGGGGGTCCAAATGCACAAGATTTGGGAGTAAGCATTTGTCCAAACCGACTCTCTTTGGACTCAGGTCGATCCATATGCCGAAGTATCTAAAATTGCCGATGTTATCCGAATGATATAGACGCAAATATCTTAACTCCTATCAATTTGACAGGATTCTGTCTCATCATACCTTTTCCAGGAGGTCCAAATTGACAAGATTTGGGCGGCAGCATTTGTCCAAAGGGACTCTCTTTGGACTGAGGTCGAACCATAAGCCGAGCATCCAGAATTGCCAATGTCGTCCAATGATATAGATGCAAATATCTTCACTCCTATCAATTTGACAGGATTCTAGCCCATGGAATCTTGTCCAGGAGGTTCAAGTGTACAAGATTTGTGCACTAGCACTTGACAAAAGCGACTCTCTTTGGACTCAGGTCGATCCATATACCGAAGTATCAAAAATTGCCGATATTATCCGATTGATATAGATGCAAATATCTTAAATAGAAGCATTCAGAATTGCCAATGTCGTCCAATGATATAGATGCAAATACCTTCACTCCTATCAATTTGACAGGATTCTAGCCCATCGAATCTTGTCCAGGAGGTTCAAATGTACAAGATTTGTGCGGTAGCACTTGAGAAAAGCGAATCTCTTTGGACTCAGTTCGAATCATAAGCCGAGCATCCAGAATTGCCAACGTCGTCCAATGATATAGATGCAAATACCTTTACTCCTATCAATGTGACAGGATTCTGCCTCACCATACCTTTCGAGGAGGTCCAAATGTACAAGTTCTTTAGCGGCAGCATTTGTCCAAACCGACTCTTTTTGGACTCAGGTCGATCCATATGCGGAAGTAACCAAAATTTTCGATGTTATCCAAATGATATAGATGCAAATATCTTAACTCTTATCAATTTGATAGGATTCTACGTCATCATACCTTGTTCCGGAGGTTCAAATGGACGAGATTTGTGCGTTAGCACTTGTCGAAAGCGCCTCTCTTTTGGATTCAGGTCAATCCATAAGCCGAAGCATCCAGAATTGCCAATGTCGTCCAATGATATAGATGCAAATATCTTTACTCCCATCAATTTGACAGGATTCTGCCTCATCGTATGTTGCCCAGGAGGACCAAATGGACAAGATTTGGGCGGCAGCATTTGTGCAAAGCGACTCTCTTTGGACTGAGGTCGAATCATAAGCCGAGCATCCAGAATTGCCAATGTCGTCCAATGATATAGATGCAAATATCTTCACTCCTATCAATTTGACAGGATCCTGGCGCATCGTATCTTGTCGAGGGGGTCCAAATGTACAAGATTTGGGCGGCAGCATTTGTCCAAAGCGACTATCTTTGGACTCAGGTCGAACCATATGCCGAAGCATCAGAAATTTTCGATATTGTCCTATGATATAGATGCAAATAAATTTACCCTTATCAATTTGACAGGGTTCTGCCTCACCGTATCTTGTGCAGGAGGTCCACATGTACAAGATTTATGCGGTAGGACTTTTGCAAAGCGGCTCCCTTTTGATTTAGGTCGAATCATATAGCGAAACATCCAGAATTGCCAATGTCGTCCAATGGTATAGATGCAATTATCTAGCCTCCAATCAATTTGCCAGTATTCTACCACGTCATACCTTGTTCCGGAGGCCGAAATCCACAACATTAGTGCAGTCGCACTTGTCCAAAGCGACTCTCTTTGAACACAGGTCGAATCATAAGCCGGAGCATCCAGAATTGCCAATGTCGTCCAATGATATAGATGCAAATAGCTTCACCCCTATCAAAGAGATAGGATTCTGCCTCGTCATACCTTGTCCAGGAGGTCAAAATGGACGAGATTTGTGCGGTAGCACTTTTCCAAAGCGACTCTCTTTGGGCTCAGGTCGAATCATAAGCCGGAGCATCCAGAATTGCCAATGTCGTCCAATGATATAGATGCAAATAGCTTCACTCCTATCAATTTGACAGGATTCTGGCTCATCGTATCTTGTCCATGAGGTTCAAGTGTACAAGATTTGTGCGGTAGCACTTGACAAAAGCGAATCTCTTTGGACTCAGGTCGAATCATAAGCCGAGCATCCAGAATTGCCAATGTCGTCCAATGATATAGATGCAAATATCTTCACTCCTATCAATTTGACAGGATCCTGGCGCATCGTATCTTGTCGAGGGGGTCCAAATGTACAAGATTTGGGCGGCAGCATTTGTCCAAAGCGACTATCTTTTGGCTGAGGTCGAACCATAAGCCGAGCATCCAGAATTGCCAATGTCGTACAATGATACAGATGCAAATATCTTTACTCCTATCAATGTGATAGGATTCTGCCTTATCATACCTTGTCCAGGAGGTCTAAATGCACAAGATTTGGGAGTCAGCATTTCTCCAAACCGACTCTCTTTGGACTCAGGTCGATCCATATGCCGAAGAATCTAAAATTGCCGATGTTATCCGAATGATATAGACGCAAATGTCTTAACTCCTATCAATTTGGCAGTATTCTGCCTCATCATACCTTGTCCAGGAGGTCCAAATGGACAAGATTTGGGCTTCAGCATTTGTTCAAAGCGACTCTCTTTGGACTGAGGTCGAACCATAAGCCGAGCATCCAGAATTGCCAATGTCGTCCAATGATATAGATGCAAATACCTTTACTCCTATCAATGTGACAGGATTCTGCCTCACCATACCTTTCGAGGAGGTCCAAATGTGCAAGTTTTTTAGCGGCAGCATTTGTCCAAACCGACTCTTTTTGGACTCAGGTCGATCCATATGCCGAAGTAACCAAAATTTTCGATGTTATCCAAATGATATAGATGCAAATATCTTAACTCTTATCAATTTGATAGGATTCTGCGTCATCATACCTTGTTCCGGAGGTACAAATGTACAAGATTTGTGCGGTAGTACTTGTCCAAACCGACTCTGTTTGGACTCAGGTCGAATCATAAGTCGAGCGTCCAGAATTGCCAATGTCATCCAATTATATAGATGCAAATATCTTCACTCCTATCAATGTGATAGGATTCTGCCTCATCATACCTTTTCCAGGAAGACCAAATGCACAAGATGTGGGCGGCAGCATTTGTCCAAACCGACTCTCTTTGGACTCAGGTCGATCCATATGCCGAAGTATCTAAAATTGCCGATGTTATCCGAATGATATAGACGCAAATATCTTAACTCCTATCAATTTGGCAGTATTCTGCCTCATTATACCTTGTCCAGGAGGTCCACATGGACAAGATTTGGGCGGCAGCATTTGTCCAAAGCGACTCTCTTTGGCCTCCGGTCGATTCATAAACCGAAGCATCCAGAATAGCCAATGTCGTCCAATGATATAGATGCAAATACCATTACTCCTAACAATTTGACAGGATTCTGGCTCATCGTATCTTGTCCAGGACGTTCAAATGCACAAGATTTGGGAGTCAGCATTTGTCCAAAGCGACTCTCTTTGGCCTCCGGTCGATCCATATGCCGAAGTATCTAAAATTGCCGATGTTATCCGAATGATATAAACGCAAATATCTTAACTCCTATCAATTTGGCAGTATTCTGCCTCATCATACCTTGTCCAGGAGGTCCAAATGGACAAGATTTGGGCGGCAGCATTTGTCCAAAGCGACTCTCTTTGGACTGAGGTCGAAACATAAGCCGAGCATCCAGAATTGCCAATGTCGTCCAATGATACAGATGCAAATATCTTTACTCCTATCAATTTGACAGGATTCTGGCTCATCGTATCTTGTCCATGAGGTTCAAGTGTACAAGATTTGTGCGGTAGCACTTGACAAAAGCGAATCTCTTTGGACTCAGGTCGAATCAGAAGCCGAGCATCCAGAATTGCCAATGTCGTCCAATGATATAGATGGAAATATCTTCACTCCTATCAATTTGACAGGATCCTGGCGCATCGTATCTTGTCCAGGGGGTCCAAATGTACAAGATTTGGGCGGCAGCACTTGAGAAAAGCGACTCTCTTTGGACTCAGGTCGATCCATATACCGAAGTATCAAAAATTGCCGAAGTTATCCGAATGATATAGATGCAAATATCTTAAATAGAAGCATTCAGAATTGCCAATGTCGTCCAATGATATAGATGCAAATACCTTTACTCCTATCAATGTGACAGGATTCTGCCTCACCATACCGTTCGAGGAGGTCCAAATGTACAAGTTTTTTAGAGGCAGCATTTGTCCAAACGACCCTTTTTGGACTCAGGTCGATCCATATGCCGAAGTAACCAAAATTGTCGATGTTATCCAAATGATATAGATGCAAATATCTTAACTCTTATCAACTTGATAGGATTCTGCGTCATCATACCTTGTTCCGGAGGTTCAAATGTACAAGATTTGTGCGGTAGTACTTGTCCAAACCGACTCTGTTTGGACTCAGGTCGAATCATAAGTCGAGCATCCAGAATTGCCAATGTCGTCCAATTATATAGATTCAAATATCTTCACTCCTAGTAATGTGATAGGATTCTGCCTCATCATACCTTTTCCAGGAAGACCAAATGCACAAGATGTGGGCGGCAGCATTTGTCCAAACCGACTCTCTTTGGACTCAAGTCGATCCATATGCCGAAGTACCAAAAATTGCCGATTTATCCGAATAATATAGATGCAAATATCTTAACTCCTATCAATTTTCAAGGATTCTGCCTCATCATACCTTTCCAGGAGGTCCAAATGGACAAGATTTGTGTGGTAGCACTTGTCCAAAGCGACTCCCTTTGGATTCAGGTCGAATCATAAGCCGAAGAATCCAAAATTGCCGATATTGCCAATGATATAGAGGCAAATATCCTCACTCCTATCAATTGTATAGCATTCTGCCTCATCGTATCTTGCCCAAGAGGTTCAAATGTACAAGATTTGTGCGGTAGCACTTGACAAAAGCAAATCTCTTCGGACTCCGGTCGATTGATAAGCCGAAGTATCCAGAATTGCCAATGTCGTCCAATGGTATAGAGGCAAATATCCTCACTCCTATCAATTTTACAGGATTCTGGCTCATCGTATCTTGTCCAGGAGGTTCAAGTGTACAAGATTTGTGCGGTAGCACTTGACAAAAGCGAATCTCTTTGGACTCAGGTCGAATCATAAGCCGAGCATCCAGAATTGCCAATGTCGTCCAATGATATAGATGCAAATACCTTCACACCTATCAATTTGACAGGACCCTGGCTCATCGTATCTTGTCCAGGGGGTCCAAATGCACAAGATTTGGGAGTAAGCATTTGTCCAAACCGACTCTCTTTGGACTCAGGTCGATCCATATGCCGAAGTAGCTAAAATTGCCGATGTTATCCGAATGATATAGACGCAAATATCTTAACTCCTATCAATTTGACAGGATTCTGTCTCATCATACCTTTTCCAGGAGGTCCAAATTGACAAGATTTGGGCGGCAGCATTTGTCCAAAGCGACTCTCTTTGGACTGAGGTCGAACCATAAGCCGAGCATCCAGAATTGCCAATGTCGTCCAATGATATAGATGCAAATACCTTTACTCCTATCAATTTGACAGGATTCTGGCTCATCGTATCTTGTCCAGGAGGTTCAAGTGTACAAGATTTGTGCGGTAGCACTTGTCCAAAGACACTGTCTTTGGACTCAGGTCGAATCATAAGCCGGAGCATCAGAAATTTTCGATATTGTCCTATGATATAGATGCAAATAAATTTACCCTTATCAATTTGACAGGGTTCTGCCTCACCGTATCTTGTGCAGGAGGTCCACATGTACAAGATTTATGCGGTAGGACTTTTGCAAAGCGGCTCCCTTTTGATTTAGGTCGAATCATATAGCGAAACATCCAGAATTGCCAATGTCGTCCAATGGTATAGATGCAATTATCTAGCCTCCAATCAATTTGCCAGTATTCTGCCACGTCATACCTTGTTCCGGAGGCCGAAATCCACAACATTAGTGCAGTCGCACTTGTCCAAAGCGACTCTCTTTGAACACAGGTCGAATCATAAGCCGGAGCATCCAGAATTGCCAATGTCGTCCAATGATATAGATGCAAATAGCTTCACCCCTATCAATGAGATAGGATTCTGCCTCGTCATACCTTGTCCAGGAGGTCAAAATGGACGAGATTTGTGCGGTAGCACTTTTCCAAAGCGACTCTCTTTGGGCTCAGGTCGAATCATAAGCCGGAGCATCCAGAATTGCCAATGTCGTCCAATGATATAGATGCAAATAGCTTCACTCCTATCAATTTGACAGGATTCTGGCTCATCGTATCTTGTCCATGAGGTTCAAGTGTACAAGATTTGGGCGGCAGCATTTGTCCAAAGCGACTATCTTTTGGCTGAGGTCGAACCATAAGCCGAGCATCCAGAATTGCCAATGTCGTACAATGATACAGATGCAAATATCTTTACTCCTATCAATGTGATAGGATTCTGCCTTATCATACCTTGTCCAGGAGGTCTAAATGCACAAGATTTGGGAGTCAGCATTTCTCCAAACCGACTCTCTTTGGACTCAGGTCGATCCATATGCCGAAGAATCTAAAATTGCCGATGTTATCCGAATGATATAGACGCAAATGTCTTAACTCCTATCAATTTGGCAGTATTCTGCCTCATCATACCTTGTCCAGGAGGTCCAAATGGACAAGATTTGGGCTTCAGCATTTGTTCAAAGCGACTCTCTTTGGACTGAGGTCGAACCATAAGCCGAGCATCCAGAATTGCCAATGTCGTCCAATGATATAGATGCAAATACCTTTACTCCTACCAATGTGACAGGATTCTGCCTCACCATACCTTTCGAGGAGGTCCAAATGTGCAAGTTTTTTAGCGGCAGCATTTGTCCAAACCGACTCTTTTTGGACTCAGGTCGATCCATATGCCGAAGTAACCAAAATTTTCGATGTTATCCAAATGATATAGATGCAAATATCTTAACTCTTATCAACTTGATAGGATTCTGCGTCATCATACCTTGTTCCGGAGGTTCAAATGTACAAGATTTGTGCGGTAGTACTTGTCCAAACCGACTCTGTTTGGACTCAGGTCGAATCATAAGTCGAGCATCCAGAATTGCCAATGTCGTCCAATTATATAGATTCAAATATCTTCACTCCTAGTAATGTGATAGGATTCTGCCTCATCATACCTTTTCCAGGAAGACCAAATGCACAAGATGTGGGCGGCAGCATTTGTCCAAACCGACTCTCTTTGGACTCAAGTCGATCCATATGCCGAAGTACCAAAAATTGCCGATTTATCCGAATAATATAGATGCAAATATCTTAACTCCTATCAATTTTCAAGGATTCTGCCTCATCATACCTTTCCAGGAGGTCCAAATGGACAAGATTTGTGTGGTAGCACTTGTCCAAAGCGACTCCCTTTGGATTCAGGTCGAATCATAAGCCGAAGAATCCAAAATTGCCGATATTGCCAATGATATAGAGGCAAATATCCTCACTCCTATCAATTGTATAGCATTCTGCCTCATCGTATCTTGCCCAAGAGGTTCAAATGTACAAGATTTGTGCGGTAGCACTTGACAAAAGCAAATCTCTTCGGACTCCGGTCGATTGATAAGCCGAAGTATCCAGAATTGCCAATGTCGTCCAATGGTATAGAGGCAAATATCCTCACTCCTATCAATTTTACAGGATTCTGGCTCATCGTATCTTGTCCAGGAGGTTCAAGTGTACAAGATTTGTGCGGTAGCACTTGACAAAAGCGAATCTCTTTGGACTCAGGTCGAATCATAAGCCGAGCATCCAGAATTGCCAATGTCGTCCAATGATATAGATGCAAATACCTTCACACCTATCAATTTGACAGGACCCTGGCTCATCGTATCTTGTCCAGGGGGTCCAAATGCACAAGATTTGGGAGTAAGCATTTGTCCAAACCGACTCTCTTTGGACTCAGGTCGATCCATATGCCGAAGTAGCTAAAATTGCCGATGTTATCCGAATGATATAGACGCAAATATCTTAACTCCTATCAATTTGACAGGATTCTGTCTCATCATACCTTTTCCAGGAGGTCCAAATTGACAAGATTTGGGCGGCAGCATTTGTCCAAAGCGACTCTCTTTGGACTGAGGTCGAACCATAAGCCGAGCATCCAGAATTGCCAATGTCGTCCAATGATATAGATGCAAATACCTTTACTCCTATCAATTTGACAGGATTCTGGCTCATCGTATCTTGTCCAGGAGGTTCAAGTGTACAAGATTTGTGCGGTAGCACTTGTCCAAAGACACTGTCTTTGGACTCAGGTCGAATCATAAGCCGGAGCATCCAGAATTGCCAATGTCGTCCAATGATATAGACGCAAATACCTTTACTCCAAACAATTTGACAGGATTCTGCCTCATCATACCTTGTTCCCGAGGTCAAACTGCACAAGCTTTGGGCGGCAGCATTTGTCCAAACCGACTCTCTTTGCACTCAGATCGAATCATAAGCCGGAGCATCCAGAATTGCCAATGTCGTTCAATTATATAGATGCAAATATCTTCACTCCTATCAATGTGATATGATTCTGCCTCATCATACCTTGTCCAGGATTTCCAAGTGTACAAAAATTGTGCGGTAGCACTTGTCCAAAGCGACTCTCTTTGCACTCAGGTCGAATCATATGCCGAATTATCTAAAATTGCCGATGTTATCCGAATGATATAGACGCAAATATCTTAACTCCTATCAATGTGACAGGATTCTGTCTCATCATACATTTTCCAGGAGGTCCAAATGGACAAGATGTGCGCGGCAGCATTTGTCCAAAGCGACTCTCTTTGGATTGAGGTCGAACCATAAGCCGAGCATCCAGAATTGCCAATGTCGTCCAATGATATAGATGCAAATATCTTCACTCATATCAATTTGACAGGATTCTAGCCCATGGAATCTTGTCCAGGAGGTTCAAGTGTACAAGATTTGTGCACTAGCACTTGACAAAAGCGACTCTCTTTGGACTCAGGTCGATCCATATACCGAAGTATCAAAAATTGCCGATATTATCCGATTGATATAGATGCAAATATCTTAAATAGAAGCATTCAGAATTGCCAATGTCGTCCAATGATATAGATGCAAATACCTTCACTCCTATCAATTTGACAGGATTCTAGCCCATCGAATCTTGTCCAGGAGGTTCAAATGTACAAGATTTGTGCGGTAGCACTTGAGAAAAGCGAATCTCTTTGGACTCAGTTCGAATCATAAGCCGAGCATCCAGAATTGCCAACGTCGTCCAATGATATAGATGCAAATACCTTTACTCCTATCAATGTGACAGGATTCTGCCTCACCATACCTTTCGAGGAGGTCCAAATGTACAAGTTCTTTAGCGGCAGCATTTGTCCAAACCGACTCTTTTTGGACTCAGGTCGATCCATATGCGGAAGTAACCAAAATTTTCGATGTTATCCAAATGATATAGATGCAAATATCTTAACTCTTATCAATTTGATAGGATTCTACGTCATCATACCTTGTTCCGGAGGTTCAAATGGACGAGATTTGTGCGTTAGCACTTGTCGAAAGCGCCTCTCTTTTGGATTCAGGTCAATCCATAAGCCGAAGCATCCAGAATTGCCAATGTCGTCCAATGATATAGATGCAAATATCTTTACTCCTATCAATTTGACAGGATTCTGCCTCATCGTATGTTGCCCAGGAGGACCAAATGGACAAGATTTGGGCGGCAGCATTTGTGCAAAGCGACTCTCTTTGGACTGAGGTCGAATCATAAGCCGAGCATCCAGAATTGCCAATGTCGTCCAATGATATAGATGCAAATATCTTCACTCCTATCAATTTGACAGGATCCTGGCGCATCGTATCTTGTCGAGGGGGTCCAAATGTACAAGATTTGGGCGGCAGCATTTGTCCAAAGCGACTATCTTTGGACTCAGGTCGAACCATATGCCGAAGCATCAGAAATTTTCGATATTGTCCTATGATATAGATGCAAATAAATTTACCCTTATCAATTTGACAGGGTTCTGCCTCACCGTATCTTGTGCAGGAGGTCCACATGTACAAGATTTATGCGGTAGGACTTTTGCAAAGCGGCTCCCTTTTGATTTAGGTCGAATCATATAGCGAAACATCCAGAATTGCCAATGTCGTCCAATGGTATAGATGCAATTATCTAGCCTCCAATCAATTTGCCAGTATTCTGCCACGTCATACCTTGTTCCGGAGGCCGAAATCCACAACATTAGTGCAGTCGCACTTGTCCAAAGCGACTCTCTTTGAACACAGGTCGAATCATAAGCCGGAGCATCCAGAATTGCCAATGTCGTCCAATGATATAGATGCAAATAGCTTCACCCCTATCAATGAGATAGGATTCTGCCTCGTCATACCTTGTCCAGGAGGTCAAAATGGACGAGATTTGTGCGGTAGCACTTTTCCAAAGCGACTCTCTTTGGGCTCAGGTCGAATCATAAGCCGGAGCATCCAGAATTGCCAATGTCGTCCAATGATATAGATGCAAATAGCTTCACTCCTATCAATTTGACAGGATTCTGGCTCATCGTATCTTGTCCATGAGGTTCAAGTGTACAAGATTTGTGCGGTAGCACTTGACAAAAGCGAATCTCTTTGGACTCAGGTCGAATCATAAGCCGAGCATCCAGAATTGCCAATGTCGTCCAATGATATAGATGCAAATATCTTCACTCCTATCAATTTGACAGGATCCTGGCGCATCGTATCTTGTCGAGGGGGTCCAAATGTACAAGATTTGGGCGGCAGCATTTGTCCAAAGCGACTATCTTTTGGCTGAGGTCGAACCATAAGCCGAGCATCCAGAATTGCCAATGTCGTACAATGATACAGATGCAAATATCTTTACTCCTATCAATGTGATAGGATTCTGCCTTATCATACCTTGTCCAGGAGGTCTAAATGCACAAGATTTGGGAGTCAGCATTTCTCCAAACCGACTCTCTTTGGACTCAGGTCGATCCATATGCCGAAGAATCTAAAATTGCCGATGTTATCCGAATGATATAGACGCAAATGTCTTAACTCCTATCAATTTGGCAGTATTCTGCCTCATCATACCTTGTCCAGGAGGTCCAAATGGACAAGATTTGGGCTTCAGCATTTGTTCAAAGCGACTCTCTTTGGACTGAGGTCGAACCATAAGCCGAGCATCCAGAATTGCCAATGTCGTCCAATGATATAGATGCAAATACCTTTACTCCTATCAATGTGACAGGATTCTGCCTCACCATACCTTTCGAGGAGGTCCAAATGTGCAAGTTTTTTAGCGGCAGCATTTGTCCAAACCGACTCTTTTTGGACTCAGGTCGATCCATATGCCGAAGTAACCAAAATTTTCGATGTTATCCAAATGATATAGATGCAAATATCTTAACTCTTATCAATTTGATAGGATTCTGCGTCATCATACCTTGTTCCGGAGGTACAAATGTACAAGATTTGTGCGGTAGTACTTGTCCAAACCGACTCTGTTTGGACTCAGGTCGAATCATAAGTCGAGCATCCAGAATTGCCAATGTCATCCAATTATATAGATGCAAATATCTTCACTCCTATCAATGTGATAGGATTCTGCCTCATCATACCTTTTCCAGGAAGACCAAATGCACAAGATGTGGGCGGCAGCATTTGTCCAAACCGACTCTCTTTGGACTCAGGTCGATCCATATGCCGAAGTATCTAAAATTGCCGATGTTATCCGAATGATATAGACGCAAATATCTTAACTCCTATCAATTTGGCAGTATTCTGCCTCATTATACCTTGTCCAGGAGGTCCACATGGACAAGATTTGGGCGGCAGCATTTGTCCAAAGCGACTCTCTTTGGCCTCCGGTCGATTCATAAACCGAAGCATCCAGAATAGCCAATGTCGTCCAATGATATAGATGCAAATACCATTACTCCTAACAATTTGACAGGATTCTGGCTCATCGTATCTTGTCCAGGACGTTCAAATGCACAAGATTTGGGAGTCAGCATTTGTCCAAAGCGACTCTCTTTGGCCTCCGGTCGATCCATATGCCGAAGTATCTAAAATTGCCGATGTTATCCGAATGATATAAACGCAAATATCTTAACTCCTATCAATTTGGCAGTATTCTGCCTCATCATACCTTGTCCAGGAGGTCCAAATGGACAAGATTTGGGCGGCAGCATTTGTCCAAAGCGACTCTCTTTGGACTGAGGTCGAAACATAAGCCGAGCATCCAGAATTGCCAATGTCGTCCAATGATACAGATGCAAATATCTTTACTCCTATCAATTTGACAGGATTCTGGCTCATCGTATCTTGTCCATGAGGTTCAAGTGTACAAGATTTGTGCGGTAGCACTTGACAAAAGCGAATCTCTTTGGACTCAGGTCGAATCAGAAGCCGAGCATCCAGAATTGCCAATGTCGTCCAATGATATAGATGGAAATATCTTCACTCCTATCAATTTGACAGGATCCTGGCGCATCGTATCTTGTCCAGGGGGTCCAAATGTACAAGATTTGGGCGGCAGCACTTGAGAAAAGCGACTCTCTTTGGACTCAGGTCGATCCATATACCGAAGTATCAAAAATTGCCGAAGTTATCCGAATGATATAGATGCAAATATCTTAAATAGAAGCATTCAGAATTGCCAATGTCGTCCAATGATATAGATGCAAATACCTTTACTCCTATCAATGTGACAGGATTCTGCCTCACCATACCGTTCGAGGAGGTCCAAATGTACAAGTTTTTTAGAGGCAGCATTTGTCCAAACGACCCTTTTTGGACTCAGGTCGATCCATATGCCGAAGTAACCAAAATTGTCGATGTTATCCAAATGATATAGATGCAAATATCTTAACTCTTATCAACTTGATAGGATTCTGCGTCATCATACCTTGTTCCGGAGGTTCAAATGTACAAGATTTGTGCGGTAGTACTTGTCCAAACCGACTCTGTTTGGACTCAGGTCGAATCATAAGTCGAGCATCCAGAATTGCCAATGTCGTCCAATTATATAGATTCAAATATCTTCACTCCTAGTAATGTGATAGGATTCTGCCTCATCATACCTTTTCCAGGAAGACCAAATGCACAAGATGTGGGCGGCAGCATTTGTCCAAACCGACTCTCTTTGGACTCAAGTCGATCCATATGCCGAAGTACCAAAAATTGCCGATTTATCCGAATAATATAGATGCAAATATCTTAACTCCTATCAATTTTCAAGGATTCTGCCTCATCATACCTTTCCAGGAGGTCCAAATGGACAAGATTTGTGTGGTAGCACTTGTCCAAAGCGACTCCCTTTGGATTCAGGTCGAATCATAAGCCGAAGAATCCAAAATTGCCGATATTGCCAATGATATAGAGGCAAATATCCTCACTCCTATCAATTGTATAGCATTCTGCCTCATCGTATCTTGCCCAAGAGGTTCAAATGTACAAGATTTGTGCGGTAGCACTTGACAAAAGCAAATCTCTTCGGACTCCGGTCGATTGATAAGCCGAAGTATCCAGAATTGCCAATGTCGTCCAATGGTATAGAGGCAAATATCCTCACTCCTATCAATTTTACAGGATTCTGGCTCATCGTATCTTGTCCAGGAGGTTCAAGTGTACAAGATTTGTGCGGTAGCACTTGACAAAAGCGAATCTCTTTGGACTCAGGTCGAATCATAAGCCGAGCATCCAGAATTGCCAATGTCGTCCAATGATATAGATGCAAATACCTTCACACCTATCAATTTGACAGGACCCTGGCTCATCGTATCTTGTCCAGGGGGTCCAAATGCACAAGATTTGGGAGTAAGCATTTGTCCAAACCGACTCTCTTTGGACTCAGGTCGATCCATATGCCGAAGTAGCTAAAATTGCCGATGTTATCCGAATGATATAGACGCAAATATCTTAACTCCTATCAATTTGACAGGATTCTGTCTCATCATACCTTTTCCAGGAGGTCCAAATTGACAAGATTTGGGCGGCAGCATTTGTCCAAAGCGACTCTCTTTGGACTGAGGTCGAACCATAAGCCGAGCATCCAGAATTGCCAATGTCGTCCAATGATATAGATGCAAATACCTTTACTCCTATCAATTTGACAGGATTCTGGCTCATCGTATCTTGTCCAGGAGGTTCAAGTGTACAAGATTTGTGCGGTAGCACTTGTCCAAAGACACTGTCTTTGGACTCAGGTCGAATCATAAGCCGGAGCATCCAGAATTGCCAATGTCGTCCAATGATATAGACGCAAATACCTTTACTCCAAACAATTTGACAGGATTCTGCCTCATCATACCTTGTTCCCGAGGTCAAACTGCACAAGCTTTGGGCGGCAGCATTTGTCCAAACCGACTCTCTTTGCACTCAGATCGAATCATAAGCCGGAGCATCCAGAATTGCCAATGTCGTTCAATTATATAGATGCAAATATCTTCACTCCTATCAATGTGATATGATTCTGCCTCATCATACCTTGTCCAGGATTTCCAAGTGTACAAAAATTGTGCGGTAGCACTTGTCCAAAGCGACTCTCTTTGCACTCAGGTCGAATCATATGCCGAATTATCTAAAATTGCCGATGTTATCCGAATGATATAGACGCAAATATCTTAACTCCTATCAATGTGACAGGATTCTGTCTCATCATACATTTTCCAGGAGGTCCAAATGGACAAGATGTGCGCGGCAGCATTTGTCCAAAGCGACTCTCTTTGGATTGAGGTCGAACCATAAGCCGAGCATCCAGAATTGCCAATGTCGTCCAATGATATAGATGCAAATATCTTCACTCATATCAATTTGACAGGATTCTAGCCCATTGAATCTTGTCCAGGAGGTTCAAGTGTACAAGATTTGTGCACTAGCACTTGACAAAAGCGAATCTCTTTGGTCTCAGGTCGAATCATAAGCCGAGCATCCAGAATTGCCAATGTCGTCCAAGGATATAGATGCGAATGTCTTTACTCCTATCAATGTGATAGGATTCTGCCTCATCATACCTTGTCCAGGAGGTCCAAATGTACAAGATTTGTGCGGTAGCACTTGACAAAAGCGACTCTCTTTGGACTGAGGTCGATCCATATACCGAAGTATCAAAAATTGCCGATGTTATCCGAATGATATAGATGCAAATATCTTAAATAGAAGCATTCAGAATTGCCAATGTCGTCCAATGATATAGATGCAAATACCTTTACTCCTATCAATTTTACAGGATTCTGGCTCATCGTATCTTGTCCAGGAGGTTCAAGTGTACAAGATTTGTGCGGTAGCACTTGACAAAAGCGAATATGTTTGGACTCAGGTCGAATCATATGCCGAGTATCCAGAATTGCCAATGTCGTCCAATGATATAGATGCAAATATCTTCACACCTATCAATTTGACAGGACCCTGGTTCATCGTATCTTGTCCAGGGGGTCCAAATGTACAAGTTTTGGGCGGCAGCACTTGCCCAAAGCGATTCTCTTCAAACTCAGGTCGAATCACATGGAGAAGTATGTAAAATTGCCGATGTTATCCGAATGATATAGACGCACATATCTTAACTCCTATCAATTTGGCAGTATTCTGCCTCATCATACCTTGTCCAGGAGGTCCAAATGGACAAGATTTGGGCGGCAGCATTTGTCCAAAGCGACTCTCTTTTGACTGAGGTCGAATCATAAGCCGGAGCATCCAGAATTGCCAATGTCGTCCAATGATATAGATGCAAATAGCTTCACTCCTATCAATTTGACAGGATTCTGGCTCATCGTATCTTGTCCATGAGGTTCAAGTGTACAAGATTTGTGCGGCAGCATTTGTCCAAACCGACTCTCTTTGGACTCAAGTCGATCCATATGCCGAAGTACCAAAAATTGCCGATTTATCCGAATAATATAGATGCAAATATCTTAACTCCTATCAATTTTCAAGGATTCTGCCTCATCATACCTTTCCAGGAGGTCCAAATGGACAAGATTTGTGTGGTAGCACTTGTCCAAAGCGACTCCCTTTGGATTCAGGTCGAATCATAAGCCGGAGCATCCAGAATTGCCAATGTCGTCCAATAGTATAGATGCAAATATCTTTACTCCTATCAATTTGATAGGATCCTGGCTCATCGTATCTTGTCCAGGGGGTCCAAATGTACAAGTTTTGTACGGTAGCACTTTTCTAAAGCGACTCTCTTTGAACTCAGGTCGAATCATAAGCCGGAGCATCCAGAATTGCCAATGTCGTCCAATGATATAGATGCAAATAGCTTCACTCCTATCAATTTGACAGGATTCTGGCTCATCGTATCTTGTCCAGGAGGTTCAAGTGTACAAGATTTGTGCGGTAGCACTTGTCCAAAGAGACTCTCTTTGGACTCAAGTCGATCCATATGCCGAAGTACCAAAAATTGCCGATTTATCCGAATAATATAGATGCAAATATCTTAACTCCTATCAATTTTCAAGGATTCTGCCTCATCATACCTTTCCAGGAGGTCAAAATGTACAAGATTTGTGCGGTAGTACTTGTCCAAAGCGACTGTCTTTGGATTCAGGTCGAATCATAAGCCGGAGCATCCAGAATTGCCAATGTCGTCCAATAGTATAGATGCAAATATCTTTACTCCTATCAATTTGACAGGATCCTGGCTCATCGTATCTTGTCCAGGGGGTCCAAATGTACAAGTTTTGGGCGGCAGCACTTTTCCAAAGCGACTCTCTTTGGACTCAGGTCGAATCATATGCCGTAGCATCCAGAATTGCCAATGTCGTCCAATGATATAGATGCAAATAGCTTCACTCCTATCAATTTGACAGGATTCTGGCTCATCGTATCTTGTCCATGAGGTTCAAGTGTACAAGATTTGTGCGGTAGCACTTGTCCAAAGAGACTGTCTTTGGACTCAGGTCGAATCATAAGCCGGAGCATCCCAAATTGCCAATGTCGTCCAATGATATAGATTCAAATACCTTTACTCCAAACAATTTGACAGGATTCTGCCTCATCATACCTTGTTCCCGAGGTCAAAATGCACAAGCTTTGGGCGGCAGTATTTGTCCAAACCGACTCTCTTTGGACTCAGGTCGAATCATAAGCCGAGCATCCAGAATTGCCAATGTCGTCCAATGATATAGATGCAAATATCTTTACTCCTATCAATGTGATAGGATTCTGCCTCATCATACCTCGTCCAGGAGGTCCAAATGTACAAGATTTGTGCGATAGCACTTGACAAAAGCGAATCTCTTTGGTCTCAGGTCGATCAATATGCCGAAGTAACAAAATTTGCCGATGTTATCCGAATGATATATATGCAAATATCTTAACTCCTATCAAATTTCAAGGATTCTGCCTCATCATACCTTGTCCAGGAGTTCCAAATGTACAAGATTTGTGCGGTAGTACTTGTCCAAAGCGACTGTCTTTGGATTCAGGTCGAATCATGAGCCGTAGCATCCAGAATTGCCAATGTCGTCCAATGATATAGATGCAAATAGCTTCACTCCTATCAATTTGACAGGATTCTGGCTCATCGTATCTTGTCCATGAGGTTCAAGTGTACAAGATTTGTGCGGCAGCATTTGTCCAAACCGACTCTCTTTGGACTCAAGTCGATCCATATGCCGAAGTACCAAAAATTGCCGATTTATCCGAATAATATAGATGTAAATATCTTAACTCCTAACAATTTTCAAGGATTCTGCCTCATCATACCTTTCCAGGAGGTCCAAATGGACAAGATTTGTGTGGTAGCACTTGTCCAAAGCGACTCCCTTTGGATTCAGGTCGAATCATAAGCCGGAGCATCCAGAATTGCCAATGTCGTCCAATAGTATAGATGCAAATATCTTTACTCCTATCAATTTGACAGGATCCTGGCTCATCGTATCTTGTCCAGGGGGTCCAAATGTACAAGTTTTGGGCGGCAGCACTTGTCCAAAGCGACTCTCTTTGAACTCAGGTCGAATCATAAGCCGAGCATCCAGAATTGCCAATGTCGTCCAATGATATAGATGCAAATATCTTTACTCCTATCAATGTGATAGGATTCTGCCGCATCATACCTCGTCCAGGAGGTCCAAATGTACAAGATTTGTGCGGTAGCACTTGACAAAAGCGAATCTCTTTGGTCTCAGGTCGATCAATATGCCGAAGTAACAAAATTTGCCGATGTTATCCGAATGATATATATGCAAATATCTTAACTCCTATCAAATTTCAAGGATTCTGCCTCATCATACCTTGTCCAGGAGTTCCAAATGTACAAGATTTGTGCGGTAGTACTTGTCCAAAGCGACTGTCTTTGGATTCAGGTCGAATCATAAGCCGGAGCATCCAGAATTGCCAATGTCGTCCAATAGTATAGATGCAAATATCTTTACTCCTATCAATTTGACAGGATCCTGGCTCATCGTATCTTGTCCAGGGGGTCCAAATGTACAAGTTTTGGGCGGCAGCACTTTTCCAAAGCGACTCTCTTTGGACTCAGGTCGAATCATAAGCCGTAGCATCCAGAATTGCCAATGTCGTCCAATGATATAGATGCAAATAGCTTCACTCCTATCAATTTGACAGGATTCTGGCTCATCGTATCTTGTCCATGAGGTTCAAGTGTACAAGATTTGTGCGGCAGCATTTGTCCAGACCGACTCTCTTTGGACTCAGATCAAATCATATGGCGAAGTATCTAAAATTGCCGATGTTATCCGTATGATATAGACGCAAATATCTTAACTCCTATCAATTTGGCAGTATTCTGCCTCATCATACCTTGTCCAGGAGGTCCACATGGACAAGATTTGGGCGGCAGCATTTGTCCAAAGCTACTCTCTTTGGCCTCCGGTCGATTCATAAGCCGAAGCATCCAGAATTGCCAATGTCGTCCAATGATATGGATGCAAATACCTTTACTCCTATCAATTTGACAGGATTCTGGCTCATCGTATCTTGTCCAGGAGGTTCAAGTGTACAAGATTTGTGCGGTAGCACTTGTCCAAAGAGACTGTCTTTGGACTCAGGTCGAATCATAAGCCGGAGTATCCCAAATTGCCAATGTCGTCCAATGATATAGATTCAAATACCTTTACTCCAAACAATTTGACAGGATTCTGCCTCATCATACCTTGTTCCCGAGGTCAAAATGCACAAGCTTTGGGCGGCAGCATTTGTCCAAACCGACTCTCTTTGGACTCAGGTCGAATCATAAGCCGAGCATCCAGAATTGCCAATGTCGTCCAATGATATAGATGCAAATACCTTTTCTCCTATCAATTTGACAGGATTCTGGCGCATCGTATCTTGTCCAGGAGGTTCAAGTGTACAAGATTTGTGCGGTAGCACTTGTCCAAAGAGACTGTCTTTGGACTCAGGTCGAATCATAAGCCGAGCATCCAGAATTGCCAATGTCGTCCAATGATATAGATGCAAATATCTTTACTCCTATCAATGTGATAGGATTCTGCCGCATCATACCTCGTCCAGGAGGTCCAAATGTACAAGATTTGTGCGGTAGCACTTGACAAAAGCGAATCTCTTTGGTCTCAGGTCGATCAATATGCCGAAGTAACAAAATTTGCCGATGTTATCCGAATGATATATATGCAAATATCTTAACTCCTATCAAATTTCAAGGATTCTGCCTCATCATACCTTGTCCAGGAGTTCCAAATGTACAAGATTTGTGCGGTAGTACTTGTCCAAAGCGACTGTCTTTGGATTCAGGTCGAATCATAAGCCGGAGCATCCAGAATTGCCAATGTCGTCCAATAGTATAGATGCAAATATCTTTACTCCTATCAATTTGACAGGATCCTGGCTCATCGTATCTTGTCCAGGGGGTCCAAATGTACAAGTTTTGGGCGGCAGCACTTTTCCAAAGCGACTCTCTTTGGACTCAGGTCGAATCATAAGCCGTAGCATCCAGAATTGCCAATGTCGTCCAATGATATAGATGCAAATAGCTTCACTCCTATCAATTTGACAGGATTCTGGCTCATCGTATCTTGTCCATGAGGTTCAAGTGTACAAGATTTGTGCGGCAGCATTTGTCCAAACCGACTCTCTTTGGACTCAAGTCGATCCATATGCCGAAGTACCAAAAATTGCCGATTTATCCGAATAATATAGATGCAAATATCTTAACTCCTATCAATTTTCAAGGATTCTGCCTCATCATACCTTTCCAGGAGGTCCAAATGGACAAGATTTGTGTGGTAGCACTTGTCCAAAGCGACTCCCTTTGGATTCAGGTCGATTCATAACCCGGAGCATCCAGAATTGCCAATGTCGTCCAATAGTATAGATGCAAATATCTTTACTCCTATCAATTTGACAGGATCCTGGCTCATCGTATCTTGTCCAGGGGGTCCAAATGTACAAGTTTTGGGCGGCAGCACTTGTCCAAAGCGACTCTCTTTGAACTCAGGTCAAATCATATGGCGAAGTATCTAAAATTGCCGATGTTATCCGAATGATATAGACGCAAATATCTTAACTCCTATCAATTTGGCAGTATTCTGCCTCATCATACCTTGTCCAGGAGGTCCACATGGACAAGATTTGGGCGGCAGCATTTGTCCAAAGCTACTCTCTTTGGCCTCCGGTCGATTCATAAGCCGAAGCATCCAGAATTGCCAATGTCGTCCAATGATATGGATGCAAATACCTTTACTCCTATCAATTTGACAGGATTCTGGCTCATCGTATCTTGTCCAGGAGGTTCAAGTGTACAAGATTTGTGCGGTAGCACTTGTCCAAAGAGACTGTCTTTGGACTCAGGTCGAATCATAAGCCGGAGTATCCCAAATTGCCAATGTCGTCCAATGATATAGATTCAAATACCTTTACTCCAAACAATTTGACAGGATCCTGGCTCATCGTATCTTGTCCAGGGGGTCCAAATGTACAAGTTTTGGGCGGCAGCACTTTTCCAAAGCGACTCTCTTTGGACTCAGGTCGAATCATATGCCGTAGCATCCAGAATTGCCAATGTCGTCCAATGATATAGATGCAAATAGCTTCACTCCTATCAATTTGACAGGATTCTCGCTCATCGTATCTTGTCCATGAGGTTCAAGTGTACAAGATTTGTGCGGTAGCACTTGTCCAAAGAGACTGTCTTTGGACTCAGGACGAATCATAAGCCGGAGCATCCCAAATTGCCAATGTCGTCCAATGATATAGATTCAAATACCTTTACTCCAAACAATTTGACAGGATTCTGCCTCATCATACCTTGTTCCCGAGGTCAAAATGCACAAGCTTTGGGCGGCAGTATTTGTCCAAACCGACTCTCTTTGGACTCAGGTCGAATCATAAGCCGAGCATCCAGAATTGCCAATGTCGTCCAATGATATAGATGCAAATATCTTTACTCCTATCAATGTGATAGGATTCTGCCTCATCATACCTCGTCCAGGAGGTCCAAATGTACAAGATTTGTGCGATAGCACTTGACAAAAGCGAATCTCTTTGGTCTCAGGTCGATCAATATGCCGAAGTAACAAAATTTGCCGATGTTATCCGAATGATATATATGCAAATATCTTAACTCCTATCAAATTTCAAGGATTCTGCCTCATCATACCTTGTCCAGGAGTTCCAAATGTACAAGATTTGTGCGGTAGTACTTGTCCAAAGCGACTGTCTTTGGATTCAGGTCGAATCATGAGCCGTAGCATCCAGAATTGCCAATGTCGTCCAATGATATAGATGCAAATAGCTTCACTCCTATCAATTTGACAGGATTCTGGCTCATCGTATCTTGTCCATGAGGTTCAAGTGTACAAGATTTGTGCGGCAGCATTTGTCCAAACCGACTCTCTTTGGACTCAAGTCGATCCATATGACGAAGTACCAAAAATTGCCGATTTATCCGAATAATATAGATGTAAATATCTTAACTCCTAACAATTTTCAAGGATTCTGCCTCATCATACCTTTCCAGGAGGTCCAAATGGACAAGATTTGTGTGGTAGCACTTGTCCAAAGCGACTCCCTTTGGATTCAGGTCGAATCATAAGCCGGAGCATCCAGAATTGCCAATGTCGTCCAATAGTATAGATGCAAATATCTTTACTCCTATCAATTTGACAGGATCCTGGCTCATCGTATCTTGTCCAGGGGGTCCAAATGTACAAGTTTTGGGCGGCAGCACTTGTCCAAAGCGACTCTCTTTGAACTCAGGTCGAATCATATGGCGAAGTATCTAAAATTGCCGATGTTATCCGAATGATATAGACGCAAATATCTTAACTCCTATCAATTTGGCAGTATTCTGCCTCATCATACCTTGTCCAGGAGGTCCACATGGACAAGATTTGGGCGGCAGCATTTGTCCAAAGCGACTCTCTTTGGCCTCCGGTCGATTCATAAGCCGAAGCATCCAGAATTGCCAATGTCGTCCAATGATATAGATGCAAATACCTTTTCTCCTATCAATTTGACAGGATTCTGGCGCATCGTATCTTGTCCAGGAGGTTCAAGTGTACAAGATTTGTGCGGTAGCAATTGTCCAAAGAGACTGTCTTTGGACTCAGGTCGAATCATAAGCCGGAGCATCCCAAATTGCCAATGTCGTCCAATGATATAGATTCAAATACCTTTACTCCAAACAATTTGACAGGATTCTGCCTCATCATACCTTGTTCCCGAGGTCAAAATGCACAAGCTTTGGGCGGCAGTATTTGTCCAAACCGACTCTCTTTGGACTCAGGTCGAATCATAAGCCGAGCATCCAGAATTGCCAATGTCGTCCAATGATATAGATGCAAATATCTTTACTCCTATCAATGTGATAGGATTCTGCCTCATCATACCTCGTCCAGGAGGTCCAAATGTACAAGATTTGTGCGGTAGCACTTGACAAAAGCGAATCTCTTTGGTCTCAGGTCGATCAATATGCCGAAGTAACAAAATTTGCAGATGTTATCCGAATGATATATATGCAAATATCTTAACTCCTATCAAATTTCAAGGATTCTGCCTCATCATACCTTGTCCAGGAGTTCCAAATGTACAAGATTTGTGCGGTAGTACTTGTCCAAAGCGACTGTCTTTGGATTCAGGTCGAATCATAAGCCGTAGCATCCAGAATTGCCAATGTCGTCCAATGATATAGATGCAAATAGCTTCACTCCTATCAATTTGACAGGATTCTGGCTCATCGTATCTTGTCCATGAGGTTCAAGTGTACAAGATTTGTGCGGCAGCATTTGTCCAAACCGACTCTCTTTGGACTCAAGTCGATCCATATGCCGAAGTACCAAAAATTGCCGATTTATCCGAATAATATAGATGTAAATATCTTAACTCCTAACAATTTTCAAGGATTCTGCCTCATCATACCTTTCCAGGAGGTCCGAATGGACAAGATTTGTGTGGTAGCACTTGTCCAAAGCGACTCCCTTTGGATTCAGGTCGAATCATAAGCCGGAGCATCCAGAATTGCCAATGTCGTCCAATAGTATAGATGCAAATATCTTTACTCCTATCAATTTGACAGGATCCTGGCTCATCGTATCTTGTCCAGGGGGTCCAAATGTACAAGTTTTGGGCGGCAGCACTTGTCCAAAGCGACTCTCTTTGAACTCAGGTCGAATCATATGGCGAAGTATCTAAAATTGCCGATGTTATCCGAATGATATAGACGCAAATATCTTAACTCCTATCAATTTGGCAGTATTCTGCCTCATCATACCTTGTCCAGGAGGTCCACATGGACAAGATTTGGGCGGCAGCATTTGTCGAAAGCGACTCTCTTTGGCCTCCGGTCGATTCATAAGCCGAAGCATCCAGAATTGCCAATGTCGTCCAATGATATAGATGCAAATACCTTTTCTCCTATCAATTTGACAGGATTCTGGCGCATCGTATCTTGTCCAGGAGGTTCAAGTGTACAAGATTTGTGCGGTAGCACTTGTCCAAAGAGACTGTCTTTGGACTCAGGTCGAATCATAAGCCGAGCATCCAGAATTGCCAATGTCGTCCAATGATATAGATGCAAATATCTTTACTCCTATCAATGTGATAGGATTCTGCCGCATCATACCTCGTCCAGGAGGTCCAAATGTACAAGATTTGTGCGGTAGCACTTGACAAAAGCGAATCTCTTTGGTCTCAGGTCGATCAATATGCCGAAGTAACAAAATTTGCCGATGTTATCCGAATGATATATATGCAAATATCTTAACTCCTATCAAATTTCAAGGATTCTGCCTCATCATACCTTGTCCAGGAGTTCCAAATGTACAAGATTTGTGCGGTAGTACTTGTCCAAAGCGACTGTCTTTGGATTCAGGTCGAATCATAAGCCGGAGCATCCAGAATTGCCAATGTCGTCCAATAGTATAGATGCAAATATCTTTACTCCTATCAATTTGACAGGATCCTGGCTCATCGTATCTTGTCCAGGGGGTCCAAATGTACAAGTTTTGGGCGGCAGCACTTTTCCAAAGCGACTCTCTTTGGACTCAGGTCGAATCATAAGCCGTAGCATCCAGAATTGCCAATGTCGTCCAATGATATAGATGCAAATAGCTTCACTCCTATCAATTTGACAGGATTCTGGCTCATCGTATCTTGTCCATGAGGTTCAAGTGTACAAGATTTGTGCGGCAGCATTTGTCCAAACCGACTCTCTTTGGACTCAAGTCGATCCATATGCCGAAGTACCAAAAATTGCCGATTTATCCGAATAATATAGATGCAAATATCTTAACTCCTATCAATTTTCAAGGATTCTGCCTCATCATACCTTGTCCAGGAGTTCCAAATGTACAAGATTTGTGCGGTAGCACTTGTCCAAAGAGACTGTCTTTGGACTCAGGTCGAATCATAAGCCGGAGCATCCCAAATTGCCAATGTCGTCCAATGATATAGATTCAAATACCTTTACTCCAAACAATTTGACAGGATTCTGCCTCATCATACCTTGTTCCCGAGGTCAAAATGCACAAGCTTTGGGCGGCAGCATTTGTCCAAACCGACTCTCTTTGAACTCAGGTCGAATCATAAGACGAGCATCCAGAATTGCCAATGTCGTCCAATGATATAGATGCAAATATCTTTACTCCTATCAATGTGATAGGATTCTGGCTCATCATACCTCGTCCAGGAGGTCCAAATGTACAAGATTTGTGCGGTAGCACTTGACAAAAGCGAATCTCTTTGGTCTCAGGTCGATCAATATGCCGAAGTAACAAAATTTGCCGATGTTATCCGAATGATATATATGCAAATATCTTAACTCCTATCAAATTTCAAGGATTCTGCCTCATCATACCTTGTCCAGGAGTTCCAAATGTACAAGATTTGTGGGGTAGTACTTGTCCAAAGCGACTGTCTTTGGATTCAGGTCGAATCATAAGCCGGAGCATCAAGAATTGCCAATGTCGTCCAATAGTATAGATGCAAATATCTTTACTCCTATCAATTTGACAGGATCCTGGCTCATCGTATCTTGTCCAGGGGGTCCAAATGTACACGTTTTGGGCGGCAGCACTTTTCCAAAGCGACTCTCTTTGGACTCAGGTCGAATCATAAGCCGTCGCATCCAGAATTGCCAATGTCGTCCAATGATATAGATGCAAATAGCTTCACTCCTATCAATTTGACAGGGTTCTGGCTCATCGTATCTTGTCCATGAGGTTCAAGTGTACAAGATTTGTGCGGCAGCCTTTGTCCAAACCGACTCTCTTTGGACTCAAGTCGATCCATATGCCGAAGTACCAAAAATTGCCGATTTATCCGAATAATATAGATGCAAATATCTTAACTCCTAACAATTTTCAAGGATTCTGCCTCATCATACCTTTCCAGGATGTCCAAATGGACAAGATTTGTGTGGTAGCACTTGTTCAAAGCGACTCCCTTTGGATTCAGGTCGAATCATAAGCCGGAGCATCCAGAATTGCCAATGTCGTCCAATAGTATAGATGCAAATATCTTTACTCCTATCAATTTGACAGGATCCTGGCTCATCGTATCTTGTCCAGGGGGTCCAAATGTACAAGTTTTGGGCGGCAGCACTTGTCCAAAGCGACTCTCTTTGAACTCAGGTCGAATCATATGGCGAAGTATCTAAAATTGCCGATGTTATCCGAATGATATAGACGCAAATATCTTAACTCCTATCAATTTGGCAGTATTCTGCCCCATCATACCTTGTCCAGGAGGTCCACATGGACAAGATTTGGGCGGCAGCATTTGTCCAAAGCGACTCTCTTTGGCCTCCGGTCGGTTCATAAGCCGAAGCATCCAGAATTGCCAATGTCGTCCAATGATACAGATGCAAATATCTTTACTCCTATCAATTTGACAAGATTCTGGCTCATCGTATCTTGTCCAGGAGGTTCAAGTGTACAAGATTTGTGCGGTAGCACTTGTCCAAAGAGACTGTCTTTGGACTCAGGTCGAATCATAACCCGGAGCATCCCAAATTGCCAATGTCGTCCAATGATATAGATTCAAATACCTTTACTCCAAACAATTTGACAGGATTCTGCCTCATCATACCTTGTTCCCGAGGTCAAAATGCACAAGCTTTGGGCGGCAGCATTTGTCCAAACTGAATCTCTTTGGACTCAGGTCGAATCATAAGCCGGAGCATCCAGAATTGCCAATGTCGTCCAATGATACAGATGCAAATATCTTAACTCCTATCAATGTGACAGGATTCTGTCTCATCATACCTTTTCCAGAAGGTCCAAATGGACAAGATTTGGGCGGCAGCATTTGTCCAAAGCGACTCTCTTTGGACTGAGGTCGAACCATAAGCCGAGCATCCAGAATTGCCAATGTCGTCCAATGATATAGATGCAAACATCTTCACTCCTATCAATTTGACAGGATTCTAGCCCATGGAATCTTGTCCAGGAGGTTCAAGTGTACAAGATTTGTGCACTAGCACTTGACAAAAGCGAATCTCTTTGGTCTCAGGTCGAATCATAAGCCGAGCATCCAGAATTGCCAATGTCGTCCAAGGATATAGATGCGAATGTCTTTACTCCTATCAATGTGATAGGATTCTGCCTCATCATACCTTGTCCAGCAGGTCCAAATGTATAAGATGTGTGCGGTAGCACTTGACAAAAGCGACTCTCTTTGGACTCAGGTCGATCCATATACCGAAGTATCAAAAATTGCCGATGTTATCCGAATGATATAGATGCAAATATCTTAAATAGAAGCATTCAGAATTGCCAATGTCGTCCAATGATATAGATGCAAATACCTTTACTCCTATCAATTTTACAGGATTCTGGCTCATCGTATCTTGTCCAGGAGGTTCAAGCGTACAAGATTTGTGCGGTAGCACTTGACAAAAGCGAATCTCTTTGGACTCAGGTCGAATCATAAGCCGAGCATCCTGAATTGCCAATGTCGTCCAATTATATAGATGCAAATATCTTCAAACCTATCAATTTGACAGGACCCTGGCTCATCGTATCTTGTCCAGGGGGTCCAAATGTACAAGTTTTGGGCGACAGCACTTGCCCAAAGCGATTCTCTTCGAACTCAGGTCGAATCACATGGAGAAGTATCTAATATTGCCGATGTTATCCGAATGATATAGACGCAAATATCTTAACTCCTATCAATTTGGCAGTATTCTGCCTCATCATACCTTGTCCAGGAGGTCCAAATGGACAAGATTTGGGCGGCAGCATTTGTCCAAAGCGACTCTCTTTTGACTGAGGTCGAACCATAAGCCGAGCATCCAGAATTGCCAATGTCGTCAAATGATACAGATGCAAATATCTTTACTCCTATCAATTTTACAGGATTCTGGCTCAGCGTATCTTGTCCAGGAGGTTCAAGTGTACAAGTTTTGGGCGGCAGCACTTGCCCAAAGCGATTCTCTTCGAACTCAGGTCGAATCACATGGAGAAGTATCTAAAATTGCCGATGTTATCCGAAAGATATAGACGCAAATATCTTAACTCCTATCAATTTGGCAGTATTCTGCCTCATCATACCTTGTCCAGGAGGTCCAAATGGACAAGATTTGGGCGGCAGCATTTGTCCAAAGCGACTCTCTTTGGACTCAGGTCGAATCATAAGCCGGAGCATCCGGAATTGCCAATGTCGTCCAATGATATAGATGCAAATAGCTTCACTCCTATCAATTTGACAGGATTCTGGCTCATCGTATCTTGTCCATGAGGTTCAAGTGTACAAGATTTGTGCGGTAGCACTTGACAAAAGCGAATCTCTTTGGACTCAGGTCGAATCATAAGCCGAGCATCCAGAATTGCCAATGTCGTCCAATGATATAGATGCAAATATCTTCACTCCTATCAATTTGACAGGATCCTGGCGCATCGTATCTTGTCGAGGGAGTCCAAATGTACAAGATTTGGGCGGCAGTATTTGTCCAAAGCGACTCTCTTTTGGCTGAGGTCGAACCATAAGCCGAGCATCCAAAATTGCCAATGTCGTACAATGATACAGATGCAAATATCTTTACTCCTATCAATGTGATAGGATTCTGCCTTATCATACCTTGTCCAGGAGGTCCGAATGCACAAGATTTGGGAGTCAGCATTTCTCCAAACCGACTCTCTTTGGACTCAGGTCGATCCATATGCCGAAGTATCTAAAATTGCCGATGTTATCCGAATGATATAGACGCAAATGTCTTAACTCCTATCAATTTGGCAGTATTCTGCCTCATCATACCTTGTCCAGGAGGTCCAAATGGACAAGATTTGGGCGGCAGCATTTGTCCAAAGCGACTCTCTTTTGACTGAGGTCGATCCATAAGCCGAGCATCCAGAATTGCCAATGCCGTCAAATGATATAGATGCAAATATCTTTACTCCTATCAATTTTACAGGATTCTGGCTCAGCGTATCTTGTCCAGGAGGTTCAAGTGTACAAGATTTGTGGGGTAGCACTTTACAAAAGCGACTCTCTTTGGCCTCCGGTCGAATCATATGCCGGGGCATCCAGAATTGCCAATGTCGTCCAATGATATAGATGCAAATAGCTTCACTCCTATCAATTTGACAGGATTCTGGCTCATCGTATCTTGTCCATGAGGTTCAAGTGTACAAGATTTGTGCGGTAGCACTTGACAAAAGCGAATCTCTTTGGACTCAGGTCGAATCATAAGCCGAGCATCCAGAATTGCCAATGTCGTCCAATGATATAGATGCAAATATCTTCACACCTATCAATTTGACAGGACCCTGGCTCATCGTATCTTGTCCAGGGGGTCCAAATGTACAAGTTTTGGCGGCAGCACTTGCCCAAAGCGATTCTCTTCGAACTCAGGTCGAATCACATGGAGAAGTATCTAAAATTGCCGATGTTATCCGAAAGATATAGACGCAAATATCTTAACCCCTATCAATTTGGCAGTATTCTGCCTCATCATACCTTGTCCAGGAGGTCCAAATGGACAAGATTTGGGCGGCAGCATTTGTCCAAAGCGACTCTCTTTGGACTCAGGTCGAATCATAAGCCGGAGCATCCGGAATTGCCAATGTCGTCCAATGATATAGATGCAAATAGCTTCACTCCTATCAATTTGACAGGATTCTGGCTCATCGTATCTTGTCCATGAGGTTCAAGTGTACAAGATTTGTGCGGTAGCACTTGACAAAAGCGAATCTCTTTGGACTCAGGTCGATCCACATACCGAAGTATCAAAAATTACCGATGTTATCCGAATGATATAGATGCAAATATCTTAAATGGAAGCATTCAGAATTGCCAATGTCGTCCAATGATATAGATGCAAATATCTTCACTCCTATCAATTTGACAGGATCCTGGCGCATCGTATCTTGTCGAGGGAGTCCAAATGTACAAGATTTGGGCGGCAGTATTTGTCCAAAGCGACTCTCTTTTGGCTGAGGTCGAACCATAAGCCGAGCATCCAGAATTGCCAATGTCGTACAATGATACAGATGCAAATATCTTTACTCCTATCAATGTGATAGGATTCTGCCTTATCATACCTTGTCCAGGAGGTCCGAATGCACAAGATTTGGGAGTCAGCATTTCTCCAAACCGACTCTCTTTGGACTCAGGTCGATCCATATGCCGAAGTATCTAAAATTGCCGATGTTATCCGAATGATATAGACGCAAATGTCTTAACTCCTATCAATTTGGCAGTATTCTGCCTCAACATACCTTGTCCAGGAGGTTCAAATGAACAAGATTTGTGCGGTAGCACTTGACAAAAGCGAATCTCTTTGGACTCAGGTCGAATCATAATCCGAGCATCCAGAATTGCCAAAGTCGTCCAATGATATAGATGCTAATATCTTCACACCTATCAATTTGACAGGACCCTGGCTCATCGTATCTTGTCCAGGGGGTCCAAATGTACAAGTTTTGGGCGGCAGCACTTGCCCAAAGCGATTCTCTTCGAACTCAGGTCGAATCACATGGAGAAGTATCTAAAATTGCCGATGTTATCCGAAAGATATAGACGCAAATATCTTAACTCCTATCAATTTGGCAGTATTCTGCCTCATCATACCTTGTCCAGGAGGTCCAAATGGACAAGATTTGGGCGGCAGCATATGTCCAAAGCGACTCTCTTTTGACTGAGGTCGAACCATAAGCCGAGCATCCAGAATTGCCAATGTCGTACAATGATACAGATGCAAATATCTTTACTCCTATCAATGTGATAGGATTCTGCCTTATCATACCTTGTCCAGGAGGTCCAAATGTACAAGATTTGTGCGGTAGCACTTTTCCAAACCGACTCTCTTTTGGCTGAGGTCGAACCATAAGCCGAGCATCCAGAATTGCCAATGTCGTACAATGATACAGATGCAAATATCTTTACTCCTATCAATGTGATAGGATTCTGCCTTATCATACCTTGTCCAGGAGGTCCAAATGCATAAGATTTGGGAGTCAGCATTTCTCCAAACCGACTCTCTTTGGACTCAGGTCGATCCATATGCCGAAGTATCTAAAATTGCCGATGTTATCCGAATGATATAGACGCAAATGTCTTAACTCCTATCAATTTTCAAGGATTCTGCCTCATCATACCTTTCCAGGAGGTGCAAATGGACAAGATTTGTGTGGTAGCACTTGTCCAAAGCGACTCCCTTTGGATTCAGGTCGAATCATAAGCCGAAGAATCCAAAATTGCCGATATTGCCAATGATATAGAGGCAAATATCCTCACTCCTATCAATTGTACAGCATTCTGCCTCATCGTATCTTGCCCAAGATGTTCAAATGTACAAGATTTGTGCGGTAGCACTGGACAAAAGCAGATCTCTTCGGACTCCGGTCGATTCATAAGCCGAAGTATCCAGAATTGCCAATGTCGTCCAATGATAGAGAGGCAAATATCCTCACTCCTATCAATTTTAAAGCATTCTGCCTCATCGTATCTTGTCCAGGAGGTTCAAATGTAAAAGATTTGTGCGGTAGCACTTGTCCAGACTGGTCCTCTTTGGATTCAGGACGAATCATACGCCGGATCACCAGGATTGCCAATGTCGTCCAATGATACAGATGCAAATATCTTTACTCCTATCAATGTGATAGGATTCTACCTCATCATATCTTGTCCAGGCGGACCAAATGTACAAGATTTGTGCGGTAGCACTTGTCCAGAACGACTCTCTTTGGATTCAGGTCGAATCATAAGCCGACCATCCAAAATTGCCAATGTCGCCCAATGATATAGATGCAAATATCTTTACTCCTATCAATGTGATAGGATACTGCCTCATCATACCTTGTCCAGGAGGTCCAAATAGAAAAGACTTGGGCGACAGCATTTGTCCAAAACGACTCTCTTTGGACACAGGTCGAATCATAATCCGAGCATCCAGAATTGCCAATGTCGTCCAATGATATAGATGCAAATATCTTTACTCCTATCAATGTGATAGGATTCTATCTCATCATACCTCGTCCAGGAGGTCCAAATGTACAAGATTTTTGCGGTAGCACTTGACAAAAGCGAATCTCTTTGGTCTCAGGTCGATCAATATGCCGAAGTAACAAAATTTACCGATGTTATCCGAATGATATATATGCAAATGTCTTAACTCCTATCAATTTGGCAGTATTCTGCCTCATCATACCTTGTCCAGGAGGTCCAAATGGACAAGATTTGGGCTTCAGCATTTGTCCAAAGCGACTCTCTTTGGACTGAGGTCGAACCATAAGCCGAGCATCCAGAAGTGCCAATGTCGTCCAATGATACAGATGCAAATATCTTTACTCCTATCAATGTGATAGGATTCTACCTCATCATATCTTGTCCAGGCGGACCAAATGTACAAGATTTGTGCGGTAGCACTTGTCCAGAACGACTCTCTTTGGATTCAGGTCGAATCATAAGCCGACCATCCAAAATTGCCAATGTCGCCCAATGATATAGATGCAAATATCTTTACTCCTATCAATGTGATAGGATACTGCCTCATCATACCTTGTCCAGGAGGTCCAAATAGAAAAGACTTGGGCGACAGCATTTGTCCAAAACGACTCTCTTTGGACACAGGTCGAATCATAAGCCGAGCATCCAGAAGTGCCAATGTCGTCCAATGATATAGATGCAAATATCTTCACTCCTATCAATTTGACAGGATTCTAGCCCATCGAATCTTGTCCAGGAGGTTCAAGTGTACAAGATTCGTGCGGTAGCACTTGAGAAAAGCGACACTCTTTGGACTCAGGTCGATCCATATACCGCAGTAACAAAAATTGCCGATGTTATCCGAATGATATAGATGCAAATATCTTACTCCTATCAATTTGCCAGGATTCTGCCTCATCATACCTTGTTCCGGAGGTTCAAATGAACAAGATTTGTGCGGTAGTACTTGTCCACTGCGAGTGTCGTTGGATTCAGGTCGAATCATAAGCCGGAGCATCCAGAATTGCCAATGTCGTCCAATGATATAGATGCAAATACCTTTACTCCAAACAATTTGACAGGATTCTGCCTCATCATACCTTGTTCCGGAGGTCAAAATGCACAAGATTTGGGCGGCAGCATTTGTCCAAACCGACTCTCTTTGGACTCAGGTCGATCCATATGCCGAAGTATCTAAAATTGCCGATGTTATCCGAATGATATAGACGCAAATATCTTAACTCCTATCAATTTGGCAGTATTCTGCCTCATCATACCGTGTCCAGGTGGTCCAAATGGACAAGATTTGGGCGGCAGCATTTGTCCAAAGCGACTCTCTTTGGACTGAGGTCGAACCATAAGCCGAGCATCCAGAATTGCCAATGTCGTCCAATGATATAGATGCAAATATCTTCACTCCTATCAATTTGACAGGATTCTAGCCCATCGAATCTTGTCCAGGATGTTCAAGGGTACAAGATTCGTGCACTAGCACTTGACAAAAGCGAATCTCTTTGGTCCCAGGTCGAATCATAAGCCGAGCATCCAGAATTGCCAATGTCGTCCAAGGATATAAATGCAAATGTCTTTACTCCTATCAATGTGATAGGATTCTGCCTCATCATACCTTGTCCAGGAGGTCCAAATGTACAAGATTTGTGCGGTAGCACTTGACAAAAGCGACTCTCTATGGACTCAGGTCGATCCATATGCCGAAGTATCTAAAATTGCCGATGTTATCCGAATGATATAGATGCAAATATCTTCACTCCTATCAATTTGACAGGACTCTAGCCCATCGTATCTTGTCCAGGAGGTTCAGGTGTACAAGATTTGTGCAGTAGCACTTGACAAAAGCGAATCTCTTTGGACTCAGGTCGAATCATAAGCCGGAGCATCCAGAATTGCCAATGTCGTCCAATGATATAGATGCAAATAGCTTCACTCCTATCAATTTGACAGGATTCTGCCTCATCATACCTTGTTGCGGAGGTCAAAATGAACAAGATTTGGGCGGCAGCATTTGTCCAAACCGACTCTCTTTGGACTCAGGTCGAATCATAGGCCGGAGCATCCAGAATTGCCAATGTCGTCCAATTATATAGATGCAAATATCTTCACTCCTATCAATGTGATAGGATTCTGCCTCATCATACCTTGTCCAGGATGTCCAAGTGTACAAAAATTGTGCGGTAGCACTTGTCCAAAGCGACTCTCTTTGCACTCAGGTCGAATCATATGCCGGAGCATCCACAATCGCCAATGTCGTCCTATGATATAGATGCAAATATCTTCACTCCTATCAATTTGCCAGGATTCTGCCTCATCGTATCTTGTCCAGGGGGTCCAAATGTACAAGATTTGTGCGGTAGCACTTGTCCAAAGCGACTCGCTTTGGACTCAGGTCGAATCATAAGCCGAGCATCCAGAATTGCCAATGTCGTCCAATGATATAGATGCAAATATCTTCACTCCTATCAATTTGACTGGATCCTGGCTCATCGTATCTTGTCGAGGGGGTCCAAATGTACAAGTTTTGGGCGGCAGCACTTTTCCAAAGCGACTCTCTTTGGACTCAGGTCGAATCATATGGCGAAGTATCTAAAATTGCCTATGTTATCCGAATGATATAGATGCAAATATCTTCACTCCTATCAATTTGGCAGGACTCTAGCCCATCGTATCTTGTCCAGGAGGTTCAAGTGTACAAGATTTGTGAGGTAGCACTTGACAAAAGCGAATCTCTTTGGACTCAGGTCGAATCATAAGCCGAGCATCCAGAATTGCCAATGTCGTCCAATGATACAGATGCAAATATCTTTACTCCTATCAATGTGATAGGATTCTGCCTCATGATACCTTGTCCAGGCGGACCAAATGTACAAGATTTGTGCGGTAGCACTTGTCCAAAACGACTCTCTTTGGACTCAGGTCGAATCATAAGCCGGAGCATCAAGAATTGCCAATGTCGTCCAATGATATAGATGCAAATAGCTTCACTCCTATCAATTTGACAGGATACTGGCTCATTGTATCTTGTCCAGGAGGTTCAATTGTACAAGATTTGTGCGGTAGCACTGGACAAAAGCGAATCTCTTTGGATTGTGGTCGAATCATAAGCCGAGCATCCAGAATTGCCAATGTCGTCCAATGATATAGATGCAAATATATTTACTCATATCCATGTGACAGGATTCTGTCTCCTCATACCTTTTCCAGGAGGTCCAAATGCACAAGATTTGGGAGTCAGCATTTGTCCAAACCGACTCTCTTTGGACTCAGGTCGAATCATAGGCCGGAGCATCCAGAATTGCCAATGTCGTCCAATTATATAGATGCAAATATCTTTACTCCTATCAATTTCACAGGATTCTGGCTCAGCGTATCTTGTCCAGGAGGTTCAAGTGTACAAGATTTGTGGGGTAGCACTTGTCCAAAGCGACTCTCTTTGGCCTCCGATCGAATCATATGCCGGAGCATCCAGAATTGCCAATGTCGTCCAATGATATAGATGCAAATATCTTCACTCCTATCAATTTGACAGGATTCTGGCTCATCGTATCCTGTCCAGGAGGTTCAAGTGTACAAGATTTGTGCAGTAGCACTTGACAAAAGCGAATCTCTTTGGACTCAGGTTGAATCATAAGCCGACCAACCAAAATTGCCAATGTCGCCCAATGATATAGATGCAAATATCTTTACTCCTATCAATTTGACAGGATTCTGGCTGATCGTATCTTGTCCAGGAGGTTCAAGTGTACAAGAATTGTGGGGTAGCACTTGACAAAAACGAATCTCTTTGGACTCAGGTTGATCCATGTGATGAATTATCCAGAATTGCCAATGTCGTCCAATGATTTAGATGCAAATATCTTTACTCCTATCAATTGTACAGGATTCTGCCTCATCGTATCTTGTCCAGGGGGTTCACATGTACAATATTTGTGCGGTAGCACTTGTCCAGAACGACTCTCTTTGGATTCAGGTCGAATCATAAGCCGGATCCCCAGGATTGCCAATGTAGTCCAATGATATAGATGCAAATACCTTTACTCCAAACAATTTGACAGGATTCTGCCTCATCATACCTTGTTCCAGAGGTCCAAATCTACAAGGTTTGTGCGGTAGCACTTGTCCAAAGCAACTCTCTTTGGACTCAGGTCGAATCATAAGCCGAGCGTCCAGAATTGCCAATGTCGTCCAATGATAAAGATGCAAATATCTTACTCCTATCAATTTTCAAGGATTCTGCCTCATCATACCTTGTCCAGGAGGTCCAAATGGACAAGAATTGGGAGCAGCATTTGTCCAAAGCGACTCTCTTTGCACTGGGGTCGAATCGTAAGCCGAGCATCCAGAATTGCCAATGTCGTCCAATGATACAGATGCAAATATCTTTACTCCTTTCAATTTGACAGGATTCTGCCTCATCGTATCTTGTCCAGGGGGGCCGAATGTACAATATTTGTGTGGTAGCACTTTTCCAAAGCAACTCCCTTTGGATTCAGGTCGAATCATAAGGCGAAGAATGCAAAATTGGCGATATTGTCCAATGATATAGATGCAAATACCGTCACTCCTATCAATTTGCCAGGATTCTGCCTCATCATACCTTGTTCCGGAGGTTCAAATGAACAAGATTTGTGCGGTAGTACTTGTCCACTGCGAGTGTCGTTGGATTGAGGTCGAATCATAAGCCGGAGCATCCAGAATTGCCAATGTCGTCCAATGATATAGATGCAAATACCTTCACTCCTATCAATTTGACAGGATCCTGGCTCATCGTATCTTGTCCAGGGGGTCCAAATGTACAAGTTTTGGGCGGTAGCACTTGTCCAAACCGACTCTCTTTGGACTCAGGTCGAATCATAAGTCGAGCATCCAGAATTGCAAATGTCGTCCAATAGTATAGATGCAAATATCTTTACTTCTATCAATTTGACAGGATTCTGGCTCATCGTATATTGTCCAGGGGGTCCAAATGTACAAGTTTTGGGCGGCAGCACTTGTCCAAAGCGACTCTCTTTGAACTCAGGTCGAATTATACGCCGGGTCCCCAGGATTGCCAATGCCGTCCAAAGATATAGATGCAAATATCTTTACTCCTTTCAATTTGACAGGATTCTGCCTCATCGTGTCTTGTCCAGGGGGGCCGAATGTACAAGATTTGTGCGGTAGTACTTGTCCAAAGCGACTGTCTTTGGATTCAGGTCGAATCATAAGCCGAAGCATCCAGAATTGCCAATGTCGTCCAATGATATAGATGCAAATATCTTTACTCCTATCAATTTGACAAGATTCTCGCTCATCTTATCTTGTCCAGGATGTCCAAATGTACAAGATTTGTGCGGTAGCACTTGACAAAAGCGAATCTCTTTGGACTCAGGTCGAATCGTATGCCGAACATCCAGAATTGCCAATATCGTCCAATGATATAGATGCAAATATTTTTACTCCTATCACTTTGACAGGATTCTGCCTTATCGTATCTTGTCCAGGGGGTCCAAATGTACAAGATTTGTGCGGTAGGACTTGCCCAAAGCAACTCTCTTTGCCCTCCGGTCGAATCATATGCCGGAGCATCCAGAATTGCCAATGTCGTCCAATGATATAGATACAAATATCATTACTCCTATCAATTTTACAGGATTCTGGCTCAGCGTATCTTGTCCAGTAGGTCCAAATGTACAAGATTTCTGCGGTAGCACTTTTCCAAAGCGACTCTCTTTGGACTCAGGTCGAATCAAAAGCCGGAGCATCCAGAATTGCCAATGTCGTCCAATGATATAGATGCAAATAGCTTCACTCCTATCAATTTTACAAGATTCTGGCTCATCGTATCTTGTCCATGAGGTTCAAGTGTACAAGATTTGTGCGGTAGCACTTGAGAAAAGCGACTCTCTTTGGACTCAGGTCGATCCATATACCGAAGTATCAAAAATTGCCGATGTTATCCGAATGATATAGATGCAAATATCTTAAATAGAAGCATTCAGAATTGCCAATGTCGTCCAATGATATAGATGCAAATACCTTTACTAAAAACAATTTTACAGGATTCTGCCTCATCATACCTTGTTCCCGAGGTCAAAATGCACAAGCTTTGGGCGGCAGCATTTGTCCAAACCGACTCTCTTTGGACTCAGGTCGATCCATATACCAAGGTAACCAAAATTGTCGATGTTATCCAAATGATATAGATGCAAATATCTTAACTCCTATCAATTTGCTAGGATTCTGCCTCATCATACCTTGTTCCGGAAGTTCAAATGTACAAGATTTGTGCGGTTGTACTTGTCCAAAGCGACTGTCTTTGGATTCAGGTCGAATCATAAGCCGGGCATCCAGAATTGCCAATGTCGTCAAATAGTATAGATGCAAATATCTTACTCCTATCAATTTTCAAGGATTCTGCCTCATCATACCTTGTCCAGGAGGTCCAAATGGACAAGATTTGGGAGCAGCATTTGTCTAAAGCGACTCTCTTTGGACTGGGGTCGAATCATAAGCCGAGCATCCAGAATTGCCAATGTCGCCCAATGAAACAGATGCCAATATCTTTGCTCCTTTCAATTTGACAGGATTCTGCCTCATCGTATCTTGTCCAGGGGGGCCGAATGTACAAGTTTTGGGCGGCAGCACTTGCCCAAAGCGATTCTCTTCGAACTCAGGTCGAATCACATGGAGAAGTATCTAAAATTGCCGATGTTATCCGAATGATATAGACGCAAATATCTTAACTCCTATCAATTTGGCAGTATTCTGCCTCATCATACCTTGTCCAGGAGGTCCAAATGGACAAGATTTGGGCGGCAGCATTTGTCCAAAGCGACTCTCTTTTGACTGAGGTCGAACCATAAGCCGAGCATCCAGAATTGCCAATATCGTCAAATGATACAGATGCAAATATCTTTACTCCTATCAATGTGATAGGATTCTGCCTTATCATACCTTGTCCAGGAGGTCCAAATGTACAAGATTTCTGCGGTAGCACTTTTCCAAAGCGACTCTCTTTGGACTCAGGTCGAATCATAAGCCGGAGCATCCAGAATTGTCAATGTCGTCCAATGATATAGATGCAAATAGCTTCACTCCTATCAATTTGACAGGATTCTGGCTCATCGTATCTTGTCCATGAGGTTCAAGTGTACAAGATTTGTGCGGTAGCACTTGAGAAAAGCGACTCTCTTTGGACTCAGGTCGATCCATATACCGAAGTATCAAAAATTGCCGATGTTATCCGAGTGATATAGATGCAAATATCTTAAATACAAGCATTCAGAATTGCCAATGTCGTCCAATGATATAGATGCAAATACCTTTACTCCTATCAATGTGACAGGATACTGCCTCACCATACCTTTCGAGGAGGTCCAAATGTACCAGTTTTTTAGCGGCAGCATTTGTCCAAACGACTCTTTTTGGACTCAGGTTGTTCGAAAACCCCGCTTTCGCGCCGGTTCGTGGTAGAGAGGAGCACACGCCGCGGCTGCGCACAGCGCCGATCGCCCTGCCGGCTACGTGCTGCAAAGCACGCGCCTAATGGCGATGCGCGCGCGAAATCAAAAATGTTCGAAGAGTACCCGGACTCCTCGCTGTGAGCAGCTCGAACTGTTCTTTACGGATCGCGGGAAAAGGAGGGGTGGAACGAACACTGTTCTCCTTTAAAACCGACACTTTATTATAACGCACCTGAGGAATTCGTCACCGACTCGAACGGGACACTAAACCTTTAGAACAATGATGCACCGATTCGAACGGGCTAAGACACTTTAAAACAACGCACCGACTTTAACGGGCTCGCACACCTCGCTAAACCGAACCTGTTAAAAGTGTTCTCCGACTCGAACGGGATTTCTCACTCCGAATAAGGTTTGTCACCGAATTTAACGGGAATCGCACCGAAACTCTTTTCTTTCTCGCCTTTTTGTCTCTCTTGACCCTAAGGACCTCCGAGCAGGAAAGACGTGCGTTAGGCGAGAAAAGAGAGAGAGACAAAAAGGCGAGAAAGAAAAGAGTTTCGGTGCGATTCCCGTTAAATTCGGTGACAAACCTTATTCGGAGTGAGAAATCCCGTTCGAGTCGGAGAACACTTTTAACAGGTTCGGTTTAGCGAGGTGTGCGAGCCCGTTAAAGTCGGTGCGTTGTTTTAAAGTGTCTTAGCCCGTTCGAATCGGTGCATCATTGTTCTAAAGGTTTAGTGTCCCGTTCGAGTCGGTGACGAATTCCTCAGGTGCGTTATAATAAAGTGTCGGTTTTAAAGGAGAACAGTGTTCGTTCCACCCCTCCTTTTCCCGCGATCCGCAAAGAACAGTTCGAGCTGCTCACAGCGAGGAGTCCGGGTACTCTTCGAACATTTTTGGTCCTTCGAGCCGGATCCGCGAATCGACGCCTTCTTAGTGACTGCAACCGCGGCAGTAAGTGCACCTGAAAGAACAATGGAAGATTTAGTCTCCGATCAAAGGGAATTACACGGGCGCATTGCCCGCACGGTCGACAACGTGAGGAAACTCGGCAGCTCCAAGATAACGGTCGAAACCCTCCGAACGACCTTGCTTCTGCTTGAGGCCAAGTGGACGAAGTTCGAATTCAAGCACGACGAGCTGATGAGGGAATACCGCGCGCAGCTGGAAAAGCACGATTACGTTACGAAGGACTTTCTCGGTGTCGTGGAGATGACTTACACGGAGCAACGGTCGTGGCTCCTGCAGATGGAGAGCAAAATGACGAGCGCGTCGTCCACCTCCCGCCCGAAGGAAGAGCCAGCTATGCAGCGAGCTGCCTTGCCCCGGATCCAATTGCCTACGTTCAGTGGACAATTCGAAGATTGGCCTGGATTCCGGGACTTGTTCACCTCCTTGGTCGACAAGGAGAAGTCCCTGCCAGCGGTGGAACGATTCCACTATTTACAGTCCTGCCTGAAAGGAGACGCCGCCATGCTTATTCGCAATTTACCCCAGGTCGACACAAGTTACGCTCGGGCTTGGTCGACCCTTAAGGAGCTCTATGAGAACACTCGACATCTCGTTCGGACATATCTTACCGCCTTTACCGCTTTACCGAAAATGAAGACCGGATGTGCGGCCGATCTCCTCTCTCTCTTTCAGGGCATGCTTGCCACAGCGGGTTCGCTGGAAAGTGTCGGGCGCCCTATTACGAGTAGCGAGGATCTTTTCGTGTTCCTCGTGGTCGAACGATTCGACCAACAAACGCGGCGCGAGTGGGAGAACTCCCTCAGAGGGACCTCTGTGCCTCCATCCTTCGAGACGCTGCGGATTTTCCTCAAGGAGCAGTTGGGAACCCAGGTGGCGATACAGGGAAGTGAGGAGGCGGCATCGGAGGCGACATCGATCCCGCTAGAAGCGCGATCTTCTTCCCGCACCGCCAGAGCCGCCATCTTGCAAGCGCCCAGGCCCGCTCCTAATCACGCATGCCCGCTCTGCAGGGGGGCGCACTACCTCGCAGCGTGTGACGTTTACATTCGTAAGACTCCTCAGGACCGGCGCAAGGCAGTCGAGGACCACGGGCGCTGCTGCAATTGCTTGGGTAGGCACGAGGTAAGCTCCTGCAATTCGGAAAAAACGTGTTTCAAGTGCCACGCTCAACACCATACCTCGCTACACGAAGCCTACTCACCTGTGCAGCGCCCGGATGCAGCCCCGTTTCTCGCGCCTTCGGTTTGCGTCGCGAGGCAGGTGCCGTCGGAGAGTGCGTCTGTTCTCCTTGCGACTGCTCGCGTCTTCGTGATGGACTCTGCGGGGGGAAGACATCCAGTTCGGGCCCTTCTGGATCCGGGTTCGGAAACGTCGTTGGTTTCCGAATCCCTCGCACAGCGGTTACGTCTTCCGCGCACCCCGACTTCCGTCTCGATCTTCGGTGTCGGAGGTCAAGATGCAGGGCGCGCGCGGGGCCGAATTTCGATCACTCTCGTCGCGCGAGATGAACAGTTCACAGCCACCGCGTCGGCCCTGGTGTTTCCGCGTTTAGCCGCGTACGGCGGCTCCGTCAAGATTTCCACCGTGTCATGGCACCACGTTCGGGGTCTCCACCTTGCCGATCCCGAGTTCGCGGCCAAGGGTGCCGTCGAGCTTCTCCTGGGCGCCGAGATATGGGCCTCTTTGGTCATGCCCGGTCTACGCCGGGGGGGGGGGGCCTCAGGAACCCGTGGCTCAGCAGACAAAGCTGGGGTGGATCCTCTTGGGGGCTGCGGGTGCCGCTGAGCCATCGCCGGCAGCTACGGTCCTGAGATGTGCGTGCGCCGAAGATCTGCCAGGCGCGCTGCGCAGACTTCGGGAGAGGGAAGAACCTGGGCCAATTCCGTTGCTGCTCACACGGGACGAAACGGAGTGCGAGCGACATTTCGCGCTCACGTGTGAGAACCTGGCTGACGGATCCTTCCAGGTATGCCCCCTCCTCCGCCCGGGGCCAACGGAACTCACATCAATTCGGCGCGGCGCCGAGCGGATGCCTGCCGTATTGCGAGGCGACGAGCCTCGTAGGTCACGGAGTGCTCATCGACGTACGTTGCACGGAAGCGTTCCAGCCACGATGGCAGCTGTACGACAGAAATATTCGTTACCTCGTGCGCGTCAGCTGATTAAGGGAGTCATTCGGCGCTGCCTCACGTGCGTTCGATGGCGGGCGGAGACTCCTCAACCACTCGCGGACGATCTACCGGCGCACCGAGTTGCGCCATGCCGTCCGTTCCTGTACGCCGGCGGGGATTTCGCAGAGGCCCTGCTCCATTCGCCCGTTCCAAGGTCGAGGACGGAAGTCCTACAAGGGCTTCCCAGCCAGTTTTGTCTGTTTCAGCGCAACGCTAAACGCCATCCCGGAGCCAACGCTGCTGGACATTTCCTCGAGCCGCCTCTCGCGGTGGCAGCTGCTGCAGAGCATGCGGGACCACCTCTGGCGTCGATGGTCCCAGGAGTACCTCCAGTCCCTCACCCCAAGGCCGAAGTGGTGGCGCACGACCGGAGGACTGAAGGAGGGACAGCTCTGCCTCATAAAGGCCGAAAACCTGCCGCCAACTCGATGGCCCCTCGCCCGGGTACTGCGACTGCATCCGGGGAAAGACGGCGTTATTCGGGTCGTCGACGTTAGGACGGCCAAAGGAGAGCTCACTCGCCCCGTCGTTAAGATCGTTCCGTTGCCGCAAGCGGCAGATTAAGGGGGCGAGTGAAGCGTTTATGTACCTTCTTTTCGTTTCGTCCTGTACCGATCTATGTTCTCGTCCTATTTGCGTTTACTTTTCTTGTCGCGTTCTATTCGGTTAAATTCACTGCGTTGCGTATGCCTTTTGTATTGTCCGCTCTCTCTCCGCGATACGAAGTCTCCTTCTGAGCAAAAACTGTAATTTGCATGTGCGTCCCTTGCAAACATTGTTAATTTCCATTCACGCGAAACAATTTCTATCATTAAATAGTTACTTACGTTCTTTCATTAATTTCGTCCTTGTTCGTTGTATCATGTAAACGTTGCGTCTTCGTTTAGCTCCTTCTGAGCGCCCACAATAGCTCTCGCCTCAAATTTTCTAGCTACGTGTACAATAACCTAAAACTATCGTCCGAAAAAAACGTTGCGCCGACGTTCGCTCCTTCTGAGCACCTACAGTAACACACTCGTATTATTAACCTCATATTTTTTCGCGTTTCATTCCTCATCTTTAATTTTGTAATACCGAACACTACACTCATACACACTTTTCTACTATTATACAGTCCACTTACCTGCCGGCGCGGTCTCGATTGGTGTCGCAGCGTCAAGACGGGAATTCCAAGAATTCACTTCCCACAACATCACATTTCGGAGCACCTTGGCCCGTACGCGTCGTACTCGTCACTCAAAATGGAGCTCAACGACCTGCGGCATCGATTGACGATTGCGTCGTGCCATTCACTACCGCTACACTCGACGCCATTCACCGCCGTGACATAAACACCGATGCCATTGAAGTGCGAATCCCTCAATGGCTGTGTCGCCGCGACGTGTGCTCCGGGTGGTCATTCGTGACGTCAATTTGTCGTACCTTACGACAAGGCGGGCGGGATGTTCGAAAACCCCGCTTTCGCGCCGGTTCGTGGTAGAGAGGAGCACACGCCGCGGCTGCGCACAGCGCCGATCGCCCTGCCGGCTACGTGCTGCAAAACACGCGCCTAATGGCGATGCGCGCGCGAAATACGCGCTTGCGGCCGTCTCACCCGCCAACACCCCGCCAGCTCGGGGGCCCACCGGCTTCCCGGAGCCGCCAATGTTTTGGCTTTTGAGCCGTTGAGTTTTCGAATAGCTCGACCGGGCGGCTCCTGGAGGTCGGCGGGCATGCGACCGAAGGAGGAGGCGACCGTTGCTTCCACCTTCGTGTAAGGACCTCCGAGCAGGAAAGACGTGCGTTAGGCGAGAAAAGAGAGAGAGACAAAAAGGCGAGAAAGAAAAGAGTTTCGGTGCGATTCCCGTTAAATTCGGTGACAAACCTTATTCGGAGTGAGAAATCCCGTTCGAGTCGGAGAACACTTTTAACAGGTTCGGTTTAGCGAGGTGTGCGAGCCCGTTAAAGTCGGTGCGTTGTTTTAAAGTGTCTTAGCCCGTTCGAATCGGTGCATCATTGTTCTAAAGGTTTAGTGTCCCGTTCGAGTCGGTGACGAATTCCTCAGGTGCGTTATAATAAAGTGTCGGTTTTAAAGGAGAACAGTGTTCGTTCCACCCCTCCTTTTCCCGCGATCCGCAAAGAACAGTTCGAGCTGCTCACAGCGAGGAGTCCGGGTACTCTTCGAACACAGGTCGATCCATATGCCGAAGTAACCAAAATTGTCGATGTTATCCAAATGATATAGATGCAAATATCTTAACTCTTATCAATTTGATAGGATTTTGCGTCATCATACCTTGTTCCGGAGGTTCAAATGTACAAGATTTGTGCGGTAGTACTTGTCCAAACCGACTCTGTTTGGACTAAGGTCGATCCATATGCCGAAGTAACCAAAATTGTCGATGTTATCCAAATGATATAGATGCAAATATCTTAACTCGTATCAATTTGCTAGGATTCTGCCTCATCATACCTTGTTCCGGAGGTCACAATGCACAAGATTTTGGCGGCAGCATTTGTCCAAAGCGACTCTCTTTGGACTGAGGTCGAACCATAAGCCGACCATCAAGAATTGCCAATGTCGCCCAATGATATAGATGCAAATATCTTTACTCCTAACAATGTGATAGGATACTGCCTCATCATACCTTGTCCAGGAGGTCCAAATAGAAAAGACTTGGGCGACAGCATTTGTCCAAAGCGACTCTCTTTGGACACAGGTCGAATCATAAGCCGAGTATCCAGAATTGCCAATGTCGTCCAATGATATAGATAAAAATATCTTTACTCCTATCAATGTGATAGGATTCTGCCTCATCATACCTCGTCCAGGAGGTCCAAATGAACGAGATTTGTGTGGTAGCACTTGACAAAAGCGAATCTCTTTGGTCTCAGGTCGATCAATATGCCGAAGTAACAAAATTTTCCGATGTTATCCGGATGATACAGATGCAAGTATCTTAACTCCTATCAAATTTCAAGGATTCTGCCTCATCATACCTTGTCCAGGAGGTCCAAATGTACAAGATTTGTGCAGTAGCACTTGACAAAAGCGAATCACTTTGTACTCAGTTCAATCCATAAGCCGTAGCATTCAGAATTGCCAATGTCGTCCAATGATATAGATGTAGATATCTTTACTCCTATCAATGTGACAGGATTCTGCCTCATCATACCTTTTCCAGGAGGTCCAAATGTACAAGTTTTTTAGCGGCAGCATTTGTCCAAACCGACTCTCTTTGGACTCAGGTCGATCCATATGCCGAAGTAACCAAAATTGTCAATGTTATCCAAATGATATAGATGCAAATATCTTAACTCTTATCAATTTGCTATGATTCTGCCTCATCATACCTTGTTCCGGAGGTTGAAATGTACAAGATTTGTGCAGTCGTACTTGTCCAAAGCGACTGTCTTTGGATTCAGGTCGAATCATAAGCCGGAGCATCAAGAATTGCCAATGTCGTCCAATAGTATAGATGCAAATATCTTTACTCCTATCAATTTGACAGGATCCTGGCTCATCGTATCTTGTCCAAGCGGACCAAATGTACAAGATTTATGCGGTAGCACTTGTGCAAAGCGACTCTCTATGGACTCAGGTCGAATCATAAGCCGGAGCAGCCAGAATTGCCAATGTCGTCCAATGATATAGATGCAAATAGCTTCACTCCTATCAATTTGAGAGGATTCTGGCTCAGCGTATCTTGTCCAGGAGGTTCAAGTGTACAAGATGTGTGCGGCAGCACTTGACAAAAGCGAATCTCTTTGGACTCAGGTCGATCCATAAGCCAAAGCATCCAGAATTGCCAATATCGTCCAATGATATAGATGCAAATATCTTAAATAGAAGCATTCAGAATTGCCAATGTCGTCCAATGATATAGATGCAAATGCCTTTACTCCTATCAATTTGACAGGATTCTGGCTCATCGTATCTTGTCCAGGAGGTTTAAGTGTACAAGATTTGTGCGGTAGCACTTGTCCAAAGAGATTGTATTTGGACTCAGGTCGAATCATAAGCCGGAGCATCCAGAATTGCCAATGTCGTCCAATGATATAGATGCAAATACCTTTACTCCAAACAATTTGACAGGATTCTGCCTCATCATACCTTGTTCCCGAGGTCAAAATGCACAAGCTTTGGGCGGCAGCATTTGTCCAAACCGACTCTCTTTGGACTCAGGTCGAATCATAAGCCGGAGCATCCAGAATTGCCAATGTCGTCCAATTATATAGATGCAAATATCTTCACTCCTATCAATGTGATAGGATTCTGCCTCATCATACCTTGTCCAGGATGTCCAAGTGTACAAAAATTATGCGGTAACACTTGTCCAAAGCGACTCTCTTTGCACTCAGGTCGAATCATAAGCCGAGCATCCAGAATTGCCAATGTCGTCCAATGATATAGATGCAAATATTTTTTCTCCTGTCAATGTGACAGGATTCTGTCTCATCATACCTTTTCGAGGAGGTCCAAATGCACAAGATTTGGGAGTCAGCATTTGTCCAAACCGACTCTCTTTGAACTCTGGTCGATCCATATGCCGAAGTATCTAAAATTGCCGATGTTATCCGAATGATATAGACGCAAATATCTTAACTCCTATCAATTTGGCAGTATTCTGCCTCATCATACCTTGTCCAGGAGGTTCAAATGAACAAGATTTGTGCGGTAGTACTTGTCCACTGCGAGTGTCGTTGGATTCAGGTCGAATCATAAGCCGGAGCATCCAGAATTGCCAATGTCGTCCAATAGTATAGATGCAAATATCTTTACTCCTATCAATTTGACAGGATCCTGGCTCATCGTATCTTGTCCAGGGGGTCCAAATGTACAAGTTTTGGGCGGCAGCACTTGTCCAAAGGGACTCTCTTTGAACTCAGGTCGAATCATATGGCGAAGTATCTAAAATTGCCGATGTTATGCGAATGATATAGACGCAAATATCTTAACTCCTATCAATTTGGCAGTATTCTGCCTCATCATACCTTGTCCAGGAGGTCCACATGGACAAGATTTGGGCGGCAGCATTTGTCCAAAGCGACTCTCTTTGGCCTCCGGTCGAATCATAAGCCGGAGCATCCAGAAATGCCAATGTCGTCCAATGATATAGATGCAAATACCTTTACTCCAAACAATTTGACAGGATTCTGCCTCATCATACCTTGTTCCCGAGGTCAAAATGCACAAGCTTTGGGCGGCAGCATTTGTCCAAACCGACTCTCTTTGGACTCAGGTCGAATCATAAGCCGGAGCATCCAGAATTGCCAATGTCGTCCAATTATATAGATGCAAATATCTTCACTCCTATCAATGTGATAGGATTCTGCCTCATCATACCTTGTCCAGGATGTCCAAGTGTACAAAAATTGTGCGGTAGCACTTGTCCAAAGCGACTCTCTTTGCACTCAGGTCGAATCATAAGCCGAGCATCCAGAATTGCCAATGTCGTCCAATGATATAGATGCAAATATTTTTTTCTCCTGTCAATGTGACAGGATTCTGTCTCATCATACCTTTTCGAGGAGGTCCAAATGCACAAGATTTGGGAGTCAGCAATTGTCCAAACCGACTCTCTTTGGACTCAGGTCGATCCATATGCCGAAGTATCTAAAATTGCCGATGTTATCCGAATGATATAGACGCAAATATCTTAACTCCTATCAATTTGGCAGTATTCTGTCTCATCATACCTTGTCCAGGAGGTCCACATGGACAAGATTTGGGCGGCAGCATTTGTCCAAAGCGACTCTCTTTGGCCTCCGGTCTATTCATAAGCCGAAGCATCCAGAATTGCCAATGTCGTCCAATGATATAGATGCAAATACCTTTACTCCTATCAATTTGACAGGATTCTGGCTCATCGTATCTCGTCCAGGAGGTTCAAGTGTACAAGATTTGTGCGGTAGCACTTGTCCAAAGAGACTGTCTTTGGACTCAGGTCGAATCATAAGCCGGAGCATCCAGAATTGCCAATGTCGTCCAATGATATAGATGCAAATACCTTTACTCCTATCACTTTGACAGGATTCTGCCTCATCGTATCTTGTCCAGAGGGGCCGAATGTACAATATTTGTGTGGTAGCACTTTTCCAAAGCAACTCCCTTTGCATTCAGGTCGAATCATAAGGCGAAGAATCCAAAATTGCCGATATTGTCCAATGATATAGATGCAAATACCGTCACTCCTATCAATTTACCAGGATTCTGCCTCATCATACTTTGTTCCGGAGGTTGGAATGAACAAGATTTGTGCGGTAGTATTTGTCCACTGCGAGTGTCGTTGGATTCAGGTCGAATCATAAGCCGGAGCATCCAGAATTGCCAATGTCGTCCAATGATATAGATGCAAATACCTTCACTCCTATCAATTTGACAGGATCCTGGCTCATCGTATCTTGCCCAGGGGCTCCAAATGTACAAGTTTTGGGCGGCAGCACTTGCCCAAAGCGATTCTCTTTGAACTCAGGTCGAATCACATGGGTAAGTATCTAAAATTGCCGATGTTATCCGAATGATATAGATGCAAATACCTTTACTCCTATCAATTTGACAGGATTCTGGCTCATCGTATCTTGTCCAGGACGTTCAAATGCACAAGATTTGTCAGTCAGCATTTGTCCAAAGCGACTCTCTTTGGCCTCCGGTCGATCCATATGCCGAAGTATCTAAAATTGTCGATGTTATCCGAATGATATAGATGCAAATATCTTAACTCTTATCAATTTGCTAGAATTCTGCCTCATCATACCTTGTTCCGGAGGTCACAATGCATAAGATTTGGCGGCAGCATTTGTCCAAAGCGACTCTCTTTGGACTGAGGTCGAACCATAAGCCGAGCATCCAGAATTGCCAATGTCGTCCAATGATACAGATGCAAAAATCTTGACTCCTATCAATGTGATAGGATTCTGCCTTATCGTACCTAGTCCAGGAGGTCCAAATGTACAAGATTTGTGCGGTAGCACTTGTCCAAAGCGATTCTCTTTGGACACAGGTGGAATCATAAGCCGACCATCCAAAATTGCCAACGTCGCCCAATGATATAGATGCAAATATCTTTATTCCTATCAATGTGATAGGATACTGCCTCATCATACCTTGCCCAGGAGGTCGAAATGTACAAGATTTGTGCGGTAGCACTTGACAAAAGCGAATCTCTTTGGTCTCAGGACGATCAATATGCCGAAGTAACAAAAATTGCCGATGTTATCCGAATGATATAGATGCAAATATCTTAACTCCTATCAAATTTCAAGGATTCTGCCTCATCATACCTTGTCCAGGACGTCCAAATGTAGAAGACTTGTGCAGTAGCACTTGACAAAAGCGAATCACTTTGTACTCAGTTCGATCCATAAGCCGAAGCATCCAGAATTGCCAATGTCGTCCAATGATATAGATGCAAATATCTTTACTCCTATCAATGTGATAGGATTCTGCCTCATCATATCATGTCCAGGCGGACCAAATGTACAAGATTTGTGCGGTAGCACTTGACAAAAGCGAATCTCTTTGGTCTCAGGTCGATCCATATGCCGAAGTAACCAAAATTGCCGATGTTATCCAAATGATATAGATGCAAATATATTAACTCCTATCAATTTGCTAGGATTCTGCCTTATCATACCTTGTTTCGGAGGTCACAATGCATAAGATTTGGGCGGCAGCATTTGTTCAAAGCGACTCTCTTTGGACTGAGGTCGAACCATAAGCCGAGCATCCAGAATTGCCAATGTCGTCCAATGATACAGATGCAAAAATCTTGACTCCTATCAATGTGATAGGATTCTGCCTTATCATACCTTGTCCAGGAGGTTCAAGTGTACAAGATTTGTGCGGTGGCACTTGTCCAAAGAGACTATCTTTGGACTCAGGTCGAATCATAATCCGGAGCATCCAGAATTGCCAATGTCGTCCAATGATATAGATGCAAATACCTTTACTCGAAACAATTTGACAGGATTCTGCCTCATCATACCTTGTCCAGGAGGTCCAAATGGACAAGATTTGGGCGGCAGCATTTGTCCAAAGCGACTCTCTTTGGACTGAGGTCGAACCATAAGCCGAGCATCCAGAATTGCCAATGTCGTCCAATGATACAGATGCAAAAATCTTGACTCCTATCAATGTGATAGGATTCTGCCTTACCATACCTTGTCCAGGAGGTCCAAATGTACAAGATTTGTGCGGTAGCACTTGTCCAAAGCGACTCTCTTTGGCCTCCGGTCGAATCATATGCCGGAGCATCCAGAATTGCCAATGTCGTCCAATGATATAGATGCAAATATCTTAAATAGAAGCATCCAGAATTGCCAATGTCGTCCAATGATACAGATGCAAAAATCTTGACTCCTATCAATGTGATAGGATTCTGCCTTATCATACCTTGTCCAGGAGGTCCAAATGTACAAGATTTGTGCGGTAGCACTGGACAAAAGCGACTCTCTTTGGACTCAGGTCGATCCACATACCGAAGTATCAAAAATTGCCGATGTTATCCGAATGATATAGATGCAAATATCTTAAATAGAAGCATTCAGAATTGCCAATGTCGTCCAATGATATAGATGCAAATATCTTAAATAGAAGCATCCAGAATTGCCAATGTCGTCCAATGATACAGATGCAAAAATCTTGACTCCTATCAATGTGATAGGATTCTGCCTCATCATACCTTTTCCAGGAAGACGAAATGCACAAGATGTGGGCGGCAGCATTTGTCCAAACCGACTCTCTCTGGACTCAAGTCGATCCATATGCCGAAGTACCAAAAATTGCCGATGTTATCCGAATGATATAGATGCAAATATCTTAACTCCTATCAATTTTCAAGGATTCTGCCTCATCATACCTTTCCAGGAGGTCCAAATGGACAAGCTTTGTGTGGTAGCACTTGTCCAAAACGACTCCCTTTCGATTCAGGTCGAATCATAAGCCGAAGAATCCAAAATTGCCGATAGGGCCAATGATATAGATGCAAATATCTTTACTCCTATCAATGTGATAGGATTCTGTCTCATCATACCTTGTCCAGGAGGTTCAAGTGTAGAAGATTTGTGCGGTAGCACTTGAGAAAAGCGAATCTCTTTGGACTCAGTTCGAATCATAAGCCCAGCATCCAGAATTGCCAATGTCGTCCAATGATATAGATGCAAATATCTTCACTCCTATCAATTTGACAGGATTCTAGCCCATCGAATATTGTCCAGGAGGTTCAAGTGTACAAGATTTGTGCGGTAGCACTTGAGGAAAGCGAATCTCTTTGGACTCAGTTCGAATCATAAGCCGAGCATCCAGAATTGCCAATGTCGTCCAAGGATATAGATGCAAATGTCTTTACTCCTATCAATGTCATAGGATTCTGCCTCATCATACCTTGTCCAGGAGGTCCAAATGAACGAGATTTGTGTGGTAGCACTTGACAAAAGCGAATCTCTTTGGTCTCAGGTCGATCAATATGCCGAAGTAACAAAATTTTCCGATGTTATCCGGATGATACAGATGCAAGTATCTTAACTCCTATCAAATTTCAAGGATTCTGCCTCATCATACCTTTTCCAGGAGGTCCAAATGTACAAGTTTTTTAGCGGCAGCATTTGTCCAAACCGACTCTCTTTGGACTCAGGTCGATCCATATGCCGAAGTAACCAAAATTGTCAATGTTATCCAAATGATATAGATGCAAATATCTTAACTCTTATCAATTTGCTATGATTCTGCCTCATCATACCTTGTTCCGGAGGTTGAAATGTACAAGATTTGTGCAGTCGTACTTGTCCAAAGCGACTGTCTTTGGATTCAGGTCGAATCATAAGCCGGAGCATCAAGAATTGCCAATGTCGTCCAATAGTATAGATGCAAATATCTTTACTCCTATCAATTTGACAGGATCCTGGCTCATCGTATCTTGTCCAAGCGGACCAAATGTACAAGATTTATGCGGTAGCACTTGTGCAAAGCGACTCTCTATGGACTCAGGTCGAATCATAAGCCGGAGCAGCCAGAATTGCCAATGTCGTCCAATGATATAGATGCAAATAGCTTCACTCCTATCAATTTGAGAGGATTCTGGCTCAGCGTATCTTGTCCAGGAGGTTCAAGTGTACAAGATGTGTGCGGCAGCACTTGACAAAAGCGAATCTCTTTGGACTCAGGTCGATCCATAAGCCAAAGCATCCAGAATTGCCAATATCGTCCAATGATATAGATGCAAATATCTTAAATAGAAGCATTCAGAATTGCCAATGTCGTCCAATGATATAGATGCAAATGCCTTTACTCCTATCAATTTGACAGGATTCTGGCTCATCGTATCTTGTCCAGGAGGTTTAAGTGTACAAGATTTGTGCGGTAGCACTTGTCCAAAGAGATTGTATTTGGACTCAGGTCGAATCATAAGCCGGAGCATCCAGAATTGCCAATGTCGTCCAATGATATAGATGCAAATACCTTTACTCCAAACAATTTGACAGGATTCTGCCTCATCATACCTTGTTCCCGAGGTCAAAATGCACAAGCTTTGGGCGGCAGCATTTGTCCAAACCGACTCTCTTTGGACTCAGGTCGAATCATAAGCCGGAGCATCCAGAATTGCCAATGTCGTCCAATTATATAGATGCAAATATCTTCACTCCTATCAATGTGATAGGATTCTGCCTCATCATACCTTGTCCAGGATGTCCAAGTGTACAAAAATTGTGCGGTAACACTTGTCCAAAGCGACTCTCTTTGCACTCAGGTCGAATCATAAGCCGAGCATCCAGAATTGCCAATGTCGTCCAATGATATAGATGCAAATATTTTTTCTCCTGTCAATGTGACAGGATTCTGTCTCATCATACCTTTTCGAGGAGGTCCAAATGCACAAGATTTGGGAGTCAGCATTTGTCCAAACCGACTCTCTTTGAACTCTGGTCGATCCATATGCCGAAGTATCTAAAATTGCCGATGTTATCCGAATGATATAGACGCAAATATCTTAACTCCTATCAATTTGGCAGTATTCTGCCTCATCATACCTTGTCCAGGAGGTTCAAATGAACAAGATTTGTGCGGTAGTACTTGTCCACTGCGAGTGTCGTTGGATTCAGGTCGAATCATAAGCCGGAGCATCCAGAATTGCCAATGTCGTCCAATAGTATAGATGCAAATATCTTTACTCCTATCAATTTGACAGGATCCTGGCTCATCGTATCTTGTCCAGGGGGTCCAAATGTACAAGTTTTGGGCGGCAGCACTTGTCCAAAGGGACTCTCTTTGAACTCAGGTCGAATCATATGGCGAAGTATCTAAAATTGCCGATGTTATGCGAATGATATAGACGCAAATATCTTAACTCCTATCAATTTGGCAGTATTCTGCCTCATCATACCTTGTCCAGGAGGTCCACATGGACAAGATTTGGGCGGCAGCATTTGTCCAAAGCGACTCTCTTTGGCCTCCGGTCGAATCATAAGCCGGAGCATCCAGAAATGCCAATGTCGTCCAATGATATAGATGCAAATACCTTTACTCCAAACAATTTGACAGGATTCTGCCTCATCATACCTTGTTCCCGAGGTCAAAATGCACAAGCTTTGGGCGGCAGCATTTGTCCAAACCGACTCTCTTTGGACTCAGGTCGAATCATAAGCCGGAGCATCCAGAATTGCCAATGTCGTCCAATTATATAGATGCAAATATCTTCACTCCTATCAATGTGATAGGATTCTGCCTCATCATACCTTGTCCAGGATGTCCAAGTGTACAAAAATTGTGCGGTAGCACTTGTCCAAAGCGACTCTCTTTGCACTCAGGTCGAATCATAAGCCGAGCATCCAGAATTGCCAATGTCGTCCAATGATATAGATGCAAATATTTTTTTCTCCTGTCAATGTGACAGGATTCTGTCTCATCATACCTTTTCGAGGAGGTCCAAATGCACAAGATTTGGGAGTCAGCAATTGTCCAAACCGACTCTCTTTGGACTCAGGTCGATCCATATGCCGAAGTATCTAAAATTGCCGATGTTATCCGAATGATATAGACGCAAATATCTTAACTCCTATCAATTTGGCAGTATTCTGTCTCATCATACCTTGTCCAGGAGGTCCACATGGACAAGATTTGGGCGGCAGCATTTGTCCAAAGCGACTCTCTTTGGCCTCCGGTATATTCATAAGCCGAAGCATCCAGAATTGCCAATGTCGTCCAATGATATAGATGCAAATACCTTTACTCCTATCAATTTGACAGGATTCTGGCTCATCGTATCTCGTCCAGGAGGTTCAAGTGTACAAGATTTGTGCGGTAGCACTTGTCCAAAGAGACTGTCTTTGGACTCAGGTCGAATCATAAGCCGGAGCATCCAGAATTGCCAATGTCGTCCAATGATATAGATGCAAATACCTTTACTCCTATCACTTTGACAGGATTCTGCCTCATCGTATCTTGTCCAGAGGGGCCGAATGTACAATATTTGTGTGGTAGCACTTTTCCAAAGCAACTCCCTTTGCATTCAGGTCGAATCATAAGGCGAAGAATCCAAAATTGCCGATATTGTCCAATGATATAGATGCAAATACCGTCACTCCTATCAATTTACCAGGATTCTGCCTCATCATACTTTGTTCCGGAGGTTGGAATGAACAAGATTTGTGCGGTAGTATTTGTCCACTGCGAGTGTCGTTGGATTCAGGTCGAATCATAAGCCGGAGCATCCAGAATTGCCAATGTCGTCCAATGATATAGATGCAAATACCTTCACTCCTATCAATTTGACAGGATCCTGGCTCATCGTATCTTGCCCAGGGGCTCCAAATGTACAAGTTTTGGGCGGCAGCACTTGCCCAAAGCGATTCTCTTTGAACTCAGGTCGAATCACATGGGTAAGTATCTAAAATTGCCGATGTTATCCGAATGATATAGATGCAAATACCTTTACTCCTATCAATTTGACAGGATTCTGGCTCATCGTATCTTGTCCAGGACGTTCAAATGCACAAGATTTGTCAGTCAGCATTTGTCCAAAGCGACTCTCTTTGGCCTCCGGTCGATCCATATGCCGAAGTATCTAAAATTGTCGATGTTATCCGAATGATATAGATGCAAATATCTTAACTCTTATCAATTTGCTAGAATTCTGCCTCATCATACCTTGTTCCGGAGGTCACAATGCATAAGATTTGGCGGCAGCATTTGTCCAAAGCGACTCTCTTTGGACTGAGGTCGAACCATAAGCCGAGCATCCAGAATTGCCAATGTCGTCCAATGATACAGATGCAAAAATCTTGACTCCTATCAATGTGATAGGATTCTGCCTTATCGTACCTAGTCCAGGAGGTCCAAATGTACAAGATTTGTGCGGTAGCACTTGTCCAAAGCGATTCTCTTTGGACACAGGTGGAATCATAAGCCGACCATCCAAAATTGCCAACGTCGCCCAATGATATAGATGCAAATATCTTTATTCCTATCAATGTGATAGGATACTGCCTCATCATACCTTGCCCAGGAGGTCGAAATGTACAAGATTTGTGCGGTAGCACTTGACAAAAGCGAATCTCTTTGGTCTCAGGACGATCAATATGCCGAAGTAACAAAAATTGCCGATGTTATCCGAATGATATAGATGCAAATATCTTAACTCCTATCAAATTTCAAGGATTCTGCCTCATCATACCTTGTCCAGGACGTCCAAATGTAGAAGACTTGTGCAGTAGCACTTGACAAAAGCGAATCACTTTGTACTCAGTTCGATCCATAAGCCGAAGCATCCAGAATTGCCAATGTCGTCCAATGATATAGATGCAAATATCTATACTCCTATCAATGTGATAGGATTCTGCCTCATCATATCATGTCCAGGCGGACCAAATGTACAAGATTTGTGCGGTAGCACTTGACAAAAGCGAATCTCTTTGGTCTCAGGTCGATCCATATGCCGAAGTAACCAAAATTGCCGATGTTATCCAAATGATATAGATGCAAATATATTAACTCCTATCAATTTGCTAGGATTCTGCCTTATCATACCTTGTTTCGGAGGTCACAATGCATAAGATTTGGGCGGCAGCATTTGTTCAAAGCGACTCTCTTTGGACTGAGGTCGAACCATAAGCCGAGCATCCAGAATTGCCAATGTCGTCCAATGATACAGATGCAAAAATCTTGACTCCTATCAATGTGATAGGATTCTGCCTTATCATACCTTGTCCAGGAGGTTCAAGTGTACAAGATTTGTGCGGTGGCACTTGTCCAAAGAGACTATCTTTGGACTCAGGTCGAATCATAATCCGGAGCATCCAGAATTGCCAATGTCGTCCAATGATATAGATGCAAATACCTTTACTCGAAACAATTTGACAGGATTCTGCCTCATCATACCTTGTCCAGGAGGTCCAAATGGACAAGATTTGGGCGGCAGCATTTGTCCAAAGCGACTCTCTTTGGACTGAGGTCGAACCATAAGCCGAGCATCCAGAATTGCCAATGTCGTCCAATGATACAGATGCAAAAATCTTGACTCCTATCAATGTGATAGGATTCTGCCTTACCATACCTTGTCCAGGAGGTCCAAATGTACAAGATTTGTGCGGTAGCACTTGTCCAAAGCGACTCTCTTTGGCCTCCGGTCGAATCATATGCCGGAGCATCCAGAATTGCCAATGTCGTCCAATGATATAGATGCAAATATCTTAAATAGAAGCATCCAGAATTGCCAATGTCGTCCAATGATACAGATGCAAAAATCTTGACTCCTATCAATGTGATAGGATTCTGCCTTATCATACCTTGTCCAGGAGGTCCAAATGTACAAGATTTGTGCGGTAGCACTGGACAAAAGCGACTCTCTTTGGACTCAGGTCGATCCACATACCGAAGTATCAAAAATTGCCGATGTTATCCGAATGATATAGATGCAAATATCTTAAATAGAAGCATTCAGAATTGCCAATGTCGTCCAATGATATAGATGCAAATATCTTAAATAGAAGCATCCAGAATTGCCAATGTCGTCCAATGATACAGATGCAAAAATCTTGACTCCTATCAATGTGATAGGATTCTGCCTCATCATACCTTTTCCAGGAAGACGAAATGCACAAGATGTGGGCGGCAGCATTTGTCCAAACCGACTCTCTCTGGACTCAAGTCGATCCATATGCCGAAGTACCAAAAATTGCCGATGTTATCCGAATGATATAGATGCAAATATCTTAACTCCTATCAATTTTCAAGGATTCTGCCTCATCATACCTTTCCAGGAGGTCCAAATGGACAAGCTTTGTGTGGTAGCACTTGTCCAAAACGACTCCCTTTCGATTCAGGTCGAATCATAAGCCGAAGAATCCAAAATTGCCGATAGGGCCAATGATATAGATGCAAATATCTTTACTCCTATCAATGTGATAGGATTCTGTCTCATCATACCTTGTCCAGGAGGTTCAAGTGTAGAAGATTTGTGCGGTAGCACTTGAGAAAAGCGAATCTCTTTGGACTCAGTTCGAATCATAAGCCCAGCATCCAGAATTGCCAATGTCGTCCAATGATATAGATGCAAATATCTTCACTCCTATCAATTTGACAGGATTCTAGCCCATCGAATATTGTCCAGGAGGTTCAAGTGTACAAGATTTGTGCGGTAGCACTTGAGGAAAGCGAATCTCTTTGGACTCAGTTCGAATCATAAGCCGAGCATCCAGAATTGCCAATGTCGTCCAAGGATATAGATGCAAATGTCTTTACTCCTATCAATGTCATAGGATTCTGCCTCATCATACCTTGTCCAGGAGGTCCAAATGTACAAGATTTGTGCGGTAGCACTTGACAAAAGCGACTCTCTTAGGACTCAGGTCGATCCACATACCGAAGTATCAAAAATTGCCGATGTTATCCGAATGATATAGATGCAAATATCTTAAATAGAAGCATTCAGAATTGCCAATGTCGTCCAATGATATAGATGCAAATACCTTTACTCCTATCAATTTGACAGGATCCTGGCTCATCGTATCTTGTCCAGGGGGTCCAAATGTACAAGTTTTGGGCGGCAGCACTTGTCCAAAGGGACTCTCTTTGAACTCAGGTCGAATCATATGGCGAAGTATCTAAAATTGCCGATGTTATGCGAATGATATAGACGCAAATATCTTAACTCCTATCAATTTGGCAGTATTCTGCCTCATCATACCTTGTCCAGGAGGTCCACATGGACAAGATTTGGGCGGCAGCATTTGTCCAAAGCGACTCTCTTTGGCCTCCGGTCGAATCATAAGCCGGAGCATCCAGAAATGCCAATGTCGTCCAATGATATAGATGCAAATACCTTTACTCCAAACAATTTGACAGGATTCTGCCTCATCATACCTTGTTCCCGAGGTCAAAATGCACAAGCTTTGGGCGGCAGCATTTGTCCAAACCGACTCTCTTTGGACTCAGGTCGAATCATAAGCCGGAGCATCCAGAATTGCCAATGTCGTCCAATTATATAGATGCAAATATCTTCACTCCTATCAATGTGATAGGATTCTGCCTCATCATACCTTGTCCAGGATGTCCAAGTGTACAAAAATTGTGCGGTAGCACTTGTCCAAAGCGACTCTCTTTGCACTCAGGTCGAATCATAAGCCGAGCATCCAGAATTGCCAATGTCGTCCAATGATATAGATGCAAATATTTTTTTCTCCTGTCAATGTGACAGGATTCTGTCTCATCATACCTTTTCGAGGAGGTCCAAATGCACAAGATTTGGGAGTCAGCAATTGTCCAAACCGACTCTCTTTGGACTCAGGTCGATCCATATGCCGAAGTATCTAAAATTGCCGATGTTATCCGAATGATATAGACGCAAATATCTTAACTCCTATCAATTTGGCAGTATTCTGTCTCATCATACCTTGTCCAGGAGGTCCACATGGACAAGATTTGGGCGGCAGCATTTGTCCAAAGCGACTCTCTTTGGCCTCCGGTCTATTCATAAGCCGAAGCATCCAGAATTGCCAATGTCGTCCAATGATATAGATGCAAATACCTTTACTCCTATCAATTTGACAGGATTCTGGCTCATCGTATCTCGTCCAGGAGGTTCAAGTGTACAAGATTTGTGCGGTAGCACTTGTCCAAAGAGACTGTCTTTGGACTCAGGTCGAATCATAAGCCGGAGCATCCAGAATTGCCAATGTCGTCCAATGATATAGATGCAAATACCTTTACTCCTATCACTTTGACAGGATTCTGCCTCATCGTATCTTGTCCAGAGGGGCCGAATGTACAATATTTGTGTGGTAGCACTTTTCCAAAGCAACTCCCTTTGCATTCAGGTCGAATCATAAGGCGAAGAATCCAAAATTGCCGATATTGTCCAATGATATAGATGCAAATACCGTCACTCCTATCAATTTACCAGGATTCTGCCTCATCATACTTTGTTCCGGAGGTTGGAATGAACAAGATTTGTGCGGTAGTATTTGTCCACTGCGAGTGTCGTTGGATTCAGGTCGAATCATAAGCCGGAGCATCCAGAATTGCCAATGTCGTCCAATGATATAGATGCAAATACCTTCACTCCTATCAATTTGACAGGATCCTGGCTCATCGTATCTTGCCCAGGGGCTCCAAATGTACCAGTTTTGGGCGGCAGCACTTGCCCAAAGCGATTCTCTTTGAACTCAGGTCGAATCACATGGGTAAGTATCTAAAATTGCCGATGTTATCCGAATGATATAGATGCAAATACCTTTACTCCTATCAATTTGACAGGATTCTGGCTCATCGTATCTTGTCCAGGACGTTCAAATGCACAAGATTTGTCAGTCAGCATTTGTCCAAAGCGACTCTCTTTGGCCTCCGGTCGATCCATATGCCGAAGTATCTAAAATTGTCGATGTTATCCGAATGATATAGATGCAAATATCTTAACTCTTATCAATTTGCTAGAATTCTGCCTCATCATACCTTGTTCCGGAGGTCACAATGCATAAGATTTGTGCGGTAGCACTTGTCCAAAGCGATTCTCTTTGGACACAGGTGGAATCATAAGCCGACCATCCAAAATTGCCAACGTCGCCCAATGATATAGATGCAAATATCTTTATTCCTATCAATGTGATAGGATACTGCCTCATCATACCTTGCCCAGGAGGTCGAAATGTACAAGATTTGTGCGGTAGCACTTGACAAAAGCGAATCTCTTTGGTCTCAGGACGATCAATATGCCGAAGTAACAAAAATTGCCGATGTTATCCGAATGATATAGATGCAAATATCTTAACTCCTATCAAATTTCAAGGATTCTGCCTCATCATACCTTGTCCAGGACGTCCAAATGTAGAAGACTTGTGCAGTAGCACTTGACAAAAGCGAATCACTTTGTACTCAGTTCGATCCATAAGCCGAAGCATCCAGAATTGCCAATGTCGTCCAATGATATAGATGCAAATATCTTTACTCCTATCAATGTGATAGGATTCTGCCTCATCATATCATGTCCAGGCGGACCAAATGTACAAGATTTGTGCGGTAGCACTTGACAAAAGCGAATCTCTTTGGTCTCAGGTCGATCCATATGCCGAAGTAACCAAAATTGCCGATGTTATCCAAATGATATAGATGCAAATATTTTAACTCCTATCAATTTGCTAGGATTCTGCCTTATCATACCTTGTTCCGGAGGTCACAATGCATAAGATTTGGGCGGCAGCATTTGTTCAAAGCGACTCTCTTTGGACTGAGGTCGAACCATAAGCCGAGCATCCAGAATTGCCAATGTCGTCCAATGATACAGATGCAAAAATCTTGACTCCTATCAATGTGATAGGATTCTGCCTTATCATACCTTGTCCAGGAGGTTCAAGTGTACAAGATTTGTGCGGTGGCACTTGTCCAAAGAGACTATCTTTGGACTCAGGTCGAATCATAATCCGGAGCATCCAGAATTGCCAATGTCGTCCAATGATATAGATGCAAATACCTTTACTCGAAACAATTTGACAGGATTCTGCCTCATCATACCTTGTTCCCGAGGTCGAAATGCACAAGCTTTGGGCGGCAGAATTTGTCCAAACCGACTCTCTTTGGACTCAGGTCGAATCATAAGCCGGAGCATCCAGAATTGCCAATGTCGTCCAATTATATAGATGCAAATATCTTCACTCCTATCATTGTGATAGGATTCTGCCTCATCATACCTTGTCCAGGATGTCCAAGTGTACAAAACTTGTGCGGTAGCACTTGTCCAAAGCGACTCTCTTTGCACTCAGGTCGAATCATAAGCCGAGCATCCAGAATTGCCAATGTCGTCCAATGATATAGATGCAAATATTTTATTCTCCTATCAATGTGATAGGATTCTGTCTCATCATACCTTTTCCAGGAGGTCCAAATTCACAAGATTTGGGAGTCAGCATTTGTCCAAACCGACTCTCTTTGGACTCAGATCGAATCATATGACGAAGTATCTAATATTGCCGATGTTATCCGAATGATATAGACGCAAATATCTTAACTCCTATCAATTTGGCAGTATTCTGCCTCATCATATCTTGTCCAGGAGGTCCAAATGGACAAGATTTGGGCGGCAGCATTTGTCCAAACCGACTCTCTTTGGACTTAGGTCGAATCATAGGCCGGAGCATCCAGAATTGCCAATGTCGTCCAATAATATAGATGCAAATACCTTTACTCCAAACAATTTGACAGGATTCTGCCTCATCATACCTTGTTCCGGAGGTCAAAATGCACAAGATTTGGGCGGCAGCATTTGTCCAAACCGACTCTCTTTGGACTCAGGTCGAATCATAGGCCGGAGCATCCAGAATTGCCAATGTCGTCCAATGATACAGATGCAAATATCTTTACTCTTATCAATGTGATAGGATTCTGCCTCATGATACCTTGTCCAGACGAACCAAATGTACAAGATTTGTGCGGTAGCACTTGTCCAAAGCGACTCTCTTTGGACTCAGGTCGAATCATAAGCCGAGCATCCAGAATTTCCCATATCGTCCAATGATATAGATGCAAATATCTTTACTCCTATCAATGTGATAGGATTCTGCCTCATCATACCTCGTCCAGGAGGTCCAAATGTACAAGATTTGTGCGGTAGCACTTGACAAAAGCGAATCTCTTTGGGCTCATGTCGATGAATATGCCGAAGTAACAAAATTTGCCGATGTTATCCGAATGATATATATGCAAATATCTTAACTCCTATCAAATTTCAAGGATTCTGCCTCATTATACCTTGTCCAGGAGTTCCAAATGTACAAGATTTGTGCGGTAGTACTTGTCCAAAGCGACTGTCTTTGGATTCAGGTCGAATCATAAGCCGCAGCATCCAGAATTGCCAATGTCGTCCAATAGTATAGATGCAAATATCTTTACTCCTATCAATGTGATAAGATTCTGCCTCATCATACCTTATCCAGGAGGTCCAAATGGACAAGATTTGGGCGGCAGCATTTGTCCAAAGCGACTCTCTTTTGGCTGAGGTCGAACCATAAGCCGAGCATCCAGAATTGCCAATGTCGTCTAATGATACAGATGCAAAAATCTTGACTCCTATCAATGTGATAGGATTCTGCCTCATCATATCTTGTCCAGGCGGACCAAATGTACAAGATTTGTGCGGTAGCACTTGTCCAAAGCGACTCTCTTTGGACACAGGTCGAATCATAAGCCGACCATCCAAAATTGCCAATGTCGCCCAATGATATAGATGCAAATATCTTTACTCCTATCAATGTGATAGGATACTGCCTCATCATAACTTGTCCAGGAGGTCCAAATAGAAAAGACTTGGGCTACAGCATTTGTCCAAAGCGACTCTCTTTGGACACAGGTCGAATCATAAGCCGAGCATCCAGAATTGCCAATGTCGTCCAATGATATAGATGCAAATATCTTTACTCCTATCAATGTGATAGGATTCTGCCTCATCATACCTTTTCCAGGAAGACCAAATGCACAAGATGTGGGCGGCAGCATTTGTCCAAACCGACTCTCTTTGGACTCAAGTCGATCCATATGCCGAAGTACCAAAAATTGCCGATTTATCCGAATAATATAGATGCAAATATCTTATCTCCTATCAATTTTCAAGGATTCTGCCTCATCATACCTTTCCAGGAGGTCCAAATGGACAAGATTTGTGTGGTAGCACTTGTCCAAAGCGACTCCCTTTGGATTCAGGTCGAATCATAAGCCGAAGAATCCAAAATTGCCGATATTGCCAATGATATAGAGGCAAATATCCTCACTCCTATCAATTTTACAGCATTCTGCCTCATCGTATCTTGTCCAGGAGGTTCAAATGTAAAAGATTTGTGCGGTAGCACTTGTCCAAAGCGACTCTCTTTGCACTCAGGCCGAATCATATGCCGGAGCATCAAAAATTGCCAATGTTATCCGAATGACATAGATGCAAATATCTTAACTCCTATCAATTTTCAAGGATTCTGCCTCATCATACCTTTCCAGGAGGTCCAAATGGACAAGATTTGTGTGGTAGCACTTGTTCAAAGCGACTGTCTTTGGATTCAGGTCCAATCATAAGCCGGACCATCCAGAATTGCCAATGTCGTCCAATTATATAGATGCAAATATCTTCACTCCTATCAATGTGATAGGATTCTGCCTCATCATACCTTGTCCAGGATGTCCAAGTGTACAAAATGTGTGTGGTAGCACTTGTGCAAAGGAACTCTCTATGGACTCAGGTCGAATCATAAGCCGGAGCATCCAGAATTGCCAACGTCGTCCAATGATATAGATGCAAATAGCTTCACTCCTATCAATTTGACAGGATTCTGGCTCAGCGTATCTTGTCCAGGAGGTTCAAGTGTACAAGATGTGTGCGGTAGCACTTTACAAAAGCGAATCTCTTTGGACTCAGGTCGATCCATAAGCCAAAGCAGCCAGAATTGCCAATATCGTCCAATGATATAGATGCAAATATCTTTAGTCCTATCACTTTGACAGGATTCTGCCTCATCGTATCTTGTCCAGGGGGTCCAAATGTACAAGATTTGTGCGGTAGGACTTGCCCAAAGCGACTCTCTTTGGCCTCCGGTCGAATCATATGCCGGAGCATCCAGAATTGCCAATGTCGTCCAATGATATAGATGCAAATATCATTACTCCTATCAATTTTACAGGATTCTAGCTCAGCGTATCTTGTCCAGGAGGTTCAAGTGTACAAGATTTGTGCGGTAGCACTTTACAAAAGCGACTCTCTTTGGCCTCCGGTCGAATCATATGCCGGAGCATCCAGAATTGCCAATGTCGTCCAATGATATTGATGCAAATATCTTTACTCCTATCAATGTGACAGGATTCTGCCTCATCATACCTTGTCCAGGAGGTTCAAGTGTACAAGATTTGTGCGGTAGTACTTTACAAAAGCGACTCTCTTTGGCCTCCGGTCGAATCATATGCCGGAGCATCCAGAATTGCCAATGTCGTCCAATGATATAGATGCAAATATCTTTACTCCTATCAATGTGACATGATTCTGCCTCATCGTATCTTGTCCAGGAGGTTCAAGTGTACAAGATTTGTGCGGTAGCACTTGTCCAAAGAGACTGTCTTTGGACTCAGGTCGAATCATAAGCCGGAGCATCCAGAATTGCCAATGTCGTCCAATGATATAGATGCAAATACCTTTACTCCAAACAATTTGACAGGATTCTGCCTCATCATACCTTGTTCCGGAGGTCAAAATGCACAAGCTTTGGGCGGCAGCATTTGTCCAAACCGACTCTCTTTGGACTTGGGTCGAATCATAAGCCGGAGCATCCAGAATTGCCAATGTCGTCCAATTATATAGATGCAAATATCTTCACTCCTATCAATGTGATAGGATTCTGCCTCATCATACCTTGTCCAGGAGGTTCAAGTGTACTAGACTTGTGCAATAGCACTTGAGAAAAGCGAATCTCTTTAGACTCAGGTGGAATCATAAGCCGACCATTCAAAATTGCCAATGTCGTCCAATGATATAGATGCAAATATCTTTACTCCTATCAATGTGATAGGATTCTGCCTCATCATACCTTTTCCAGGAAGACCAAATGCACAAGATGTGGGCGGCAGCATTTGTCCAAACCGACTCTCTTTGCACTCAAGTCGATCCATATGCCGAAGTACCAAAAATTGCCGATTTATCCGAATAATATAGATGCAAATATCTTAACTCCTATCAATTTTCAAGGATTCTGCCTCATCATACCTTTCCAGGAGGTCGAAATAGACAAGATTTGTGTGGTAGCACTTGTCCAAAGCGACTCCCTTTGGATTCAGATCGAATCATAAGCCGAAGAATCCAAAATTGCCGATATTGCCTATGATATAGAGGCAAATATCCTCAATCCTATCAATTGTACAGCATTCTGCCTCATCGTATCTTGCCCAAGTGGTTCAAATGTACAAGATTTGTGCGGTAGCACTTCACAAAAGCAAATCTCTTCGGACTCCGCTCGATTCATAAGCCGAAGTATCCAGAATTGCCAATGTCGTCCAATGATATAGAGGCAAATATCCTCACTCCTATCAATTTTACAGCATTCTGCCTCATCGTATCTTCTCCAGGAGGTTCAAATGTAAAAGATTTGTGCGGTAGCACTTGTCCAGACTGATTTTCTTTGGATTCAGGTCGAATCATACGCCGGATCTCCAGGATTGCCAATGTCGTCCAATGATATAGATGCAAATATCTTTACTCCTATCAATTTGCCAGGATTCTGCCTCATCGTATCTTGTCCAGGGGGTCCAAATGCACAAGATTTGTGCGGTAGCACTTGTCCAACGCGACTCTCTTTGGACTCAGGTCGAATCATAAGCCTGAGCATCCAGAATTGCCAATGTCGTCCAATGATATAGATGCAAATGTCTTCACTCCTATCAATTTGACAGGATTCTGGCTCATCGTATCCTGTCCAGAAGGTTCACGTGTACAAGATTTGTGCGGTAGCACTTGACAAAAGCGAATCTCTTTGGTCTCAGGTCGAATCATATGAAGAAGCATCCAGAATTACCAATGTCGTCCAATGATATAGATGCAAATATCTTTACTCCTATCAATGTGATAGGATTCTGCCTCATCATACCTCGTCCAGGAGGTCCAAATATACAGGATTTGTGCGGTAGCACGTGTCCAAAGCGACTCTCTTTGGACACAGGTCGAATCATATGCCGAGCATCCAGAATTGCCAATGTCGTCCAATGATATAGATGCAAATATCATTACTCCTATCAATGTGATAGGATTCTGCCTCATCATATCTTGTCCAGGCGGACCAAGTGTACAAGATTTGTGCGGTAGCATTTGTCCAAAGCGACTTTCTTTGGACACAGGTCGAATCATAAGCCGGAGCATCCAGAATTGCCAATGTCGTCCAATAGTATAGATGCAAATATCTTTACTCCTATCAATGTGATAAGATTCTGCCTCATCATACCTTGTCCAGGAGGTCCAAATGGACAAGATTTGGGCGGCAGCATTTGTCCAAAGCGACTCTCTTTTGGCTGAGGTCGAACCATAAGCCGAGCATCCAGAATTGCCAATGTCGTCCAAGGATATAGATGCAAATGTCTTTACTCCTATCAATGTGATAGGATTCCGCCTCATCATACCTTGTCCAGGAGGTCCAAATGTACAAGTTTTGTGCGGTAGCACTTGACAAAAGCGACTCTCTTTGGACTCAGGTCGATCCACATACCGAAGTATCAAAAATTGCCGATGTTATCCGAATGATATAGATGCAAATATCTTAAATAGAAGCATTCAGAATTGCCAATGTCGTCCAATGATATAGATGCAAATACCTTTACTCCTATCAATGTGACAGGATTCTGCCTCACCACACCTTTTCGAGGAGGTCCAAATGTACAAGTTTTTTAGCGGCACCATTTGTCCAAACCGACTCTCTTTGGACTCAGGTCGATCCATATGCCGAAGTAACCAAAATTGTCGATGTTATCTAAATGATATAGATGCAAATATCTTAACTCCTATCAATTTGCTAGGATTCTGCCTCATCATACCTTGTTGCGGAGGTCACAATGCACAAGTTTTGGGCGGCAGCATTTGTCCAAAGCGACTCTCTTTGGACTGAGGTCGAACCATAAGCCGAGCATCCAGAATTGCCAATGTCGTCTAATGATACAGATGCAAAAATCTTGACTCCTATCAATGTGATAGGATTCTGCCTCATCATATCTTGTCCAGGCGGACCAAATGTACAAGATTTGTGCGGTAGCACTTGTTCAAAGCGACTCTCTTTGGACACAGGTCGAATCATAAGCCGACCATCCAAAATTGCCAATGTCGCCCAATGATATAGATGCAAATATCTTTACTCCTATCAATGTGATAGGATACTGCCTCATCATACCTTGTCCAGGAGGTCCAAATAGAAAAGACTTGGGCGACAGCATTTGTCCAAAGCGACTCTCTTTGGACACAGGTCGAATCATAAGCGGAGCATCCAGAATTGCCAATGTCGTCCAATGATATAGATGCAAATATCTTTACTCCTATCAATGTGATAGGATTCTGCCTCATCATACCTTTTCCAGGAAGACCAAATGCACAAGATGTGGGCGGCAGCATTTGTCCAAACCGACTCTCTTTGGACTCAAGTCGATCCATATGCCGAAGTACCAAAAATTGCCGATTTATCCGAATAATATAGATGCAAATATCTTATCTCCTATCAATTTTCAAGGATTCTGCCTCATCATACCTTTCCAGGAGGTCCAAATGGACAAGATTTGTGTGGTAGCACTTGTCCAAAGCGACTCCCTTTGGATTCAGGTCGAATCATAAGCCGAAGAATCCAAAATTGCCGATATTGCCAATGATATAGAGGCAAATATCCTCACTCCTATCAATTTTACAGCATTCTGCCTCATCGTATCTTGTCCAGGAGGTTCAAATGTAAAAGATTTGTGCGGTAGCACTTGTCCAAAGCGACTCTCTTTGCACTCAGGTCGAATCATATGCCGGAGCATCCAAAATTGCCAATGTTATCCGAATGACATAGATGCAAATATCTTAACTCCTATCAATTTTCAAGGATTCTGCCTCATCATACCTTTCCAGGAGGTCCAAATGGACAAGATTTGTGTGGTAGCACTTGTCCAAAGCGACTGTCTTTGGATTCAGGTCCAATCATAAGCCGGACCATCCAGAATTGCCAATGTCGTCCAATTATATAGATGCAAATATCTTCACTCCTATCAATGTGATAGGATTCTGCCTCATCATACCTTGTCCAGGATGTCCAAGTGTACAAAATGTGTGTGGTAGCACTTGTCCAAAGCGACTCTCTTTGGACTGAGGTCGAACCATAAGCCGAGCATCCAGAATTGCCAATGTCGTCCAATGATACAGATGCAAAAATCTTGACTCCTATCAATGTGATAGGATTCTGCCTTATCATACCTTGTCCAGGGGGTCCAAATGTACAAGATTTGTGCGGTAGCACTTGTCCAAAGCGACTCTCTTTGGCCTCCGGTCGATCCATATGCCGAAGTATCTAAAATTGCCGATGTTATCCGAATGATATAGATGCAAATATCTTAAATAGAAGCATACAGGATTGCCAATGTAGTCCAATGATATAGATGCAAATACCTTTACTCCAAACAATTTGACAGGATTCTGCCTCATCATACCTTGTTCCGGAGGTTCAAATGTACAAGATTTGTGCGGTAGTACTTGTCCAAAGCGACTGTCTTTGGATACAGGTCGTATCATAAGCCGGAGCATCCAGAATTGCCAATGTCGTCCAATAGTATAGATGCAAATATCTTTACTCCTATCAATTTGACAGGATCCTGGCTCATCGTATCTTGTCCAGGCGGACCAAATGTACAAGATTTGTGCGGTAGCACCTGTGCAAAGGAACTCTCTATGGACTCAGGTCGAATCATAAGCCGGAGCATCCAGAATTGCCAATGTCGTCCAATGATATAGATGCAAATAGCTTCACTCCTATCAATTTGACAGGATTCTGGCTCAGCGTATCTTGTCCAGGAGGTTCAAGTGTACAAGATTTGTGCGGTAGCACTTTACAAAAGCGACTCTCTTTGGCCTCCGGTCGATTCATATGCCGGAGCATCCAGAATTGCCAATGTCGTCCAATGATATAGATGCAAATATCTTTACTCCTATCAATGTGACAGGATTCTGCCTCATCATACCTTGTCCAGGAGGTCCAAATGTACAAGGTTTGTGCGGTAGCACTTGTTCAAAGCGACACTCTTTGGCCTCCGATCGAATCATATGCCGGAGCATCCAGAATTGCCAATGTCGTCCAATGATATAGATGCAAATATCTTCACTCCTATCAATTTGACAGGATTCTGGCTCATCGTATCCTGTCCAGGAGGTTCAAGTGTACAAGATTTGTGCAGTAGCACTTGACAAAAGCGAATCTCTTTGGACTCAGGTTGAATCATAAGCCGACCATCCAAAATTGCCAATGTCACCCAATGATATAGATGCAAATACCGTCACTCCTATCAATTTGCCAGGATTCTGCCTCATCATACATTGTTCCGGAGGTTCAAATGAACAAGATTTGTGCGGTAGTACTTGTCCACTGCGAGTGTCGTTGGATTCAGGTCGAATCATAAGCCGGAGCATCGAGAATTGCTAATGTCGTCCAATGATATAGATGCAAATACCTTCACTCCTATCAATTTGACAGGATTCTGGCTCATCGTATCTTGTCCAGGAGGTTCAAGTGTACAAGATTTGTGCGGTAGCACTTGTCCAAAGAGTCTGTCTTTGGACTCAGGTCGAATCATAAGCCGGAGCATCCAGAATTGCCAATGTCGTCCAATGATATAGATGCAAATACCTTTACTCCAAACAATTTGACAGGATTCTGCCTCATCATACCTTGTTCCGGAGGTCACAATGCACAAGATTTGGGCGGCAGCATTTGTCCAAAGCGACTCTCTTTGGACTGAGGTCGAACCATAAGCCGAGCATCCAAAATTGCCGATATTGCCAATGATATAGAGGCAAATATCCTCACTCCTGTCAATTTTACAGCATTCTGCCTCATCGTATCTTGTCCAGGAGGTTCAAATGTAAAAGATTTGTGCGGTAGCACTTGTCCAAAGCGACTCTCTTTGCACTCAGGTCGAATCATATGCCGGAGCATCCAAAATTGCCAATGTTATCCGAATGACATAGATGCAAATATCTTAACTCCTATCAATTTTCAAGGATTCTGCCTCATCATACCTTTCCAGGAGGTCCAAGTGTACAAGATTTGTGCGGTAGCACTTTACAAAAGCGACTCTCTTTGGCCTCCGGTCGAATCATATGCCGGAGCATCCAGAATTGCCAATGTCGTCCAATTATATAGATGCAAATATCTTTACTCCTATCAATGTGACAGGATTCTGCCTCATCATACCTTGTCCAGGAGGTCCAAATGTACAAGGTTTGTGCGGTAGCACTTGTCCAAAGCGACTCTCTTTGGCCTCCGATCGAATCATATGCCGGAGCATCCAGAATTGCCAATGTCGTCCAATGATATAGATGCAAATATCTTCACTCCTATCAATTTGACAGGATTCTGGCTCATCATACCTTGTCCAGGAGGTTCAAGTGTACTAGATTTGTGCAGTAGCACTTGAGAAAAGCGAATCTCTTTGGACTCAGGTGGAATCATAAGCCGACCATCCAAAATTGCCAATGTCGTCCAATGATATAGATGCAAATATCTTTACTCCTATCAATGTGATAGGATTCTGCCTCATCATACCTTTTCCAGGAAGACCAAATGCACAAGATGTGGGCGGCAGCATTTGTCCAAACCGACTCTCTTTGTACTCAAGTCGATCCATATGCCGAAGTACCAAAAATTGCTGATTTATCCGAATAATATAGATGCAAATATCTTAACTCCTATCAATTTTCAAGGATTCTGCCTCATCATACCTTTCTAGGAGGTCCAAATGGACAAGATTTGTGTGGTAGCACTTGTCCAAAGCGACTCCCTTTGGATTCAGGTCGAATCATAAGCCGAAGAATCCAAAATTGCCGATATTGCCTATGATATAGAGGCAAATATCCTCAATCCTATCAATTGTACAGCATTCTGCCTCATCGTATCTTGCCCAAGAGGTTCAAATGTACAAGATTTGTGTGGTAGCACTTCACAAAAGCAAATCTCTTCGGACTCCGGTCGATTCATAAGCCGAAGTATCCAGAATTGCCAATGTCGTCCAATGATATAGAGGCAAATATCCTCACTCCTATCAATTTTACAGCATTCTGCCTCATCGTATCTTCTCCAGGAGGTTCAAATGTAAAAGATTTGTGCGGTAGCACTTGTCCAGACTGATTCTCTTTGGATTCAGGTCGAATCATAAGCCGGAGCATCCAGAATTGCCAATGTCGTCCAATAGTATAGATGCAAATATCTTTACTCCTATCAATGTGATAAGATTCTGCCTCATCATACCTTGTCCAGGAGGTCCAAATGGACAAGATTTGGGCGGCAGCATTTGTCCAAAGCGACTCTCTTTTGGCTGAGGTCGAACCATAAGCCGAGCATCCAGAATTGCCAATGTCGTCCAAGGATATAGATGCAAATGTCTTTACTCCTATCAATGTGATAGGATTCTGCCTCATCATACCTTGTCCAGGAGGTCCAAATGTACAAGATTTGTGCGGTAGCACTTGACAAAAGCGACTCTCTTTGGACTCAGGTCGATCCACATACCGAAGTATCAAAAGTTGCCGATGTTATCCGAATGATATAGATGCAAATGTCTTAAATAGAAGCATTCAGAATTGCCAATGTCGTCCAATGATATAGATGCAAATACCTTCACTCCTATCAATGTGACAGGATTCTGCCTCACCACACCTTTTCGAGGAGGTCCAAATGTACAAGTTTTTTAGCGGTAGCATTTGTCCAAACCGACTCTCTTTGGACAAAGGTCGATCCATATGCCGAAGTAACCAAAATTGTCGATGTTATCCAAATGATATAGATGCAAATATCTTAACTCCTATCAATTTGCTAGGATTCTGCCTCATCATACCTTGTTCCGGAGGTCACAATGCACAAGATTTGGGCGGCAGCATTTGTCCAAAGCGACTCTCTTTGGACTGAGGTCGAACCATAAGCCGGGCATCCAGAATTGCCAATGTCGTCTAATGATACAGATGCAAAAATCTTGACTCCTATCAATGTGATAGGATTCTGCCTCATCATATCTTGTCCAGGCGGACCAAATGTACAAGATTTGTGCGGTAGCACTTGTCCAAAGCGACTCTCTTTGGACACAGGTCGAATCATAAGCCGACCATCCAAAATTGCCAATGTCGCCCAATGATATAGATGCAAATATCTTTACTCCTATCAATTTTCAAGGATTCTGCCTCATCATACCTTTCCAGGAGGTCCAAATGGACAAGATTTGTGTGGTAGCACTTGTCCAAACCGACCCTCTTTGGACTCAAGTCGATCCATATGCCGAAGTACCAAAAATTGCCGATTTATCCGAATAATATAGATGCAAATATCTTATCTCCTATCAATTTTCAAGGATTCTGCCTCATCATACCTTTCCAGGAGGTCCAAATGGACAAGATTCGTGTGGTAGCACTTGTCCAAAGCGACTCCCTTTGGATTCAGGTCGAATCATAAGCCGAAGAATCCAAAATTGCCGATATTGCCAATGATATAGAGGCAAATATCCTCACTCCTATCAATTTTACAGCATTCTGCCTCATCGTATCTTGTCCAGGAGGTTCAAATGTAAAAGATTTGTGCGGTAGCACTTGTCCAAAGCGACTCTCTTTGCACTCAGGTCGAATCATATGCCGGAGCATCCAAAATTGCCAATGTTATCCGAATGACATAGATGCAAATATCTTAACTCCTATCAATTTTCAAGGATTCTGCCTCATCATACATTTCCAGGAGGTCCAAATGGACAAGATTTGTGTGGTAGCACTTGTCCAAAGCGACTCTCTTTGGACTGAGGTCGAACCATAAGCCGAGCATCCAGAATTGCCAATGTCGTCCAATGATACAGATGCAAAAATCTTGACTCCTATCAATGTGATAGGATTCTGCCTTATCATACCTTGTCCAGGGGGTCCAAATGTACAAGATTTGTGCGGTAGCACTTGTCCAAAGCGACTCTCTTTGGCCTCCGATCGATTCATAAGCCAAAGCATCCAGAATTGCCAATGTCGTCCAATGATATAGATGCAAATACCTTACTCCTATCAATTTGACAGGATTCTGGCTCATCGTATCTTGTCGAGGACGTTCAAATGCACAAGATTTGGGAGTCAGCGTTTGTCCAAAGCGACTCTCTTTGGCCTCCGGTCGATCCATATGCCGAAGTATCTAAAATTGCCGATGTTATCCGAATGATATAGATGCAAATATCTTAAATAGAAGCATACAGGATTGCCAATGTAGTCCAATGATATAGATGCAAATACCTTTACTCCAAACAATTTGACAGGATTCTGCCTCATCATACCTTGTTCCGGAGGTTCAAATGTACAAGATTTGTGCGGTAGTACTTGTCCAAAGCGACTGTCTTTAGATACAGGTCGAATCATAAGCCGGAGCATCCAGAATTGCCAATGTCGTCCAATAGTATAGATGCAAATATCTTTACTCCTATCAATTTGACAGGATCCTGGCTCATCGTATCTTGTCCAGGCGGACCAAATGAACAAGATTTGTGCGGTAGCACTTGTGCAAAGGAACTCTCTATGGACTCAGGTCGAATCATAAGCCGGAGCATCCAGAATTGCCAATGTCGTCCAATGATATAGATGCAAATAGCTTCACTCCTATCAATTTGACAGGATTCTGGCTCAGCGTATCTTGCCCAGGAGGTTCAAGTGTACAAGATGTGTGCGGTAGCACTTGACAAAAGCGAATCTCTTTGGACTCAGGTCGATCCATAAGCCAAAGCAGCCAGAATTGCCAATATCGTCCAATGATATAGATGCAAATATCTTTAGTCCTATCAATTGTACAGCATTCTGCCTCATCGTGTCTTGCCCAAGAGGTTCAAATGTACAAGATTTGTGCGGTAGCACTTCACAAAAGCAAATCTCTTCGGACTCCGGTCGATTCATAAGCCGAAGTATCCAGAATTGCCAATGTCGTCCAATGATATAGAGGCAAATATCCTCACTCCTATCAATTTTACCGCATTCTGCCTCATCGTATCTTCTCCAGGAGGTTCAAATGTAAAAGATTTGTGCGGTAGCACTTGTCCAGACTGATTCTCTTTGGATTCAGGTCGAATCATAAGCCGGAGCATCCAGAATTGCCAATGTCGTCCAATAGTATAGATGCAAATATCTTTACTCCTATCAATGTGATAAGATTCTGCCTCATCATACCTTGTCCAGGAGGTCCAAATGGACAAGATTTGGGCGGCAGCATTTGTCCAAAGCGACTCTCTTTTGGCTGAGGTCGAACCATAAGCCGAGCATCCAGAATTGCCAATGTCGTCCAAGGATATAGATGCAAATGTCTTTACTCCTATCAATGTGATAGGATTCTGCCTCATCATACCTTGTCCAGGAGGTCCAAATGTACAAGATTTGTGCGGTAGCACTTGACAAAAGCGACTCTCTTTGGACTCAGGTCGATCCACATACCGAAGTATCAAAAATTGCCGATGTTATCCGAATGATATAGATGCAAATGTCTTAAATAGAAGCATTCAGAATTGCCAATATCGTCCAATGATATAGATGCAAATACCTTCACTCCTATCAATGTGACAGGATTCTGCCTCACCACACCTTTTCGAGGAGGTCCAAATGTACAAGTTTTTTAGCGGTAGCATTTGTCCAAACCGACTCTCTTTGGACTCAGGTCGATCCATATGCCGAAGTAACCAAAATTGTCGATGTTATCCAAATGATATAGATGCAAATATCTTAACTCCTATCAATTTGCTAGGATTCTGCCTCATCATACCTTGTTCCGGAGGTCACAATGCACAAGATTTGGGCGGCAGCATTTGTCCAAAGCGACTCTCTTTGGACTGTGGTCGAACCATAAGCCGAGCATCCAGAATTGCCAATGTCGTCTAATGATACAGATGCAAAAATCTTGACTCCTATCAATGTGATAGGATTCTGCCTCATCATATCTTGTCCAGGCGGACCAAATGTACAAGATTTGTGCGGTAGCACTTGTCCAAAGCGACTCTCTTTGGACACAGGTCGAATCATAAGCCGAAGCATCCAGAATTGCCAATGTCGTCCAATGATATAGATGCAAATATCTTTACTCCTATCAATGTGATAGGATGCTGCCTCATCATACCTTGTCCAGGAGGTCCAAATAGAAAAGACTTGGGCGACAGCATTTGTCCAAAGCGACTCTCTTTGGCCTCCGATCGAATCATATGCCGGAGCATCCAGAATTGCCAATGTCGTCCAATGATATAGATGCAAATATCTTCACTCCTATCAATTTGACAGGATTCTGGCTCATCGTATCCTGTCCAGGAGGTTCAAGTGTACAAGATTTGTGCAGTAGCACTTGACAAAAGCGAATCTCTTTGGACTCAGGTTGAATCATAAGCCGACCATCCAAAATTGCCAATGTCACCCAATGATATAGATGCAAATATCTTTACTCCTATCAATTTGACAGTATTCTAGCTGATCGTATCTTGTCCAGGAGGTTCAAGTGTACAAGATTTGTGCGGTAGTACTTTACAAAAGCGACTCTCTTTGGCCTCCGGTCGAATCATATGCCGGAGCATCCAGAATTGCCAATGTCGTCCAATGATATAGATGCAAATATCTTTACTCCTATCAATGTGACATGATTCTGCCTCATCATACCTTGTTCCAGAGGTCCAAATCTACAAGGTTTGTGCGGTAGCACTTGTCCAAAGCAACTCTCTTTGGACTCAGGTCGATCCATATACCGAGGTAACCAAAATTGTCGATGTTATCCAAATGATATAGATGCAAATATCATAACTCCTATCAATTTGCTAGGATTCTGCCTCATCATACCTGGTTCCGGAGGTTCAAATGTACAAGATTTGTGCGGTAGTACTTGTCCAAAGCGACTGTCTTTGGATTCAGGTCGAATCATAAGCCGGAGCATCCACAATTGCCAATGTTGTCAAATAGTATAGATGCAAATATCTTTACTCCTATCAATGTGATAGGATTCTGCCTCATCATACCTTTTCCAGGAGGTCCAAATGCACAAGATGTGGGCGGCAGCATGTGTCCAAACCGACTCTCTTTGGACTCAGGTCGATCCATATGCCGCAGTAACTAAAATTGCCGATGTTATCCGAATGATATAGATGCAAATATCTTACTCCTATCAATTTTCAGGGATTCTGCCTCATCATACCTTGTCCAGGAGGTCCAAATGGACAAGATTTGGGAGCAGCATTTGTCCAAAGCGACTCTCTTTGGACTGGGGTCGAATCATAAGCCGAGCATCCAGATTTGCCAATGTCGTCCAATGATACAGATGCAAATATCTTTACTCCTTTCAATTTGACAGGATTCTGCCTCATCGTATCTTTTCCAGGGGGGCCGAATGTACAATATTTGTGTGGTAGCACTTGTCCAAAGCAACTCCCTTTGGATTCAGGTCGAATCATAAGGCGAAGAATCCAAAATTGCCGATATTGTCCAATGATATAGATGCAAACACCGTCACTCCTATCAATTTGCCAGGATTCTGCCTCATCATACCTTGTTCCGGAGGTTCAAATGAACAAGATTTGTGCGGTAGTACTTGTCCACTGCGAGTGTCGTTGGATTCAGGTCGAATCATAAGCCGGAGCATCCAGAATTGCTAATGTCGTCCAATGATATACATGCAAATACCTTCACTCCTATCAATTTGACAGGATTCTGGCTCATCGTATCTTGTCCAGGAGGTTCAAGTGTACAAGATTTGTGCGGTAGCACTTGTCCAAAGAGACTGTCTTTGGACTCAGGTCGAATCATAAGCCGGAGCATCCAGAATTGCCAATGTCGTCCAATGATATAGATGCAAATACCTTTACTCCAAACAATTTGACAGGATTCTGCCTCATCATACCTTGTTCCGGAGGTCAAAATGCACAAGCTTTGGGCGGCAGCATTTGTCCAAACCGTCTCTCTTTGGACTTAGGTCGAATCATAAGCCGGAGCATCCAGAATTGCCAATGTTGTCCAATTATATAGATGCAAATATCTTCACTCCTATCAATGTGATAGGATTCTGCCTCATCATACCTTTTCCAGGAAGACCAAATGCACAAGATGTGTGCGGCAGCATTTGTCCAAACCGACTCTCTTTGGACTCAAGTCGATCCATATGCCGAAGTACCAAAAATTGCCGATTTATCCGAATAATATAGATGCAAATATCTTAACTCCTATCAATTTTCAAGGATTCTGCCTCATCATACCTTTCCAGGAGGTCCAAATGGACAAGATTTGTGTGGTAGCACTTGTCCAAAGCGACTCCCTTTGGATTCAGGTCGAATCATAAGCCGAAGAATCCAAAATTGCCGATATTGCCTATGATATAGAGGCAAATATCCTCAATCCTATCAATTGTACAGCATTCTGCCTCATCGTATCTTGCCCAAGAGGTTCAAATGTACAAGATTTGTGCGGTAGCACTTCACAAAAGCAAATCTCATCGGACTCCGGTCGATTCATAAGCCGAAGTATCCAGAATTGCCAATGTCGTCCAATGATATAGAGGCAAATATCCTCACTCCTATCAATTTTACAGCATTCTGCCTCATCGTATCTTCTCCAGGAGGTTCAAATGTAAAAGATTTGTGCGGTAGCACTTGTCCAGACTGATTCTCTTTGGATTCAGGTCGAATCATACGCCGGATCTCCAGGATTGCCAATGTCGTCCAATGATATAGATGCAAATATCTTTACTCCTATCAATTTGCCAGGATTCTGCCTCATCGTATCTTGTCCAGGGGGTCCAAATGCACAAGATTTGTGCGGTAGCACTTGTCCAAAGCGACTCTCTTTGGACTCAGGTCGAATCATAAGCCTGAGCATCCAGAATTGCCAATGTCGTCCAATGATATAGATGCAAATGTCTTCACTCCTATCAATTTGACAGGATTCCGGCTCATCGTATCCTGTCCAGAAGGTTCAAGTGTACAAGATTTGTGCGGTAGCACTTGACAAAAGCGAATCTCTTTGGTCTCAGGTCGAATCATATGCCGAAGCATCCAGAATTGCCAATGTCGTCCAATGATATAGATGCAAATATCTTTACTCCTATCAATGTGATAGGATTCTGCCTCATCATACCTCGTCCAGGAGGTCCAAATATACAAGATTTGTGCGGTAGCACGTGCCCAAAGCGACTCTCTTTGGACACAGGTCGAATCATATGCCGAGCATCCAGAATTGCCAATGTCGTCCAAGGATATAGATGCAAATGTCTTTACTCCTATCAATGTGATAGGATTCTGCCTCATCATACCTTGTCCAGGATGTCCAAGTGTACAAAATGTGTGCTGTAGCACTTTTCCAAAGCGACTCTCTTTGGACTCAGGTCGATCCATAAGCCGAAGCATCCAGAATTGCCAATGTCGTCCAATTATATAGATGCAAATATCTTTACTCATATCAATGTGATAGGATTCTGCCTCATCATACCTTTTCCTGGAAGACCAAATGCACAAGATGTGGGCGGCAGCATTTGTCCAAACCGACTCTCTTTGGACTCAAGTCGATCCATATGCCGAAGTACCAAAAATTGCCGATTTATCCGAATAATATAGATGCAAATATCTTAACTCCTATCAATTTTCAAGGATTCTGCCTCATCATACCTTTCCAGGAGGTCCAAATGGACAAGATTTGTGTGGTAGCACTTGTCCAAAGCGACTCCCTTTGGATTCAGGTCGAATCATAAGCCGAAGAATCCAAAATTGCCGATATTGCCAAAGATATAGATGCAAATATCTTTACTCCTATCAATGTGATAGGATTCTGCCTCATCATACCTTTTCCAGGAGGTCCAAATGCACAAGATGTGGGCGGCAGCATTTGTCCAAACCGACTCTCTTTGGACTCAGGTCAATCCATATGCCGCAGTAACAAAAATTGCCGATGTTATCCGAATGATATAGATGCAAATATCTAACTCCTATCAATTTTCAAGGATTCTGCCTCATCATACCTTGTCCAGGAGGTCCAAATGGACAAGATTTGGGCGGCAGCATTTGTCCAAAGCGACTCTCTTTTGACTGAGATCGAACCATAAGCCGAGCATCCAGAATTGCCAATGTCGGCAAATGATACAGATGCAAATATCTTTACTCCTATCAATGTGATAGGATTCTGCCTTATCATACCTTGTCCAGGAGGTCCAAATGTACAAGATTTGTGCGGTAGCACTTTTCCAAAGCGACTCTCTTTGGACTCAGGTCGAATCATAAGCCGGAGCATCCAGAATTGCCAATGTCGTCCAATGATATAGATGCAAATAGCTTCACTCCTATCAATTTGACAGGATTCTGGCTCATCGTATCTTGTCCATGACGTTCAAGTGTACAAGATTTGTGCGGTAGCACTTGACAAAAGCGAATCTCTTTGGACTCAGGTCGAATCATAAGCCGAGCATCCAGAATTGCCAATGTCGTCCAATGATATAGATGCAAATATCTTCCCTCCTATCAATTTGACAGGATCCTGGCACATCGTATCTTGTCGAGGGGGTCCAAATGTACAAGATTTGGGCGGCAGCATTTGTCCAAAGCGACTCTCTTTTGGCTGAGGTCGAACCATAAGCCGAGCATCCAGAATTGCCAATGTCGTACAATGATACAGATGCAAATATCTTTACTCCTATCAATTTTACAGGATTCTGGCTGAGCGTATCCTGTCCAGGAGGTTCAAGTGTACAAGATTTGTGCGGTAGGACTTGCCCAAAGCGACTCTCTTTGGCCTCCGGTCGAATCATATGCCGGAGCATCCAGAATTGCCAATGTCGTCCAATGATATAGATGCAAATATCTTTACTCCTATCAATTTTACAGGATTCTGGCTCAGCGTATCTTGTCCAGGAGGTTCAAGTGTACAAGATTTGTGCGGTAGCACTTTACAAAAGCGACTCTCTTTGGCCTCCGGTCGAATCATATGCCGGGGCATCCAGAATTGCCAATGTCGTCCAATGATATAGATGCAAATATCTTTACTCCTATCAATGTGACAGGATTCTGCCTCATCATACCTTGTCAAGGAGGTCCAAATGTACAAGTTTTTTAGCGGCAGCATTTGTCCAAACCGACTCTCTTTGGACTCAGGTCGATCCATATGCCGCAGTAAAAAAAATTGCCGATGTTATCCGAATGATATAGATGCAAATATCTTACTCATATCAATTTTCAAGGATTCTGCCTCATCATACCTTGTCCAGGAGGTCCCAATGGACAAGAGTTGGGAGCAGCATTTGTCCAAAGCGACTCTCTTTGGACTGGGGTCGAATCATAAGCCGAGCATCCAGAATTGCCAATGTCGTCCAATGATACAGATGCAAATATCTTTACTCCTTTCAATTTGACAGGATTCTGCCTCATCGTATCTTGTCCAGGTGGGCCGAATGTACAATATTTGTGTGGTAGCACTTGTCCAAAGCAACTCCCTTTGGATTCAGGTCGAATCATAAGGCGAAGAATCCAAAATTGCCGATATTGTCCAATGATATAGATGCAAATACCGTCACTCCTATAAATTTGCCAGGATTCTACCTCATCATACCTTGTTCCGGAGGTTCAAATGAACAAGACTTGTGCGGTAGTACTTGTCCACTGCGAGTGTCGTTGGATTCAGGTCGAATCATAAGCCGGAGCATCCAGAATTGCCAATGTCGTCTAATGATATTGATGCAAATATCTTTACTCCTATCAATGTGATAGGATTCTGCCACATCATAGCTTTTCCAGGAGGTCCAAATGCACAAGATGTGGGCGGCAGCATTTGTCCAAACCGACTCTCTTTGGACTCAGGTCGATCCATATGCCGCAGTAACAAAAATTGCCGATGTTATCCGAATGATATAGATGCAAATATCTTACTCCTATCAATTTTCAAGGATTCTGCCTCATCATACCTTGTCCAGGAGGTCCAAATGGACAAGATATGGGAGCAGCATTTGTCCAAAGCGACTCTCTTTGGACTGGGGTCGAATCATAAGCCGAGCATACAGAATTGCCAATGTCGTCCAATGATATGGATGCAAATATCTTCACTCCTATCAATTTGACAGGATCCTGGCTCATCGTATCTTGTCGAGGGGGTCCAAATGTACAAGATTTGGGCGGCAGCATTTGTCCAAAGCGACTCTCTTTTGGCTGAGGTCGAACCATAAGCCGAGCATCCAGAATTGCCAATGTCGTACAATGATACAGATGCAAATATCTTTACTCCTATCAATGTGATAGGATTCTGCCTTATCATACCTTGTCCAGGAGGTCCAAATGCACAAGATTTGGGAGTCTGCATTTCTCCAAACCGACTCTCTTTGGACTCAGGTCGATCCATATGCCGAAGTATCTAAAATTACCGATGTTATCCGAATGATATAGACGCAAATGTCTTAACTCCTATCAATTTGGCAGTATTCTGCCTCATCATACCTTGTCTAGGAGGTCCAAATAGACAAGATTTGGGCGGCAGCATTTGTCCAAAGCGACTCTCTTTGAACTGAGGTCGAACCATAAGCCGAGCATCCAGAATTGCCAATGTCGTCCAATGATATATATGCAAATATCTTCACTCCTATCAATGTGATAGGATTCTGCCTCATCATACCTTGTCCAGGAGGTCCAAATGTACAAGATTTGTGCGGTAGCACTTGACAAAAGCGACTCTCTTTGGACTCAGGTCGATCCATATACCGAAGTATCAAAAATTGCCGATGTTATTCGAATGATATAGATGCAAATATCTTATCTCCTATCAATTTTCAAGGATTCTGCCTCATCATACCTTTCCAGGAGGTCCAAATGGACAAGATTTGTGTGGTAGCACTTGTCCAAAGCGACTCCCTTTGGATTCAGGTCGAATCATAAGCCGAAGAATCCAAAATTGCCGATGTTATCCAAATGATATAGATGCAAATATCTTAACTCCTATCAATTTGCTAGGATTCTGCCTCATCATACCTTGTTCCGGAGGTCACAATGCACAAGATTTGGACGGCAGCATTTGTCCAAAGCGACTCTCTTTGGACTGAGGTCGAACCATAAGCCGAGCATCCAGAATTGCCAATGTCGTCCAATGATACAGATGCAAAAATCTTGACTCCTATCAATGTGATAGGATTCTGCCTTATCATACCTTGTCCAGGAGGTCCAAATGTACAAGATTTGTGCGGTAGTACTTGTCCAAAGCGGCTCTCTTTGGACTCCGGTCGAATCATAAGCCGAAGTATCCAGAATTGCCAATGTCGTCCAATGATGTAGAGGCAAATATCCTCACTCCTATCAATTTTACAGCATTCTGCCTCATCGTATCTTGTCCAGGAGGTTCAAATGTAAAAGATTTGTGCGGTAGCACTTGTCCAGACTGATTCTCTTTGGATTCAGGTGGAATCATACGCCGGATCTCCAGGATTGCCAATGTCGTCCAATGATATAGATGCAAATATCTTTACTCCTATCAATTTGCCAGGATTCTGCCTCAACGTATCTTGTCCAGGGGGTCCAAATGTACAAGATTTGTGCGGTAGCACTTGTCCAAAGCGACTCTCTTTGGACTAAGGTCGATCCATATGCCGAAGTAACCAAAATTGTCGATGTTATCCAAATGATATAGATGCAAATATCTTAACTCCTATCAATTTGCTAGGATTCTGCCTCATCATACCTTGTTCCGGAGGTCACAATGCACAAGATTTTGGCGGCAGCATTTGTCCAAAGCGACTCTCTTTGGACTGAGGTCGAACCATAAGCCGACCATCCAAAATTGCCAATGTCGCCCAATGATATAGATGCAAATATCTTTACTCCTATCAATGTGATAGGATACTGCCTCATCATACCTTGTCCACGAGGTCCAAATAGAAAAGACTTGGGCGACAGCATTTGTCCAAAGCGACTCTCTTTGGACACAGGTCGAATCATAAGCCGTGTATCCAGAATTGCCAATGTCGTCCAATGATATAGATAAAAATATCTTTACTCCTATCAATGTGATAGGATTCTGCCTCATCATACCTCGTCCAGGAGGTCCAAATGAACAAGATTTGTGTGGTAGCACTTGACAAAAGCGAATATCTTTGGTCTCAGGTCGATCAATATGCCGAAGTAACAAAATTTTCCGATGTTATCCGGATGATACAGATGCAAATATCTTAACTCCTATCAAATTTCAAAGATTCTGCCTCATCATACCTTGTCCAGGAGGTCCAAATGTACAAGATTTGTGCAGTAGCACTTGACAAAAGCGAATCACTTTGTACTCAGTTCAATCCATAAGCCGAAGCATTAAGAATTGCCAATGTCGTCCAATGATATAGATGTAGATATCTTTACTCCTATCAATGTGACAGGATTCTGCCTCATCATACCTTTTCCAGGAGGTCCAAATGTACAAGTTTTTTAGCGGCAGCATTTGTCCAAACCGACTCTCTTTGGACTCAGGTCGATCCATATGCCGAAGTAACCAAAATTGTCAATGTTATCCAAATGATATAGATGCAAATATCTTAACTCTTATCAATTTGCTATGATTCTGCCTCATCATACCTTGTTCCGGAGGTTGAAATGTACAAGATTTGTGCGGTCGTACTTGTCCAAAGCGACTGTCTTTGGATTCAGGTCGAATCATAAGCCGGAGCATCAAGAATTGCCAATGTCGTCCAATAGTATAGATGCAAATATCTTTACTCCTATCAATTTGACAGGATCCTGGCTCATAGTATCTTGTCCAGGCGGACCAAATGTACAAGATATATGCGGTAGCACTTGTCCAAAGCGACTCTCTTTGGACTAAGGTCGATCCATATGCCGAAGTAACCAAAATTGTCGATGTTATCCAAATGATATAGATGCAAATATCTTAACTCCTATCAATTTGCTAGGATTCTGCCTCATCATACCTTGTTCCGGAGGTCACAATGCACAAGATTTTGGCGGCAGCATTTGTCCAAAGCGACTCTCTTTGGACTGAGGTCGAACCATAAGCCGACCATCCAAAATTGCCAATGTCGCCCAATGATATAGATGCAAATATCTTTACTCCTATCAATGTGATAGGATACTGCCTCATCATACCTTGTCCACGAGGTCCAAATAGAAAAGACTTGGGCGACAGCATTTGTCCAAAGCGACTCTCTTTGGACACAGGTCGAATCATAAGCCGAGTATCCAGAATTGCCAATGTCGTCCAATGATATAGATAAAAATATCTTTACTCCTATCAATGTGATAGGATTCTGCCTCATCATACCTCGTCCAGGAGGTCCAAATGAACAAGATTTGTGTGGTAGCACTTGACAAAAGCGAATATCTTTGGTCTCAGGTCGATCAATATGCCGAAGTAACAAAATTTTCCGATGTTATCCGGATGATACAGATGCAAATATCTTAACTCCTATCAAATTTCAAGGATTCTGCCTCATCATACCTTGTCCAGGAGGTCCAAATGTACAACATTTGTGCAGTAGCACTTGACAAAAGCGAATCACTTTGTACTCAGTTCAATCCATAAGCCGAAGCATTAAGAATTGCCAATGTCGTCCAATGATATAGATGTAGATATCTTTACTCCTATCAATGTGACAGGATTCTGCCTCATCATACCTTTTCCAGGAGGTCCAAATGTACAAGTTTTTTAGCGGCAGCATTTGTCCAAACCGACTCTCTTTGGACTCAGGTCGATCCATATGCCGAAGTAACCAAAATTGTCAATGTTATCCAAATGATATAGATGCAAATATCTTAACTCTTATCAATTTGCTATGATTCTGCCTCATCATACCTTGTTCCGGAGGTTGAAATGTACAAGATTTGTGCGGTCGTACTTGTCCAAAGCGACTGTCTTTGGATTCAGGTCGAATCATAAGCCGGAGCATCAAGAATTGCCAATGTCGTCCAATAGTATAGATGCAAATATCTTTACTCCTATCAATTTGACAGGATCCTGGCTCATCGTATCTTGTCCGGGCGGACCAAATGTACAAGATTTATGCGGTAGCACTTGTCCAAAGCGACTCTCTTTGGACTAAGGTCGATCCATATGCCGAAGTAACCAAAATTGTCGATGTTATCCAAATGATATAGATGCAAATATCTTAACTCCTATCAATTTGCTAGGATTCTGCCTCATCATACCTTGTTCCGGAGGTCACAATGCACAAGATTTTGGCGGCAGCATTTGTCCAAAGCGACTCTCTTTGGACTGAGGTCGAACCATAAGCCGACCATCCAAAATTGCCAATGTCGCCCAATGATATAGATGCAAATATCTTTACTCCTATCAATGTGATAGGATACTGCCTCATCATACCTTGTCCACGAGGTCCAAATAGAAAAGACTTGGGCGACAGCATTTGTCCAAAGCGACTCTCTTTGGACACAGGTCGAATCATAAGCCGAGTATCCAGAATTGCCAATGTCGTCCAATGATATAGATAAAAATATCTTTACTCCTATCAATGTGATAGGATTCTGCCTCATCATACCTCGTCCAGGAGGTCCAAATGTACAAGATTTGTGCAGTAGCACTTGACAAAAGCGAATCACTTTGTACTCAGTTCAATCCATAAGCCGAAGCATTAAGAATTGCCAATGTCGTCCAATGATATAGATGTAGATATCTTTACTCCTATCAATGTGACAGGATTCTGCCTCATCATACCTTTTCCAGGAGGTCCAAATGTACAAGTTTTTTAGCGGCAGCATTTGTCCAAACCGACTCTCTTTGGACTCAGGTCGATCCATATGCCGAAGTATCTAAAATTGCCGATGTTATCCGAATGATATAGACGCAAATATCTTAACTCCTATCAATTTGGCAGTATTCTGCCTCATCATACCTTGTCCAGGAGGTTCAAATGAACAAGATTTGTGCGGTAGTACTTGTCCACTGCGAGTGTCGTTGGATTCAGGTCGAATCATAAGCCGGAGCATCCAGAATTGCCAATGTCGTCCAATAGTATAGATGCAAATATCTTTACTCCTATCAATTTGACAGGATCCTGGCTCATCGTATCTTGTCCAGGGGGTCCAAATGTACAAGTTTTGGGCGGCAGCACTTGTCCAAAGCGACTCTCTTTGAACTCAGGTCGAATCATATGGCGAAGTATCTAAAATTGCCGATGTTATGCGAATGATATAGACGCAAATATCTTAACTCCTATCAATTTGGCAGTATTCTGCCTCATCATACCTTGTCCAGGAGGTCCACATGGACAAGATTTGGGCGGCAGCATTTGTCCAAAGCGACTCTCTTTGGCCTCCGGTCGAATCATAAGCCGGAGCATCCAGAAATGCCAATGTCGTCCAATGATATAGATGCAAATACCTTTACTCCAAACAATTTGACAGGATTCTGCCTCATCATACCTTGTTCCCGAGGTCAAAATGCACAAGCTTTGGGCGGCAGCATTTGTCCAAACCGACTCTCTTTGGACTCAGGTCGAATCATAAGCCGGAGCATCCAGAATTGCCAATGTCGTCCAATTATATAGATGCAAATATCTTCACTCCTATCAATGTGATAGGATTCTGCCTCATCATACCTTGTCCAGGATGTCCAAGTGTACAAAAATTGTGCGGTAGCACTTGTCCAAAGCGACTCTCTTTGCACTCAGGTCGAATCATAAGCCGAGCATCCAGAATTGCCAATGTCGTCCAATGATATAGATGCAAATATTTTTTTCTCCTGTCAATGTGACAGGATTCTGTCTCATCATACCTTTTCGAGGAGGTCCAAATGCACAAGATTTGGGAGTCAGCAATTGTCCAAACCGACTCTCTTTGGACTCAGGTCGATCCATATGCCGAAGTATCTAAAATTGCCGATGTTATCCGAATGATATAGACGCAAATATCTTAACTCCTATCAATTTGGCAGTATTCTGCCTCATCATACCTTGTCCAGGAGGTTCAAATGAACAAGATTTGTGCGGTAGTACTTGTCCACTGCGAGTGCCGTTGGATTCAGGTCGAATCATAAGCCGGAGCATCCAGAATTGCCAATGTCGTCCAATAGTATAGATGCAAATATCTTTACTCCTATCAATTTGACAGGATCCTGGCTCATCGTATCTTGTCCAGGGGGTCCAAATGTACAAGTTTTGGGCGGCAGCACTTGTCCAAAGCGACTCTCTTTGAACTCAGGTCGAATCATATGGCGAAGTATCTAAAATTGCCAATGTTATCCGATTGATATAGACGCAAATATCTTAACTCCTATCAATTTGGCAGTATTCTGCCTCATCATACCTTGTCCAGGAGGTCCACATGTACAAGATTTGTGCGGTAGCATTTGTCCAAAGCGACTCTCTTTGGCCTCCGGTCTATTCATAAGCCGAAGCATCCAGAATTGCCAATGTCGTCCAATGATATAGATGCAAATACCTTTACTCCTATCAATTTGACAGGATTCTGCCTCATCATACCTTGTCCAGGAGGTCCACATGGACAAGATTTGGGCGGCAGCATTTGTCCAAAGCGACTCTCTTTGGCCTCCGGTCGAATCATAAGCCGGAGCATCCAGAAATGCCAATGTCGTCCAATGATATAGATGCAAATACCTTTACTCCAAACAATTTGACAGGATTCTGCCTCATCATACCTTGTTCCCGAGGTCAAAATGCACAAGCTTTGGGCGGCAGCATTTGTCCAAACCGACTCTCTTTGGACTCAGGTCGAATCATAAGCCGGAGCATCCAGAATTGCCAATGTCGTCCAATTATATAGATGCAAATATCTTCACTCCTATCAATGTGATAGGATTCTGCCTCATCATACCTTGTCCAGGATGTCCAAGTGTACAAAAATTGTGCGGTAGCACTTGTCCAAAGCGACTCTCTTTGCACTCAGGTCGAATCATAAGCCGAGCATCCAGAATTGCCAATGTCGTCCAATGATATAGATGCAAATATTTTTTTCTCCTGTCAATGTGACAGGATTCTGTCTCATCATACCTTTTCGAGGAGGTCCAAATGCACAAGATTTGGGAGTCAGCAATTGTCCAAACCGACTCTCTTTGGACTCAGGTCGATCCATATGCCGAAGTATCTAAAATTGCCGATGTTATCCGAATGATATAGACGCAAATATCTTAACTCCTATCAATTTGGCAGTATTCTGCCTCATCATACCTTGTCCAGGAGGTTCAAATGAACAAGATTTGTGCGGTAGTACTTGTCCACTGCGAGTGCCGTTGGATTCAGGTCGAATCATAAGCCGGAGCATCCAGAATTGCCAATGTCGTCCAATAGTATAGATGCAAATATCTTTACTCCTATCAATTTGACAGGATCCTGGCTCATCGTATCTTGTCCAGGGGGTCCAAATGTACAAGTTTTGGGCGGCAGCACTTGTCCAAAGCGACTCTCTTTGAACTCAGGTCGAATCATATGGCGAAGTATCTAAAATTGCCAATGTTATCCGATTGATATAGACGCAAATATCTTAACTCCTATCAATTTGGCAGTATTCTGCCTCATCATACCTTGTCCAGGAGGTCCACATGTACAAGATTTGTGCGGTAGCATTTGTCCAAAGCGACTCTCTTTGGCCTCCGGTCTATTCATAAGCCGAAGCATCCAGAATTGCCAATGTCGTCCAATGATATAGATGCAAATACCTTTACTCCTATCAATTTGACAGGATTCTGCCTCATCATACCTTGTCCAGGAGGTCCAAATAGAAAAGACTTGGGCGGCAGCATTTGTCCAAAGCGACTCTCTTTGGCCTCCGGTCGATTCATAAGCCGAAGCATCCAGAATTAGCAATGTCGTCCAATAATATAGATGCAAATACCTTTACTCCTATTAATTTGACATGATTCTGGCTCATCGTATCTTGTCCATAACGTTCAAATGCACAAGATTTGGGAGTCAGCATTTGTCCAAAGCGACTCTCTTTGGCCTCCGGTCGATCCATATGCCGAAGTATCTAAAATTGCCGATGTTATCCGAATGATATAGACGCAAATACCTTAACTCCTATCAATTTGGCAGTATTCTGCCTCATCATACCTTGTCCAGGAGGTCCAAATGGACAAGATTTGGGCGGCAGCACTTGTCCAAAGCGACTCTCTTTGGACTGAGGTCGAACCATAAGCCGAGCATCCAGAATTGCCAATGTCGTCCAATGATACAGATACAAATATCTTTACTCCTATCAATGTGATAGGATTCTGCCTTATCATACCTTATCCAGGAGGTCCAAATATAAAAGATTTGTGCGGTAGCACGTGTCCAAAGCGATTCTCTTTGGACACAGGTCGAATCATATGCCGAGCATTCAGAATTGCCAATGTCGTCCAATGATATAGATGCAAATATCTTTACTCCTATCAATGTGACAGGATTCTGCCTCATCATACCTTGTCCAGGAGGTCCAAATGTACAAGTTTTTTAGTGGCAGCATCTGTCCAAACCGCCTCTTTTTGGACTCAGGTCGATCCATATGCCGAAGTAACCAAAATTGTCGATGTTATCCAAATGATATAGATGCAAATATCTTAACTCCTATAAATTTGCTAGGATTCTGCCTCATCACACCTTGTTCCGGAGGTCACAATGCACAAGATTTGGGCGGCAGCATTTGTCAAAAGCGAATCTCTTTGGACTCAGGTCGAATCATAAGCCGAGCATCCAGAATTGCCCATGTCGTCCAATGATATAGATGCAAATATCTTCACTCCTATCAATTTGACAGGATCCTGGCTCATCGTATCTTGTCCAGGGGGTCCAAATGTACAAGTTTTGGGCGGCAGCACTTGCCCAAAGCGATTCTCTTTGAACTCAGGTCGAATCACATGGAGAAGTATCTAAAATTGCCGATGTTATCCGAATGATATAGACGCAAATATCTTAACTCCTATCAATTTGGCAGTATTCTGCCTCATCATACCTTGTCCAGGAGGTCCAAAAGGACAAGATTTGGGCGGCAGCATTTGTCCAAAGCGACTCTCTTTGGCCTCCGGTCGAATCATAAGCCGGAGCATCCAGAAATGCCAATGTCGTCCAATGATATAGATGCAAATACCTTTACTCCAAACAATTTGACAGGATTCTGCCTCATCATACCTTGTCCAGGAGGTCCAAATGGACAAGATCTGGGCGGCAGCATTTGTCCAAAGCGACTCTCTTTTGACTGAGGTCGAATCATAAGCCAGAGCATCCAGAATTGCCAATGTCGTCCAATGATATAGATGCAAATATCTTCACTCCTATCAATTTGACAGGATCCTGGCTCATCGTATCTTGTCGAGGGGGTCCAAATGTACAAGATTTGGGCGGCAGCATTTGTCCAAAGCGACTCTCTTTAGACTGAGGTCGAACCATAAGCCGAGCATCCAGAATTGCCAATGTCGTCCAATGATATAGATGCAAATATCTTAACTCCTATCAATTTGGCAGTATTCTGCCTCATCATGCCTTGTCCAGGAGGTCCAAATGGACAAGATCTGGGCGGCAGCATTTGTCCAAAGCGACTCTCTTTTGACTGAGGTCGAATCATAAGCCGGAGCATCCAGAATTGCCAATGTCGTCCAATGATATAGATGCAAATATCTTCACTCCTATCAATTTGACAGGATCCTAGCTCATCGTATCTTGTCGAGGGGGTCCAAATGTACAAGATTTGGGCGGCAGCATTTGTCCAAAGCGACTCTCTTTAGACTGAGGTCGAACCATAAGCCGAGCATCCAGAATTGCCAATGTCGTCCAATGATATAGATGCAAATATCTTCACTCCTATCAATTTCACAGGATTCTAGCCCATCGAATCTTGTCCAGGAGATTCAAGTGTACAAGATTTGTGCGGTAGCACTTGAGAAAAGCGAATCTCTTTGGACTCAGTTCGAATCATAAGCCGAGCATCCAGAATTGCCAATGTCGTCCAAGGATATAGATGCAAATGTCTTTACTCCTATCAATGTGATAGGATTCTGCCTCATCATACCTTGTTCAGGAGGTCCAAATGTACAAGATTTGTGCGGTAGCACTTGACAAAAGCGACTCTCTTTGGACTCAGGTCGATCCATAAGTCAAAGCATCCGGAATTGCCAATATCGTCCAATGATATAGATGCAAATATCTTTACTCCTATCAATTTGACAGGATTCTGCCTCATCATACCTTGTCCAGGAGGTCCAAATAGAAAAGACTTGGGCGGCAGCATTTGTCCAAAGCGACTCTCTTTGGCCTCCGGTCGATTCATAAGCCGAAACATCCAGAATTAGCAATGTCGTCCAATAATATAGATGCAAATACCTTTACTCCTATTAATTTGACAGGATTCTGGCTCATCGTATCTTGTCCATAACGTTCAAATGCACAAGATTTGGGAGTCAGCATTTGTCCAAAGCGACTCTCTTTGGCCTCCGGTCGATCCATATACCGAGGTATCTAAAATTGCCGATGTTATCCGAATGATATAGACGCAAATTCCTTAACTCCTATCAATTTGGCAGTATTCTGCCTCATCATACCTTGTCCAGGAGGTCCAAATGGACAAGATTTGGGCGGCAGCATTTGTTCAAAGCGACTCTCTTTGGACTGAGGTCGAACCATAAGCCGAGCATCCAGAATTGCCAATGTCGTCCAATGATACAGATACAAATATCTTTACTCCTATCAATGTGATAGGATTCTGCCTTATCATACCTTATCCAGGAGGTCCAAATATAAAAGATTTGTGCGGTAGCACGTGTCCAAAGCGACTCTCTTTGGACACAGGTCGAATCATATGCCGAGCATTCAGAATTGCCAATGTCGTCCAATGATATAGATGCAAATATCTTTACTCCTATCAATGTGACAGTATTCTGCCTCATCATACCTTGTCCAGGAGGTCCAAATGTACAAGTTTTTTAGCGGCAGCATCTGTCCAAACCGCCTCTTTTTGGACTCAGGTCGATCCATATGCCGAAGTAACCAAAATTGTCGATGTTATCCAAATGATATAGATGCACATATCTTAACTCCTATAAATTTGCTAGGATTCTGCCTCATCACACCTTGTTCCGGAGGTCACAGTGCACAAGATTTGGGCGGCAAAATTTGTCCAAAGCTACTCTCTTTTGACTGAGGTCGAACCATAAGCCGAGCATCCAGAATTGCCAATGTCGTCCAATGATACAGATGCAAATATCTTTACTCCTATCAATGTGACAGGATTCTGCCTCATCATACCTTTTCCAGGAAGACCAAATGCACAAGATGTGGGCGGCAGCATTTGTCCAAACCGACTCTCTTTGGACTCAAGTCGATCCATATGCCGAAGTACCAAAAATTGCCGATTTATCCGAATAATATAGATGCAAATATCTTAACTCCTATCAATTTTCAAGGATTCTGCCTCATCATACCTTTCCAGGAGGTCGAAATAGACAAGATTTGTGTGGTAGCACTTGTCCAAAGCGACTCCCTTTGGATTCAGATCGAATCATAAGCCGAAGAATCCAAAATTGCCGATATTGCCTATGATATAGAGGCAAATATCCTCAATCCTATCAATTGTACAGCATTCTGCCTCATCGTATCTTGCCCAAGTGGTTCAAATGTACAAGATTTGTGCGGTAGCACTTCACAAAAGCAAATCTCTTCGGACTCCGCTCGATTCATAAGCCGAAGTATCCAGAATTGCCAATGTCGTCCAATGATATAGAGGCAAATATCCTCACTCCTATCAATTTTACAGCATTCTGCCTCATCGTATCTTCTCCAGGAGGTTCAAATGTAAAAGTTTTGTGCGGTAGCACTTGTCCAGACTGATTTTCTTTGGATTCAGGTCGAATCATACGCCGGATCTCCAGGATTGCCAATGTCGTCCAATGATATAGATGCAAATATCTTTACTCCTATCAATTTGCCAGGATTCTGCCTCATCGTATCTTGTCCAGGGGGTCCAAATGTACAAGATTTGTGCGGTAGCACTTGTCCAGACCGATTCTCTTTGGATTCAGGTCGAATCATAAGCCGGATCCCCAGGATTGCCAATGTCGTCCAATGATATAGATGCAAATATCTTTACTCCTATCAATTTGCCAGGATTCTGCCTCATCGTATCTTGTCCAGGGGGTCCAAATGTACAAGATTTGTGCGGTAGCACTTGTCCAAAGCGACTCTCTTTGGACTCAGGTCGAATCATAAACCGAAGCATCCAGAATTACCAATGTCGTCCAATGATATAGATGCAAATATCTTCACTCCTATCAATTTGACAGGATCCTGGCTCATCGTATCTTGTCCAGGGGGTCCAAATGTAAAAGTTTTGGGCGGCAGCACTTGCCCAAAGCGATTCTCTTTGAACTCAGGTCGAATCATATGGCGAAGTATCTAAAATTGCCGATGTTATCCGAATGATATAGACGCAAATATCTTAACTCCTATCAATTTGGCAGTATTCTGCCTCATCACACCTTGTCCAGGAGGTCCAAATGGACAAGATTTGGGCGGCAGCATTTGTCCAAACCGACTCTCTTTGGACTTAGGTCGAATCATAGGCCGGAGCATCCAGAATTGCCAATGTCGTCCAATAATATAGATGCAAATACCTTTACTCCAAACAATTTGACAGGATTCTGCCTCATCATACCTTGTTCCGGAGGTCAAAATGCACAAGATTTGGGCGGCAGCATTTGTCCAAACCGACTCTCTTTGGACTCAGGTCGAATCATAGGCCGGAGCATCCAGAATTGCCAATGTCGTCCAATGATACAGATGCAAATATCTTTACTCTTATCAATGTGATAGGATTCTGCCTCATGATACCTTGTCTAGACGAACCAAATGTACAAGATTTGTGCGGTAGCACTTGTCCAAAGCGACTCTCTTTGGACTCAGGTCGAATCATAAGCCGAGCATCCAGAATTGCCAATGTCGTCCAATGATATAGATGCAAATATCTTCACTCCTATCAATTTGACAGGATTCTAGCCCATGGAATCTTGTCCAGGACGTTCAAGTGTACAAGATTTGTGGACTAGCACTTGACAAAAGCGAATCTCTTTGGTCTCAGGTCGAATCATAAGCCGAGCATCCAGAATTGCCAATGTCGTCAAAGGATATAGATGCGAATGTCTTTACTCCTATCAATGTGATAGGATTCTGCCTCATCATACCTTGTCCAGGAGGTCCAAATGCACAAGTTTTGGGCGGCAGCACTTGTCCAAAGCGACTCTCTTTGAACTCAGGTCGAATCATATGGCGAAGTATCTAAAATTGCCGATGTTATCCGAATGATATAGACGCAAATATCGTAACTCCTATCAATTTGGCAGTATTCTGCCTCATCATACCTTGTCCAGGAGGTCCACATGGACAAGATTTGGGCGGCAGTATTTGTCCAAAGCGACTCTCTTTGGCCTCCGGTCGATTCATAAGCCGAAGCATCCAGAATTGCCAATGTCGTCCAATGATATAGATGCAAATATCTTCACACCTATCAATTTGACAGGACCCTGGCTCATCGTATCTTGTCCAGGGGGTCCAAATGTACAAGTTTTGGGCGGCAGCACTTGCCCAAAGCGATTCTCTTCGAACTCAGGTCGAATCACATGGAGAAGTATCTAAAATTGCCGATGTTATCCGAATGATATAGACGCGCATATCTTAACTCCTATCAATTTGGCAGTATTCTGCCTCATCATACCTTGTCCAGGAGGTCCACATGGACAAGATTTGGGCGGCAGCATTTGTCCAAAGCGACTCTCTTTGGCCTCCGGTCGATTCATAAGCCGAAGCATCCAGAATTGCCAATGTCGTCCAAGGATATAGATGCGAATGTCTTTACTCCTATCAATGTGATAGGATTCTGCCTCATCATACCTTGTCCAGGAGGTCCAAATGTACAAGATTTGTGCGGTAGCACTTGACAAAAGCGACTCTCTTTGGCCTCCGGTCGAATCATATGCCGGAGCATCCAGAATTGCCAATGTCGTCCAATGATATTGATGCAAATATCTTTACTCCTATCAATGTGACAGGATTCTGCCTCATCATACCTTGTCCAGGAGGTTCAAGTGTACAAGATTTGTGCGGTAGTACTTTACAAAAGCGACTCTCTTTGGCCTCCGGTCGAATCATATGCCGGAGCATCCAGAATTGCCAATGTCGTCCAATGATATAGATGCAAATATCTTTACTCCTATCAATGTGACATGATTCTGCCTCATCGTATCTTGTCCAGGAGGTTCAAGTGTACAAGATTTGTGCGGTAGCACTTGTCCAAAGAGACTGTCTTTGGACTCAGGTCGAATCATAAGCCGGAGCATCCAGAATTGCCAATGTCGTCCAATGATATAGATGCAAATACCTTTACTCCAAACAATTTGACAGGATTCTGCCTCATCATACCTTGTTCCGGAGGTCAAAATGCACAAGCTTTGGGCGGCAGCATTTGTCCAAACCGACTCTCTTTGGACTTGGGTCGAATCATAAGCCGGAGCATCCAGAATTGCCAATGTCGTCCAATTATATAGATGCAAATATCTTCACTCCTATCAATGTGATAGGATTCTGCCTCATCATACCTTGTCCAGGAGGTTCAAGTGTACTAGATTTGTGCAGTAGCACTTGAGAAAAGCGAATCTCTTTGGACTCAGGTGGAATCATAAGCCGACCATTCAAAATTGCCAATGTCGTCCAATGATATAGATGCAAATATCTTTACTCCTATCAATGTGATAGGATTCTGCCTCATCATACCTTTTCCAGGAAGACCAAATGCACAAGATGTGGGCGGCAGCATTTGTCCAAACCGACTCTCTTTGGACTCAAGTCGATCCATATGCCGAAGTACCAAAAATTGCCGATTTATCCGAATAATATAGATGCAAATATCTTAACTCCTATCAATTTTCAAGGATTCTGCCTCATCATACCTTTCCAGGAGGTCGAAAGAGACAAGATTTGTGTGGTAGCACTTGTCCAAAGCGACTCCCTTTGGATTCAGATCGAATCATAAGCCGAAGAATCCAAAATTGCCGATATTGCCTATGATATAGAGGCAAATATCCTCAATCCTATCAATTGTACAGCATTCTGCCTCATCGTATCTTGCCCAAGTGGTTCAAATGTACAAGATTTGTGCGGTAGCACTTCACAAAAGCAAATCTCTTCGGACTCCGCTCGATTCATAAGCCGAAGTATCCAGAATTGCCAATGTCGTCCAATGATATAGAGGCAAATATCCTCACTCCTATCAATTTTACAGCATTCTGCCTCATCGTATCTTCTCCAGGAGGTTCAAATGTAAAAGATTTGTGCGGTAGCACTTGTCCAGACTGATTTTCTTTGGATTCAGGTCGAATCATACGCCGGATCTCCAGGATTGCCAATGTCGTCCAATGATATAGATGCAAATATCTTTACTCCTATCAATTTGCCAGGATTCTGCCTCATCGTATCTTGTCCAGAGGGTCCAAATGTACAAGATTTGTGCGGTAGCACTTGTCCAGACCGATTCTCTTTGGATTCAGGTCGAATCATAAGCCGGATCCCCAGGATTGCCAATGTCGTCCAATGATATAGATGCAAATATCTTTACTCCTATCAATTTGCCAGGATTCTGCCTCATCGTATCTTGTCCAGGGGGTCCAAATGTACAAGATTTGTGCGGTAGCACTTGTCCAAAGCGACTCTCTTTGGACTCAGGTCGAATCATAAACCGAAGCATCCAGAATTACCAATGTCGTCCAATGATATAGATGCAAATATCTTCACTCCTATCAATTTGACAGGATCCTGGCTCATCGTATCTTGTCCAGGGGGTCCAAATGTACAAGTTTTGGGCGGCAGCACTTGCCCAAAGCGATTCTCTTTGAACTCAGGTCGAATCATATGGCGAAGTATCTAAAATTGCCGATGTTATCCGAATGATATAGACGCAAATATCTTAACTCCTATCAATTTGGCAGTATTCTGCCTCATCACACCTTGTCCAGGAGGTCCAAATGGACAAGATTTGGGCGGCAGCATTTGTCCAAACCGACTCTCTTTGGACTTAGGTCGAATCATAGGCCGGAGCATCCAGAATTGCCAATGTCGTCCAATAATATAGATGCAAATACCTTTACTCCAAACAATTTGACAGGATTCTGCCTCATCATACCTTGTTCCGGAGGTCAAAATGCACAAGATTTGGGCGGCAGCATTTGTCCAAACCGACTCTCTTTGGACTCAGGTCGAATCATAGGCCGGAGCATCCAGAATTGCCAATGTCGTCCAATGATACAGATGCAAATATCTTTACTCTTATCAATGTGATAGGATTCTGCCTCATGATACCTTGTCCAGACGAACCAAATGTACAAGATTTGTGCGGTAGCACTTGTCCAAAGCGACTCTCTTTGGACTCAGGTCGAATCATAAGCCGAGCATCCAGAATTGCCAATGTCGTCCAATGATATAGATGCAAATATCTTCACTCCTATCAATTTGACAGGATTCTAGCCCATGGAATCTTGTCCAGGACGTTCAAGTGTACAAGATTTGTGGACTAGCACTTGACAAAAGCGAATCTCTTTGGTCTCAGGTCGAATCATAAGCCGAGCATCCAGAATTGCCAATGTCGTCAAAGGATATAGATGCGAATGTCTTTACTCCTATCAATGTGATAGGATTCTGCCTCATCATACCTTGTCCAGGAGGTCCAAATGCACAAGTTTTGGGCGGCAGCACTTGTCCAAAGCGACTCTCTTTGAACTCAGGTCGAATCATATGGCGAAGTATCTAAAATTGCCGATGTTATCCGAATGATATAGACGCAAATATCGTAACTCCTATCAATTTGGCAGTATTCTGCCTCATCATACCTTGTCCAGGAGGTCCACATGGACAAGATTTGGGCGGCAGTATTTGTCCAAAGCGACTCTCTTTGGCCTCCGGTCGATTCATAAGCCGAAGCATCCAGAATTGCCAATGTCGTCCAATGATATAGATGCAAATATCTTCACACCTATCAATTTGACAGGACCCTGGCTCATCGTATCTTGTCCAGGGGGTCCAAATGTACAAGTTTTGGGCGGCAGCACTTGCCCAAAGCGATTCTCTTCGAACTCAGGTCGAATCACATGGAGAAGTATCTAAAATTGCCGATGTTATCCGAATGATATAGACGCGCATATCTTAACTCCTATCAATTTGGCAGTATTCTGCCTCATCATACCTTGTCCAGGAGGTCCACATGGACAAGATTTGGGCGGCAGCATTTGTCCAAAGCGACTCTCTTTGGCCTCCGGTCGATTCATAAGCCGAAGCATCCAGAATTGCCAATGTCGTCCAAGGATATAGATGCGAATGTCTTTACTCCTATCAATGTGATAGGATTCTGCCTCATCATACCTTGTCCAGGAGGTCCAAATGTACAAGATTTGTGCGGTAGCACTTGACAAAAGCGACTCTCTTTGGCCTCCGGTCGAATCATATGCCGGAGCATCCAGAATTGCCAATGTCGTCCAATGATATTGATGCAAATATCTTTACTCCTATCAATGTGACAGGATTCTGCCTCATCATACCTTGTCCAGGAGGTTCAAGTGTACAAGATTTGTGCGGTAGTACTTTACAAAAGCGACTCTCTTTGGCCTCCGGTCGAATCATATGCCGGAGCATCCAGAATTGCCAATGTCGTCCAATGATATAGATGCAAATATCTTTACTCCTATCAATGTGACATGATTCTGCCTCATCGTATCTTGTCCAGGAGGTTCAAGTGTACAAGATTTGTGCGGTAGCACTTGTCCAAAGAGACTGTCTTTGGACTCAGGTCGAATCATAAGCCGGAGCATCCAGAATTGCCAATGTCGTCCAATGATATAGATGCAAATACCTTTACTCCAAACAATTTGACAGGATTCTGCCTCATCATACCTTGTTCCGGAGGTCAAAATGCACAAGCTTTGGGCGGCAGCATTTGTCCAAACCGACTCTCTTTGGACTTGGGTCGAATCATAAGCCGGAGCATCCAGAATTGCCAATGTCGTCCAATTATATAGATGCAAATATCTTCACTCCTATCAATGTGATAGGATTCTGCCTCATCATACCTTGTCCAGGAGGTTCAAGTGTACTAGATTTGTGCAGTAGCACTTGAGAAAAGCGAATCTCTTTGGACTCAGGTGGAATCATAAGCCGACCATTCAAAATTGCCAATGTCGTCCAATGATATAGATGCAAATATCTTTACTCCTATCAATGTGATAGGATTCTGCCTCATCATACCTTTTCCAGGAAGACCAAATGCACAAGATGTGGGCGGCAGCATTTGTCCAAACCGACTCTCTTTGGACTCAAGTCGATCCATATGCCGAAGTACCAAAAATTGCCGATTTATCCGAATAATATAGATGCAAATATCTTAACTCCTATCAATTTTCAAGGATTCTGCCTCATCATACCTTTCCAGGAGGTCGAAAGAGACAAGATTTGTGTGGTAGCACTTGTCCAAAGCGACTCCCTTTGGATTCAGATCGAATCATAAGCCGAAGAATCCAAAATTGCCGATATTGCCTATGATATAGAGGCAAATATCCTCAATCCTATCAATTGTACAGCATTCTGCCTCATCGTATCTTGCCCAAGTGGTTCAAATGTACAAGATTTGTGCGGTAGCACTTCACAAAAGCAAATCTCTTCGGACTCCGCTCGATTCATAAGCCGAAGTATCCAGAATTGCCAATGTCGTCCAATGATATAGAGGCAAATATCCTCACTCCTATCAATTTTACAGCATTCTGCCTCATCGTATCTTCTCCAGGAGGTTCAAATGTAAAAGATTTGTGCGGTAGCACTTGTCCAGACTGATTTTCTTTGGATTCAGGTCGAATCATACGCCGGATCTCCAGGATTGCCAATGTCGTCCAATGATATAGATGCAAATATCTTTACTCCTATCAATTTGCCAGGATTCTGCCTCATCGTATCTTGTCCAGAGGGTCCAAATGTACAAGATTTGTGCGGTAGCACTTGTCCAGACCGATTCTCTTTGGATTCAGGTCGAATCATAAGCCGGATCCCCAGGATTGCCAATGTCGTCCAATGATATAGATGCAAATATCTTTACTCCTATCAATTTGCCAGGATTCTGCCTCATCGTATCTTGTCCAGGGGGTCCAAATGTACAAGATTTGTGCGGTAGCACTTGTCCAAAGCGACTCTCTTTGGACTCAAGTCGAATCATAAACCGAAGCATCCAGAATTACCAATGTCGTCCAATGATATAGATGCAAATATCTTCACTCCTATCAATTTGACAGGATTCTGCCTCATCATACCTTGTCCAGGAGGTCCAAATGCACAAGTTTTGGGCGGCAGCACTTGTCCAGAGCGACTCTCTTTGAACTCAGGTCGAATCATATGGCGAAGTATCTAAAATTGCCGATGTTATCCGAATGATATAGACGCAAATATCGTAACTCCTATCAATTTGGCAGTATTCTGCCTCATCATACCTTGTCCAGGAGGTCCACATGGACAAGATTTGGGCGGCAGTATTTGTCCAAAGCGACTCTCTTTGGCCTCCGGTCGATTCATAAGCCGAAGCATCCAGAATTGCCAATGTCGTCCAATGATATAGATGCAAATATCTTCACACCTATCAATTTGACAGGACCCTGGCTCATCGTATCTTGTCCAGGGGGTCCAAATGTACAAGTTTTGGGCGGCAGCACTTGCCCAAAGCGATTCTCTTCGAACTCAGGTCGAATCACATGGAGAAGTATCTAAAATTGCCGATGTTATCCGAATGATATAGACGCACATATCTTAACTCCTATCAATTTGGCAGTATTCTGCCTCATCATACCTTGTCCAGGAGGTCCACATGGACAAGATTTGGGCGGCAGCATTTGTCCAAAGCGACTCTCTTTGGCCTCCGGTCGATTCATAAGCCGAAGAATCCAGAATTGCCAATGTCGTCCAAGGATATAAATGCGAATGTCTTTACTCCTATCAATGTGATAGGATTCTGCCTCATCATACCTTGTCCAGGAGGTCCAAATGTACAAGATTTGTGCGGTAGCACTTGACAAAAGCGACTCTCTTTGGACTCAGGTCGATCCACATACCGAAGTATCAAAAATTGCCGATGTTATCCGAATGATATAGATGCAAATATCTTAAATAGAAGCATTCAGAATAGCCAATGTCGTCCAATGATATAGATGCAAATACCTTTACTCCTATCAATGTGGCAGTATTCTGCCTCATCATACCTTGTCCAGGAGGTCCAAATGGACAAGATTTGGGCGGCAGCATTTGTCCAAAGCGACTCTCTTTGGACTGAGGTCGAACCATAAGCCGAGCATCCAGAATTGCCAATGTCGTCCAAGGATATAGATGCAAATGTCTTTACTCCTATCAATGTGATAGGATTCTGCCTCATCATATCTTGTCCAGGCGGACCAAATGTACAAGATTTGTGCGGTAGCATTTGTCCAAAGCGACTTTCTTTGGACACAGGTCGAATCATAAGCCGAGCATCCAGAATTTCCCATATCGTCCAATGATATAGATGCAAATATCTTTACTCCTATCAATGTGATAGGATTCTGCCTCATCATACCTCGTCCAGGAGGTCCAAATGTACAAGATTTGTGCGGTAGCACTTGACAAAAGCGAATCTCTTTGGGCTCATGTCGATGAATATGCCGAAGTAACAAAATTTGCCGATGTTATCCGAATGATATATATGCAAATATCTTAACTCCTATCAAATTTCAAGGATTCTGCCTCATTATACCTTGTCCAGGAGTTCCAAATGTACAAGATTTGTGCGGTAGTACTTGTCCAAAGCGACTGTCTTTGGATTCAGGTCGAATCATAAGCCGGAGCATCCAGAATTGCCAATGTCGTCTAATGATACAGATGCAAAAATCTTGACTCCTATCAATGTGATAGGATTCTGCCTCATCATATCTTGTCCAGGCGGACCAAATGTACAAGATTTGTGCGGTAGCACTTGTTCAAAGCGACTCTCTTTGGACACAGGTCCAATCATAAGCCGACCATCCAAAATTGCCAATGTCGCCCAATGATATAGATGCAAATATCTTTACTCCTATCAATGTGATAGGATACTGCCTCATCATACCTTGTCCAGGAGGTCCAAATAGAAAAGACTTGGGCGACAGCATTTGTCCAAAGCGACTCTCTTTGGACACAGGTCGAATCATAAGCGGAGCATCCAGAATTGCCAATGTCGTCCAATGATATAGATGCAAATATCTTTACTCCTATCAATGTGATAGGATTCTGCCTCATCATACCTTTTCCAGGAAGACCAAATGCACAAGATGTGGGCGGCAGCATTTGTCCAAACCGACTCTCTTTGGACTCAAGTCGATCCATATGCCGAAGTACCAAAAATTGCCGATTTATCCGAATAATATAGATGCAAATATCTTATCTCCTATCAATTTTCAAGGATTCTGCCTCATCATACCTTTCCAGGAGGTCCAAATGGACAAGATTTGTGTGGTAGCACTTGTCCAAAGCGACTCCCTTTGGATTCAGGTCGAATCATAAGCCGAAGAATCCAAAATTGCCGATATTGCCAATGATATAGAGGCAAATATCCTCACTCCTATCAATTTTACAGCATTCTGCCTCATCGTATCTTGTCCAGGAGGTTCAAATGTAAAAGATTTGTGCGGTAGCACTTGTCCAAAGCGACTCTCTTTGCACTCAGGTCGAATCATATGCCGGAGCATCCAGAATTGCCAATGTCGTCCAATGATATAGATGCAAATATCTTTACTCCTATCAATGTGACAGGATTCTGCCTCATCATACCTTGTCCAGGAGGTCCAAATGTACAAGGTTTGTGCGGTAGCACTTGTTCAAAGCGACACTCTTTGGCCTCCGATCGAATCATATGCCGGAGCATCCAGAATTGCCAATGTCGTCCAATGATATAGATGCAAATATCTTCACTCCTATCAATTTGACAGGATTCTGGCTCATCGTATCCTGTCCAGGAGGTTCAAGTGTACAAGATTTGTGCAGTAGCACTTGACAAAAGCGAATCTCTTTGGACTCAGGTTGAATCATAAGCCGACCATCCAAAATTGCCAATGTCACCCAATGATATAGATGCAAATACCGTCACTCCTATCAATTTGCCAGGATTCTGCCTCATCATACATTGTTCCGGAGGTTCAAATGAACAAGATTTGTGCGGTAGTACTTGTCCACTGCGAGTGTCGTTGGATTCAGGTCGAATCATAAGCCGGAGCATCGAGAATTGCTAATGTCGTCCAATGATATAGATGCAAATACCTTCACTCCTATCAATTTGACAGGATTCTGGCTCATCGTATCTTGTCCAGGAGGTTCAAGTGTACAAGATTTGTGCGGTAGCACTTGTCCAAAGAGTCTGTCTTTGGACTCAGGTCGAATCATAAGCCGGAGCATCCAGAATTGCCAATGTCGTCCAATGATATAGATGCAAATACCTTTACTCCAAACAATTTGACAGGATTCTGCCTCATCATACCTTGTTCCGGAGGTCAAAATGCACAAGCTTTGGGCGGCAGCATTTGTCCAAACCGACACTCTTTGGACTTAGGTCGAATCATAAGCCGGAGCATCCAGAATTGCCAATGTCGTCCAATTATATAGATGCAAATATCTTCACTCCTATCAATGTGATAGGATTCTGCCTCATCATACCTTGTCCAGGAGGTTCAAGTGTACTAGATTTGTGCAGTAGCACTTGAGAAAAGCGAATCTCTTTGGACTCAGGTGGAATCATAAGCCGACCATCCAAAATTGCCAATGTCGTCCAATGATATAGATGCAAATATCTTTACTCCTATCAATGTGATAGGATTCTGCCTCATCATACCTTTTCCAGGAAGACCAAATGCACAAGATGTGGGCGGCAGCATTTGTCCAAACCGACTCTCTTTGGACTCAAGTCGATCCATATGCCGAAGTACCAAAAATTGCCGATTTATCCGTATAATATAGATGCAAATATCTTAACTCCTATCAATTTTCAAGGATTCTGCCTCATCATACCTTTCTAGGAGGTCCAAATGGACAAGATTTGTGTGGTAGCACTTGTCCAAAGCGACTCCCTTTGGATTCAGGTCGAATCAGAAGCCGAAGAATCCAAATTGCCGATATTGCCTATGATATAGAGGCAAATATCCTCAATCCTATAAATTGTACAGCATTCTGCCTCATCGTATCTTGCCCAAGAGGTTTAAATGTACAAGATTTGTGCGGTAGCACTTCACAAAAGCAAATCTCTTCGGACTCCGGTCGATTCATAAGCCGAAGTATCCAGAATTGCCAATGTCGTCCAATGATATAGAGGCAAATATCCTCACTCCTATCAATTTTACAGCATTCTGCCTCATCGTATCTTGTCCAGGAGGTTCAAATGTAAAAGATTTGTGCGGTAGCACTTGTCCAAAGCGACTCTCTTTGCACTCAGGTCGAATCATATGCCGGAGCATCCAAAATTGCCAATGTTATCCGAATGACATAGATGCAAATATCTTAACTCCTATCAATTTTCAAGGATTCTGCCTCATCATACCTTGTCCAGGAGGTCCAAATGTACAAGATTTGTGCGGTAGCACTTGACAAAAGCGACTCTCTTTGGACTCAGGTCGATCCACATACCGAAGTATCAAAAATTGCCGATGTTATCCGAATGATATAGATGCAAATGTCTTAAATAGAAGCATTCAGAATTGCCAATGTCGTCCAATGATATAGATGCAAATACCTTCACTCCTATCAATGTGACAGGATTCTGCCTCACCACACCTTTTCGAGGAGGTCCAAATGTACAAGTTTTTTACCGGTAGCATTTGTCCAAACCGACTCTCTTTGGACTCAGGTCGATCCATATGCCGAAGTAACCAAAATTGTCGATGTTATCCAAATGATATAGATGCAAATATCTTAACTCCTATCAATTTGCTAGGATTCTGCCTCATCATACCTTGTTCCGGAGGTCACAATGCACAAGATTTGGGCGGCAGCATTTGTCCAAAGCGACTCTCTTTGGACTGAGGTCGAACCATAAGCCGAGCATCCAAAATTGCCGATATTGCCAATGATATAGAGGCAAATATCCTCACTCCTATCAATTTTACAGCATTCTGCCTCATCGTATCTTGTCCAGGAGGTTCAAATGTAAAAGATTTGTGCGGTAGCACTTGTCCAAAGCGACTCTCTTTGCACTCAGGTCGAATCATATGCCGGAGCATCCAAAATTGCCAATGTTATCCGAATGACATAGATGCAAATATCTTAACTCCTATCAATTTTCAAGGATTCTGCCTCATCATACCTTTCCAGGAGGTCCAAGTGTACAAGATTTGTGCGGTAGCACTTTACAAAAGCGACTCTCTTTGGCCTCCGGTCGAATCATATGCCGGAGCATCCAGAATTGCCAATGTCGTCCAATTATATAGATGCAAATATCTTTACTCCTATCAATGTGACAGGATTCTGCCTCATCATACCTTGTCCAGGAGGTCCAAATGTACAAGGTTTGTGCGGTAGCACTTGTCCAAAGCGACTCTCTTTGGCCTCCGATCGAATCATATGCCGGAGCATCCAGAATTGCCAATGTCGTCCAATGATATAGATGCAAATATCTTCACTCCTATCAATTTGACAGGATTCTGGCTCATCATACCTTGTCCAGGAGGTTCAAGTGTACTAGATTTGTGCAGTAGCACTTGAGAAAAGCGAATCTCTTTGGACTCAGGTGGAATCATAAGCCGACCATCCAAAATTGCCAATGTCGTCCAATGATATAGATGCAAATATCTTTACTCCTATCAATGTGATAGGATTCTGCCACATCATACCTTTTCCAGGAAGACCAAATGCACAAGATGTGGGCGGCAGCATTTGTCCAAACCGACTCTCTTTGGACTCAAGTCGATCCATATGCCGAAGTACCAAAAATTGCTGATTTATCCGAATAATATAGATGCAAATATCTTAACTCCTATCAATTTTCAAGGATTCTGCCTCATCATACCTTTCTAGGAGGTCCAAATGGACAAGATTTGTGTGGTAGCACTTGTCCAAAGCGACTCCCTTTGGATTCAGGTCGAATCATAAGCCGAAGAATCCAAAATTGCCGATATTACCTATGATATAGAGGCAAATATCCTCAATCCTATCAATTGTACAGCATTCTGCCTCATCGTATCTTGCCCAAGAGGTTCAAATGTACAAGATTTGTGCGGTAGCACTTCACAAAAGCAAATCTCTTCGGACTCCGGTCGATTCATAAGCCGAAGTATCCAGAATTGCCAATGTCGTCCAATGATATAGAGGCAAATATCCTCACTCCTATCAATTTTACAGCATTCTGCCTCATCGTATCTTCTCCAGGAGGTTCAAATGTAAAAGATTTGTGCGGTAGCACTTGTCCAGACTGATTTTCTTTGGATTCAGGTCGAATCATACGCCGGATCTCCAGGATTGCCAATGTCGTCCAATGATATAGATGCAAATATCTTTACTCCTATCAATTTGCCAGGATTCTGCCTCATCGTATCTTGTCCAGAGGGTCCAAATGTACAAGATTTGTGCGGTAGCACTTGTCCAGACCGATTCTCTTTGGATTCAGGTCGAATCATAAGCCGGATCCCCAGGATTGCCAATGTCGTCCAATGATATAGATGCAAATATCTTTACTCCTATCAATTTGCCAGGATTCTGCCTCATCGTATCTTGTCCAGGGGGTCCAAATGTACAAGATTTGTGCGGTAGCACTTGTCCAAAGCGACTCTCTTTGGACTCAAGTCGAATCATAAACCGAAGCATCCAGAATTACCAATGTCGTCCAATGATATAGATGCAAATATCTTCACTCCTATCAATTTGACAGGATTCTAGCCCATGGAATCTTGTCCAGGACGTTCAAGTGTACAATATTTGTGGACTAGCACTTGACAAAAGCGAATCTCTTTGGTCTCAGGTCGAATCATAAGCCGAGCATCCAGAATTGCCAATGTCGTCAAAGGATATAGATGCGAATGTCTTTACTCCTATCAATGTGATAGGATTCTGCCTCATCATACCTTGTCCAGGAGGTCCAAATGCACAAGTTTTGGGCGGCAGCACTTGTCCAGAGCGACTCTCTTTGAACTCAGGTCGAATCATATGGCGAAGTATCTAAAATTGCCGATGTTATCCGAATGATATAGACGCAAATATCGTAACTCCTATCAATTTGGCAGTATTCTGCCTCATCATACCTTGTCCAGGAGGTCCACATGGACAAGATTTGGGCGGCAGTATTTGTCCAAAGCGACTCTCTTTGGCCTCCGGTCGATTCATAAGCCGAAGCATCCAGAATTGCCAATGTCGTCCAATGATATAGATGCAAATATCTTCACACCTATCAATTTGACAGGACCCTGGCTCATCGTATCTTGTCCAGGGGGTCCAAATGTACAAGTTTTGGGCGGCAGCACTTGCCCAAAGCGATTCTCTTCGAACTCAGGACGAATCACATGGAGAAGTATCTAAAATTGCCGATGTTATCCGAATGATATAGACGCACATATCTTAACTCCTATCAATTTGGCAGTATTCTGCCTCATCATACCTTGTCCAGGAGGTCCACATGGACAAGATTTGGGCGGCAGCATTTGTCCAAAGCGACTCTCTTTGGCCTCCGGTCGATTCATAAGCCGAAGAATCCAGAATTGCCAATGTCGTCCAAGGATATAAATGCGAATGTCTTTACTCCTATCAATGTGATAGGATTCTGCCTCATCATACCTTGTCCAGGAGGTCCAAATGTACAAGATTTGTGCGGTAGCACTTGACAAAAGCGACTCTCTTTGGACTCAGGTCGATCCACATACCGAAGTATCAAAAATTGCCGATGTTATCCGAATGATATAGATGCAAATATCTTAAATAGAAGCATTCAGAATAGCCAATGTCGTCCAATGATATAGATGCAAATACCTTTACTCCTATCAATGTGATAGGATTCTGCCTCATCATATCTTGTCCAGGCGGACCAAATGTACAAGATTTGTGCGGTAGCACTTGTTCAAAGCGACTCTCTTTGGACACAGGTCCAATCATAAGCCGACCATCCAAAATTGCCAATGTCGCCCAATGATATAGATGCAAATATCTTTACTCCTATCAATGTGATAGGATACTGCCTCATCATACCTTGTCCAGGAGGTCCAAATAGAAAAGACTTGGGCGACAGCATTTGTCCAAAGCGACTCTCTTTGGACACAGGTCGAATCATAAGCGGACCATCCAAAATTGCCAATGTCGTCCAATGATATAGATGCAAATATCTTTACTCCTATCAATGTGATAGGATTCTGCCTCATCATACCTTTTCCAGGAAGACCAAATGCACAAGATGTGGGCGGCAGCATTTGTCCAAACCGACTCTCTTTGGACTCAAGTCGATCCATATGCCGAAGTACCAAAAATTGCCGATTTATCCGAATAATATAGATGCAAATATCTTAACTCCTATCAATTTTCAAGGATTCTGCCTCATCATACCTTTCTAGGAGGTCCAAATGGACAAGATTTGTGTGGTAGCACTTGTCCAAAGCGACTCCCTTTGGATTCAGGTCGAATCAGAAGCCGAAGAATCCAAATTGCCGATATTGCCTATGATATAGAGGCAAATATCCTCAATCCTATAAATTGTACAGCATTCTGCCTCATCGTATCTTGCCCAAGAGGTTCAAATGTACAAGATTTGTGCGGTAGCACTTCACAAAAGCAAATCTCTTCGGACTCCGGTCGATTCATAAGCCGAAGTATCCAGAATTGCCAATGTCGTCCAATGATATAGAGGCAAATATCCTCACTCCTATCAATTTTACAGCATTCTGCCTCATCGTATCTTGTCCAGGAGGTTCAAATGTAAAAGATTTGTGCGGTAGCACTTGTCCAAAGCGACTCTCTTTGCACTCAGGTCGAATCATATGCCGGAGCATCCAAAATTGCCAATGTTATCCGAATGACATAGATGCAAATATCTTAACTCCTATCAATTTTCAAGGATTCTGCCTCATCATACCTTGTCCAGGAGGTCCAAATGTACAAGATTTGTGCGGTAGCACTTGACAAAAGCGACTCTCTTTGGACTCAGGTCGATCCACATACCGAAGTATCAAAAATTGCCGATGTTATCCGAATGATATAGATGCAAATGTCTTAAATAGAAGCATTCAGAATTGCCAATGTCGTCCAATGATATAGATGCAAATACCTTCACTCCTATCAATGTGACAGGATTCTGCCTCACCACACCTTTTCGAGGAGGTCCAAATGTACAAGTTTTTTACCGGTAGCATTTGTCCAAACCGACTCTCTTTGGACTCAGGTCGATCCATATGCCGAAGTAACCAAAATTGTCGATGTTATCCAAATGATATAGATGCAAATATCTTAACTCCTATCAATTTGCTAGGATTCTGCCTCATCATACCTTGTTCCGGAGGTCACAATGCACAAGATTTGGGCGGCAGCATTTGTCCAAAGCGACTCTCTTTGGACTGAGGTCGAACCATAAGCCGAGCATCCAAAATTGCCGATATTGCCAATGATATAGAGGCAAATATCCTCACTCCTATCAATTTTACAGCATTCTGCCTCATCGTATCTTGTCCAGGAGGTTCAAATGTAAAAGATTTGTGCGGTAGCACTTGTCCAAAGCGACTCTCTTTGCACTCAGGTCGAATCATATGCCGGAGCATCCAAAATTGCCAATGTTATCCGAATGACATAGATGCAAATATCTTAACTCCTATCAATTTTCAAGGATTCTGCCTCATCATACCTTTCCAGGAGGTCCAAGTGTACAAGATTTGTGCGGTAGCACTTTACAAAAGCGACTCTCTTTGGCCTCCGGTCGAATCATATGCCGGAGCATCCAGAATTGCCAATGTCGTCCAATTATATAGATGCAAATATCTTTACTCCTATCAATGTGACAGGATTCTGCCTCATCATACCTTGTCCAGGAGGTCCAAATGTACAAGGTTTGTGCGGTAGCACTTGTCCAAAGCGACTCTCTTTGGCCTCCGATCGAATCATATGCCGGAGCATCCAGAATTGCCAATGTCGTCCAATGATATAGATGCAAATATCTTCACACCTATCAATTTGACAGGATTCTGGCTCATCATACCTTGTCCAGGAGGTTCAAGTGTACTAGATTTGTGCAGTAGCACTTGAGAAAAGCGAATCTCTTTGGACTCAGGTGGAATCATAAGCCGACCATCCAAAATTGCCAATGTCGTCCAATGATATAGATGCAAATATCTTTACTCCTATCAATGTGATAGGATTCTGCCACATCATACCTTTTCCAGGAAGACCAAATGCACAAGATGTGGGCGGCAGCATTTGTCCAAACCGACTCTCTTTGGACTCAAGTCGATCCATATGCCGAAGTACCAAAAATTGCTGATTTATCCGAATAATATAGATGCAAATATCTTAACTCCTATCAATTTTCAAGGATTCTGCCTCATCATACCTTTCTAGGAGGTCCAAATGGACAAGATTTGTGTGGTAGCACTTGTCCAAAGCGACTCCCTTTGGATTCAGGTCGAATCATAAGCCGAAGAATCCAAAATTGCCGATATTACCTATGATATAGAGGCAAATATCCTCAATCCTATCAATTGTACAGCATTCTGCCTCATCGTATCTTGCCCAAGAGGTTCAAATGTACAAGATTTGTGCGGTAGCACTTCACAAAAGCAAATCTCTTCGGACTCCGGTCGATTCATAAGCCGAAGTATCCAGAATTGCCAATGTCGTCCAATGATATAGAGGCAAATATCCTCACTCCTATCAATTTTACAGCATTCTGCCTCATCGTATCTTCTCCAGGAGGTTCAAATGTAAAAGATTTGTGCGGTAGCACTTGTCCAGACTGATTCTCTTTGGATTCAGGTCGAATCATAAGCCGGAGCATCCAGAATTGCCAATGTCGTCCAATAGTATAGATGCAAATATCTTTACTCCTATCAATGTGATAAGATTCTGCCTCATCATACCTTGTCCAGGAGGTCCAAATGGACAAGATTTGGGCGGCAGCATTTGTCCAAAGCGACTCTCTTTTGGCTGAGGTCGAACCATAAGCCGAGCATCCAGAATTGCCAATGTCGTCCAAGGATATAGATGCAAATGTCTTTACTCCTATCAATGTGATAGGATTCTGCCTCATCATACCTTGTCCAGGAGGTCCAAATGTACAAGATTTGTGCGGTAGCACTTGACAAAAGCGACTCTCTTTGGACTCAGGTCGATCCACATACCGAAGTATCAAAAATTGCCGATGTTATCCGAATGATATAGATGCAAATGTCTTAAATAGAAGCATTCAGAATTGCCAATGTCGTCCAATGATATAGATGCAAATACCTTCACTCCTATCAATGTGACAGGATTCTACCTCACCACACCTTTTCGAGGAGGTCCAAATGTACAAGTTTTTTAGCGGTAGCATTTGTCCAAACCGACTCTCTTTGGACAAAGGTCGATCCATATGCCGAAGTAACCAAAATTGTCGATGTTATCCAAATGATATAGATGCAAATATCTTAACTCCTATCAATTTGCTAGGATTCTGCCTCATCATACCTTGTTCCGGAGGTCACAATGCACAAGATTTGGGCGGCAGCATTTGTCCAAAGCGACTCTCTTTGGACTGAGGTCGAACCATAAGCCGAGCATCCAGAATTGCCAATGTCGTCTAATGATACAGATGCAAAAATCTTGACTCCTATCAATGTGATAGGATTCTGCCTCATCATATCTTGTCCAGGCGGACCAAATGTACAAGATTTGTGCGGTAGCACTTGTCCAAAGCGACTCTCTTTGGACACAGGTCGAATCATAAGCCGACCATCCAAAATTGCCAATGTCGCCCAATGATATAGATGCAAATATCTTTACTCCTATCAATGTGATAGGATACTGCCTCATCATACCTTGTCCAGGAGGTCCAAATAGAAAAGACTTGGGCGACAGCATTTGTCCAAAGCGACTCTCTTTGGACACAGGTCGAATCATAAGCCGAGCATCCAGAATTGCCAATGTCGTCCAATGATATAGATGCAAATATCTTTACTCCTATCAATGTGATAGGATTCTGCCTCATCATACCTTTTCCAGGAAGACCAAATGCACAAGATGTGGGCGGCAGCATTTGTCCAAACCGACTCTCTTTGGACTCAAGTCGATCCATATGCCGAAGTACCAAAAATTGCCGATTTATCCGAATAATATAGATGCAAATATCTTATCTCCTATCAATTTTCAAGGATTCTGCCTCATCATACCTTTCCAGGAGGTCCAAATGGACAAGATTCGTGTGGTAGCACTTGTCCAAAGCGACTCCCTTTGGATTCAGGTCGAATCATAAGCCGAAGAATCCAAAATTGCCGATATTGCCAATGATATAGAGGCAAATATCCTCACTCCTATCAATTTTACAGCATTCTGCCTCATCGTATCTTGTCCAGGAGGTTCAAATGTAAAAGATTTGTGCGGTAGCACTTGTCCAAAGCGACTCTCTTTGCACTCAGGTCGAATCATATGCCGGAGCATCCAAAATTGCCAATGTTATCCGAATGACATAGATGCAAATATCTTAACTCCTATCAATTTTCAAGGATTCTGCCTCATCATACCTTTCCAGGAGGTCCAAATGGACAAGATTTGTGTGGTAGCACTTGTCCAAAGCGACTCTCTTTGGACTGAGGTCGAACCATAAGCCGAGCATCCAGAATTGCCAATGTCGTCCAATGATACAGATGCAAAAATCTTGACTCCTATCAATGTGATAGGATTCTGCCTTATCATACCTTGTCCAGGGGGTCCAAATGTACAAGATTTGTGCGGTAGCACTTGTCCAAAGCGACTCTCTTTGGCCTCCGATCGATTCATAAGCCAAAGCATCCAGAATTGCCAATGTCGTCCAATGATATAGATGCAAATACCTTACTCCTATCAATTTGACAGGATTCTGGCTCATCGTATCTTGTCGAGGACGTTCAAATGCACAAGATTTGGGAGTCAGCGTTTGTCCAAAGCGACTCTCTTTGGCCTCCGGTCGATCCATATGCCGAAGTATCTAAAATTGCCGATGTTATCCGAATGATATAGATGCAAATATCTTAAATAGAAGCAAACAGGATTGCCAATGTAGTCCAATGATATAGATGCAAATACCTTTACTCCAAACAATTTGACAGGATTCTGCCTCATCATACCTTGTTCCGGAGGTTCAAATGTACAAGATTTGTGCGGTAGTACTTGTCCAAAGCGACTGTCTTTAGATACAGGTCGAATCATAAGCCGGAGCATCCAGAATTGCCAATGTCGTCCAATAGTATAGATGCAAATATCTTTACTCCTATCAATTTGACAGGATCCTGGCTCATCGTATCTTGTCCAGGCGGACCAAATGAACAAGATTTGTGCGGTAGCACTTGTGCAAAGGAACTCTCTATGGACTCAGGTCGAATCATAAGCCGGAGCATCCAGAATTGCCAATGTCGTCCAATGATATAGATGCAAATAGCTTCACTCCTATCAATTTGACAGGATTCTGGCTCAGCGTATCTTGTCCAGGAGGTTCAAGTGTACAAGATGTGTGCGGTAGCACTTGACAAAAGCGAATCTCTTTGGACTCAGGTCGATCCATAAGCCAAAGCAGCCAGAATTGCCAATATCGTCCAATGATATAGATGCAAATATCTTTAGTCCTATCAATTGTACAGCATTCTGCCTCATCGTGTCTTGCCCAAGAGGTTCAAATGTACAAGATTTGTGCGGTAGCACTTCACAAAAGCAAATCTCTTCGGACTCCGGTCGATTCATAAGCCGAAGTATCCAGAATTGCCAATGTCGTCCAATGATATAGAGGCAAATATCCTCACTCCTATCAATTTTACAGCATTCTGCCTCATCGTATCTTCTCCAGGAGGTTCAAATGTAAAAGATTTGTGCGGTAGCACTTGTCCAGACTGATTCTCTTTGGATTCAGGTCGAATCATAAGCCGGAGCATCCAGAATTGCCAATGTCGTCCAATGATATAGATGCAAATACCTTACTCCTATCAATTTGACAGGATTCTGGCTCATCGTATCTTGTCGAGGACGTTCAAATGCACAAGATTTGGGTGTCAGCGTTTGTCCAAAGCGACTCTCTTTGGCCTCCGGTCGATCCATATGCCGAAGTATCTAAAATTGCCGATGTTATCCGAATGATATAGATGCAAATATCTTAAATAGAAGCATACAGGATTGCCAATGTAGTCCAATGATATAGATGCAAATACCTTTACTCCAAACAATTTGACAGGATTCTGCCTCATCATACCTTGTTCCGGAGGTTCAAATGTACAAGATTTGTGCGGTAGTACTTGTCCAAAGCGACTGTCTTTAGATACAGGTCGAATCATAAGCCGGAGCATCCAGAATTGCCAATGTCGTCCAATAGTATAGATGCAAATATCTTTACTCCTATCAATTTGACAGGATCCTGGCTCATCGTATCTTGTCCAGGCGGACCAAATGTACAAGATTTGTGCGGTAGCACTTGTGCAAAGGAACTCTCTATGGACTCAGGTCGAATCATAAGCCGGAGCATCCAGAATTGCCAATGTCGTCCAATGATATAGATGCAAATAGCTTCACTCCTATCAATTTGACAGGAATCTGGCTCAGCGTATCTTGTCCAGGAGGTTCAAGTGTACAAGATGTGTGCGGTAGCACTTGACAAAAGCGAATCTCTTTGGACTCAGGTCGATCCATAAGCCAAAGCAGCCAGAATTGCCAATATCGTCCAATGATATAGATGCAAATATCTTTAGTCCTATCACTTTGACAGGATTCTGCCTCATCGTATCTTGTCCAGGGGGTCCAAATGTACAAGATTTGTGCGGTAGGACTTGCCCAAAGCGACTCTCTTTGGCCTCCGGTCGAATCATATGCCGGAGCATCCAGAATTGCCAATGTCGTCCAATGATATAGATGCAAATATCATTACTCCTATCAATTTTACAGGATTCTGGCTCAGCGTATCTTGTCCAGGAGGTTCAAGTGTACAAGATTTGTGCGGTAGCACTTTACAAAAGCGACTCTTTTTGGCCTCCGGTCGAATCATATGCCGGAGCATCCAGAATTGCCAATGTCGTCCAATGATATAGATGCAAATATCTTTACTCCTATCAATGTGACAGGATTCTGCCTCATCATACCTTGTCCAGGAGGTCCAAATGTACAAGGTTTGTGTGGTAGCACTTGTCCAAAGCGACTCTCTTTGGCCTCCGATCGAATCATATGCCGGAGCATCCAGAATTGCCAATGTCGTCCAATGATATAGATGCAAATATCTTCACTCCTATCAATTTGACAGGATTCTGGCTCATCGTATCCTGTCCAGGAGGTTCAAGTGTACAAGATTTGTGCAGTAGCACTTGACAAAAGCGAATCTCTTTGGACTCAGGTTGAATCATAAGCCGACCATCCAAAATTGCCAATGTCACCCAATGATATAGATGCAAATATCTTTACTCCTATCAATTTGACAGTATTCTAGCTGATCGTATCTTGTCCAGGAGGTTCAAGTGTACAAGATTTGTGCGGTAGTACTTTACAAAAGCGACTCTCTTTGGCCTCCGGTCGAATCATATGCCGGAGCATCCAGAATTGCCAATGTCGTCCAATGATATAGATGCAAATATCTTTACTCCTATCAATGTGACATGATTCTGCCTCATCATACCTTGTTCCAGAGGTCCAAATCTACAAGGTTTGTGCGGTAGCACTTGTCCAAAGCAACTCTCTTTGGACTCAGGTCGATCCATATACCGAGGTAACCAAAATTGTCGATGTTATCCAAATGATATAGATGCAAATATCATAACTCCTATCAATTTGCTAGGATTCTGCCTCATCATACATGGTTCCGGAGGTTCAAATGTACAAGATTTGTGACGTAGTACTTGTCCAAAGCGACTGTCTTTGGATTCAGGTCGAATCATAAGCCGGAGCATCCACAATTGCCAATGTTGTCAAATAGTATAGATGCAAATATCTTTACTCCTATCAATGTGATAGGATTCTGCCTCATCATACCTTTTCCAGGAGGTCCAAATGCACAAGATGTGGGCGGCAGCATTTGTCCAAACCGACTCTCTTTGGACTCAGGTCGATCCATATGCCGCAGTAACTAAAATTGCCGATGTTATCCGAATGATATAGATGCAAATATCTTACTCCTATCAATTTTCAGGGATTCTGCCTCATCATACCTTGTCCAGGAGGTCCAAATGGACAAGATTTGGGAGCAGCATTTGTCCAAAGCGACTCTCTTTGGACTGGGGTCGAATCATAAGCCGAGCATCCAGATTTGCCAATGTCGTCCAATGATACAGATGCAAATATCTTTACTCCTTTCAATTTGACAGGATTCTGCCTCATCGTATCTTTTCCAGGGGGGCCGAATGTACAATATTTGTGTGGTAGCACTTGTCCAAAGCAACTCCCTTTGGATTCAGGTCGAATCATAAGGCGAAGAATCCAAAATTGCCGATATTGTCCAATGATATAGATGCAAACACCGTCACTCCTATCAATTTGCCAGGATTCTGCCTCATCATACCTTGTTCCGGAGGTTCAAATGAACAAGATTTGTGCGGTAGTACTTGTCCACTGCGAGTGTCGTTGGATTCAGGTCGAATCATAAGCCGGAGCATCCAGAATTGCTAATGTCGTCCAATGATATACATGCAAATACCTTCACTCCTATCAATCTGACAGGATTCTGGCTCATCGTATCTTGTCCAGGAGGTTCAAGTGTACAAGATTTGTGCGGTAGCACTTGTCCAAAGAGACTGTCTTTGGACTCAGGTCGAATCATAAGCCGAGCATCCAGAATTGCCAATGTCGTCCAATGATATAGATGCAAATATCTTTACTCCTATCAATGTGATAGGATTCTGCCTCATCATACCTTGTCCAGGAGGTCCAAATGTACAAGTTTTGTGCGGTAGCACTTGACAAAAGCGAATCTCTTTGGACTCAGGTCGAATCAAATGCCGTGCATCCAGAATTGCCAATGTCGTCCAATGATATAGATGCAAATGTCTTTACTCCTATCAATGTGCTAGGATTCTGGCTCATCGTATCTTGTCCAGGAGGTTCAAGTGTACAAGATTTGTGCGGTAGCACTTGTCCAGACCGACTCTCTTTGAATACGGGTCGAATCATACGCCGGATCCCCAGGATTGCCAATGTCGTCCAATGATATAGATGCAAATATCTTTACTCCTATCAATGTGATAGGATTCTGCCTCATCATACCTCGTCCAGGAGATCCAAATATACAAGATTTGTGCGGTAGCACGTGTCCATAGCGACTCTCTTTGGACACAGGTCGAATCATATGCCGAGCATCCAGAATTGCCAATGTCGTCCAATGATATAGATGCAAATATCTTTACTCCTATCAATGTGACAGGATTCTGCCTCATCATACCTTGTCCAGGAGGTCCAAATGTACAAGTTTTTTAGCGGCAGTATTTGTCCAAACCGACTCTTGTTGGACTCAGGTCGATCCATATGCTGATGTAACCAAAATTGTCGATGTTATAAAAATGATATAGATGCAAATATCTTCACTCCTATCAATTTGACAGGATCCTGGCTCATTGTATCTTGTCGAGGGGGTCCAAATGTACAAGATTTGGGTGGCAGCATTTGTCCAAAGCGACTCTCTTTTGGCTGTGGTCGAACCATAAGCCGAGCATCCAGAATTGCCAATGTCGTCCAATGATACAGATGCAAATATCTTTACTCCTATCAATGTGATAGGATTCTGCCTTATCATACCTTGTCCAGGAGGTGCAAATGCACAAGATTTGGGAGTCAGCATTTCTCCAAACCGACTCTCTTTGGACTCAGGTCGATCCATATGCCGAAGTATCTAAAATTGCCGATGTTATCCGAATGATATAGACGCAAATATCTTAACTTCTATTAATTTCGCAGTATTCTGCCCAATCATACTTTGTCCAGGAGGTACAAATGGACAAGATTTGGGTGGCAGCACTTGTCCAAAGCGACTGTCTTTGGCCTCCGGTCGAATCATATGCCGGAGCATCCAGAATTGCCAATGTCTTCCAATGATATAGATGCAAATATCTTCACTCCTATCAATTTGACAGGATCCTGGCTCATCGGATCTTGTCGAGGGGGTCCAAATGTACAAGATTTGGGCGGCAGCATTTGTCCAAAGCGACTCTCTTTTGACTGAGGTCGAACCATATGCCGAGCATCCAGAATTGCAAATGTCGTCAAATGATACAGATGCAAATATCTTTACTCCTATCAATGTGATAGGATTCTGCCTTATCATACCTTGTCCAAAAGGTCCAAATGTACAAGATTTGTGCGGTAGCACTTTTCCAAAGCGACTCTCTCTGGACTCAGGTCGAATCATAAGACGGAGCATCCAGAATTGCCAATGTCGTCCAATGATATAGATGCAAATATCATCACTCCTATCAATTTGACAGGATCCTGGCTCATCGGATCTTGTCGAGGGGGTCCAAATGTACAAGATTTGGGTGGCAGCACTTGTCCAAAGCGACTGTCTTTGGCCTCCGGTCGAATCATATGCCGGAGCATCCAGAATTGCCAATGTCTTCCAATGATATAGATGCAAATATCTTCACTCCTATCAATTTTACAGCATTCTGCCTCATCGTATCTTGTCCAGGAGGTTCAAATGTAAAAGATTTGTGCGGTAGCACTTGTCCAGACTGATTCTCTTTGGATTCAGGTGGAATCATACGCCGGATCTCCAGGATTGCCAATGTCGTCCAATGATATAGATGCAAATATCTTTACTCCTATCAATTTGCCAGGATTCTGCCTCAACGTATCTTGTCCAGGGGGTCCAAATGTACAAGATTTGTGCGGTAGCACTTGTCCAAAGCGACTCTCTTTGGACTAAGGTCGATCCATATGCCGAAGTAACCAAAATTGTCGATGTTATCCAAATGATATACATGCAAATATCTTAACTCCTATCAATTTGCTAGGATTCTGCCTCATCATACCTTGTTCCGGAGGTCACAAATAACAAGATTTTGGCGGCAGCATTTGTCCAAAGCGACTCTCTTTGGACTGAGGTCGAACCATAAGCCGACCATCCAAAATTGCCAATGTCGCCCAATGATATAGATGCAAATATCTTTACTCCTATCAATGTGATAGGATACTGCCTCATCATACCTTGTCCACGAGGTCCAAATAGAAAAGACTTGGGCGACAGCATTTGTCCAAAGCGACTCTCTTTGGACACAGGTCGAATCATAAGCCGAGTATCCAGAATTGCCAATGTCGTCCAATGATATAGATAAAAATATCTTTACTCCTATCAATGTGATAGGATTCTGCCTCATCATACCTCGTCCAGGAGGTCCAAATGAACAAGATTTGTGTGGTAGCACTTGACAAAAGCGAATATCTTTGGTCTCAGGTCGATCAATATGCCGAAGTAACAAAATTTTCCGATGTTATCCGGATGATACAGATGCAAATATCTTAACTCCTATCAAATTTCAAGGATTCTGCCTCATCATACCTTGTCCAGGAGGTCCAAATGTACAAGATTTGTGCAGTAGCACTTGACAAAAGCGAATCACTTTGTACTCAGTTCAATCCATAAGCCGAAGCATTAAGAATTGCCAATGTCGTCCAATGATATAGATGTAGATATCTTTACTCCTATCAATGTGACAGGATTCTGCCTCATCATACCTTTTCCAGGAGGTCCAAATGTACAAGTTGTTTAGCGGCAGCATTTGTCCAAACCGACTCTCTTTGGACTCAGGTCGATCCATATGCCGAAGTAACCAAAATTGTCAATGTTATCCAAATGATATAGATGCAAATATCTTAACTCTTATCAATTTGCTATGATTCTGCCTCATCATACCTTGTTCCGGAGGTTGAAATGTACAAGATTTGTGCGGTCGTACTTGTCCAAAGCGACTGTCTTTGGATTCAGGTCGAATCATAAGCCGGAGCATCCAGAATTGCCAATGTCGTCCAATAGTATAGATGCAAATGTCTTTACTCCTATCAATTTGACAGGATCCTGGCTCATCGTATCTTGTCCAGGGGGTCCAAATGTACAAGTTTTGGGCGGCAGCACTTGTCCAAAGCGACTCTCTTTGAACTCAGGTCGAATCATATGGCGAAGTATCTAAAATTGCCAATGTTATCCGAATGATATAGACGCAAATATCTTAACTCCTATCAATTTGGCAGTATTCTGTCTCATCATACCTTGTCCAGGAGGTCCACATGTACAAGATTTGTGCGGTAGCATTTGTCCAAAGCGACTCTCTTTGGCCTCCGGTCTATTCATAAGCCGAAGCATCCAGAATTGCCAATGTCGTCCAATGATATAGATGCAAATACCTTTACTCCTATCAATTTGACAGGATTCTGCCTCATCATACCTTGTCCAGGAGGTCCAAATAGAAAAGACTTGGGCGGCAGCATTTGTCCAAAGCGACTCTCTTTGGCCTCCGGTCGAATCATAAGCCGAAACATCCAGAATTAGCAATGTCGTCCAATAATATAGATGCAAATACCTTTACTCCTATTAATTTGACAGGATTCTGGCTCATCGTATCTTGTCCATAACGTTCAAATACACAAGATTTGGGAGTCAGCATTTGTCCAAAGCGACTCTCTTTGGCCTCCGGTCGATCCATATACCGAGGTATCTAAAATTGCCGATGTTATCCGAATGATATAGACGCAAATACCTTAACTCCTATCAATTTGGCAGTATTCTGCCTCATCATACCTTGTCCAGGAGGTCCAAATGGACAAGATTTGGGCGGCAGCATTTGTTCAAAGCGACTCTCTTTGGACTGAGGTCGAACCATAAGCCGAGCATCCAGAATTGCCAATGTCGTCCAATGATACAGATACAAATATCTTTACTCCTATCAATGTGATAGGATTCTGCCTTATCGTACCTTGTCCAGGAGGTCCAAATGTACAAGTTTTTTAGCGGCAGCATCTGTCCAAACCGCCTCTTTTTGGACTCAGGTCGATCCATATGCCGAAGTAACCAAAATTGTCGATGTTATCCAAATGATATAGATGCAAATATCTTAACTCCTATAAATTTGCTAGGATTCTGCCTCATCACACCTTGTTCCGGAGGTCACAGTGCACAAGATTTGGGCGGCAAAATTTGTCCAAAGCTACTCTCTTTTGACTGAGGTCGAACCATAAGCCGAGCATCCAGAATTGCCAATGTCGTCCAATGATACAGATGCAAATATCTTTACTCCTATCAATGTGACAGGATTCTGTCTCATCATACCTTTTCCAGGAGGTCCAAATGCACAAGATTTGGGAGTCAGCATTTGTCCAAACCGACTCTCTTTGGACTCAGGTCGATCCATATGCCGAAGTATCTAAAATTGCCGATATTATCCGAATTATATAGATGCAAATATCTTAAATGGAAGCATTCAGATTGCCAATGTCGTCCAATGATATAGATGCAAATACCTTTACTCCTATCAATGTGACAGGATTCTGCCTCACCATACCTTTTCGAGGAGGTCCAAATGTACAAGTTTTTTAGCGGCAGCATTTCTCCAAACCGACTCTTTTTGGACTCAGGTCGAATCATATGCCGAAGTACCAAAAATTGCCGATTTATCCGAATAATGTAGATGCAAATATCTTAACTCCTATCAATTTTCAAGGATTCCGCCTCATCATACCTTTCCAGGAGGTCCAAATGGACAAGATTTGTGTGGTAGCACTTGTCCAAAGCGACTCCCTTTGGATTGAGGTCGAATCATAAGCCGAAGAATCCAAAATTGCCGATATTGCCAATGATATAGATGCAAATACCTTTACTCCTATCAATGTGATAGGATTCTGCCACATCATACCTTTTCCAGGAGGTCCAAATGCACAAGATGTGCGCGGCAGCATTTGTTCAAACCGACTCTCTTTGGACTCAGGTCGATCCATATGCCGCAATAACAAAAATTGCCGATGTTATCCGAATGATAAAGATGCAAATATCTTACTCCTATCAATTTTCAAGGATTCTGCCTCATCATACCTTGTCCAGGAGGTCCAAATGGACAAGATCTGGGCGGCAGCATTTGTCCAAAGCGACTCTCTTTTGACTGAGGTCGAATCATAAGCCGGAGCATCCAGAATTGCCAATGTCGTCCAATGATATAGATGCAAATATCTTCACTCCTATCAATTTCACAGGATTCTAGCCCATCGAATCTTGTCCAGGAGGTTCAAGTGTACAAGATTTGTGCGGTAGCACTTGAGAAAAGCGAATCTCTTTGGACTCAGTTCGAATCATAAGCCGAGCATCCAGAATTGCCAATGTCGTCCAAGGATATAGATGCAAATGTCTTTACTCCTATCAATGTGATAGGATTCTGCCTCATCATACCTTGTCCAGGAGGTCCAAATGTACAAGATTTGTGCGGTAGCACTTGTCCGAAGCGACTCTCTTTGGCCTCCGGTCGAATCATATGCCGAGCATCCAGAATTGCCAATGTCGTCCAATGATATAGATGCAAATATTTTTACTCCTATCAATGTGACAGGATTCTGTCTCATCATACCTTTTCCAGGAGGTCCAAATGCACAGGATTTGGGAGTCAGCATTTGTCCAAACCGACTCTCTTTGGACTCAGGTCGATCCATATGCCGAAGTATCTAAAATTGCCGATATTATCCGAATGATATAGATGCAAATATCTTAAATGGAAGCATTCAGAATTGCCAATGTCGTCCAATGATATAGATGCAAATACCTTTACTCCTATCAATGTGACAGGATTCTGCCTCACCATACCTTTTCGAGGAGGTCCAAATGTACAAGTTTTTAGCGGCAGCATTTCTCCAAACCGACTCTTTTTGGACTCAGGTCGAATCATATGCCGAAGTACCAAAAATTGCCGATTTATCCGAATAATATAGATGCAAATATCTTAACTTCTATCAATTTTCAAGGATTCTGCCTCATCATACCTTTCCAGGAGGTCCAAATGGACAAGATTTGTGTGGTAGCACTTGTCCAAAGCGACTCCCTTTGGATTCAGGTCGAATCATAAGCCGAAGAATCCAAAATTGCCGATATTGCCAATGATATAGATGCAAATATCTTTACTTCTATCAATGTGATAGGATTCTGCCACATCATACCTTTTCCAGGAGGTCCAAATGCACAAGATGTGCGCGGCAGCATTTGTTGAAACCGACTCTCTTTGGACTCAGGTCGATCCATATGCCGCAATAACAAAAATTGCCGATGTTATCCGAATGATAAAGATGCAAATATCTTACTCCTATCAATTTTCAAGGATTCTGCCTCATCATACCTTGTCCAGGAGGTCAAAATGGACAAGATCTGGGCGGCAGCATTTGTCCAAAGCGACTCTCTTTAGACTGAGGTCGAACCATAAGCCGAGCATCCAGAATTGCCAATGTCGTCAAATGATACAGATGCAAATATCTTTACTCCTATCAATGTGATAGGATTCTGCCTTATCATACCTTGTCCAGGAGGTCCAAATGTACAAGATTTGTGCGGTAGCACTTTTCCAAAGCGACTCTCTTTGGACTCAGGTCGAATCATAAGCCGGAGCATCCAGAATTGCCAATGTCGTCCAATGATATAGATGCAAATATCTTCACTCCTATCAATTTGACAGGATCCTGGCTCATCGTATCTTGTCGAGGGGGTCCAAATGTACAAGATTTGGGCGGCAGCATTTGTCCAAAGCGACTCTCTTTAGACTGAGGTCGAACCATAAGCCGAGCATCCAGAATTGCCAATGTCGTCCAATGATATAGATGCAAATATCTTCACTCCTATCAATTTCACAGGATTCTAGCCCATCGAATCTTGTCCAGGAGGTTCAAGTGTACAAGATTTGTGCGGTAGCACTTGAGAAAAGCGAATCTCTTTGGACTCAGTTCGAATCATAAGCCGAGCATCCAGAATTGCCAATGTCGTCCAAGGATATAGATGCAAATGTCTTTACTCCTATCAATGTGATAGGATTCTGCCTCATCATACCTTGTTCAGGAGGTCCAAATGTACAAGATTTGTGCGGTAGCACTGTACAAAAGCGACTCTCTTCGGACTCAGGTCGATCCATAAGTCAAAGCATCCGGAATTGCCAATATCGTCCAATGATATAGATGCAAATATCTTTACTCCTATCAATTTGACAGGATTCTGCCTCATCATACCTTGTCCAGGAGGTCCAAATAGAAAAGACTTGGGCGGCAGCATTTGTCCAAAGCGACTCTCTTTGGCCTCCGGCGAATTCATAAGCCGAAGCATCCAGAATTAGCAATGTCGTCCAATAATATAGATGCAAATACCTTTACTCCTATCAATTTGACAGGATTCTGGCTCATCGTATCTTGTCCAGAACGTTCAAATGCACAAGATTTGGGAGTCAGCATTTGTCCAAAGCGACTCTCTTTGCACTCAGGTCGAATCATATGCCGAAGCATCCAGAATTGCCAATGTCGTCCAATGATATAGATGCAAATATCTTCACTCCTATCAATGTGATAGGATTCTGCCTCATCATATCTTGTCCAGGCGGACCAAATGTACAAGATTTGTGCGGTAGCACTCGTCCAAATCGACTCTCTTTGGACACAAGTCGAATCATAAGCCGAGCATCCAGAATTGCCAATGTCGTCCAATGATATAGATGCAAATATCTTTACTCCTATCAATGTGATAGGATTCTGCCTCATCATACCTCGTCCAGGAGGTCCAAATGTACCAGATTTGTGCGGCAGTACTTGTCCAAAGCGACTGTCTTTGGATTCAGGTCGAATCATAAGCCGGAGCATCCAGAATTGCCAATGTCGTCCAATAGTATAGATGCAAATATCTTTACTCCTATCAATTTGACAGGATCCTGGCTCATCGTATCTTGTCCAGGGGGTCCAAATGTACAAGTTTTGGGCGGCAGCACTTATCCAAAGCGACTCTCTTTGAACTCAGGTCGAATCATATGGCGAAGTATCTAAAATTGCCAATGTCGTCCAATAGTATAGATGCAAATATCTTTACTCCTATCAATTTTACAGGATTCTGGATCAGCGTATCTTGTCCAGGAGGTTCAAGTGTACAAGATTTGTGCGGTAGCACTTTATAAAAGCAACTCTCTTTGGCCTCCGGTCGAATCATATGCCGGGGTATCCAGAATTGCCAATGTCGTCCAATGATATAGATGCAAATATCTTTACTCCTATCAATGTGACAGGATTCTGCCTCATCATACCTTGGCCAGGAGGTCCAAATGTACAAGTTTTTTAGCGGCAGCACTTGACAAAAGCGACTCTCTTTGGACTCAGGTCGATCCACATACCGAAGTATCACAAATTGCCGACGTTATCCGTATGATATAGATGCAAATATCTTAAATAGAAGCATTCAGAATTGCCAATGTCGTCCAATGATATAGATGCAAATACCTTTACTCCTATCAATGTGACAGGATTCTGCCTCACCATACCTTTTCGAGGAGGTCCAAATGTACAAGTTTTTTAGCGGCAGCATTTGTCCAAACCGACTCTTTTTGGACTCAGGTCGATCCATATGCCGAAGTAACCAAAATTGTCGATGTTATCCAAATGATATAGATGCAAATATCTTAACTCTTATCAATTTGCTAGGATTCTGCGTCATCATACCTTGTTCCGGAGGTTCAAATGTACAAGATTTGTGCGGTAGTAGTTGCCCAAAGCGACTCTCTTTGGACACAGGTCGAATCATATGCCGAGCATCCAGAATTGCCAATGTCGTCCAATGATATAGATGCAAATATCTTTACTCCTATAAATGTCACAGGATTCTGCCTCATCATACCTTGTCCAGGAGGTCCAAATATACAAGATTTGTGCGGTAGCATGTGTCCAAAGCGACTCTCTTTGGACACAGGTCGAATCATATGCCGAGCATCCAGAATTGCCAATGTCGTCCAATGATATAGATGCAAATATCTTTACTCCTATAAATGTGACAGGATTCTGCCTCATCATACCTTGTCCAGGAGGTCCATATGTACAAGATTTGTGCGGTAGCATTTGAAAAAAGCGACTCTCTTTGGACTCAGGTCGATCCATATACCGAAGTATCAAAAATTGCCGATGTTATCCGAATGATATAGATGCAAATATCTTAAATAGAAGCATTCAGAATTGCCAATGTCGTCCAATGATATAGATGCAAATACCTTTTCTCCTATCAATTTTACAGGATTCTGGCTCATCGTACCTTGTCCAGGAGGTTCAAGTGTACAAGAATTGTGCGGTAGCACTTGATAAAAGCGAATCTTTTTGGACTCAGGTCGAATCATATGCCGGAGCATCCAGAATTGCCAATGTCGTCCAATGATATAGATGCAAATATCGTCACTCCTATCAATTTGACAGGATTTTGGCTCATCGTATCCTGTCCAGGAGGTTCAAGTGTACAAGATTTGTGCAGTAGCACTTGACAAAAGCGAATCTCTTTAGACTCAGGTGGAATCATATGCCGACCATCCAAAATTGCCAATGTCGTCCAACGATATAGATGCAAATAGCTTCGCTCCTATCAATTTGACAGGATTCTGGCTCATCGTATCTTGTACAGGAGGTTCACGTGTACAAGATTTGTGCGGTAGCACATGTCCAGACCGACTCTCATTGGATTCAGGTCGAATCATACGCCGGATCCCCAGGATTGCCAATGCCGTCCAATGATATAGATGCAAATATCTTCACTCCTATCAATTTGACAGGATTCTAGCCCATCTAATCTTGTCCAGGAGGTTCAAGTGTACGAGAATTGTGCGGTAGCACTTGACAAAAGCGAATCTCGTTGGACTCATGTCGAATCATAAGCCGAGCATCCAGAATTGCCAATGTCGTCCAATGATATAGATGCAAATATCTTTACTCCTATCAATGTGACAGGATTCTGTCTCATCATACCTTTTCCAGGAGGTCCAAATGCACAAGATTTGGGAGTCAGCATTTGTCCAAACCGACTCTCTTTGGACTCAGGTCGATCCATATGCCGAAGTATCTAAAATTGCCGATGTTATCCGAATGATATAGACGCAAAGATCTTAACTCCTATCAATTTGGCAGTATTCTGCCTCATCATACCTTGTCCAGGAGGTCCAAATGGACAAGATTTGGGCGGCAGCATTTCTCCAAAGCGACTCTCTTTGGACTGAGGTCGAACCAAAAGACGAGCATCCAGAATTGCCAATGTCGTCCACTGATATAGATGCAAATATCTTCACTCCTATCAATTTGACAGGATTCTTGCCCATCGAATCTTGTCCAGGAGGTTCAAGTGTACAAGATTTGTGCACTAGCACTTGACAAAAGCGAATCACTTTGGACTCAGGTCCATCCATAAGTCGAAGCATCCAGAATTGCCAATGTCGTCCAATGATATAGATGCAAATATCTTTACTCCTATCAATTTGACAAGATTCTCGCTCAACAAACCTTGTCCAGGAGGTCCAAATGGACAAGATTTGGGAGCAGCATTTGTCCACAGCGACTCTCTTTGGACTGGGCTCGAATCATAAGCCGGAGCATGCAGAATTGCCAATGTCGTCCAATGATACAGATGCAAATATCTTTACTCCTATCAATGTGATAGGATTCTGCCTTATCATACCTTGTCCAGGAGGTCCAAATGCACAAGATTTGGGAGTCAGCATTTCTCCAAACCGACTCTCTTTGGACTCAGGTCGATCCATATGCCGAAGTATCTAAAATTGCCGATGTTATCCGAATGATATAGACGCAAATGTCTTAACTCCTATCAATTTGGCAGTATTCTGCCTCATCATACCTTATCCAGGAGGTCCAAATGGACAAGATTTGGGCGGCAGCATTTGTCCAAAGCGACTCTCTTTGGACTGAGGTCGAACCATAAGCCGAGCATCCAGAATTGCCAATGTCGTCCAATGATATAGATGCAAATATCTTCACTCCTATCAATTTGACAGGATTCTAGCCCATCGAATCTTGTCCAGGAGGTCCAAATGTACAAGATTTGTGCGGTAGCACTTGTCCAGACTGATTCTCTTTGGCCTCCGGTCGATCATATGCCGGAGCATCCAGAATTGCCAATGTCGTCCAATGATATAGATGCAAATGTCTTCACTCCTGTCAATTTGACAGGATTCTGGCTCATCGTATCCTGTCCACGGGGCCGAATGTACAATATTTGTGTGGTAGCACTTGTCCAAAGAAACTCCCTTTGGATTCAGGTCAAATCATAAGGCGAAGAATCCAAAATTGCCGATATTGTCCAATGATATAGATGCAAATACCGTCACTCCAATCAATTTGCCAGGATTCTGCCTCATCATACCTTGTTCCGGAGGTTCAAATGAAGAAGATTTGTGCGGTAGTACTTGTCCAAAGCGACTGTCGTTGGATTGAGGTCGAATCATAAGCCGGGCATCCAGAATTGCCAATGTCGTCCAATGATACAGATGCAAATATCTTTACTCCTTTCAATTTGACAAGATTCTGCCTCATCGTATCTTGTTCAGGGGGGCCGAATGTACAATATTTGTGTGGTAGCACTTGTCCAAAGAAACTCCCTTTGGATTCAGGTTGAATCATAAGCCGGAGCATCCAGAATTGCCAATGTCGTCCAATCATATAGTTGCAAATACCTTTACTCCAAACAATTTGACAGGATTCTGCCTCATCATACCTTGTTCCGGAGGTCAAAATGCACAAGATTTGGGCGGCAGCATTTGTCCAAACCGACTCTCTTTGGACTCAGGTCGAATCATAGGCCGGAGCATCCAGAATTGCCAATGTCGTCCAATTATATAGATGCAAATATGTTCACTCCTATTAATGTGATAAGATTCTGCCTGATCATACCTTGTCCAGGATGTCCAAGTGTACAGAAATTGTGCGGTAGCACTTGTCCAAAGCGACTCTCTTTGCACTCAAGTCGAATCATATGCCGGAGCATCCAAAATTGCCAATGTTATCCGAATGACATAGATGCAAATATCTTAACTCCTATCAATTTTCAAGGATTCTGCCTCATCATACCTTTCCAGGAGGTCCAAATGGACAAGATTTGTGTGGTAGCACTTGTCCAAAGCGACTCTCTTTGGACTGAGGTCGAACCATAAGCCGAGCATCCAGAATTGCCAATGTCGTCCAATGATACAGATGCAAAAATCTTGACTCCTATCAATGTGATAGGATTCTGCCTTATCATACCTTGTCCAGGGGGTCCAAATGTACAAGATTTGTGCGGTAGCACTTGTCCAAAGCGACTCTCTTTGGCCTCCGATCGATTCATAAGCCAAAGCATCCAGAATTGCCAATGTCGTCCAATGATATAGATGCAAATACCTTACTCCTATCAATTTGACAGGATTCTGGCTCATCGTATCTTGTCGAGGACGTTCAAATGCACAAGATTTGGGAGTCAGCGTTTGTCCAAAGCGACTCTCTTTGGCCTCCGGTCGATCCATATGCCGAAGTATCTAAAATTGCCGATGTTATCCGAATGATATAAATGCAAATATCTTAAATAGAAGCAAACAGGATTGCCAATGTAGTCCAATGATATAGATGCAAATACCTTTACTCCAAACAATTTGACAGGATTCTGCCTCATCATACCTTGTTCCGGAGGTTCAAATGTACAAGATTTGTGCGGTAGTACTTGTCCAAAGCGACTGTCTTTAGATACAGGTCGAATCATAAGCCGGAGCATCCAGAATTGCCAATGTCGTCCAATAGTATAGATGCAAATATCTTTACTCCTATCAATTTGACAGGATCCTGGCTCATCGTATCTTGTCCAGGCGGACCAAATGAACAAGATTTGTGCGGTAGCACTTGTGCAAAGGAACTCTCTATGGACTCAGGTCGAATCATAAGCCGGAGCATCCAGAATTGCCAATGTCGTCCAATGATATAGATGCAAATAGCTTCACTCCTATCAATTTGACAGGATTCTGGCTCAGCGTATCTTGTCCAGGAGGTTCAAGTGTACAAGATGTGTGCGGTAGCACTTGACAAAAGCGAATCTCTTTGGACTCAGGTCGATCCATAAGCCAAAGCAGCCAGAATTGCCAATATCGTCCAATGATATAGATGCAAATATCTTTAGTCCTATCAATTGTACAGCATTCTGCCTCATCGTGTCTTGCCCAAGAGGTTCAAATGTACAAGATTTGTGCGGTAGCACTTCACAAAAGCAAATCTCTTCGGACTCCGGTCGATTCATAAGCCGAAGTATCCAGAATTGCCAATGTCGTCCAATGATATAGAGGCAAATATCCTCACTCCTATCAATTTTACAGCATTCTGCCTCATCGTATCTTCTCCAGGAGGTTCAAATGTAAAAGATTTGTGCGGTAGCACTTGTCCAGACTGATTCTCTTTGGATTCAGGTCGAATCATAAGCCGGAGCATCCAGAATTGCCAATGTCGTCCAATGATATAGATGCAAATACCTTACTCCTATCAATTTGACAGGATTCTGGCTCATCGTATCTTGTCGAGGACGTTCAAATGCACAAGATTTGGGAGTCAGCGTTTGTCCAAAGCGACTCTCTTTGGCCTCCGGTCGATCCATATGCCGAAGTATCTAAAATTGCCGATGTTATCCGAATGATATAGATGCAAATATCTTAAATAGAAGCATACAGGATTGCCAATGTAGTCCAATGATATAGATGCAAATACCTTTACTCCAAACAATTTGACAGGATTCTGCCTCATCATACCTTGTTCCGGAGGTTCAAATGTACAAGATTTGTGCGGTAGTACTTGTCCAAAGCGACTGTCTTTAGATACAGGTCGAATCATAAGCCGGAGCATCCAGAATTGCCAATGTCGTCCAATAGTATAGATGCAAATATCTTTACTCCTATCAATTTGACAGGATCCTGGCTCATCGTATCCTGTCCAGGCGGACCAAATGTACAAGATTTGTGCGGTAGCACTTGTGCAAAGGAACTCTCTATGGACTCAGGTCGAATCATAAGCCGGAGCATCCAGAATTGCCAATGTCGTCCAATGATATAGATGCAAATAGCTTCACTCCTATCAATTTGACAGGATTCTGGCTCAGCGTATCTTGTCCAGGAGGTTCAAGTGTACAAGATGTGTGCGGTAGCACTTTACAAAAGCGACTCTTTTTGGCCTCCGGTCGAATCATATGCCGGAGCATCCAGAATTGCCAATGTCGTCCAATGATATAGATGCAAATATCTTTACTCCTATCAATTTGCCAGGATTCTGCCTCATCATACCTTGTTCCGGAGGTTCAAATGAACAAGATTTGTGCGGTAGTACTTGTCCACTGCGAGTGTCGTTGGATTCAGGTCGAATCATAAGCCGGAGCATCCAGAATTGCTAATGTCGTCCAATGATATAGATGCAAATGTCTTTACTCCTATCAATGTGCAAGGATTCTGGCTCATCGTATCTTGTCCACGAGGTTCAAGTGTACAAGATATGTGCGGTAGCACTTGTCCAGACCGACTCTCTTTGAATACGGGTCGAATCATACGCCGGATCCCCAGGATTGCCAATGTCGTCCAATGATATAGATGCAAATATCTTTACTCCTATCAATGTGATAGGATTCTGCCTCATCATACCTCGTCCAGGAGATCCAAATATACAAGATTTGTGCGGTAGCACGTGTCCATAGCGACTCTCTTTGGACACAGGTCGAATCATATGCCGAGCATCCAGAATTGCCAATGTCGTCCAATGATATAGATGCAAATATCTTTACTCCTATCAATGTGACAGGATTCTGCCTCATCATACCTTGTCCAGGAGGTCCAAATGTACAAGTTTTTTAGCGGCAGTATTTGTCCAAACCGACTCTTGTTGGACTCAGGTCGATCCATATGCTGATGTAACCAAAATTGTCGATGTTATCCAAATGATATAGATGCAAATATCTTCACTCCTATCAATTTGACAGGATCCTGGCTCATTGTATCTTGTCGAGGGGGTCCAAATGTACAAGATTTGGGTGGCAGCATTTGTCCAAAGCGACTCTCTTTTGGCTGTGGTCGAACCATAAGCCGAGCATCCAGAATTGCCAATGTCGTCCAATGATACAGATGCAAATATCTTTACTCCTATCAATGTGATAGGATTCTGCCTTATCATACCTTGTCCAGGAGGTGCAAATGCACAAGATTTGGGAGTCAGCATTTCTCCAAACCGACTCTCTTTGGACTCAGGTCGATCCATATGCCGAAGTATCTAAAATTGCCGATGTTATCCGAATGATATAGACGCAAATATCTTAACTTCTATTAATTTCGCAGTATTCTGCCCAATCATACTTTGTCCAGGAGGTACAAATGGACAAGATTTGGGTGGCAGCACTTGTCCAAAGCGACTGTCTTTGGCCTCCGGTCGAATCATATGCCGGAGCATCCAGAATTGCCAATGTCTTCCAATGATATAGATGCAAATATCTTCACTCCTATCAATTTGACAGGATCCTGGCTCATCGGATCTTGTCGAGGGGGTCCAAATGTACAAGATTTGGGCGGCAGCATTTGTCCAAAGCGACTCTCTTTTGACTGAGGTCGAACCATATGCCGAGCATCCAGAATTGCAAATGTCGTCAAATGATACAGATGCAAATATCTTTACTCCTATCAATGTGATAGGATTCTGCCTTATCATACCTTGTCCAAAAGGTCCAAATGTACAAGATTTGTGCGGTAGCACTTTTCCAAAGCGACTCTCTCTGGACTCAGGTCGAATCATAAGACGGAGCATCCAGAATTGCCAATGTCGTCCAATGATATAGATGCAAATATCATCACTCCTATCAATTTGACAGGATCCTGGCTCATCGGATCTTGTCGAGGGGGTCCAAATGTACAAGATTTGGGTGGCAGCACTTGTCCAAAGCGACTGTCTTTGGCCTCCGGTCGAATCATATGCCGGAGCATCCAGAATTGCCAATGTCTTCCAATGATATAGATGCAAATATCTTCACTCCTATCAATTTTACAGCATTCTGCCTCATCATACCTTGTCCACGAGGTCCAAATAGAAAAGACTTGGGCGACAGCATTTGTCCAAAGCGACTCTCTTTGGACACAGGTCGAATCATAAGCCGAGTATCCAGAATTGCCAATGTCGTCCAATGATATAGATAAAAATATCTTTACTCCTATCAATGTGATAGGATTCTGCCTCATCATACCTCGTCCAGGAGGTCCAAATGAACAAGATTTGTGTGGTAGCACTTGACAAAAGCGAATATCTTTGGTCTCAGGTCGATCAATATGCCGAAGTAACAAAATTTTCCGATGTTATCCGGATGATACAGATGCAAATATCTTAACTCCTATCAAATTTCAAGGATTCTGCCTCATCATACCTTGTCCAGGAGGTCCAAATGTACAAGATTTGTGCAGTAGCACTTGACAAAAGCGAATCACTTTGTACTCAGTTCAATCCATAAGCCGAAGCATTAAGAATTGCCAATGTCGTCCAATGATATAGATGTAGATATCTTTACTCCTATCAATGTGACAGGATTCTGCCTCATCATACCTTTTCCAGGAGGTCCAAATGTACAAGTTTTTTAGCGGCAGCATTTGTCCAAACCGACTCTCTTTGGACTCAGGTCGATCCATATGCCGAAGTAACCAAAATTGTCAATGTTATCCAAATGATATAGATGCAAATATCTTAACTCTTATCAATTTGCTATGATTCTGCCTCATCATACCTTGTTCCGGAGGTTGAAATGTACAAGATTTGTGCGGTCGTACTTGTCCAAAGCGACTGTCTTTGGATTCAGGTCGAATCATAAGCCGGAGCATCAAGAATTGCCAATGTCGTCCAATAGTATAGATGCAAATATCTTTACTCCTATCAATTTGACAGGATCCTGGCTCATCGTATCTTGTCCAGGCGGACCAAATGTACAAGATTTATGCGGTAGCACTTGTCCAAAGCGACTCTCTTTGGACTAAGGTCGATCCATATGCCGAAGTAACCAAAATTGTCGATGTTATCCAAATGATATAGATGCAAATATCTTAACTCCTATCAATTTGCTAGGATTCTGCCTCATCATACCTTGTTCCGGAGGTCACATTGCACAAGATTTTGGCGGCAGCATTTGTCCAAAGCGACTCTCTTTGGACTGAGGTCGAACCATAAGCCGACCATCCAAAATTGCCAATGTCGCCCAATGATATAGATGCAAATATCTTTACTCCTATCAATGTGATAGGATACTGCCTCATCATACCTTGTCCACGAGGTCCAAATAGAAAAGACTTGGGCGACAGCATTTGTCCAAAGCGACTCTCTTTGGACACAGGTCGAATCATAAGCCGAGTATCCAGAATTGCCAATGTCGTCCAATGATATAGATAAAAATATCTTTACTCCTATCAATGTGATAGGATTCTGCCTCATCATACCTTGTCCAGGAGGTTCAAATGAACAAGATTTGTGCGGTAGTACTTGTCCACTGCGAGTGCCGTTGGATTCAGGTCGAATCATAAGCCGGAGCATCCAGCATTGCCAATGTCGTCCAATAGTATAGATGCAAATATCTTTACTCCTATCAATTTGACAGGATCCTGGCTCATCGTATCTTGTCCAGGGGGTCCAAATGTACAAGTTTTGGGCGGCAGCACTTGTCCAAAGCGACTCTCTTTGAACTCAGGTCGAATCATATGGCGAAGTATCTAAAATTGCCAATGTTATCCGAATGATATAGACGCAAATATCTTAACTCCTATCAATTTGGCAGTATTCTGCCTCATCATACCTTGTCCAGGAGGTCCACATGTACAAGATTTGTGCGGTAGCATTTGTCCAAAGCGACTCTCTTTGGCCTCCGGTCTATTCATAAGCCGAAGCATCCAGAATTGCCAATGTCGTCCAATGATATAGATGCAAATACCTTTACTCCTCTCAATTTGACAGGATTCTGCCTCATCATACCTTGTCCAGGAGGTCCAAATAGAAAAGACTTGGGCGGCAGCATTTGTCCAAAGCGACTCTCTTTGGCCTCCGGTCGAATCATAAGCCGAAACATCCAGAATTAGCAATGTCGTCCAATAATATAGATGCAAATACCTTTACTCCTATTAATTTGACAGGATTCTGGCTCATCGTATCTTGTCCATAACGTTCAAATGCACAAGATTTGGAAGTCAGCATTTGTCCAAAGCGACTCTCTTTGGCCTCCGGTCGATCCATATACCGAGGTATCTAAAATTGCCGATGTTATCCGAATGATATAGACGCAAATACCTTAACTCCTATCAATTTGGCAGTATTCTGCCTCATCATACCTTGTCCAGGAGGTCCAAATGGACAAGATTTGGGCGGCAGCATTTGTTCAAAGCGACTCTCTTTGGACTGAGGTCGAACCATAAGCCGAGCATCCAGAATTGCCAATGTCGTCCAATGATACAGATACAAATATCTTTACTCCTATCAATGTGATAGGATTCTGCCTTATCATACCTTATCCAGGAGGTCCAAATATAAAAGATTTGTGCGGTAGCACGTGTCCAAAGCGACTCTCTTTGGACACAGGTCGAATCATATGCCGAGCATTCAGAATTGCCAATGTCGTCCAATGATATAGATGCAAATATCTTTACTCCTATCAATGTGACAGGATTCTGCCTCATCATACCTTGTCCAGGAGGTCCAAATGTACAAGTTTTTTAGCGGCAGCATCTGTCCAAACCGCCTCTTTTTGGACTCAGGTCGATCCATATGCCGAAGTAACCAAAATTGTCGATGTTATCCAAATGATATAGATGCAAATATCTTAACTCCTATAAATTTGCTAGGATTCTGCCTCATCACACCTTGTTCCGGAGGTCACAGTGCACAAGATTTGGGCGGCAAAATTTGTCCAAAGCTACTCTCTTTTGACTGAGGTCGAACCATAAGCCGAGCATCCAGAATTGCCAATGTCGTCCAATGATATAGATGCAAATATTTTTACTCCTATCAATGTGACAGGATTCTGTCTCATCATACCTTTTCCAGGAGGTCCAAATGCACAGGATTTGGGAGTCAGCATTTGTCCAAACCGACTCTCTTTGGACTCAGGTCGATCCATATGCCGAAGTATCTAAAATTGCCGATATTATCCGAATGATATAGATGCAAATATCTTAAATGGAAGCATTCAGAATTGCCAATGTCGTCCAATGATATAGATGCAAATACCTTTACTCCTATCAATGTGACAGGATTCTGCCTCACCATACCTTTTCGAGGAGGTCCAAATGTACAAGTTTTTAGCGGCAGCATTTCTCCAAACCGACTCTTTTTGGACTCAGGTCGAATCATATGCCGAAGTACCAAAAATTGCCGATTTATCCGAATAATATAGATGCAAATATCTTAACTTCTATCAATTTTCAAGGATTCTGCCTCATCATACCTTTCCAGGAGGTCCAAATGGACAAGATTTGTGTGGTAGCACTTGTCCAAAGCGACTCCCTTTGGATTCAGGTCGAATCATAAGCCGAAGAATCCAAAATTGCCGATATTGCCAATGATATAGATGCAAATATCTTTACTCCTATCAATGTGATAGGATTCTGCCACATCATACCTTTTCCAGGAGGTCCAAATGCACAAGATGTGCGCGGCAGCATTTGTTCAAACCGACTCTCTTTGGACTCAGGTCGATCCATATGCCGCAATAACAAAAATTGCCGATGTTATCCGAATGATAAAGATGCAAATATCTTACTCCTATCAATTTTCAAGGATTCTGCCTCATCATACCTTGTCCAGGAGGTCAAAATGGACAAGATCTGGGCGGCAGCATTTGTCCAAAGCGACTCTCTTTAGACTGAGGTCGAACCATAAGCCGAGCATCCAGAATTGCCAATGTCGTCAAATGATACAGATGCAAATATCTTTACTCCTATCAATGTGATAGGATTCTGCCTTATCATACCTTGTCCAGGAGGTCCAAATGTACAAGATTTGTGCGGTAGCACTTTTCCAAAGCGACTCTCTTTGGACTCAGGTCGAATCATAAGCCGGAGCATCCAGAATTGCCAATGTCGTCCAATGATATAGATGCAAATATCTTCACTCCTATCAATTTGACAGGATCCTGGCTCATCGTATCTTGTCGAGGGGGTCCAAATGTACAAGATTTGGGCGGCAGCATTTGTCCAAAGCGACTCTCTTTAGACTGAGGTCGAACCATAAGCCGAGCATCCAGAATTGCCAATGTCGTCCAATGATATAGATGCAAATATCTTCACTCCTATCAATTTCACAGGATTCTAGCCCATCGAATCTTGTCCAGGAGGTTCAAGTGTACAAGATTTGTGCGGTAGCACTTGAGAAAAGCGAATCTCTTTGGACTCAGTTCGAATCATAAGCCGAGCATCCAGAATTGCCAATGTCGTCCAAGGATATAGATGCAAATGTCTTTACTCCTATCAATGTGATAGGATTCTGCCTCATCATACCTTGTTCAGGAGGTCCAAATGTACAAGATTTGTGCGGTAGCACTTGACAAAAGCGACTCTCTTCGGACTCAGGTCGATCCATAAGTCAAAGCATCCGGAATTGCCAATATCGTCCAATGATATAGATGCAAATATCTTTACTCCTATCAATTTGACAGGATTCTACCTTATCATACCTTGTCCAGGAGGTCCAAATAGAAAAGACTTGGGCGGCAGCATTTGTCCAAAGCGACTCTCTTTGGCCTCCGGCGAATTCATAAGCCGAAGCATCCAGAATTAGCAATGTCGTCCAATAATATAGATGCAAATACCTTTACTCCTATCAATGTGATAGGATTCTGCCTTATCATACCTTGTCCAGAACGTTCAAATGCACAAGATTTGTGCGGTAGCACTTGTCCAAAGCGACTCTCTTTGGCCTCCGGTCGAATCATATGCCGGAGAATCCAGAATTGCCAATGCCGTCCAATGATATAGATGCAAATATCTTTACTCCTATCAATGTGATAGGATTCTGCCTCATCATACCTTGTCCAGGAGTTCCAAATGTACAAGATTTGTGCGGCAGAACTTGTTCAAAGCGACTGTCTTTGGATTCAAGTCGAATCATAAGCCGGAGCATCCAGAATTGCCAATGTCGTCCAATAGTATAGATGCAAATATCTTTACTCCTATCAATTTGACAGGATCCTGGCTCATCGTATCTTGTCCAGGGGGTCCAAATGTACAAGTTTTGGGCGGCAGCACTTATCCAAAGCGACTCTCTTTGAACTCAGGTCGAATCATATGGCGAAGTATCTAAAATTGCCAATGTCGTCCAATAGTATAGATGCAAATATCTTTACTCCTATCAATTTTACAGGATTCTGGATCAGCGTATCTTGTCCAGGAGGTTCAAGTGTACAAGATTTGTGCGGTAGCACTTTATAAAAGCAACTCTCTTTGGCCTCCGGTCGAATCATATGCCGGGGTATCCAGAATTGCCAATGTCGTCCAATGATATAGATGCAAATATCTTTACTCCTATCAATGTGACAGGATTCTGCCTCATCATACCTTGGCCAGGAGGTCCAAATGTACAAGTTTTTTAGCGGCAGCACTTGACAAAAGCGACTCTCTTTGGACTCAGGTCGATCCACATACCGAAGTATCACAAATTGCCGACGTTATCCGTATGATATAGATGCAAATATCTTAAATAGAAGCATTCAGAATTGCCAATGTCGTCCAATGATATAGATGCAAATACCTTTACTCCTATCAATGTGACAGGATTCTGCCTCACCATACCTTTTCGAGGAGGTCCAAATGTACAAGTTTTTTAGCGGCAGCATTTGTCCAAACCGACTCTTTTTGGACTCAGGTCGATCCATATGCCGAAGTAACCAAAATTGTCGATGTTATCCAAATGATATAGATGCAAATATCTTAACTCTTATCAATTTGCTAGGATTCTGCGTCATCATACCTTGTTCCGGAGGTTCAAATGTACAAGATTTGTGCGGTAGTAGTTGTCCAAAGCGACTCTCTTTGGACACAGGTCGAATCATATGCCGAGCATCCAGAATTGCCAATGTCGTCCAATGATATAGATGCAAATATCTTTACTCCTATAAATGTCACAGGATTCTGCCTCATCATACCTTGTCCAGGAGGTCCAAATATACAAGATTTGTGCGGTAGCATGTGTCCAAAGCGACTCTCTTTGGACACAGGTCGAATCATATGCCGAGCATCCAGAATTGCCAATGTCGTCCAATGATATAGATGCAAATATCTTTACTCCTATAAATGTGACAGGATTCTGCCTCATCATACCTTGTCCAGGAGGTCCATATGTACAAGTTTTTTAACGGCAGCATCTGTCCAAACCGCCTCTCTTTGGACTCAAGTCGATCCATATGCCGAAGTAACCAAAATTGTCGATGTTATCCAAATGATATAGATGCAAATATCTTAACTCCTATCAATTTGCTAGGATTCTGCCTCATCATACCTTGTTCCGGAGGTCACAATGCACAAGATTTGGGCGGCAGCATTTGTCCAAAGCGACTCTCTTTGGACTGAGGTCGAACCATAAGCCGAGCATCCAGAATTGCCAATGTCGTCCAATGATACAGATGCAAAAATCTTGACTCCTATCAATGTGATAGGATTCTGCCTTATCATACCTTGTCCAGGAGGTCCAACTGTACAAGATTTGTGCGGTAGCACTTGTCCAAAGCGACTCTCTTTGGCCTCCGGTCGAATCATATGCCGGAGAATCCAGAATTGCCAATGCCGTCCAATGATATAGATGCAAATATCTTTACTCCTATCAATGTGATAGGATTCTGCCTCATCATATCTTGTCCAGGCGGACCAAATGTACAAGATTTATGCGGTAGCACTTGTCCAAATCGACTCTCTTTGGACACAGGTCGAATCATAAGCCGAGCATCCAGAATTGCCAATGTCGTCCAATGATATAGATGCAAATATCTTTACTCCTATCAATGTGATAGGATTCTGCCTCATCATACCTCGTCCAGGAGGTCCAAATGTACAAGATTTGTGCGGTAGCACTTGACAAAGGCGAATCTCTTTGTTCTCAGGTCCATCAATATGCCGAAGTAACAAAAATTGCCGATGTTATCCGAATGATATATATGCAAATATCTTAACTCCTATCAAATTTCAAGGATTCTGCCTCATCATACCTTGTCCAGGAGTTCCAAATGTACAAGATTTGTGCGGCAGAACTTGTTCAAAGCGACTGTCTTTGGATTCAGGTCGAATCATAAGCCGGAGCATCCAGAATTGCCAATGTCGTCCAATAGTATAGATGCAAATATCTTTACTCCTATCAATTTGACAGGATCCTGGCTCATCGTATCTTGTCCAGGGGGTCCAAATGTACAAGTTTTGGGCGGCAGCACTTATCCAAAGCGACTCTCTTTGAACTCAGGTCGAATCATATGGCGAAGTATCTAAAATTGCCAATGTCGTCCAATAGTATAGATGCAAATATCTTTACTCCTATCAATTTTACAGGATTCTGGATCAGCGTATCTTGTCCAGGAGGTTCAAGTGTACAAGATTTGTGCGGTAGCACTTTATAAAAGCGACTCTCTTTGGCCTCCGGTCGAATCATATGCCGGGGTATCCAGAATTGCCAATGTCGTCCAATGATATAGATGCAAATATCTTTACTCCTATCAATGTGACAGGATTCTGCCTCATCATACCTTGTCCGTATAGATGCAAATATCTTTACTCGTATCAATGTGACAGGATTCTGTCTCATCATACCTTTTCCAGGAGGTCCAAATGCACAAGATTTGGGAGTCAGCATTTGTCCAAACCGACTTTCTTTGAACTCAGGTCGATCCATATGCCGAAGTATCTAAAATTGCCGATGTTATCCGAATGATATAGACGCAAATGTCTTAACTCCTATCAATTTGGCAGTATTCTGCCTCATCATACCTTGTCCAGGTGGTCCAAATGGACAAGATTTGGGCGGCAGCATTTGTCCAAAGCGACGCTCTTTGGACTGAGGTTGAACCATAAGCCGAGCATCCAGAATTGCCAATGTCGTCCAATGATATATATGCAAATATCTTCACTCCTATCAATTTGACAGGATTCTAGCCCATCGAATCTTGTCCAGGAGGTTCAAGTGTACAAATATTTGTGCGGTAGCACTTGAGAAAAGCAAATCTCTTTGGACTCAGGTCGAATCATAAGCCGAGCATCCAGAATTGCCAATGTCGTCCAATGATATAGATGCAAATATCTTTACTCCTATCAATGTGATAGGATTCTGCCTCATCATACCTTTTCCAGGAAGACCAAATGCACAAGATGCAGGCGGTAGCATTTGTCCAAACAGATTCTCTTTGGACTCAAGCCGATCCATATGCCGAAGTACCAAAAATTGCCGATTTATCCGAATAATATAGATGCAAATATCTTAACTCCTATCAATTTTCAAGGATTCTGCCTGATCATACCTTTCCAGGAGGTCCAAATGGACAAGATTTGTGTGGTAGCACTTGTCCAAAGCGACTCCCTTTGGATTCAGGTCGAATCATAAGCCGAAGAATCCAAAATTGCCGATATTGCCAATGATATAGAGGCAAATATCCTCACTCCTATCAATTGTACAGCATTCTGCCTCATCGTATCTTGCCCAAGAGGTTCAAATGTACAAGATTTGTGCGGTAACACTTGACAAAAGCAAATCTCTTCGGACACCGGTCGATTCATAAGCCGAAGTATCCAGAATTGCCAATGTCGTCCAATGATATAGAGGCAAATATCCTCACTCCTATCAATTTTACAGCATTCTGCCTCATCGTATCTTGTCCAGGAGGTTCAAATGTAAAAGATTTGTGCGGTAGCACTTGTCCAGACTGATTCTCTTTGGATTCATTTCGAATCATACGCCGGATCCCCAGGATTGCCAATGCCGTCCAATGATATAGATGCAAATATCTTCACTCCTATCAATTTGACAGGATTCTAGCCCATCTAATCTTATCCAGGAGGTTCAAGTATACAAGATTTGTGCGGTAGCACTTGACAAAAGCGAATCTCTTTGGACTCAGGTCGAATCATAAGCCGAGCATCCAGAATTGCCAATGTCGTCCAAGGATATAGATGCAAATGTCTTTACTCCTACCAATGTGATAGGATTCTGCCTCATCATACCTTGTCCAGGAGGTCTAAATGTACAAGATTTGTGCGGTAGCATTTGACAAAAGCGACTCTCTTTGGACTCAGGTCGATCCATATACCGAAGTATCAAAAATTGCCGATGTTATCCGAATGATATAGATGCAAATATCTTAAATAGAAGCATTCAGAATTGCAAATGTCGTCCAATGATATAGATGCAAATACCTTTTCTCCTATCAATTTTACAGGATTCTGGCTCATCGTACCTTGTCCAGGAGGTTCAAGTGTACAAGAATTGTGCGGTAGCTCTTGACAAAAGCGAATCTCTTTGGACTCAGGTCGAATCATAAGCCGAGCATACAGAATTGCCAATGTCGTCCAAGGATATAGATGCAAATGTCTTTACTCCTACCAATGTGATAGGATTCTGCCTCATCATACCTTGTCCAGGAGGTCCAAATGTACAAGATTTGTGCGGTAGCATTTGAAAAAAGCGACTCTCTTTGGACTCAGGTCGATCCATATACCGAAGTATCAAAAATTGCCGATGTTATCCGACTGATATAGATGCAAATATCTTAAATAGAAGCATTCAGAATTGCCAATGTCGTCCAATGATATAGATGCAAATACCTTTTCTCCTATCAATTTTACAGGATTCTGGCTCATCGTACCTTGTCCAGGAGGTTCAAGTGTACAAGAATTGTGCGGTAGCTCTTGACAAAAGCGAATCTCTTTGGACTCAGGTCGAATCATAAGCCGAGCATCCAGAATTGCCAATGTCGTCCAATGATATAGATGCAAATACCTTCACTCCTATCAATTTGACAGGATCCTGGCTCATCGTGTCTTGTCCAGGGGGTCCAAATGTACAAGTTTTGGGCGGCAGCACTTGCCCAAAGCGATTCTCTTTGCACTCAGGTCGAATCACATGGAGAAGTATCTAAAATTGCCGATGTTATCCGAATGATATAGACGCAAATATCTTAAATCCTATCAATTTGGCAGTGTTCTGCCTCATCATACCTTGTCCAGGAGGTCCAAATGGACAAGATTTGGGCGGCAGCATTTGTCCAAAGCGACTCTCTTTTGACTGAAGTCGAACCATAAGCCGAGCATCCAGAATTGCCAATGTCGTCAAATGATACAGATGCAAATATCTTTACTCCTATCAATGTGATAGGATTCTGCCTTATCATACCTTGTCCAGGAGGTCCAAATGTACAAGATTTGTGCGGTAGCACTTTTCCAAAGCGGCTCTCTTTGGACTCAGGTCGAATCATATGCCGAAGTATCTAAAATTGCCGATGTTATCCGAATGATATAGACGCAAATGTCTTAACTCCTATCAATTTGGCAGTATTCTGCCTCATCATACCTTGTCCAGGAGGTCCAAATGTACAAGATTTGTGCGGTAGCACTTGACAAAAGCGACTCTCTTTGGACTGAGGTCGAACCATAAGCCGAGCACCCAGAATTGCCAATGTCGTCCAATGATATAGATGCAAATATCTTCACTCCTATCAATTTGACAGGATTCTGGCTCATCGTATCCTGTCCAGGAGGTTCAAGTGTACAAGATTTGTGCGGTAGCACATGTCCAAAGCGACTCTCTTTGGACACAGGTCGAATCATATGCCGAGCATCCAGAATTGCCAATGTCGTCCAATGATATAGATGCAAATATCTATACTCCTATCAATGTGACAGGATTCTGCCTCATCATACCTTGTCCAGGAGGTCCAAGTGTACAAGTTTTTTAGCGGCAGCATTTGTCCAAACCGCCTCTCTTTGGACTCAGGTCGATCCATATGCCGAAGTAACCAAAATTGTCGATGTTATCCAAATGATATAGATGCAAATATCTTAACTCCTATCAATTTGCTAGGATTTTGCCTCATCATACCTTGTTCCGTAGGTCACAATGCACAAGATTTAGGCGGCAGCATTTGTCCAAAGCGACTCTCTTTGGACTGAGGTCGAACCATAAGCCGAGCATCCAGAATTGCCAATGTCGTCCAATGATACAGATGCAAAAGCTTGACTCCTATCAAGGTGATAGGATTCTGCCGTATCATACCTTGTCCAGGAGGTCCAAATGTACAAGATTTGTGCGGAAGCACTTGTCCAAAGCGACTCTCTTTGGCCTCCGGTCGAATCATATGCCGGAGCATCCAGAATTGCCAATGTCGTCCAATGATATAGATGCAAATGTCTTCACTCCTATCAATTTGACAGGATTCTGGCTCATCGTATCTTGTCGAGGGGGTCCAAATGTACAAGATTTGGGTGGCAGCATTTAACCAAAGCGACTCTCTTTCAGCTGAGGTCGAACCATAAGCCGAGCATCCAGAATTGCCAATGTCGTCCAATGATACAGATGCAAATATCTTTACTCCTATCAATGTGATAGGATTCTGCCTTATCATACCATGTCCAGGAGGTCCAAATGCACAAGATTTGGGAGTCAGCATTTCTCCAAACCGACTCTCTTTGGACTCAGGTCGATCCATATGCCGAAGTATCTAAAATTGCCGATGTTATCCGAATGATATAGACGCAAATGTCTTAACTCCTATCAATTTGGCAGTATTCTGCCTCATCATACCTTGTCCAGGAGGTCCAAATGGACAAGATTTGGGCGGCAGCATTTGTCCAAAGCGACTCTCTTTGGACTGAGGTCGAACCATAAGCCGAGCATCCAGAATTGCCAATGTCGTCCAATGATATAGATGCAAATATCTTCACTCCTATCAATTTGACAGGATTCTAGCCTATCGAATCTTGTCCAGGAGGTGCAAGTGTACAAGATTTGTGCGGTAGCACTTGAGAAAAGCAAATCTTTTTGGACTCAGGTCGAATCATAAGCCGAGCATCCAGAATTGCCAATGTAGTCCAAGGATATAGATGCAAATGTGTTTACTCCTATCAATGTGATAGGATTCTGCCTCATCATACCTTGTCCAGGAGGTTCAAGTGTATAAGATTTGTGCGGTAGCACTTGACAAAAGCGTCTCTCTTTGGACTCAGGTCGAATCATAAGCCGGAGCATCCAGAATTGCCAATGTCGTCCAATGATATAGATGCAAATGTCTTCACTCCTATCAATTTGACAGGATTCTGGCTCATCGTATCCTGTCCATGAGGTTCAAGTGTACATGATTTGTGCGGTAGCACGTGTCCAAAGCGACTGTCTTTGGATTCAGGTCAAATCATAAGCCGGAGCTTCCAGAATTGCCAATGTCGTCAAATAGTATAGATGCAAATATCTTTACTCCTATCAATGTGATAGGATTCTGCCTCATCATACCTTTTCCAGGAGGTCCAAATGCACAAGATGTGGGCGGCAGCATTTGTCCAAACCGACTCTCTTTGGACTCAGGTCGATCCATATGCCGCAGTAACAAAAATTGCCGATGTTATCTGAATGATATAGATGCAAATATCTTACTCCTATCAATTTTCAGGGATTCTGCCTCATCATACCTTGTCCAGGGGGGCCGAATGTACAATATTTGTGTGGTAGCACTTGTCCAAAGAAACTCCCTTTGGATTCAGGTCGAATCATAAGCAAGAGCATCCAGAATTGCCAATGTCGTCCAATCATATAGATGCAAATACCTTTACTCCAAACAATTTGACAGTATTCTGCCTCATCATACCTTGTTCCGGAGGTCAAAATGCACAAGATTTGGGCGGCAGCATTTGTCCAAACCGACTCTCTTTGGACTCAGGTCGAATCATTAGTCGACCATCCAAAATTGCCATTGTCGCCCAATGATATAGATGCAAACATCTTTACTCCTTTCAATTTGACAGTATTCTGCCTCATCGTATCTTGTCCAGGGGGGCCGAATGTACAATATTTGTGTGGTAGCACTTGTCCAAAGAAACTCCCTTTGGATTCAGGTCGAATCATAAGCAAGAGCATCCAGAATTGCCAATGTCGTCCAATCATATAGATGCAAATACCTTTACTCCTATCAATTTGACAGGATTCTAGCCCATCTAATCTTGTCCAGGAGGTTCAAATGTAAAAGATTTGTGCGTTAGCACTTGTCCAGACTGATTCTCTTTGGATTTAGGTCGAATCATACGCCGGATCTCCAGGATTGCCAATGTCGCCCAATGATATAGATGCAAATATCTTTACTCCTATCAATTTGCCAGGATTCTGCCTCATCATACCTTTCCAGGAGGTCCAAATGGACAAGATTTGTGCGGTAGCACTTGACAAAAGCGAATCTTTTTGGACTCAGGTCGAATCATATGCCGGAGCATCCAGAATTGCCAATGTCGTCCAATGATATAGATGCAAATATCTTTACTCCTATCAATATGATAGGATTCTGCCTCATCATACCTCGTCCAGGAGGTCCAAATATGCAAGATTTGTGCGGTAGCACGTGTCCAAAGCGACTCTCTTTGGACACAGGTCGAATCATATGCCGAGCATCCAGAATTGCCAATGTCGTCCAATGATATAGATGCAAATATCTTTACTCCTATCAATGTGACAGGATTCTGCCTCATCATACCTTGTCCAAGAGGTCCAAATGTACAAGATTTGTGCGGTAGCACTTGTCCAAAGCGACTCTCTTTGGCCTCCGGTCGAATCATATGCCGGAGCATCCAGAATTGCCAATGTCGTCCAATGATATAGAAGCAAATATCTTTACTCCTATCAATGTGATAGGATTCTGCCTCATCATATCTTGTCCAGGCGGACCAAATGTACAAGATTTGTGCGGTAGCACTTGTCCAAAGCGACTCTCTTTGGCCTCCGGTCGAATCATAAGCCGGAGCATCCAGAATTGCCAATGTCGTCCAATGATATAGATGCAAATATCTTTACTCCTATCAATGTGATAGGATTCTGCCTCATCATATCTTGTCCAGGCGGACCAAATGTACAAGATTTGTGCGGTAGCACTTGTCCAAAGCGACTCTCTTTGGACACAGGTCGAATCATAAGCCGACCATCCAAAATTGCCAATGTCGCCCAATGATATAGATGCAAATATCTTTACCCCTATCAATGTGATAGCATACTGCCTCATCATACCTTGCCCAGGAGGTCCAAATATACAAGATTTGTGCAGTAGCACTTGACAAAAGCGACTCTCTTTGGACTCAGGTCGAATCATAAGCCGGAGCATCCAGAATTGCCAATGTCGTCCAATGATATAGATGCAAATGTCTTCACTCCTATCAATTTGACAGGATTCTGGCTCATCGTATCCTGTCCAGGAGGTTCAAGTGTACAAGATTTGTGCGGTAGCACTTGATAAAAGCGAATCTTTTTGGACTCAGGTCGAATCATATGCCGGAGCATCCAGAATTGCCAATGTCGTCCAATGATATAGATGCAAATATCTTTACTCCTATGAATGTGATAGGATTCTGCCTCATCATACCTCGTTCAGGAGGTCCAAATATACAAGATTTGTGCGGTAGCACGTGTCCACAGCGACTCTCTTTGGACACAGGTCGAATCATATGCCGAACATCCAGAATTGCCAATGTCGTCCAATGATATAGATGCAAATGTCTTCACTCCTATCAATTTGACAGGATTCTGGCTCATCGTATCCTGTCCAGGAGGTTCAAGTGTACAAGATTTGTGCGGTAGCACTTGATAAAAGCGAATCTTTTTGGACTCAGGTCGAATCATATGCCGGAGCATCCAGAATTGCCAATGTCGTCCAATGATATAGATGCAAATATCGTCACTCCTATCAATTTGACAGGATTCTGGCTCATCGTATCCTGTCCAGGAGGTTCAAGTGTACAAGATTTGTGCAGTAGCACTTGACAAAAGCGAATCTCTTTAGACTCAGGTGGAATCATATGCCGACCATCCAAAATTGCCAATGTCGTCCAACGATATAGATGCAAATAGCTTCGCTCCTATCAATTTGACAGGATTCTGGCTCATCGTATCTTGTACAGGAGGTTCGCGTGTACAAGATTTGTGCGGTAGCACATGTACAGACCGACTCTCATTGGATTCAGGTCGAATCATACGCCGGATCCCCAGGATTGCCAATGCCGTCCAATGATATAGATGCAAATATCTTCACTCCTATCAATTTGACAGGATTCTAGCCCATCTAATCTTGTCCAGGAGGTTCAAGTGTACGAGAATTGTGCGGTAGCACTTGACAAAAGCGAATCTCGTTGGACTCATGTCGAATCATAAGCCGAGCATCCAGAATTGCCAATGTCGTCCAATGATATAGATGCAAATATCTTTACTCCTATCAATGTGACAGGATTCTGTCTCATCATACCTTTTCCAGGAGGTCCAAATGCACAAGATTTGGGAGTCAGCATTTGTCCAAACCGACTCTCTTTGGACTCAGGTCGATCCATATGCCGAAGTATCTAAAATTGCCGATGTTATCCGAATGATATAGACGCAAATATCTTAACTCCTATCAATTTGGCAGTATTCTGCCTCATCATACCTTGTCCAGGAGGTCCAAATGGACAAGATTTGGGCGGCAGCATTTCTCCAAAGCGACTCTCTTTGGACTGAGGTCGAACCAAAAGACGAGCATCCAGAATTGCCAATGTCGTCCACTGATATAGATGCAAATATCTTCACTCCTATCAATTTGACAGGATTCTTGCCCATCGAATCTTGTCCAGGAGGTTCAAGTGTACAAGATTTGTGCACTAGCACTTGACAAAAGCGAATCACTTTGGACTCAGGTCCATCCATAAGTCGAAGCATCCAGAATTGCCAATGTCGTCCAATGATATAGATGCAAATATCTTTACTCCTATCAATTTGACAAGATTCTCGCTCAACATACCTTGTCCAGGAGGTCCAAATGGACAAGATTTGGGAGCAGCATTTGTCCACAGCGACTCTCTTTGGACTGGGCTCGAATCATAAGCCGGAGCATGCAGAATTGCCAATGTCGTCCAATGATACAGATGCAAATATCTTTACTCCTATCAATGTGATAGGATTCTGCCTTATCATACCTTGTCCAGGAGGTCCAAATGCACAAGATTTGGGAGTCAGCATTTCTCCAAACCGACTCTCTTTGGACTCAGGTCGATCCATATGCCGAAGTATCTAAAATTGCCGATGTTATCCGAATGATATAGACGCAAATGTCTTAACTCCTATCAATTTGGCAGTATTCTGCCTCATCATACCTTATCCAGGAGGTCCAAATGGACAAGATTTGGGCGGCAGCATTTGTCCAAAGCGACTCTCTTTGGACTGAGGTCGAACCATAAGCCGAGCATCCAGAATTGCCAATGTCGTCCAATGATATAGATGCAAATATCTTCACTCCTATCAATTTGACAGGATTCTAGCCCATCGAATCTTGTCCAGGAGGTCCAAATGTACAAGATTTGTGCGGTAGCACTTGTCCAGACTGATTCTCTTTGGCCTCCGGTCGATCATATGCCGGAGCATCCAGAATTGCCAATGTCGTCCAATGATATAGATGCAAATGTCTTCACTCCTGTCAATTTGACAGGATTCTGGCTCATCGTATCCTGTCCACGGGGCCGAATGTACAATATTTGTGTGGTAGCACTTGTCCAAAGAAACTCCCTTTGGATTCAGGTCAAATCATAAGGCGAAGAATCCAAAATTGCCGATATTGTCCAATGATATAGATGCAAATACCGTCACTCCAATCAATTTGCCAGGATTCTGCCTCATCATACCTTGTTCCGGAGGTTCAAATGAAGAAGATTTGTGCGGTAGTACTTGTCCAAAGCGACTGTCGTTGGATTGAGGTCGAATCATAAGCCGGAGCATCCAGAATTGCCAATGTCGTCCAATAGTATAGATGCAAATATCTTTACTCCTATCAATTTGACAGGATCCTGGCTCATCGTATCTTGTCCAGGGGGTCCATATGTACAAGTTTTGGGCGGCAGCACTTGTCCAAAGCGACTCTCTTTGAACACAGGTCAAATCATAAGCCGGAGCTTCCAGAATTGCCAATGTCGTCAAATAGTATAGATGCAAATATCTTTACTCCTATCAATGTGATAGGATTCTGCCTCATCATACCTTTTCCAGGAGGTCCAAATGCACAAGATGTGGGCGGCAGCATTTGTCCAAACCGACTCTCTTTGGACTCAGGTCGATCGATATGCCGCAGTAACAAAAATTGCCGATGTTATCTGAATGATATAGATGCAAATATCTTACTCCTATCAATTTTCAGGGATTCTGCCTCATCATACCTTGTCCAGGGGGGCCGAATGTACAATATTTGTGTGGTAGCACTTGTCCAAAGAAACTCCCTTTGGATTCAGGTCGAATCATAAGCAAGAGCATCCAGAATTGCCAATGTCGTCCAATCATATAGATGCAAATACCTTTACTCCAAACAATTTGACAGTATTCTGCCTCATCATACCTTGTTCCGGAGGTCAAAATGCACAAGATTTGGGCGGCAGCATTTGTCCAAACCGACTCTCTTTGGACTCAGGTCGAATCATTAGTCGACCATCCAAAATTGCCATTGTCGCCCAATGATATAGATGCAAACATCTTTACTCCTTTCAATTTGACAGTATTCTGCCTCATCGTATCTTGTCCAGGGGGGCCGAATGTACAATATTTGTGTGGTAGCACTTGTCCAAAGAAACTCCCTTTGGATTCAGGTCGAATCATAAGCAAGAGCATCCAGAATTGCCAATGTCGTCCAATCATATAGATGCAAATACCTTTACTCCTATCAATTTGACAGGATTCTAGCCCATCTAATCTTGTCCAGGAGGTTCAAATGTAAAAGATTTGTGCGGTAGCACTTGTCCAGACTGATTCTCTTTGGATTTAGGTCGAATCATACGCCGGATCTCCAGGATTGCCAATGTCGCCCAATGATATAGATGCAAATATCTTTACTCCTATCAATTTGCCAGGATTCTGCCTCATCATACCTTTCCAGGAGGTCCAAATGGACAAGATTTGTGCGGTAGCACTTGACAAAAGCGAATCTTTTTGGACTCAGGTCGAATCATATGCCGGAGCATCCAGAATTGCCAATGTCGTCCAATGATATAGATGCAAATATCTTTACTCCTATCAATGTGATAGGATTCTGCCTCATCATACCTCGTCCAGGAGGTCCAAATATGCAAGATTTGTGCGGTAGCACGTGTCCAAAGCGACTCTCTTTGGACACAGGTCGAATCATATGCCGAGCATCCAGAATTGCCAATGTCGTCCAATGATATAGATGCAAATATCTTTACTCCTATCAATGTGACAGGATTCTGCCTCATCATACCTTGTCCAAGAGGTCCAAATGTACAAGATTTGTGCGGTAGCACTTGTCCAAAGCGACTCTCTTTGGCCTCCGGTCGAATCATATGCCGGAGCATCCAGAATTGCCAATGTCGTCCAATGATATAGAAGCAAATATCTTTACTCCTATCAATGTGATAGGATTCTGCCTCATCATATCATGTCCAGGCGGACCAAATGTACAAGATTTGTGCGGTAGCACTTGTCCAAAGCGACTCTCTTTGGCCTCCGGTCGAATCATAAGCCGGAGCATCCAGAATTGCCAATGTCGTCCAATGATATAGATGCAAATATCTTTACTCCTATCAATGTGATAGGATTCTGCCTCATCATATCTTGTCCAGGCGGACCAAATGTACAAGATTTGTGCGGTAGCACTTGTCCAAAGCGACTCTCTTTGGACACAGGTCGAATCATAAGCCGACCATCCAAAATTGCCAATGTCGCCCAATGATATAGATGCAAATATCTTTACCCCTATCAATGTGATAGCATACTGCCTCATCATACCTTGCCCAGGAGGTCCAAATATACAAGATTTGTGCAGTAGCACTTGACAAAAGCGACTCTCTTTGGACTCAGGTCGAATCATAAGCCGGAGCATCCAGAATTGCCAATGTCGTCCAATGATATAGATGCAAATGTCTTCACTCCTATCAATTTGACAGGATTCTGGCTCATCGTATCCTGTCCAGGAGGTTCAAGTGTACAAGATTTGTGCGGTAGCACTTGATAAAAGCGAATCTTTTTGGACTCAGGTCGAATCATATGCCGGAGCATCCAGAATTGCCAATGTCGTCCAATGATATAGATGCAAATATCTTTACTCCTATGAATGTGATAGGATTCTGCCTCATCATACCTCGTTCAGGAGGTCCAAATATACAAGATTTGTGCGGTAGCACGTGTCCACAGCGACTCTCTTTGGACACAGGTCGAATCATATGCCGAACATCCAGAATTGCCAATGTCGTCCAATGATATAGATGCAAATGTCTTCACTCCTATCAATTTGACAGGATTCTGGCTCATCGTATCCTGTCCAGGAGGTTCAAGTGTACAAGATTTGTGCGGTAGCACTTGATAAAAGCGAATCTTTTTGGACTCAGGTCGAATCATATGCCGGAGCATCCAGAATTGCCAATGTCGTCCAATGATATAGATGCAAATATCGTCACTCCTATCAATTTGACAGGATTCTGGCTCATCGTATCCTGTCCAGGAGGTTCAAGTGTACAAGATTTGTGCAGTAGCACTTGACAAAAGCGAATCTCTTTAGACTCAGGTGGAATCATATGCCGACCATCCAAAATTGCCAATGTCGTCCAACGATATAGATGCAAATAGCTTCGCTCCTATCAATTTGACAGGATTCTGGCTCATCGTATCTTGTACAGGAGGTTCGCGTGTACAAGATTTGTGCGGTAGCACATGTACAGACCGACTCTCATTGGATTCAGGTCGAATCATACGCCGGATCCCCAGGATTGCCAATGCCGTCCAATGATATAGATGCAAATATCTTCACTCCTATCAATTTGACAGGATTCTAGCCCATCTAATCTTGTCCAGGAGGTTCAAGTGTACGAGAATTGTGCGGTAGCACTTGACAAAAGCGAATCTCGTTGGACTCATGTCGAATCATAAGCCGAGCATCCAGAATTGCCAATGTCGTCCAATGATATAGATGCAAATATCTTTACTCCTATCAATGTGACAGGATTCTGTCTCATCATACCTTTTCCAGGAGGTCCAAATGCACAAGATTTGGGAGTCAGCATTTGTCCAAACCGACTCTCTTTGGACTCAGGTCGATCCATATGCCGAAGTATCTAAAATTGCCGATGTTATCCGAATGATATAGACGCAAATATCTTAACTCCTATCAATTTGGCAGTATTCTGCCTCATCATACCTTGTCCAGGAGGTCCAAATGGACAAGATTTGGGCGGCAGCATTTCTCCAAAGCGACTCTCTTTGGACTGAGGTCGAACCAAAAGACGAGCATCCAGAATTGCCAATGTCGTCCACTGATATAGATGCAAATATCTTCACTCCTATCAATTTGACAGGATTCTTGCCCATCGAATCTTGTCCAGGAGGTTCAAGTGTACAAGATTTGTGCACTAGCACTTGACAAAAGCGAATCACTTTGGACTCAGGTCCATCCATAAGTCGAAGCATCCAGAATTGCCAATGTCGTCCAATGATATAGATGCAAATATCTTTACTCCTATCAATTTGACAAGATTCTCGCTCAACATACCTTGTCCAGGAGGTCCAAATGGACAAGATTTGGGAGCAGCATTTGTCCACAGCGACTCTCTTTGGACTGGGCTCGAATCATAAGCCGGAGCATGCAGAATTGCCAATGTCGTCCAATGATACAGATGCAAATATCTTTACTCCTATCAATGTGATAGGATTCTGCCTTATCATACCTTGTCCAGGAGGTCCAAATGCACAAGATTTGGGAGTCAGCATTTCTCCAAACCGACTCTCTTTGGACTCAGGTCGATCCATATGCCGAAGTATCTAAAATTGCCGATGTTATCCGAATGATATAGACGCAAATGTCTTAACTCCTATCAATTTGGCAGTATTCTGCCTCATCATACCTTATCCAGGAGGTCCAAATGGACAAGATTTGGGCGGCAGCATTTGTCCAAAGCGACTCTCTTTGGACTGAGGTCGAACCATAAGCCGAGCATCCAGAATTGCCAATGTCGTCCAATGATATAGATGCAAATATCTTCACTCCTATCAATTTGACAGGATTCTAGCCCATCGAATCTTGTCCAGGAGGTCCAAATGTACAAGATTTGTGCGGTAGCACTTGTCCAGACTGATTCTCTTTGGCCTCCGGTCGATCATATGCCGGAGCATCCAGAATTGCCAATGTCGTCCAATGATATAGATGCAAATGTCTTCACTCCTGTCAATTTGACAGGATTCTGGCTCATCGTATCCTGTCCACGGGGCCGAATGTACAATATTTGTGTGGTAGCACTTGTCGAAAGAAACTCCCTTTGGATTCAGGTCAAATCATAAGGCGAAGAATCCAAAATTGCCGATATTGTCCAATGATATAGATGCAAATACCGTCACTCCAATCAATTTGCCAGGATTCTGCCTCATCATACCTTGTTCCGGAGGTTCAAATGAAGAAGATTTGTGCGGTAGTACTTGTCCAAAGCGACTGTCGTTGGATTGAGGTCGAATCATAAGCCGGAGCATCCAGAATTGCCAATGTCGTCCAATAGTATAGATGCAAATATCTTTACTCCTATCAATTTGACAGGATCCTGGCTCATCGTATCTTGTCCAGGGGGTCCATATGTACAAGTTTTGGGCGGCAGCACTTGTCCAAAGCGACTCTCTTTGAACACAGGTCGAATCATACGCCGGGTCCCCAGGATTGCCAATGCCGTCCAAAGATATAGATGCAAATATATTTACTCCTTTCAATTTGACAGGATTCTGCCTCATCGTATCTTGTCCAGGGGGGCCGAATGTACAATATTTGTGTGGTAGCACTTGTCCAAAGAAACTCCCTTTGGATTCAGGTCGAATCACAAGCCGACCATCCAAAATTGCCAATGTCGCCCAATGATATTGTTACGTCCCAGCGTAACTTTTAACTTATTAGCCTAGTATTTTTCTTGTTCTTGCTACTCCGATCTCCGGTTGCGCCTATACTTGTATATTACGGCCTGTGCCTATCGCAGCCGGCGTACCGTTAGAGTATTAGAGTTAAAATCATGTCATTTTCCTTCTACTCCGGGCTTCGTATGCGCCTATACTTGTATATTACGGCCTATGCCTAGCGCATGCGTGGTACCGTCGAGCGGTAACTTCAAGTAGAATATTCCTCGCCTTGGAATCACCGTCGTCCCCACCCAATACACCGACTCATGACAATATATTTATAGTATAAGGAACGAATGCGTGTACGCGGTATGCAAGTGTGAGTGTATAGACTTAAGGTTAGCGACGAGTTTCCGCTTAAGAATATTGTTTATCCTTTTCTCTTTCTTTTCATTTATTAATTGCGCCACTGTTAGGCATCGCTGCAGGACAAGACTATTTTTCGTTATCATCAATCCCACCGAAGCGTGCGCTTAAGAGTTACTAAGTTCCTACGTGCCGAGATCGACTTGCACTCATAATAAAATCTGTTAATCAGAGAGAGAAACTAACGAACAAAACCAGCGTCTCGTTTTACATAGCCAGCCGAATGTTTGTATATACCGTCGACCGCTATGTACCCGATTCTGTGAGAGGGGCCTAAAAACTATCTCTGAGCCGGCCTAGGAACCATCTCGAGACGCGACCGTCGTCGCAGTTGGCTGTATAGTCGCGAGGTGCGTAGTCCTCTGTCCGAGGAATATCTTAGTTTATTCTTTGTGAGCTAATCTGTGCAAATTCTTGCAGTTTAATCAGAGACTCATTACTCCTCGTTAAATCGTAGTGTTAAAATCTAGCTATTAAAAAAAAAGAGCAAGGACTCATATTTCTTTTGGTTTTCTTTTTGGTTTCGAATTTTAATCTAGAGTGCGAATAGTGCGATCCGCGTTATTTCCAGCACGTGGTCGGCGAATCGCGCCGAGCCCGTTAGCATATAAGTTTCATTTATAAAGATCATTATATTATTATTATTATAAGTAACACTTCCACATAAGTCTTCTCTCGGTGAGGAATTGGTATTGTATTTAGACTGATTTAAACATCTATAGCGGTCTGAGGAGTCTCTTCGCGAGTAACATCTAACATCTCCGATAACACGAGAGCTTAGGCCATCTCAAGCCTGATCGTACATTAATACCATTTTACGATTCGAAGGTACTCATCGTAATAAACCATACGAATTTCCACCGACATACCACCGAACTAAGAGCGAGAGTAACACAGCGAGCGACATACCATCGAGCGAGCGTGAGCGTGAGAGAGAGAGGGAGAGAGAGAATATCAAAGATTGTCTGAGCGTTTCCAGCAGCACGGTAAGAATATTCCAATTACCAGCTAGGTCATGATTTCTGGCCCGACTCTTGCCCCCAGTACATGTATTACGGGAAACCTAGGGCAATAGTTGTAGAGGCGATCCCGTAACCGTGTGCTCTGAGCGCTGGGCGATCGGAACTGTTTAATTCTATAAGGAATCTCTGTATCATTCATATAACGAATATCACGCGCAATACGAGCTGCTTCGTTCAACCCACGATTATACCGCGCCTTGCATACCAGCGAATTGTACTACCGAACATTGCGTAATAGTTAGTCGTTCCGTTCCTTATTATATCAATACTCCGATAGAAACAAAACCTCGTAACCATTGTTAAAACGTGGAATTGGGGTTAGAAGCGGGATACACTTTCTTTCTGTATATATATATCTCTTACAGTTATATTACTTCTTTATACCCACTTCTAACCGTGGAACTGGTGTCAGAAATCTGCTTTTTCAACTCAAGTCGTCTTTGTATCTGCACCTGAATAATCATCACAGAATATACACTATTGTTCTTTTCCACACTATATCTGCTTTATCCTTCTTTTATTTTCTTTGCATGCGCTATAATTAACATTATCTGTACTGGAATGTAACACGCAATAACTCAGCAACCTGTACGGGTTGATAAGAGAGAGAATCCTATAAGTCCTGCAGATCGAGTATATTGATTTCGTTCTTTCGCGTCATCATTTTATTCGGTCATTGATAGAATCATCTTTTTGATTTATATCCTTTAGGTTAAGTATTCACGCGTTACTCCCGGGCGACAACGGTCGACCGCTCGAACACACACACGGTTCCATCCTAGACAAATCCTTTAAACCGACCTATCGCGACGCCCGGACGTAACAGCGGAATTGGTGTCAGAAGTGGGATTCGATTTCTGAACTTTGCGAGTTGTATTCCATATTCCTTTCTATAATTTACATTTTATATTTCCTCTTATACCACTTCTAACAGCGGAATTGGTGTCAGAAGTGGGATTCTCTTCCTGAGCTTCCACCAGTTGGGTTATCTTATATTACATTCCTTATTATATTCTATATTCTTTTCTATACTTTACATTTTTATTTCTTCTTATACCACTTCTAACAACGGAATCGGATTGAGAATGTTTTAAATTGTTAATTAGGATTGTAGCTTCCACCAATTCTATACTTGTTCGTATAACCGTTTATCGCAGCAATATATAATCTTGCCGATGATCTGCGAGTCTTCGCGGAAACGTGTATAGCTAATCACATATATATAAAATCGCAGTAGGTAGTACATATATACATACATATATAAGTCCGCGGTTGAACGACGGGGCTCGTCGCTTGGCGCCGGAGCTCACGGCAATATTTGGGGTCGTCCACAGGACGCAAAGGAAACACGGTACTAACCGTGCGAATAGCGTGTGGGGCCCTCGATATCGATAGTAATATAATCGAACATGAGTCAACCTAATGAGTTTGGCACGGGTAGTAGCGCAGACGCGAGTAATAGCGCTACAATTGAACTAAGCGCGTCGATGACATCCGTGGCGGAGCGTCTCGCGCTCCAACAGGCCATGTCGGAAGTACCATATTACGACGGATCTAATGTGCCCTTGCGAGATTTCGTGCAGAGGGTGCGTGACGGAGCTGTGTATATGCCCCCACGTACGGAGGCTACGTATACTCGGGCCGTGATAGGGAGGTTGCAGGGCCGTGCGCGCGATAGCGTGTACGGGCAATCGGATTTGAAAACTATCGATGCGGTCATTAAACATCTCAAAACGCGTTTCGGAACTTGCAGTGCGTACCCACAGATTCAACGCGAGATAGAAAGCACGCGGATGCGTCGCGACGATACGGTGCACACGTTTTATGACCGCCTGAACATCCTTCTGATGGAAGCTAGGGGCGCGTTAGAAGAGGCACACGAAGGGGACATAGAGAGAATGTTAGCACCGGTTAAGGAGAGTGCATTGGGAGCGTTCCTTCGCGGGCTGCCGGATGACATAGCGAGGACAGTAGAGTCGCGCGACCCGGAAGATTTGGAAACAGCCGTCGCATTTGCAGCACGTGTGGTTTCGCGTAGGCGCATGCGGACACCATCGTTTGTTGACCCTTCTCGTTTACTCCCGTCACGGGCGGACGAGGAGAGAGTTGTCGCAGTTCGTGCACCACCGAGATCGCTGAGTCCGAGTGGATATTCTCGCGCCGGGCCTTCGTTTGAAACGAATAGGAACTTTGAGGTCGGCGCGCAATCGCATCCGACGGGATCAGGGCACTGCTACGCTCCGCCGCCTCAGGCAATTTATCCGCCTGCTCCTTACTATTACGCGCCGCCAATGCCATATCCAACGCCGTTCCCGTATCCGTACCCGAGTTACCCTCCGCGAGCCGAACAACAGTACGCGCCGAGCACTCGACCCATGTCGCCTGAGCATCGCATGCTCCCGACAACCGAACATGACAATAGACACGTTAGAGATAGGCGAGATTCGTCGCCGTCACCGAGACAGGGATCACCGACGAGACGCGACGACGATTTAAACTCGCGCGGAGCCCGCCGATCGGACGCGTCGTCGAGCCCGAACAACACAGAGCGTCACAGGACAGTCAGATTTCTAGAGAGAAACTAGTAGTTCGCCGCCTAGAAACTAACCGAGATTCGCCGCAGGTGCGAATGTGTGCTAAAGAACTGCGCCATGATTCGGCTTCATTTTTGATTGACACGGGCGCTGATATCAACGTAATCAAACTAAAAATATTGCGAGAAGATATATCTGTCGCGTTACACGAATCTATAGTCGTCACGGGTATTACCACGGAAGAAATAGAAACGTTGGGCACCACGATCGTGCACTTACTCGGACAACCGGTTAAATTCCACGTGGTACAATCCTCGTTTCCCATCAGGAGCGACGGAATTTTGGGGAAACAATACCTGAGGCAGGAACAGGCAGAGATATCATTCGCGCACAATACTTTAGTCACACAAAGTGATCCTATACGCCCGATGCGTTTCATAGGAGAGGGCGAACGACATAACGAAAAATTACCTTTGCCCATTACGCGCGTTCACCACCTACGAGCTAGAACGCGTCAAGCAATAAGAATAGATGTAAAGGAAGGGAGAGAACTGGCCGAGGGTTACTTGCCGAAATTAAACACGACGGACGGAGTATTCATCGGGGAAGCCGCTGTCTCAGTTTGTCGAGGCGCGTGCCACGTACTTGCGATTAATACCTTGGAAAATGACGTAGAAATATCAATACCACCGCAAAATATAGTACCGTTTGAATATCACAATTTCCCTGAAGAACAGGAATACTTCGATTCCGAGTCAGAAACGGCACACGCGCCGATAGTTAGTGACCGAGTAGGTGAAATAGTCTCTCGTTTGCGTTTAGACCACCTTAACGACGAGGAGAGGAATCACGTAATAAATTTAGTAGAAGAATATCCAGAAAGGTTTCATCTACCGGGCGATAAGCTGCAGTCGACACCCTGTATTAGGCATACAATCCCTACCACAGACGATTTACCTATTAACACGCGGCAGTATAGATTTCCACCTGTTCATCAAGCCGAAATCGCGAGACAAGTGTCTAATAAATTAGAGTGCAACATTATCGCACCCTCAAATTCGCCATATAATTCACCGCTATGGATAGTTCCGAAAAAGCCGGATTCTCAAGGAAACAAGCGTTGGCGAATGGTCATTGATTTCCGTAAATTAAATGAAAAAACGATTGGAGACGCGTACCCCTTGCCCAATATTACAGATATTATGGATCACCTGGGCGAGGCGCGGTATTTTTCGATCTTTGACCTCGCGAGCGGCTTTCAGCAAATAGAAATGGATCCTAAAGACCGAGCTAAAACTGCCTTCACTACACCAAATGGCCACTACGAGTATATTCGCATGCCCGAAGGGCTTAAAAACGCTCCAGCTACGTTCCAGCGTTTAATGGATCAAGTATTACGCGGGTTGCAAGGCGTAGAAGTTTTTGTATATCTAGACGACATCGTAGTTTACGCTAAGTCCTTGAAGGAGCATGGAAGGAAGGTGCAGAGACTATTCAATAGAATACGCGATGCAAAGCTAACTCTGCAACCTGACAAGTGCGACTTCTTAAGAACCGAGGTAGCGTATCTAGGACATATAATCGGTCGAGATGGAGTCCGTCCAGACCCGGGGAAAATTAGCGCGGTAAAGAAATTCCCGTACCCGCAGAATCAACGAAATGTACGAGAATTCCTTGGGCTGGTGGGCTATTACCGACGTTTTATAGAAAACTTCGCCGCGATCGCGAAACCATTAACAGAATTATTGAAAAAGAACGAAAAATTCGATTGGAAACAGGAACATACAACTAGCTTTAAAACTTTACGGAGAGCGTTGTGCCGAAGCCCTATTCTACAGTACCCTAATTTTAACGAACATTTCACTTTGACAACGGACGCCTCGGACGTCGCGATAGGCGCGGTATTAAGCCAGAATGCGAACGGGCACGATTTGCCAGTAGCATACCTATCGCGCAATCTAACCAAGCCGGAGCGAAATTATTCCACCACGGAAAAGGAATGCCTAGCCGTGTTATATGCAGTCCTGCATTTTAGACCCTACCTATACGGGAGGAAGTTTACGTTAGTTAGCGATCACGAGCCGTTGAGATGGATAGACTCAGTTAAAGATCCGGGACAACGCTTGGTGCGTTGGCGACTTAAATTACGGGACTACGAATATGAATTTGTACATAAACCGGGCCGACTCAACACTAACGCGGATGCATTATCGCGGAATCCGGTAAAGACTGACACCGTCACGTCGGAATCCGACAACGAGGAACGCAACTGGGTCTCGTCAAAGGTATTGCCAGTAAACCGGAAAAACCCACGAGTACCGGAGCCATTAGATACAAGCGCAGTAGCGACGAGAACGCGCAGGCGAATACCGTACCTGCCAGAACCCGACGTACCGACAGTAGGCGATAATAGCGAGTCGTCATCCGACTCCTCAGACACGCCAATATTCGTAGAGAGCAGATGCGTGATGCCCAGTGTAAAGCCACGACCACCGCGCAAGTCGAAATCGCCGCCTAAAACACGATCCCATGACGCGGAGACGCGTGATAGTGAGCGCGAGACTGCAGGGCCGTCGGACAGCGAATTTGTCGCTACAGAACTTCCTACCCGACCGCACTGCACTAGCGATGACGAACAATCTGAAAACTTACTCACTTGGGACGTATTATCGAGATCTTTCGAAGAACTTGGCGACTCAATTACTAGAGGTGAACAACGAACGAGCACGGAAAATACGCGAGAACCGACGGAAAACGTAATTACCGAAACTGACCCGAACACATCCGACGACATACGAGACAGAGAACAGACGGGAATAACAGTTGATCCGAAGACAGACGGGGCGGTCAGCGAAAATGTCGCTACGGAAGGCCCTACCCGTCCCGCCTGTACCGAAGGTGACGCGGCGCGCCCACCAGGAGGCCCTTTAACGTTGGTCTCTGAAACAGAGGCGTCTGGGGAGGGCGGTAGCGCATTACTCGCCGGACCTGCGGATTGCTCGCATTTACCTACACCTTCGCCAACGTCGAGACCGATCGCGCTATCAACACCGATGCCACTAACTGTACCCGCGAGATCATGTGTAACATTACCGGAACATCTACATAATGATAGACCTCCTTCGATACCGACAGTCGGAATCCCTGTCACTGAAGACGTGCCGATGGGCACCCATATCCCTTTTTCACCGGAACTTCAGCCTCATGTGCAAGAATTTCAGCCGAAACCTGTACGTTATTCCCGCGACAATCTGACAGCACGACGCGGAAACATAGCGCACTTCTTATCAGCTGATTGCGAATTGAGCGACCCGATATCGCGGCTACTCGTAGAATTGCGTATGATTTCGGTAGAAGACATGAAACTTGCAAGGCCAAAGAAAGGAAACGTACTGGTAACACAATACGGACAGCACCGAATTTTTAGTATTGTACTGACCGACCGTTTTTTTAATACACCTAATACTACGGACGTTGTGACTGGACTGCAGAGCCTTCGTAAAACATTATCAAATTACGGGGCAAGCGCTTGCGGTATATCGCTGGAAGGAAATATGACAGACAGTTTGACTCGCGAAACGTTCATACAGGAAATTAGTGAAGTATTTGAACATACTGGTATCACCATAACCCTTTTCACGGGAAAGGTATCAATTCCCCCGGAATCGATGCGGGCGGAGATTATTAAAGAACTGCATGCAGGTGTTGTGGGAGGGCATAAAGGCGTTACCAAAACCTACCGAAGAATAAGAGAGAGATTTTATTGGCCGGGAATGAAAAACGAGATCCAGAACTCCATTAGAACTTGTGCGGGATGCCAGGAAAAGAAATTAATACGAGCAAGAACGCGTGAACCAATGGTAATTACCGACACACCGATAGAGCCTTTCGCGAAAGTATCTCTCGACACAGTAGGACCGCTCCCCACGACTCCCGACGGGAATAGACACATATTCACGATGCAGGACAATCTAACAAAATTCTGCCTCGCGGTGCCCGTGCCCGATATTAAGGCCGAGACTATTGCTCACGTCCTCGTGACTAGCCTTATATTGCAGTACGGGGCTCCGCGAGTAATATTAACAGATAAAGGTACTAGTTTCATAAATAAAGTTATCCGCGAGATTGGACGTTTATTCGATTTCGACCACGTAACGACCTCCGGTTACCACCCGCAGACTAATGGAGCCTTAGAGCGTAGCCATATAGTACTAACCGAATACATAAAACATTACTTAGGCGAATACGACGATTGGGATCGGTTGGTACCGTTCGCGATGTTCTCATATAATACGTCGGTGCACGAAGCGACTAACTTTACGCCTTACGAACTAGTATTCGGTAGACTAGCAAGATACCCGAATTCTTTCTGCATTGACGACAGGACAGATACATATGGATCTTATCTACGGGAATTAATACCTCGCCTGTCTGAGATGCAAGTGACAGCGGGAATAAATTTAATTGCTGCAAAACATAAATCTAAAGAACGCTACGATAGACACGCGCGGCCGCTAGATGCGGGGGAGGGCGACATGGTGCGGGTGCTTATCGAACCGAAGAAGGGAAAGTTTAGTAGTAGATATCGAGGGCCCTACAGAGTTGTCAAAATCCTAGAAGGAAATACCGTGCTGCTGGAGAACGAGAATGGCGAGCGTATTCTTAAACACGCCGACAAAGTGCAACCTCTGTATCAGTAATATACGTGCGTAGAAGGTAAGACCAAAGGCACGTCGCACTCTAGACACGTCGCGCACACTTACAGCTAGCTGCGCAGCCATCCTCCTGTTGCGACAATAAGAAAAACGGCATACATCGGGCCAGACACTGAATTGATAATAATTGTATTTCTAATAACACCATAGTTTAGTTGAAATGACGAGCAGACCGAGGAACCTTGAAAGTAGGCGTCTGTTCGTGACGCGGCTGGCGCGAGGGACCAAGAAGAAGGACTTGTTGCGGATCTTCGCACCATCCGGGGCAGAACACGCAGTCGTGAGGCAATCCCCAAATGGTAATTGCGGTTTCGTGACCTTCGCCAACGTAAACCAGGTGAAGGCGGTGGTGGAAGACGCGGCGCAACACCCGATCGTCCTGCACAAGCGGCGGATTGCCGTACAAATGGCAGACGCGTGGCACGATAGAGCTCAACCTCCGGTTCCATCAACATCAGCGATGCACCCGTTCGACGGTCTGGGATGGTGGCCAACACCGTTGCTTCCGGCGGACGTGGTGGCGGAAATCGCCAAATACGTCACTTATATTGACCTGGCAAGGATGGAGCAGGTCAATAAAGCGTGGAGAGCTGGGGTGCACCTACATCTCCAAACCACCACCACCCTGACGTTAACCAGCTGGCGCTGGCCGGAATACAGAGACTTAAAGGTTGTTACTCACGACGCGTACTATTGGTTGTTACGGAGGTGCGCCCCCGCACTTCGTGTCGTCAACCTTAGCGACTCGGAAGTGGCAGCGAACTTGCGTCCGTCTCTTCTGACACTAACCGCGACGTATGCCCCGCTTTTGGAAGATTTAGATCTGTCCGGGTTTAGTGTCCTGCCGTCTGGACTGCGTGCGATCGCGAACGGAGCCCCTAGGTTAAGGTACTTAAGCGTAGGGGAGTGTGGGCGTCCGGTGGACCCCGAGCTAAAGTGGGTATTTGCCGCCCACAAATTAGCGAGATTTTCCGCGTCCGACACACCCATGACAGGCGCTGCATTCGCCACACTGAGCTGTTGCCTGGAGAAGCTCGTTTTGACCAGAACCCGAACGAAGCCCAACTACCTCGCGACGTTTCTTTCAAAGCCGGTGAAACTGACGGAGCTTACCATCGACCAACCAGTCTTCTTCGGGGACGAAGTTCTCACGGCACTGGGGCACAACCGCGCGATGGGAGAGACAATGGTCAAAATGTGCCTGCGGTACTGCGATCAGAGGGACGAGGCACTTGATGAGGAGCTGGCGGAGGCGGAAGAGCACGGAGAGGTGGCGAACTTCATGGAGCTGGGTTATGGCTCGGTAACGGGAGCACTGTGGCTTCCACCGCGTTTTACAGGAGTGAAGCATCTCACCCTTCATTGCAACAGCTGGGTGGAGGTGTCCTTCATCGATGCGGTCGGTGCCCACATGAAGTCGCTAGAGTTCCTTGACATCACGGGGTGTACGAACATCCGGGGACAATTCTCATTAGAGGCCCTTGGGGACTTGCCGATGTTGCGACATCTAAACATGAGCCTTATGTATCCCTCCGTCGGTGCTCAATTTCTCTCGCGCATGCGTGCACTCGAAGAGTTGGAGTGCAGGGACAACGCCGGTGTGACTGACGAGGACATATGCGGCCTGGTGAGAAACTCCAGTACCATCAGGGAGGTAGACGTAGAGGGGTGCATAGGCGTGCGTCGACCACTGATCGATTGTGTTTTGCAAGCACTACGGGGAGATCCGCATGGACACAGTTTCGACTTGAAAGTGGGGGGGACCAGTGCGATACGTCATCGGCGCGATAGACAGATGCTACACGTTAGAATCCGCTACCACCGGACGTCAGGAAACCCCTACGCTTAAATTAGCTCCTAACACATCATCGGGGACGATGATGATTCTAAGGGGGGGAGGGTGTTACGTCCCAGCGTAACTTTTAACTTATTAGCCTAGTATTTTTCTTGTTCTTGCTACTCCGATCTCCGGTTGCGCCTATACTTGTATATTACGGCCTGTGCCTATCGCAGCCGGCGTACCGTTAGAGTATTAGAGTTAAAATCATGTCATTTTCCTTCTACTCCGGGCTTCGTATGCGCCTATACTTGTATATTACGGCCTATGCCTAGCGCATGCGTGGTACCGTCGAGCGGTAACTTCAAGTAGAATATTCCTCGCCTTGGAATCACCGTCGTCCCCACCCAATACACCGACTCATGACAATATATTTATAGTATAAGGAACGAATGCGTGTACGCGGTATGCAAGTGTGAGTGTATAGACTTAAGGTTAGCGACGAGTTTCCGCTTAAGAATATTGTTTATCCTTTTCTCTTTCTTTTCATTTATTAATTGCGCCACTGTTAGGCATCGCTGCAGGACAAGACTATTTTTCGTTATCATCAATCCCACCGAAGCGTGCGCTTAAGAGTTACTAAGTTCCTACGTGCCGAGATCGACTTGCACTCATAATAAAATCTGTTAATCAGAGAGAGAAACTAACGAACAAAACCAGCGTCTCGTTTTACATAGCCAGCCGAATGTTTGTATATACCGTCGACCGCTATGTACCCGATTCTGTGAGAGGGGCCTAAAAACTATCTCTGAGCCGGCCTAGGAACCATCTCGAGACGCGACCGTCGTCGCAGTTGGCTGTATAGTCGCGAGGTGCGTAGTCCTCTGTCCGAGGAATATCTTAGTTTATTCTTTGTGAGCTAATCTGTGCAAATTCTTGCAGTTTAATCAGAGACTCATTACTCCTCGTTAAATCGTAGTGTTAAAATCTAGCTATTAAAAAAAAAGAGCAAGGACTCATATTTCTTTTGGTTTTCTTTTTGGTTTCGAATTTTAATCTAGAGTGCGAATAGTGCGATCCGCGTTATTTCC